>JAZFAV010000007.1:39760000-40475000 GCA_037954035.1 Rosalia funebris
AATGATAAAGTTATTGACTGTTAAAGTTGAGATAGTTTAAAAAAGGTAAACATTTAGTAAGCAATAATTAGAAAATACAGAACATAAGTTCATAACATAAGAACATAAGAACAAAAAATAAGTTATACTGTTTGCAAAAGAAGGAAATACATAACCTAATAATATCTAATCTTATAATAAAATATTTTAGTACCTACGTTAAAATTAGAGTAAAATTATATAAATAATGAAAAAATCTATTTCTAAATAATTCAACCTTTTCAAATTTGATAATTAATAATAACTTCTTATCTCAACAATTAATGACTTCTCATTATAATCTGTCATTTGTAATTTCTCAAAACTATATTTCTAAGGGGGTCGTAGAAAATCGATGCCCTTTCAAATTATGTACAAATATACAGGGTTGTTACTTAAAGTTAAATTTTAATGTGCTATTTTCAGTAACTATTTCCAAAGTTTTAATTTTAAAAAATCGAATGCTTTGGAAATAGTTACGTCATATAGCACTTTACAATATTTCTATAAAAGAAGTATTTTAACACCTCCTTAAAAATAAAAAAATAAGCTAAAGTAAAATAAGCACCGATTGTATTTACAGAAAGCAACATTTTTAAGAATTGACGAGGTAAATAGTAATTATGAACTGTCAAAATTGTCTGCTGTCACGCTTATGACAATATTTGAATCTCGCTGTGATGTGATTTCTACTAGTTATAATCTTTTTTGTATCTTAATGCATTTCATTGAAGTACAAGTAGTGAATGTCTAATAAATCAATTATAGTATGGGTGTAGAAAAAGAGGGTATATCTGTTGGACCATAGATACGACAACTAATGAAAGACACAAATTTTGACAACTAAATGTAAATAGACTAATGGCTTGGACATCATTGATAGCTCTGAGAAAACGGTTTTTGGAGAATTACCGAGGGAAAAATTGTAAACTGTTGATTGTAAACTGATTAACTGCAGTTTACAATTTGCATTAAAATACATTTTCTACATTCACATTTTGATTATCCCTTAAAATATCTTGTCTTGTTCCCGTACATATTAATGTCGGTAAACTATGTATGGTTTTCCAGAGACACTCGTGAAATGGTGTTTTAAAGGTTACCGTCGACAGATAAATCCACGGGATTTTGCTTAAAATTGTATTTATTTTAAACGACTAGCCACTTTGGTAACCATGGTTTGTCAGGTGATAAAAGACGTCAAAGATACAGCTGCTAGAACTTTATATGCAGCATCGTCTGTCACTAACATTAAAATATTGTATGTGGAACGTTCAAGATTCTTACTGTTTATATTAGCGCCAAATTGCTTTAAAATATACTTTGTAAGCGACAATTTTGTGTATAGTGCTGGCGTTCGCCAGCAGAGAAGGTATTTTATTATTATTCCGTCGGAATGTAATCGGAGTATTCACCGACGCGATGTGACGACATCTGGTATTATTACTGTTTATCAGAAACCTCAACGTCCATTATGGTATCTAAAAAAACTCATATTATATTCCAGATAATTTATATTTTATATTACTTACGCACCTTTTTACTAAATGTGCGTTACCAATTTCAAATAAACTGTCATATTTTGTCAGAACACCACATGTATCAGCATAACAGATTTTTGCAATGTACAGCTTGTCTAGAATAAGAACAAGTCTCAAAACTGCGATACCGGACCGCCCACCACGTACGCAGTAAATAGCCTGGTCTTTACTCAGTCGCATTGAGACCTTTGCAGAGTGAATATACAGTATATATGAATGTACACAGAGTTCGATCTGGCCGCGTGTAAAATGCATCCTTTTCCCTCCGAATGCTGCATCACTCTTTCCTCTACGCGTACACAGAGAATCTCACACTTTTTCCTATTCTTGACAAGCTGTTACCTACTAGGAGCAAAAAAAAACTACATATATTTTATTTGTCGTAATATCACTTTTACATATAATACGCTCCGTGCTCTCACATCTGCGATGCATGACATAAAAAAACATCGCCATCACATCAACATTGCTACTGCCTAGATTGCCCCGGAAAATGAAAATACAAAATATTAAAGTACTTAATTAAGTTTTTATAATATGTTACTTCATGCGGCCTCTCAGTAGCGGTCATATATCTTCGCAAACGGGCAGTTATAAATCGCGGAAGTTTTCTAGTTTTATTTCTCCCGACTCGAAGCCAAGCCTTAAATTAAACTTCTGTTATATTTGAATTTAACTTGGCGGTAGGGGAGGGACAGACGTCCATTGCGGACACTTGGACAACACACCGAGCAGTGGCGGCTGCGGCATGGATATTGTAAAACCGCCAAAAGTTATTTTGGAAATTAGATTTTATACAGTGAGCACCGAACGGTTGGAACAAATTTGATAAAATCGTTACCGAGGAAGTAGACAAAAAATGTATATTTTCTTTGACGTTATGACTTCTGACCTTGTTGAAGTGATGACTTTTTTAAATAGCAGTATCCTTGTCTGATGATGGCATCGAAGAGAGAACATTTTTTACGTATTTTGCGTCAAATTTGGTTCATCAGTGGTTTGGTGGTATTACATAACAATTGTTTTGAGAAATTTATTTATTCAATTTTTGATAACATGTATTTCTATTATATTCTTCCTACATTGGATGTAGTTACTAGTTTGAGAATTGTCCTTTTTGCTGTTTTTAAATTTAGTTATTGTTTTTACCTTATTTGACGTGACTTTCTTAGAAGATTTATTGAGAATTCATTTTCTATTCTTTCTAAAATGGTGTACACATTTTACGTTACTTGGTTAATTACGCGAGTTAGATTACACCACAATTTTACTTATCTACTGTCACAATTTTTCAAAATATGATGCATCTATTCTTTTAATTATTTAATCGATAAGTCTAATACGCCGTGAGGTGTAGGACTGAATGTAATACAATACTATATTATATTTTCTTATGGCATTTCGTATATCTTTTTTTCTTATGGGATATCCTATAACACTTTTTCCTACTTTTTCCACTTCTTGTAACATCAGTCTGGGGTGACCTATTTTATGCTTTCCCTGTGCTCTGAATTCGTAGATTTTTCTTGTTAGTCTCTCTTCCCCCATTTTATGCATGTGACTTAGCCAACTCAATCGTCTTTCCCCAACGACTGATCCTATTGGTTTTATATTTAATTCTCCTACTACTGTCAGTTTCTTCTATTACTATCGTTTACTCTCCTACTACTGTCATTTCTTATTCTGTTTCTCTTAATAACCCCTTTTATTCTTCTTAGAAATCTCATTTCTGTAGCTTCGATTTTGCATCTATTATTTTTTGTTAATGTCGAGGATTCACTACCGTAAAGTTTAGATGGTCTTATAGCTTTCTTTCCCATGAACGTCGTCATTAGGGAGTTGT
Source organism: Rosalia funebris (assembly GCA_037954035.1). Taxonomy (NCBI): domain Eukaryota; kingdom Metazoa; phylum Arthropoda; class Insecta; order Coleoptera; family Cerambycidae; genus Rosalia; species Rosalia funebris. The sequence continues at coordinate 39,763,403 of JAZFAV010000007.1, forward strand.
ACAACTTTCCAACTGCTCCAATTTTTTGGTTTATTTTTTGTCTATTTTCCCCAATTCTTTTATGGTTGTCTAAATAATTGTAATCTTTTCCAGTACTTGTCCTTGTATGACAATTTCTATGTTTACTTTATTTATTGGAAATTATCATGGTTTTGGGTTTCTGGATGTTTATTTTACTTAATTCATTTTGGTATGTTGTAATTTTTCTTCTGTTCTACTACTGTTTTATCCCATAAATAGTAGTTCTTCTGCATTTAGTTGATCAATAAATTGATATTTTGATGATGATTGGCATGGCAACAGGACCCGTATGCACGCGAAGTTTGTGGGTTATTTAATAATAGTTATCCTGAACTATCTATTACACGCTGAACTGCAAGTAACATAGAAACAACATTTTGAAATGTCGGTACTATAGCAGACAGTTATATTAAAGATTGTCTTGCCACTGCGGATGATACACAGTTGGATGGGTAGGCGAGAGCTGTGTAGGAAAATCTTTATTAATTAATTACCACAGGAGCTTGCAATACATCAGTCATCTAAAATGCATGAAAAGGAATAACTGGTGTAATTACACTTATACAAAGTGTAATTACACCTACTCACTACTGCAATAGCTCATAGTTCTTTCACTTGCATGCAAATAGTGGAAAATATATCTTAATATGGTACCAATACAATTGTGTACGAAAATATTATTCACGTATGGTTCGTGATTGTTTAAACATCATTTCTTTCAATAAGTTTTTTTAAATACTGTCAAGCGGTGAATGGCAATAATTTGAACACATAATATAATGGATTTTGTTTATATTAATTATGTTTCATAACACTATTTTGATTAATTTACTATTTTTTGACTCTCAAAACAATTGTTGTGTAACCTACCAAACGCGGAAATACTCGTATGCGGAGATTTAATCAAAAGTTACAGTATTTTAAAAAGTATATAACTTGCAGCGAGTTGGAAAATAATGTTATTTCTTTTTAATTTAATTAAATTTGGAATACGGTATATTCTTTGCGATTAATATAGTATAAAACGTCTATTAGATGTGTAAAAAATGTTAATATCGAGATAAGTTCTTTGAAAGAGATGGTCACATCTTAATACGACCAAAACACATTTATTAATTTAAAATAAAAAACGAAAATAAAAATATTATATTACAAAGTACATCAGCGTAGAAGAACCTATTTTTTTATTTTATATATCGATTTTAAAATCGGAGATTAATCATCAATTCAGTCGGAATTCAATCATCAATTTTAAATTCTGAATTTTTGATTTTATATCGGAAGTTTAATCTCCGAATTTCTACCTAGCACCCCTACTAATAGTTTTCATAAAATATATTTTTCTTAAGCATCCAGTTGTACTTGTCACTGATTAACATGAGGGAAGGAAAGTTATTATGCTAAAAAAGTCTATTCTACATCTACATACACTACAGTTGGTTGTATCTGTTTTTTTTTCTGGATTTGTGACAACGATCTCTTAATATGCCATCGAAATATTAACTTTAAAGTTACAGGGTCTTTCAATAGAGACGCTCGAAATGTGTTAGGTTATAGCCGCCATATTGTTAAAGCAACATCTGTCAAATTTATTGTGAACTGTTCAGTAGTATATGGCAAATCACCATGGAAGGTTATAGCGTTCAACAGCGTGCGCACAACCGTGACCCTCGCCACAACCGTCCCGCCGAGTCGACTATTCGACGTTTGGTGCCCAAAATCGAGTCAATCGGTTTTATAAATAATCAGCCAACACCCGTGCGTCACCGAAATGCAAGGTCTGCTGAAAACATCGCTGCTGTGCATGAGAGCGTATGGGAAAACACGAGGCAGTGAATTTCTCGTCGTTTACAAGAACTTGGCCTTTCTGCGACTTCAACTTGGCGAATTTTGCGTCTCCATCTGTATAAAATTCAACTGACTCAGGAACTTAAGGTAAATGACCATAGACAACGCCGTCTGCTCGCTGATTGGGCTCTGGAGCAGTTGGAAGTTGACACAAGTTTTGCCAAAAAAATAATCTTTAGCGACGAACCCCCTCTTTGGATGGGTGGATATGTAAACAACCAAAATTGTCAGATTTGGGATGATACCAATCCACACGAGATACACCAGCACTAAATTCATCCCGAGAAAATCACTGTTTGGTCCGGATTTTGGTCTGGCGGAATCATCGGTCCGTACTTCTTCCAAAATGGAACTGGCATTGCCATAACTGTCAATGGCCGAGCGCTACAGATCGATGGTAATCAACTTCTTGTGGTATAAACTGGAAGATATGGATACCGACGACATGTGGTTCCAACAGACGGCGCTACGTGCCACACAGCGCATGCCACGATGGACATTCTCCACGAGCGATATGAGGGCATGGTTATCTCGCGCAGCGGCGACATGAACTGGCCACTGAGATCTTGCGATTTAACGCCTTTAAACTTCTTCCTTTGGGGCTATTTTAAAACGCAGTTATATGCGAATAAACCGCAAACAATTGATGACCTCAAAGTTAACATAATGAACGCCATCCAGCAAATTTTGCTAGATTTATGCGATAGAGTCATCGAAAATTGGATGCGGCAGATATTTGAATGACGTTATATTCCATACTTAATGCCATAAAATATTCTTTCAAATAAAAAGAAAAATGAGTGGAAATCTTACACAACTTGTTTTATTTACGTTTAAAAATCGAGCGTCCTTATTGAAAGACCCTTTAGAATTCCAAGTTCACAGTACGAAATAAATGAAAAAAGAAAAAAAAAACGTAGCTCTTCTACGCCTTTATAAGAAAGTGGCCAAATTGTGTCACAGTTTTGAAAATGTCTTAAAACATGGAATATCACGATGATGATTAACTATTTTCTTTTATTCATATAATAAGACCAATTTTTGTTACTCCCAGACATTTAATATATTTCACAGAATATAATTTGATTAATAGAATAAATTTTGGAACAGAACTTGCGACATGTCGAAAATTAAACGACTTATACAGTGGCGTGCCGATATGCTGAAAAAATTCGAACGTTAAAGTTCTTCAAAATTACAAAACTACGCCACTGCCTTTTGACGATGTGGTCATGTTGCGCGAAACTAATTATAAAAGTAATGCGGGCAATCACGTGACCGTCAGCGAATGCACTTTATGCATCCTTATACCACGTGCATTAAGAGCGCGAAAACAAAACAAGGCCTTACGTCGTTTCATAATATATATGGGGCTGAAAAATTGCTGCGGAATGACCGTCTCCTTGGCACGAACCGCATATTCGAGTGCCGCAAATAAAGGGAGCACACACAACACATACGTACTCCGGGTTTAATTAATTGTTCGCCTGAGTAATTTACGTCGATTTACGTAAAGAAAAATGAATGCAAATCCCCTGGTATTGTTTCGTTTCCTGTTCTCGCGAATTGTGCACTTGGTAAATTAACTGATTGAAACTGAAGAGTTATACAGGGTTATTCACGCAATAGGTTGTCAATAGATTTTTAGTTTGCACTGCATATCAAATTATAAAATGTTGAGGTTGACAATGGATGTTTATTGTTTAAATAATTTCATTTTTAAGGTCACTGCACTTTCGGTTATATCGCGAAGATTCACTAAATTTGAATGCCAATGACTATGTACGAGTATAAATAGTGTCGTGCTTTTTACTGTACACTGAGAGAAGTGTTCATTTTTGATAAGAAAACGCGTTTATTTGATTTTAATTTGTACTACGTAAGTACGATAAAATAGTTTCATAATTATTTAGTAAATAGGGGTACTGAGAGGTTCAAATCTAGGGCCACTATAAAATTTAAATTTTTATCAATGATTTAAGTAGGTACTCAAATTACATGTAAGTTGTTTTTCCCGATGATTTGATCCTGTGTATTCTCTGGTTAGGTCAGAAGGGTGGAAAATAGACTGTCAGTAACTGAAACATTAAAGTCATTTTGCTTCTAAAGCTTCCCATGTCGTAAAATTTTCTGTTTGAAAAATAAAAAAAAAATTCACTTTATAGATCTATCTATAGCTTTGCTCTATCTTCTTCTCTATCTACAGAACCTTTATTGGTACATATGTATTACCATACATATGTATCATTGAGAAAGAATGTATTGAGACACTTCAACATGTTCCTCTGAAATATAGACAATATTGAATTAATTATAAAGTTAATAAAGCTCTTGGTGAATAGAGGGTGCGACCAAAAGTTTAATAACCTAAAATTAATTCATTATTGATTATATTTTATAAAATCGTATGGAAAGTGTCTAATTATTTCCTTCCACGGTAGTACATAGTTATTCTTCTTCGATTAGTAATTAATTTCCCCCATTTCTTAATTGTTTACTCTGTCCTGTAATTGGTAATGTATACGAATAAATGCTATTCTTGGATATAGTAAAATAATACAAATAAATAAATTCAAAGTTACTATGTTTTATATCAACACTATTTACTTATTTAGTTCAACTATATTACTCTTAAAAAGCACAACAATAAACACAAAAAAAACTTTTAATGGAATATATTTCAATATACTTTCTTCTCCATTTCTTCAATTTATCTACAACAAAAGCAAGTAAGTACACATCACCCCAATAACCGCCTGAATGAATATAAAATCAGTGTGTAGATTATAGGAAATATACATGGCACAAAGCACAAATGAAATTACTATCTTACTATATAACAAGGACGCAGATAATTAATAAAACATGGTTTAATATAAAAAAAAATGTACACCCTAAAATTATATTTTGGGCTTCCAAAGAAAGATCAGTTTACAAGAATATATATACAGGATAGATATAGATATATAGAATTACTAAAAAGTTGAATTATACAATTATAATTTTATAATGAATATATATATATATATATATATATATATATATATATATATATATATATATATATATATATATATATTTCTGATAAAAATGCTAAATAACGGATATTAAACAATTAGTAAGTTTGCGATCATTTTATGGTAAAATGAATTATAATTTAGCATATTTATGTTGAATAAATAGAACGAAAGCGTATTCTAATCAGAAGTAAACTGTTCTCTCGGTGTATAAGTATATTGCTATGTTAACAAATATATTATGTACTAATTTATTCATTTATCATATTGATTGTAAGTTGTAATTAAGGTAAGCGTTCTTGTTTTGCAAAGAGCGAAAAATTGAACGGTTTTTATTGTCGGAGTTCATGATAAATTAATGTTTCACTTTCTACACACTTTTATCAAACAAATTTACAGAAATATTTTTAATTATCAAGTATTTTTGTATCGAGCATACTTCATGTCGTAACTGATATAAAAATATACAGAGTGTTTAATTGAGCACTATAACTCCAGTAATAATGAATTTTATAATGTCATTCGACCTGTTAAATTCATCTTCCTATGAAAACATAATAATAACTTTAAAACACCGATTAGTAATTGGTAATAAATATGTGTATTTATTAGTTTTTCGCCCGATCATATTGCGACGCAATCTGTATTGCAACATGATGCAGAATAATTGATGGCATATAGAAAATTAAATTAAATTTTCATCAAACACCGCTTGCGAAAAAAGTTCATTCGTTTGTAGTTGCTGTTACCGACGCGAATGAGTAAATATTCGCCCGTATCCACATCCCTCTATTCACCACTGCGAACTTAATTTAATTCGAGAGCAATTGCACAACAATTCGCCTAAATCCTGCCGTATAATACAAAGTATACCGTAACGGTTTAATATATTAGAGCAGTATCCACTTATGAACGTTCCATATATCTAGTTTAGTTCGCAGATTTATATCCAACCGACACCCTGTACATGCCTAATTATTCATATTAACTAATCCTGACTAATTACGACGTCCCGGTGCTATTGCAGAACTTGGCCCATTAATAATAATAACAACAGGTAAACTACTAATTTTAATAAATCAAATTTACGTTAATGAAGTTCGGTAATGAATCGGCTAACAATCTTAGCTCCGAGCTGTCGATCTGGAGACGATCTTAATGTCTATAACTTCTTATTAGCTTCGAGTCTGAGGGTTTACGAGGCAGAGATCACGCGAAGTGAACTTAACGAGGTAATAAAATATAGTGTATCCGTTTTTATATAGTCTATTTTTGTTATAAATCATTGGCCATTGTTTACTTGAGCTATAAACGGCAGTGAGAATAATACCGATGATAACCTGTTAGAAATAGAACATAGAATACGAAATATCTTCTTCATATATACGAATATATTTGCGAGACTTTTTTTGGGGCCCAAGCCCTTATTCTCCAGATATCAACCTCGCTTATGATTGATTAGTTCCATGTTTTAAAATGTTGATTAAGTAAGCGACAATCAGTTCTTCAACTGGCTAGATCCCTCCTTCACAAATTCAAGATATGAATGATCAAGGGATGTATCAGGGGATGCGTTTTGGGCAAAAGATGTTAAACTGTCCAACTGTATAGATACAGAGGCAATATTAGTAGTTATGTGGAAGTTTTATCACTGTGGCTGCTTCTCGAAATAATTTTTTTTCGTACGTATGTTTTCATGAGATGATCTACAAAATTTATTCAAAATAAAAATGTCCTAAACTGTCTATGTATAATGGTTTATTGAATACGTCAGTCCAACGTCTATATGAAATTTACAGGGTGTTGTATAAACAATAAAGGATATCGACTGATGAAATTGAACAATCAGGCAGTTTCAGAGTTCTTAAGGGGAGGTTTTCATCAAGCGACCCAAAAACTACATGATTTTCTTCATTTTTTTTCATAGAAGGAAGTAAATAAAGTACTCAAAATTATTTATACATATTTATCAAGTATTCAGGTGTATAATTTTTTTACGGTAATTAGTTATATGCTCGGTAATGTGACCGTCCCAAAAAAAGGTGTCCAATCGGTAGGAACTCTAGCACTTGTAAAAATCATCTGAAATCAAAAATTTCAAAAAAATTTATAAAAAATATATTTGTTGGAATTAGCGAAATGCGTAGGTTAGCACAAGATAGGAGAAGCTGGAGGTTAGCGTCCAACCAGTCTTAGGACTGATGACCTCATGATGATGATATTTGTTGGAGCTTATACCAATAAAAAAAATCGAAAATTAACAAAATGGCGGACCTGCGAATTTTCGGTACCGATTTTCCACTTATTTTTCGCCCTTTAAGGTGTTATAAAAAATAACAGCTAAATCAATGTTTTCTGAGGTATAAGCTCCAATAAATTTAATTTACTTAAAAAAAAATCAAGACAATCCGTCAATTAGTTTTTGAGTTATAGTTCCCACCAATTTAAAAAACGAGAAAAACGCGTGTTCGACTGACGCTACACGCTATACCCATGGACATTAATGCGTAGAGAGGCAAACTATCTAATATTATATCATATACTCTGATATATGGTGGCATTTGAGGTAACTATACTTACCATAGAATGTTAATATAGCCGCGCAATTTCAAAAATATTAGGATAAAATATGCTCTACTGCGTGAACTCTACTTTTGCGTAATTTTTCGTAAAAAGATGGGTTCCATTATTATGCAATATCTTTTTTATATGAATATTTTCGGCCAAATCTTTTTAGGAACATATTCTACATATAATAAGGTATCAAAAAAGGCAAAAAAAAGTCGATTTTTTGGTCGAGCTTGATGAGAACCTCCCCTTAAAGCAAATAGATGTCGAAATTTATTTAGTTTTAAGGGCATATTATTGAAATGTTTTGGTTTATTATAAAAAAGCGAATTGTTTTATATATTTACATATTTATTTTAATATTCCTAGGTTATTTCCTATTGATGCAATTAATTAAAGTATATTCAAATCCAAAATTCAGCGCGTGAAAATAATGATCAGCATGTGATCGCCTTGCGATTCACTGACATCTGTAATGTTATTGGTCAAACGACCATAAACTGCAGAAACCACTATCGCTTTTGGTACAGGTGCGTATATTGGTACAAGTGTATCATTTTACATGCCTTTCATCGTGTTTCATTGCGTCTTTTTAAATACTTCTTGTCTGATTATTTTATTTCAATTCTTTATAGTATTTTAAACGACAGTGTGTTTGTCATTCATACCAAAGCTTTGATAATAATATATAAAAGTGCTTGATAAATATATTGAAGTAATAGCCTCTCCTCATTGCGGCTCTGGTAACAAATGATATTCATGTTCTTCTGTGTACATTTACTGAACCTCGGATTCGAATCGACTTTGGTTTGTATATTTATGGATCTAGGAACTGTGGGAGGGTAATATACTTAAGGATTAGCAGATCAGTCCTATTGGGTCTCTCGTACCACGAAGAAAGAAATGAATGCCTCATTAATTTCCTTTTTTATATTTTCAATACGTTCACCTGTAATATATAAAAAATAAATGAATTTGGAAGTAAATTATGTTCTTGGTTCCAATACGGTTGCGTCCTCTATTGACCAAGGAACAATTGGACTGGGAAATCAACTGGCAAAAGGAAACAGGATAAAGACACAGTACCTTATTATATTCTTTCCCAATACTACACCTTCTCTGACAATCAGGGGATTGTCTATATATTATTAATTATCAGTATAATATACAATAATAAACAGCTTTATTCAGACACCGATCCCAGATGACCATGGAAAAAAATCGAAAAGAGGAACACATATCTGAAAAGATAAAGTTCAGCTATTACAAGACAATTGCTAAAACTACTTCAACGGTTACCCTAGAGTAGAGAATATAACAAGTATATGTCCCCAAATATTTGATTTATGAAATTAAAATAAACGTTTTTTATAGATATATAGAGATATGCAAAACAACACCAACAGTAAGGGTTATTTCTAGTTGTTCATCATTAACTATTCGAGCCCTACCAACTCCATTTAAAATCGTAAAGCATTTTGCTATAAAACAGTTTCGTTTTTGTACCAAATTAAAAAAAAAATCGGAAACTTGATTATTAAGTATAGTTCCATTACTTAATGGAAAATAGATCCATATCTTTATTCTCAGTATTACAAACAGCGAAAATAAACAAAACAAAAATGTTTTAAACAGTGGTTCGAAGTGGCTACCATTCTGAACTTGACAACAACCTATTCGATCCTGGGTAGCATTCAGAGAAGAGCTAATTGTGTCAGGTGGAGCATGACCCTCCCTTGTTCCAATTTTCAATTCTTCAATGCTTCCTGACCGATTCACGTAAACCTTACTTTTTATGTAACGCTATACTCGTAAATAAGAATCTAAACAGGATAGGTCGGGAAATCTTGAAGGCCATTGTACTGTTCCTTGTACTTGATGTCTCAAGTCACTCAATTATTCATTGGTAATGAATGCGCTCAGAAAACCATGCAAGGTGGATAGATTTTATTAATTTTACTTTTCCGCACTCCACTATACGCAGAAGAGTAATGTAATCGTGTAAAGAAAAAGTGAAAAAACAAAATTTTTTTTGGTTTATTTTTCGTTTTTCGGCTTCAAAACAAAAAAAAGGGTTTTTAATTTTTTTTTGCTGTATATGTGTCGTTGTCGTTATTGTTGTCATTTATTCTTGTTAGCACGATAACTCAACTAAATCATGTCAGATCGATCGGGTTTTGACTGATTCTGATTGGGGACGTCTCCCAGACGACACCTGTTGATTTTGAGGTGGATAGAACACACTCTACCATGTACATGGGTCATGAGAATGTACAATGGTGGGCTATTTGCGTAATTTCTTTTGTTAGCACGATCACTCAATTAAATCGTGTTGGATCGATTGGGTTCGACTGATTCTAATTAGGGAGGTCTACCAGACGACATCTATTGATTTTGAGGTGGTTAGAACACACCCCACCCTGTCCATGGGTCATGAGAAAGTACGATGGTGGACTATTTGAAAAAAGTAAAACTGTCGCATAAAACACATATTCTGCATATATGTGTTGGTTTGTTTTTTTCTCGGCCACTCAATACCAAGATAGAGATGTTCTACGTGCGGAAAAGTCCATTTTAAAGTTTTAAAACTGTTTATTTCAATTAATAAGTTTGTGTCGTAATTTATAATCGTGATAAAAATATTGGCGCATTCGCCATACTTGTTGAACAATTTGAAATGCCAATTTTGAATACAATGAACTATGACATGTAGTATGTATCAACTATTTATTATATGTGTAATCATCTGTACCAATGTATATTTTCTTTTCAAAATATCCCTTTAATTAAGGATGTGATCCGAAGTATATAATTTTCAACTAAATTTTTTTGCAAATTAAGACAGATGTAAAAGTATATTTAAACTTTTACCCACCACGATATCAGGTAGTTATTTATACTTGGGTATTAAAATTTAGAGTGTTATTTGATTTTACTAATATGTTATTAGCAGTTCTGTGATTTTTGTATTAATAGTATCTATCCTAAACAAGAGATTCTTTTCTAGTTAAAGACACAGTTTAAAATAACATTTGTTAAAAAATTAAATTATTAAATGAAGACATTATGTGGTTTCATATATCAAAATAAATGAACCAGTTCCAAAGATAAATAAGTGAATTAAACCATACTCGAGATGATAATTTTTTTTTAGGTTGGTGTGATATTTGCAAATTTCTTACAGAACCCGTTTGTTCAAATTTGCAGTAAGTTTTACTCACGATTGATTGTATATAACTTTATGGTCAGGATAAACATTGTTAAATAAATTGCAAATTCTCTTCTCACTTTATATCAACATCCAACCGTAATAAGGATTTCCATTCGTTGATTTTATAATAAATGCGACATATTAAAATAGTTGTAATTTAACAAATCATGTTGCGTTTAAAATATTTATATTGGGGTTGTTAGGGTTAGGTAGTTAATAGATAGATAAATTGGAATTGAGGGATAGGAACAACCCTTAGAGGAATAATTTGTAAATAAATTAAGTTGCCTGCTTCCATAATTTATTTACAATTAAATTATAAATGAATGAGTTATAACGGTTTCTACTCGTATAAGGAAAGCAAAAAATAAGTTTACTATTACTATTTGAAGTAACCTTTATTTTTTTTCAAATAATTTCATTTATTATTATTATATTATTAATATTCGATTCAATATTGCACTTAAACATAAAGGAGGAATAATTTTATAATTTCCAATGCCAATACCTGCAACATTTCTAGTATACAAAGATTTTAATTATTATTAATTTTGATTTATAAATAATTGAAATAAGTCCATCCTCCATATTTCCGAGAAATATAAAAAACTTGGATTCATTATATAATAAATTTCGTGCGGAATCAGAGTGTGTTGAACTATAGAGGGTGTCCTATTTAAAGAGGGTATAAATTGTAAAATGGATGATACAAAATTATGCCTATTTACATTTAATGCTTGAGTTTTAAATTATTCTGTAATAAATACAAAATAGTGAGATGTTACATGATGTAAACAACCACTATATAAATAATGAAGTAATTTATCATACGTTTAATATAGATATTTTTGCATCTATTTCTACAGATATAGCAGAACTTCTGCACCCTTAAAATGAAAAGTACAGTGTAATAGTATAGTGACGCCAAATATTTTTCTTTTAAATACTTAGTAAATTAGGTAAGACTAAAATGTTAATTATTGTAGTAGCCTTTTAAGATAGTTATTAAAACCGAAACATAAGAACAACTTGTTAAAATTCAAAATACACGGACATTGACCTCCTTCCCATAAAGCTTTAAGAGGAGAAGATTACACATAGTGACGAAGACGAACGAACGTACCCATCCATATTTAGGAAAAAGTGCTAAATTCCCTCTGTTGGGGCTCCAGTCCAAGCATGCAATGACACCGCGATACTGGGCTCAGTTCGTCACTTTGGACCGTAGTCCGAATGGTATTGTAGCAAATGTCTTTCTTCATATGGATTCTAGAATACTACTACTCTAATCCTTCGGATTGTAGTGGACGCAGAGCGAGCGATTGCCATTTATTACTTTCGTATGGGGAACTTAATTGAATGCCTATCCTATTCTCCTTAGTATTATACATATTGTATTACATCGCATTTTAGTAAATATTTTCCTTGGTGAATTTCATGGAGAATTGTATCTACGAAATATTCATACTTTGTATTTAATTAAAATTCTTGAAATTGCTTGTTTTACGTTGAAAATAAATTTTCTTTAACAGAAAATAGATTTGTGCTATACAGAGAGTACGGAAATTCTATAGAAACAACGAAGTAGAACGATAAAAAAACCTGGACGAACAACGAAAGCAATTGGTCATCATTTTTACCTATGGTCTGTATAATGATTCCTTGCATGTGCGTGACAGGTAATAATCGTATGAATCAATCAACTGATATTTTTAAGCAGTGTGGTGCCGAAAATATATTTTAGGATAACAGTTAGTACAATACAAATCCGTCAACCTATGACAGAGTAATGAAAAGGTTCTCCACAAAAACATTTAATGGAAGTGACATTTCTATTAAAATAAATGAAACAAAAATGAAATAAATATTACAGAAATATTGAGACGCCAATGATTCAAATTATACAATAAAGCTAAGACGTGACTTCATAATTGCATTTTGTTCGGCAAATTATTAACTGTCTATGCTGTACGTAGTTGATTGAAACATGTCGCAGACATACGTGCTGGTAATTGTGTCATATTAGTAACAATTGCGAGTGGTGTAGCATGTGATCCTTATGTTGTCACTAAATTGATACACATGCAAAGATCTACAAAAATTGTACAAATTGTAAATTCGAACACGGTAAATTGGATTATTGAACAGGACCGGTATAAATCTACTTATCGTTTGCGGTATATTTAGTTAAAATGGTAAGTTGATTTTTGATATTTAATGGATTTGTTTATCCGATTTTCGATAAGATAGGTCAAAATAAGTATATAATAAATAAGTCTCATTAAAATAATAAAAATGAATAGTAACTCATAATATTGCCTGGACTATAAGGACGAAATAGAAATAAATATTAAATTTCTTAGTACTGATTATGTATCACATACTTGAAAAATAAATATATTTATATAGATTTAAAGCTTGAAGAGTGCAATAAATCGTAAAACTATATGAAAAAACAGGAATTCTACCGACGATAAATAAATTTGGAAATGCTGAATGCAACTTGCTTCATGTTTATTAATTTTTGTTCTAAATAATCTACTATCGTCTGAAGCGCAGCCGTCTAAGCTCATTTTATTTCTTTATATATTTTCATGGCGCTAATTCTTATTTTAGACCGTTTCACAATTAATAAATAATTATACGTTTATTAATTAATAAGTATATTTTGCAAGCAATATTAATTAACTGTTGCAAATCTATCGAAAGTTGAAAATCTTGTAGCAAGTCTTGAAGTCCCGAGAAAAACTAGGTAAATCTCCAGGAATTATTGGAAAACTTCTGGAAAATCGTAGCAGGTCTATTTGTCAGCTGTGTAGTGATAACTGCTGTAAAAAAATTCACCTACAATTTGCTTCTCTGACGAAGTATTCAAATATTACTTTAGACCTCGAAATACTGAAAGATACAGTTTCAAACTCTTTCCAAAGTTATACATTATGAATATTATGACAGTGGATTTCTCGAAGACGAAAAAGTTTAATGAAAGTAATCGAAAAGTTCTCGTTACCTCTTAACAGCGTCTTACTCCCTTTATAATGCTACGACTGTAAAAAATATCCACGACGTAATGCGAATATGTAATAAAAGAAAAGCAATATCGAGGTTATAGTTTGTCCAAAGAGAGTATTTTTTGCGTTGGCGCGGAAATGAAATTGGAAGAAATTTTATTATCCAATTATTTTGGGATTTTTTATGTGAAATACTAAAGAGACCGTTAAAAATTTTAGTATTTCTGCGTGAGACTATACGGAAAAATATGTTAACGGGAGAGTAAAAAGCTAATAATTTAAAATATGCAAGTGACCCATATGCGTGATCGTAAAATCTGAAATCGGACGTAAATTTAAATTTACTATAAATATTATGCGGATTTTAATATTAAGAGCCCTGGGGATTTGCTACATAAACATAAAACATTGAATGTAAATGTCCACCATGATTCCGTCATTAAATGTGGACTTTCTGGTTTACGTAAAACTAAGTATAAGAATGTGGATAAGCGTAAATCTTTCTTACTACTACTTATAAAATCATATGTGCTATACCAATGTTTGTTTAGTAAGCCTAGAGGACGCTAATGTACCGAGATTTCAGAATGAATATTTGTTGATAGGAACTTTAAGCAGAGGCGTACATTTTTATAGGGTTATATAACATAAATAAATGTCAAGATCATTTTCATACACAATATATAAAAATAAAATTGGTGAATCTGGTAACATATCATATTTAATAACAAGCGGAAATAAATTTCGGCATTCTGCGAAAGAATAGTCTCATCCCTGAAGAAAAAAAAAAAAAAAAAGAAAAAAGAGAGATACGAGAACTGCATGCACGTTAGGAATCAAGTGCAGTGTACTCGATCTACTGGACTAAAACAGGTCCTACCATAAAGAGTATACGATCAAATAGATTAGCACTATTGCTCTAACCTGTTGAATATTTCTGGTATTTATAAAAGACACTTTTCTATCTTCTTTACTTTTATTATTTATTAAGATGATTTAAGTCATCTTGAAATTTTGCTGATAATTTTACTGAAATATAGACTTTATAATCAAATTACAGATAGGCAACTGGTTTGATAATTTTTGTGAGTTTATGGATCTTAAGCAATATAATGCCCAAATATAAAAAAACACTCACGAAAAGGAAAGGCTGAAGAGGGAAGAAGATATCAGAAGCTTTAGAATAGAATGTAGACGAAAGGTAAGATCTCATTGGTATTATATTTTCTATTCAATTTTGTCCCATTCCACATTTCAATCTAAAGTTCGTCAAACATTTTTCCACTACGACGACATTGAGGGTGGAGCGCTTCTTAGAAGATTTGATATGGAAATATGAAAAAGGCAAATCCTGTTGAAAATCTAATTGAACAAAAAGCCCAACGAAAAAGGAAGGCGCGAGCAAGAAACTGGAAGATGACTTCAGCAGAAGCAAAGCGGTCCGTCATATGTTGCGGGGGATTTTAAACATTATGTATAATTTATTTGTAAATTTAGTGTAATATATATTTTATTCAACAATATTGTTATAGTTATTTAACATTATATATATACATATACATATATATATATATATATATATATATATATATATATATATATATATATATATATATATATATATTGCCTAGAAGAGCTATCGAAATCAAGATTATTGAATTAACACACCGAAGACTAAAAATGAGCTATTCTCAAAAAAATATTTAGAGAATTTGTAGCGCTCAGATGTTTATGGGATTAATACCAATTAATCCAGAAGTATTCTCTACTCTTATTAAGTATTCTAATACTCATTTTTCTAATCTTTTTTAAAATTTTCATTTTACCTTTTTACTGTATGGATCACAATTTGTATTATTTTTATATGTTTTATTACCCAATAATTAGATTTTAAATAAATACGGTAGGATAAGTAATATGTCTCGTACATATTACTTACCCTACCCAGTCTTATGTTAGTTCGGCCAGATATAACTTTACAACTAATATATTTAAATAAAAGTAATAACGCTCTCAAAATTATTTTATTAAAGAAAAATATTGGTACTAGAAACAAAGCATAAACTTTTAAATACGATGAAATATTGCTACATTATGATGTGTTAATGACAAGTTTGTTAATAAAAAAAATTAAGATTCACAGTTTAGGATAGTAGCTGAAATGCATAGTAGGCTAAACGTTTGTAGTGTTTTAAAACAAAATATAATCTCAATTGTTATCAAATTGATATAATGTGTGTTTTGGACGCGAAAAATTTTCTGAGAAAATGGCACGTGGCGTGGCACTAACTGACGATATGCGAAAAGCAATTATTAATGCTCATAAACGAAAAATGAAAGGAATTTCGCCTAGGAAAATATCTGTTACGTATTCGTTGCCTAAATCTACAATGGAAGGGATTATCAACTTGTATAAAAAAACTGAATGTACAACCCAAAGGAAGAAAACTTGTCAACCATTCCAAATTTCACTCTTAAATCAACATACTCTGAACAGAATTGTGACAACAAACCGACGACTATTGGAAAAATATTTCTGTATCCACAACTAAACGCTCAATAAAGAAAAGAGGATACAAATTGTACAAGCTAAAGTTTGATTCTTTACATTTTACTCTTGAACTTACCGGTTTCCTCTTCAGGTAAAATAAAAGCCGTTATTAACTAAACGACAGAAAATCAATCGGTTACGGTGAGCCAGAGAAGATAGGCACTGGACATTACAAATATGGCACCAGGTAATTTGGAGTGAATCCAAATTTGAAATTCGTTTGGGAGATACCAGAAAACGTGTGCTAAGAACCCCACAGGAAACTTATCATCGCGACTGTTTAGTTAGAAAAGTGTAGTGAGTGGTATAGGCATAGGAAAGTTGCATTTCGTAGATGGTACTGTGACAGCAGAAGAATATAGACAAATTTTGACATACAGTTTATTGCTGTCAATACCAATGTTAAGGCAGTGACGAACAGTACATTTTCCAGCGGGATGGTGTTGCGTGTCACACAGCAGAAACTGTCAATGCTTGGTTTACAGAACATAATGCTCCTGTCATGGAATAGCCCTCTAGTAGTCCAGATTTCTCGGCAATAGGAACATGGTGGCATAAAATGAAATGAATCTACGCACCAAATTGCAAGAAAGGGATAGCACAGTAGCACACTTCCTGAAGAGTGCGCTAAGCTGGTAGATACAGTGTCTGCCAGAATTATATTAATGTTATTAATAAAGGCGATATAACACAGTTTTGATGAAGCAGCTGAACTATTCTGAACCGCGAATCTTAATGTTTTTTATTAACAAAATGATTACTGACACATCATAACGTAGTAATATTTAATCGTACTTAAGTTAAAAGTTTATACTTTGCTTCTGTTACTAATATTTTTCTTTAACAAAATAGTTTTAAGAGTGTTATTACTTTTATTCAAATATTTTAGTTGTAAAATTATGCCTGGACGAACTATTATGAGCCAGGGCTCATATATCTTTTTTAATAATGACAATTGGACGCAGATAAATGTATAAGGCTGCAGTTAATGAGGACGTTTACACGTTACTAATTAACTAACGTCTTCTAAAAGTACGGTATATTTTTGTAATAGTTCAGAATAAATCTGCGGTTTTCCTTTTTTTTTTCTATTTAATTGACGTGCATTTTCTGACTACATACGTTCGATCGATAGTGAAATATAAGGTAGATGGGGCTAAAAATAAAGGATCCTAACGCAAAGAAACCATACATCGTACGCCTTTCTGTGTGAACACAATGCATGTAATATGATATTTCCGTAATTTTATTATCAAAACCGTGACGTGGGTTCTTGTGTTCGCCAGTTGCATGTCTCAGCGCTCCAGAAAAAACGAAACGCGTGAACATACTAGACATCCCTTTGTGGTTAAGCGGTCGTGTGAAATAATAATTTTTCATGGACATTTCTCGTCATCTGTTCATGTTTCTAAACGCAAATTTATTAGCTATACCGCCCTTCACTATATACATATAATTTTATCGAGTTATTTTCCGATGGTCAACTTTCAAGTAGGAAGTTTAATAGTTGATGCAAATCTAGGGAATTATACAGAATAGACCAAAAGTTCCACCATAAAGTTCATTTATCTTCTTTTGGGAAAAATTCATCGATGAAAACCAACATTTTCTATATCGTTTTCCTTCGAGTTCAATAATAATGAATTAACGTCCGCGAGTAAATCGTACATGACGTAAAAGTCGAGGGCGGATCCAGGATACTGTGCTGATATGCACGTATAAAGTTTTTAACAATATATTACCTATTAATTGTCGATTTTGTAGCATCCAAAAATAAGAGCATATTAGCATAATCTGTTCCAAATGTTCAGGAGTGATACAATATAACGTCAATTCTTTTTATGTTAACAGATACTGAAATATGCTGGAACTGTGAAAAATCGAACTTTTGTTAATAATTCGAAAACAAGAGACGACAGCAAAATTTTGGTTATCAGTAATTAATTTCCTAAAAAAAATATTGCGTAGAGACATTTACGTAGAAATTAACGAAGTATATTCTTAAAATGACCATCATGTGCAATCTGACATGCAACTAAATTCACATAGGTATTTGTGAATCATTTATCCATAAGCACTGTCAATTCAGTGTCAGTTTCGAGTATCAATTTCGAGTTTTATAGTCGAGGTATCTAATAGTGTCAATATAGGTGTCATTTCGAGTTTTATAGTCAAGGTATGTAAAATATGATCATGTGGTAGGCAATTGTACGTATTCGTTATATACGTATTGTCGGTATTCGTTTGATTTATAGGCAAGACTATGCATTTTTTAGAAAAGTTCAATCACAAAAAGCTGGAAAGCAAAAAACTTCCTACAAATTGTTTTCCACTTTTTTTTTACAAAAAATGCATAGTTTTGCCTATAAACAAAAAATAATGCGCTAGAGTATTTTTTTCATTCGCACAAGAGTATTACAAAAAAAAATAAAACGGTTTTTGCCCTCTAGTGGCAAAACCGTGCGACTTTAAAAAAAAAACAAAATATGTCGTAAATTTTTATATCTACAACTTTGATCTCTTGATATGCTTCTCTACAATGCATAGTTTTGGCTTAAAATCGAAAATACTTTAGCGCGCTCTAGCGGCGCAACTAAGCAGAGTATCGAAAAAATGAAAAGAACAAAAATTGTGAAGAATCGCAAAATCTACAACATCAAATCGGATCATGTTCTTCTAAAAATGTATAGCTTTTCAGAAAAACGCAAGAAAAAAACGAAAAAACGGCCAAAAACGCGTATATACATATGTCTATATCTAAAAAATAACCCTCTTTTTATCATGCGCTAGGTGAAAAATATGTTGACACAACTCTAACACAACTTTCTGTATAGATCGCTTAGCTGCAGGAAAAATTTCCCTCAATTTTCCTAATTTGAAGGGACTAATAATATTTTTTACTTCAACCAGGGTTTTATTTATGTGCTCTCTAATCTACGAAAAATGTATCTTAAGAAAATTAAACCACACGTTCTTTGTTATACCATTGTAATTCGATATTATATAACAAAAGTATTCAGACATAATATACAAAACACAGGCAATACGTTGAACGCAAGTTTATCTTCCGTGATGTACAAGCATACTTAAATTAATAAATAAATTAAGTCACACTATTTGCGAGAACTAAAAGCCGGAACGGACGACAGACGTAATGTCTCTTTCGTGTTGACCCGAATTAACAGGACAGAATTATCATTTTACAAGTTTCGCAAGTATTTGTAGTTGTGAGTGCAATTTATTATTTAAATTATATATTGCAGAAGGCAGAAAGTAAGAACATTATTAAAAAAAAAAACTTCGAAACTATCTGAAAGTCCGGCAGAAACTGTGGAAAGAGGGCCAGAAAATGCAACTATTTATAATTTAACACATTCCAAGGAGTCGGAGTTCACACACGGGCGTAGTATCGAGGTAGAAACCGGATAATTTCCGGTGCAAAATAGAGTTTCATACCGGTCACATCGTGACTAGTTTTAAAATAGATTTTTAAACTTACTATTTTGTTTAAGCTAAACGTAGTTATATTTAAAAACGTTTGATTTATTATTTCCCTTTATATATTTCCCTATTATTGATTTCTGTCCTCTTAAGAAAATAATAAAGCAATAATATCGTAAATGTCTATAGTGTGTCTCGGAATCTCCATTATTTGAAAATATAGAAAGATCAAAACATTTGAATTGTATTGTAAAGAAGAGTCTAGGACATCCTGTATACCACAAAACTATTTAATGGTGATCACATTTAAAATGTGGCTTTATTAAAGTAAATATTATCTTTAATTGCTATGTACTGTAATTGTAAATTATAAACTGTAATTTTATTAATAAGTTAAATAAAATCAGCTTTAAAACAATGCTACATAATCTTTCTGACGGATTGTTTCAGGTGATTTTTTAAAAATTAAAAAAAAAATTTGTATCAGATATATAGTTTGATAGCGTTTGAGTCAATAAAAAAAGAGGAATTATTGACAATATTTTAGTGTATAAGACCAATTAATGACAATATTTTTTATTCTATAATAATAATAATGTAAAGTTATACTTAATATTACTTATTTTAGGTTTTACCTAAGAGGAATTAGAAAAAACAATTTATCCATTGCATTTTTTTTTCTAAATTAAAGTAATACAATTTCATCGCAGGTCGTAGGGTCATTGGTGCCGATCACATACCTGTTCGTAATCATCGATTGAATTTTATTGTATTCGACGATTCTTACTGCATTTCTGTGACGTGTTTCTTCAACCTTCATCGGGTGTGGTCTATTTATATAAACTATCTTTTGAATAACCTCACTATAAAATAAACAATGGAATTATGGCAAGGGAATAGAATTATGATTTTTTAACGATTCATCTTTTATCAATTCTTTCAGTTTTTTCACCAATCTGGTGAGTTCTATTAATTTGAAACCAAGATAGTCGCATGTTCACTATTATTTGAAAGACATTTTAATTTCATTCGGTATAAAACAGGAAGCTTTGGGTACATTAGTGATAAAAACAATCAATATCATGAAAATCAAATTGCGAAGTGATTGTATTTGAGAAGTGCGATTGGGTTCAAATCAGGCGTCTAAGTTGGTAAAAAATAATATCTTATTCAGGTTAGAGAAACAAAAGAGTATATCGATATATCAAATTTACCAACATAAATGAAAGGATGAAGATACAGATCCTCTTGAATTATATTCTATCTCGTATTTTATGGGCTTTGTTCATACAATTAGTAAGAAATCCTTAATAATGAATGTCATTACGTGATGTTCAATTTTTTTATTTGGTTATTGCCCAAGTTTACTAGAATACATAAAGAAATGCCAGAAGAAACGAAAGATGTGCCATTGAGAAAAAAATGTAATGAGACACTTTATATACGTTCCTCTGAAATGAAGACAATATAGAATTATCTCAATTAATGTGTTAATCCTAATTCTCTTAGTCAATTGAGAGCGCAACCATTTTGAGACCAATTAATGAAAGACATAGGAGGTTATGCCAGACTTACTAGGAAAAATACGTGATAACAATTAAAGTCTCAGTTTTTCTTATTCGATGCATCAAGTAAGTCTCTGTGGTGTCGTCTTTCTTTGTATAGTGGTGGTGCTTTTGAATTTCTTCATGGTGGTTCTGCTTTTATGGGCTCTAACTTAGTTTGATCTACGAGGGTGGATCAAATATAAACGAGACTTTTGTTCTCACCGTTTACAGAGGCGATAGAGACTTCAGGTCACAAGGGGTAGAGGAGAGAACCCGCGATCGATTAAGTTCCACCTGTTTCTTTCACAAAAAATGTGTTGACGGCCGAGAAAAAGTTGAAAACTTGAAAGTTGAAATAAGTCTTTGGACGACTTAAATGTGTGTTTCGTAATGCTGGTCCGAGGACGTCGTTAATGGGTCAGCCATTAAGGGCGCCCTCGGACCAGAACTACGAAACAGACATTGAAGTCGCCCAAAAACTTATTCAAGATCATCGGCTTATCATAGCTGAAATAATATAAAAATATTTATATAGAGCATATAAAAAATCATAACACTCAACTTAATGATTCGAAAAATGTACGCTAGATGGTTTCCTCACGTTTTAAACCCAAACCAAAAACAACCAACAAATCAACGTTCAGATGTTTGTCAACTTCATCTTGAGCGTCATGGGAGGGAAAGTGAAGTTTTTTTGGAACGCATAGTCACTTGTGATGAAACATGGATGCATTATTTCAGACGAAAAGAAGAGCCCACGCCTGTGAAGACGTGTCTGTAGACCGGTAAAATAATTGCAATAGTTTTCTTTGATTTTCGTGGCGTTTTACTCTTGACTTTCTACACGAACCTCGCATTATTATCGCTGAATATTACTGCAAGCTACTGGACTGCGCAAAGCTAGCTTTCCGGCAAAAAAACAATCACCAGTTCGGGGTGTGATTCTTCTTCACGATAATTCAAGGCCGCATGTAGAAGCTTTGACTATTAAATAAATCGAGTTACTTCATTGGTCCATCATGTAAGATTCCCTCTACAATACCGATTTGTCACTGTGTGACTTTCGTCTGCTTGGAACCCTAAAAGAAGCCCTATGGGGCTAAAAATTGACGACGACGGGGCGGTGGAAGCCTTTGTGCACCAATGGCTCTCTGAGCGACTCAAAACAAGTTTTTTGATCAAGGGATTGAGAAATTGAAAACAAGATGGAAAAATACATTTCCAAATGCATTTTCCCATTTTGTATTGAATTTATTCAAAAAAAATCTCGCTTATATTTGATTCACCCTCGTACATAGACTAATATGTCCGTTAATCGATTTATCTTGTAATAGAATATCTGAATGTGGAATGTTAATTTACTAAATATAAGGTAATATTAACATGTTTCAAGGAGACTATTGTCGTAGGCATATTAATGATGTAAGTATATGCTCAGTCTCATAGATTGCAGACAATGTAATGACTGAGGTTAGTGAATTAACCTAATATGGCGAATTTTTAGCCCATTGAAAATACCTAATTGCTAATAACATAACAAAATTCAAGGATTGAACTTGTTTAACAGTGGGGGCATCTGCAATGGACATAGAGAACAGCTGCAAACGATGTTTGCAGACCACTCGAATACAGAAAAATATCCTATTAATTTCTATCCACGCCAATGGCCGTCAGCGGCCCACCCCCGTAATGAGAGGGTTTGTTTATGGTATCGCAGAGTACCCCGGGCAGTGTATTTATCTTGAAGCCGATTCAATGGGGCCACGCCATTTATTATTTAAAGGCGAATTATAAAAGCTCTTTGATCCTGCAACAAATTCGCGCATTTTAAGGTTGTCAATTTCAACTTAAATGGAGTTTACTGACCACCGCATAAAACGGGCGTTTCTCATTTCGCTCAGGTATTGTGAAAGCAAAATTGTTTTCCATGTGGTAATTCTAGCCGGGGAGGTGGGATAGAAAAAAACAAAGAGGTCT
This sequence comes from Rosalia funebris, assembly GCA_037954035.1. NCBI lineage: Eukaryota > Metazoa > Arthropoda > Insecta > Coleoptera > Cerambycidae > Rosalia > Rosalia funebris. Next base: position 39,786,595 of record JAZFAV010000007.1, read on the forward strand.
ATTTTCACGTATTTTCACAAAAATTAAGTTATGAAAAGTTTAGAAACAATTTAACGTTCTATGAGAATAGGCCTAACAATACAATGAAAATTTGGCTTTAGTTATGTAATCAATAAATTTCTTTAATTAGATAAATGATTTGTCAAATTTCTTACATGCTAGTAAAATTTGTATCAGTAAATATCCTTGCTATAAATAGGTCTAGAGACCTATCCGATAAAATTTTTGCTGAAATAGCTTTTTTACGATTTTTTTTTCATTCTGTTCAGAATAAAAGCACTGAAGTAGCTTTTTTATTACTTCTTTTTATTGTATTGAGAATAATCGAATTTGTCGTATTTGCTAAAAATCAATTTAAGGATAAATATTTATTCATTTCTGAGGTTGAAAATGGTTTTTTAGCAATAATCCATATTTTTTTTATCAAAAAATATTACTTATTGCAAGAAAAAATTTCTTAAAAAAAATGTCAAAACAGAGTTCTTTGCTTTGAACGACGACAACTCGACGATCAAAAAATCATCGTACACGGTTTTTAGATCGCTCAAATTAAAGAGGACAAAAACATTTAAAAAAGCTTTATGATGAAGTCGCTGAAAAATTATTGGATAATGAAGGATATATTTTACATCCCTTAATGTTTGTGTCTAGGGTATAAAAAATTAGAAATATTAGACTTTAGCCATCAGGGCGTAGCGCAAGAGGTCCAAAATTTTATTCTATTCGAGATAATGCACTGAAAAGGTACTTCTCGATTTTGTTAATAATCACGTAAAATAATTTTCTTCTATAATTAGATATTTTATAATTTTTTATAATTATAAGTTTAAATGCCACATATAATAGTAGTATATAGTAGGGGCTTCAAAATGCGTAAAGCATTTTCAAGTGTCCCAAGCATTCAAATTATATCCTACCGGATTTTTTTTAATTCTCAATTTTCCCAATTTTTTGAAGTGTTTTTCAATTATACTAATTACATATTGTAAGTTCTTCTGTAGAAAACATCTTACGTATTTTCATTAGAATTAATGTTCTTAAAATCTTAATGGATGAATTCAATATACGTCCATTATTTAAGAAAGGGTAATAACAATGTTTTTGCCATTTTTTAATTCGACACTTACAAATTGAGATAATGGAGCAATTTAAAGGGCACATTCTTTAAAAATGCTCTGTATCTCCGAAACGAAAAAGATCGAGGGCTGTCATTTACGACACCGTTTTTTTTTAATATCGGCCCTAGAAACTATACATCGACTTTTCTGTATCCATTATAGTTTTCGAGAAAATCCCAAATTCAATATGGACCACTCGGTATCCGTCTATACCCAGCAGAACATTTTTCGCATAAAATCTGCCATTTACAGATTAACTAAAGTGCTGGACCGATTTGTACCCACTATGCATAAGAGACTTTTACAATCCGTTGCATGATAGCCCTCATATTTAACAATCGTCAGTTCCTGCCGTTTCGCAGTTTATATCCACCTACATCCAATTTGATGTAACTCGTCGGTTCAAAAAGGCTTCTTTGTGAACTGGAGTGCCAATTTATCTCGGCCTCAGCGGCGAAACTCTATATTTACGTCGCCTTGAAGTAAAACAATAAATTGTTATTATAATTTTTCCGCCGGGGCATAATAAAATCTTGCCGTCTCAGATTATCCTGTTACGGGTTATCGTTATTAGATTCGTCTGGAACGCAATTCCAGCGATACGTTTTCATTGCATTGCTGTTACAATACGTTGCGTTGGTTGCATTGCTGTGTTCTATCATCCTGTAATCTTCTTAGATTACGTGAACGCGCGAAATTTATTGTGAATTTTAAATGGTAACGGTTTAGTACGATAAAAGATGTTGGAGGCGTATACATAAAAGTCTTTCATAACTTCACCACTTTAACAACTAAAACGTATTTTTTGTTATGAGATGAATCTACTCTTTAAGTACTATGACGGACTTATTTAATATACAGTCTGTCCGGAATTTGAGATGCATGTATTGGCATTTTGAGTATGGTAGGAGATACAAAGTCCGGAAGTACAAATACCCGGGTTACAAATTCCTTTATTTATTATGGTTTCCTGAAAATTGTGAAAACTAGAAAATTGCTATTTATATTTGGCCCTGTAGCTTCATTCTGATGGTCAGCTCAGATGGTCTTGAGAATACTCGTGGTATATCCTTGCTTATGGAGATCTTTTCCATAACCTATTTGATTACAATTATTATCGCTTTTCTCCGGTTAAATGTTTTTTAACTTTGATCCATAATGATCCCTGTCGGTTTATAAAGAAGGTGCTGAGTCTGTTTAGACATTGTCATGAGTCTTGCAGCAGTGGTAATTGATAATTCCGGCTCAAGTGGGTGACTCACTAAGGGTATCACTTTATATTTTTTATCCTAAACAACAATTATTATTTTACCTAGCACGGATTCACATCAGTAGCTTACAGAATACTAACAATAAAATGAATCTAGTAGCCCATCGTAGTAATTTCTTATATATGTATGGCTAGCTTAACACCCCGAGTGGGTTAGTGCCGTTTATAAAAGCTTTTTAGATCTAACTTCTTAGATTCATCTTCTAAGGAAGTGATGAATCCCCTACAATCTTTTGATTTTTTTACATACGGTATGACATTTTCTCTTGTTTTCCTGACTTCATCTTTTTAGTTTCTTTCACCGATCTTGTTCCAGTCGTCTATCATTTCTTCTATCCAAGTTGATCTTGGTCTCTTGATTGCTGGTTCCCTTTCCATTATTACACGTATCACTTCTCGATTCGCTTTCCATACATGTCCCAGTCATCTTAGTCTTTGCTCCTTAATTATTCCTATTATATTTTCTCCTTTTAATTCCGCTTCTATTTCCAAATCGGTTCTCATTATGTATTCTCCATCTGCTGTTTTTATTGGGTTCTTATGATTTTCCATTCAGCGACATTCATACTTTTCTCTTTTTTGTTGTTGTAACAGTTATTGCATTGTTTTAACGTTTTATATAATCTTATCTTAGTTCTCAGGTTAATGTCTTATTCTTTAGTAGCCTCCTATTTGATCGCAGAGCTTTATTGGTAGATATAATTTTTTCCTTAACTTCAGTTGATCCATTTTTCCTTCATTTCAGTTGATCCTATCTCCATTACCGTACAGTACGACTTCTAGATATCTGAATCTATTCACCTCATCGAATTCATGGTTCCCTACTCTAAGTTATTTTCCTATGCTCATTATTTTCAATTCTTTTCTATTGAACGAGTCGAAAGCTTGTTGTATACAAATATATCTACATATATCTACAAATACGATAGTATTTAAGGTCTGCATTGTATTTCTTTGCTTTCTCGATGATTTGTTTCGATTACATGTATTGCATCCATTGTTGATTTTCCTTTCATGAAACCAAATTTATATTGCCTTACACTGTTACTTGACATTTTAGATAATTTTTCTGTATGATTGTGGAAATAATTTTGTATGCTGTATATATCAGCGTTATTTCTCTATAATTTTTACATTCGTGCCTGTCTCCCGTCTTGTATACAGTTACTATTTAGCATATTTCCCAGTCTCGCGGTATCTTCTCCTCTCTCCATACTTGAAATATTAGTTCATATATTTACTTCCTCGAATGTGGGTTCTCGTATTTTAATGTTGTTAGTGTTGTCATCACGTGTTATCGCTTGTATTTCTTTTTCTTTGAGTAGCTCCATATCTCTCTTTAACTAGCCTGTTTTCCATAGCTACTACTCCTTGCTCGTTTTTCTTCCAATGCTTTTGGTTACTAATTCTTTGGTAAAATTTCTTTGTGTTTTTACCTTGCTCTTCTTCTATTTTCGATATTTTAGTTTCTATAGTATAGAAACTGAAATATGGGAAAAAGCAAGAGGGTACAGTTCCTAGAATCTATACAGTCCCTCTTGCTTTTTCTTATTTTTTATGATTTTGTTCTCAACCATTTCAGCCTTGATTCTATTTTCTCTTCCAGTGCTTTCTTACATTCCTGATTATACCATTGTTTTCTATGTTCCCCTTTCTTTTTCCCTATTTATTATTAAAGTCAACAATTCTTTAGTCGTAATAATACCAAGTGATACATCATGGTTTTTTTTTTTTTGTGGAACAAAGTATACAGTGAACGGCAAAGTATTGCACAAATTCGTTAAAGTTGGGATAAGTAATAGTTATGAGATTGCATCGAAATTTCATGCAGTGTAACATTTTGATATATGTAGGTCTCTTAATATGATAATTAGATGAGGGGGTTACTTACTATTTAAAACAATTATATAATGATCTCATCACTCCAAGACAAATGACCATTCAGGTCGACGTTAAATGGCGTATTTTTATCAAAATTGAGTTGTCTATGGTATTTCAAAAATGTATATCATGATTTTAACGAATTTGTGCAATAGTTTTGTTGTTCATTATATAGGAAGCTTCACAAAATAGACAGTAGTACTAAAACGCAATTAATATCTTATTGAATCTATTGGGAATTGGCGAAGTTTGCTCTATGTCGCTGTGTGTAAGATTTATACGTTGAATATATAGCGCAAAAATCATAAAGGAATTCTTTCCAAGCAAATGTCGACGTAAAAAGTACTTTTACAGGAGCAATGAAAATTATTGTTTCAGATACTTCTAAAAAGGAACGGAAAATGAATGTAATTCTACATTCTTAAAATTAACCTATACTTATTTTACGATCAGATATTTTTGTTTTATTAATATTTATAGTAGTTTTAAATACACCCAACATGATTAATTTGCAGAACTCTTGTTAGAAATGTAGAATTCTTGTTAGACATTTTGTAACGCTAATTATTTAAAAGGCTTTTTACTATGCATTCAATATATACAGGGTATTTACAATTACGGACTTATTTTTAATGAAAGATGCATCTTGATTAAACAAATATATTGCAAAAAATAGCGAATATATTAGCGACACCTACTTAAAAAAGAGACTTTAAAAAATTAAACAAAGCATGCGATTACAATACATAAACTTGAATCAGTATTGTTGTCAATTATTAGTGGAGCCGCTTGTTTCGTCAGCGTACCAGAGTCGTCCTCTTCGCGTGCTGTCGGGACACTGCCTTTGAAATTCTCGAATACGTTTAGAAGACTTGACAAACACAGCTTCAGTAGATGATATAAATAAATTTACGCTTTGATAATTTCTTCAGCCAAAAGATGTAACGCATGAAGTTTACATGTAATCTGTAGGAAGTTGCCATACTCTTGTTTAATATAACGGTCCGTGAACACATTTTTCAGCAGTATCATGCGGCATCCACTAATAATTACATTTTTTTTGTTACACCCTCATACGATTTATCAACTTTAATCTGATATACGATTGAATCAGCCGTATTTAAATAATCGTGAATTATGACAATCCTGATTATTCCCTGCTTAATTCCATAACGGTCGCTGTTTGGCAGGCCCTTATTCTCGATTATTCTCCCCAATGTTAATATGTAATGTTAACATCGGTGGCAATTACACTTTTAAAGTATACGCTTTTTGTTTCTTTCCTCGTAATTCTAACAGCCCTTGGGAAATATAATTTTAAGGACTCGAGAATGAATTTAAAGAAAACTGTTCTCAGCTTTGAAATTTAGCCGATTTAAAAAAAGCGAAAATTAAGAAAAACCAGTAGTATATAGAAAATTAAGTAGTGTCTATAAACAGTATTCAATATGTAGAAATATAAAAATTATACGTGCCTGCACGTACATCGTACAGCAAAATAGCGAGAGATGTAAGAAATCGGAGAACGTTTTATTGAGGTATACGCACATGAAAGTGATGAACGGTACGAAATAGCTAAACTTTCTTATCACAAATATTCATAAATGCATACAAAAATACGATGAGCATTATTGAAGCTATAGATGGAATGAAAACGTACCGACTACTTTAGGTGAATAAGGGAATATCTGCCGGAGTTTTTTACTCAACAGGGAGAGGGAGCGGTGCAGTAATGAAGGGGGAGAGAGTTGAGGTGGGAAAGGGATAGAGGGGGAAATATATATAATAATTGTAGAAATAGGAGACAGCGCTACTAATATGAAAATATTTATCAAGTCAGTCAGGTTGTCTATTTTTGGTTTTTAAAGTCAGAGGAAACGTAAATTTTTCTTATTGTATACTAATAAGGAAATGAAAAATTATTACGAACATTGGTAATGAGAGAAATAATATATTGTGTTCATTCTAAAATAATAGAGGAGTGAAGTGCCTCCAGCCTCCATACTAATAAGGCGCCATTGGTTGCAATACCCGATTTCTAGCCAAACTATAGCCTAGTTAACTGAATATTCGGTTTTTGGTTAGTTATACAGGGTGTTTGAAAAATCAATAGACAGTCTTAAGAGGTAATAAAAGAAGTCACGTAAAACTGTTTTAACCTTATACATTCATATAATGTGTTATAGATTTCGACACATTCCCCCTTTTTCCAGTATTTTCACATTACAGGTATAAATAATAAATTGGCAATCGATTTGACCAAACTCAATAAATTGTTATGTTTTTATAATTTTTATTCTTTCGCAGTAAGTTAATTAGGTTATTTATTAATTCAATTTAATAGTAGTCTTTTAAATAGAAATTTCGCTCCTTTCACTAATATAATATATTGGACAGGTTAATTTTAATTATCGTTAAATATATTAACAATTTTTCAAAATTTATTTGTGATGTTATATTAAAAGTGCAGAAACAGAAAACCTAATGAAATAAATTCGACCTCTATTGCTATTTAAAAATATGAAACATTTATTGTGCCACAACTGGGCACGTGTGGGGAGAAAAAATATAAACAAAGTTTAGTAGGTCCTTTCTTGTGCCACCATTGCACACATGTGGGGAGAAGAGATATAAAAAAAGTATAGTAGGTGTTACAAGATTGAAATGAAAATTGTCCTTCTCCAAGGAATTATAAAATAATAAAAGATACATTAATAAAAGATACACGTATTAGGAATTGTTTCCTTATTTTAAGCTCACATTGTATATGACACTCTAGTTTCTAAGAGATTTCTTTTAAAATAGTGTATAATGCTGCTAAATTATAGCGTATAAAATGTGGCGTTCTACGCGAAGCCTATAAAAAATATAAAAACTCATTGGGCACCCTCCAAACAACCCGTTGAAAACTTAAACACCTTCAAGAAGCAATTTATCTTGACGTAGACGTTCCGCGCTGATATTATGTTCTACGATTATAATATAAACAGTAAAAAAAATGACAAGTTTATTATAATGAAGATTAATCGCCTAGTGGTACACCTGTAAGTTTTTTATTAATAGACTGTAATTTTTAAAACTACAAAGGGAGATAAAATATGTATACTATTTAAACGTCATGTATGTATCATAGAGTGATAAATAATCTTTCTCCAACAGAGTACTCTATACAACGAAAATTTATGTAAAATAAGTATTTTACAGGCGTAAAATCAAGTTCTATTAGCATCATGAATAGCTAATACTGTGCGAAAAAATCGAATTATTTGCTATTCACAAATATAATCATTAATTATTAATTTTATTATATAATTATGAATTATTAGTGACATAAATTATAATGTTTCCCTCCTAAATGCGATACTTACAATTAGACAAAGTATTTAGATTTTTTTTATAACACAAAGTTTCCAGGTGGTAGCTTTAAAAACTGTCGCGAGATAGAGTTTTGTTTATACTCCAATCCATCTGTAAATTCCATAAACATTAAGGATAAAGCAAATTATGCCAAAACAGCTACTCCCCCGGCTATATGCCATCGACGACCACTGAATTATATGGCGAAATTTGCCGTATTTTGTTCCAACATAGAACTAAAACACAATGATTTGGATTGCTCGAAAATCACAAGGAAGATGCAAAGCGTCCTCTATCGCAGCATACCGCTAACTACGGACCGGTTTCGACCTTATTGAGTCTCGTCAGTGTAGTGTAAGCTAGTATGCCTTTGACACACACCAATACCAATTGGCCGACGTAATGGCCTCGATATGCCGTCGACGGCCACTGAATTATATGGCGAAATTTGCCGTATTTTGTTTCAACATAGTTCCAACGGCAAATTTTGTCATATAATTCAGTGCGCGTCGACGGCATATAGCCGGGGGAGTAGCTGTTTTGGCTTAATTTGTTTTATCCTCAATGTTTAAGGAATTTACAGATGGATTGGAGTATAAACAAAACTCCATCTCGCGGCAGTTTATAAAACTACCATCTAGAAACTTTGAGTTATAAATGATTCCTAGTCATTATATATGACAAAAGTTTTATTTCGATTTGGATTGTTTTCGCAACTACCGAGAGATGGCGCATTGTTTACGTTGTACAACGTAGCGGTGTCTATGAGATCTGAAGCTTCGTTTTGTCGAAGGCATACTCGCTTACACTACACTGACGAGATTCAATAAGGTCGAAACCGGTCTGTAGTTAGCGGTATCCTGCGATAGAGCACGCTTTGCATCTTTTTTGTGATTTTCGAGCAATCCAAATCATTGTGTTTTAGTTCTATGTTGGAACAAAATACGGCAAATTTCGCCATATAATTCAGTGGTCGTCGATGGCATATAGCCGGGGGAGTAGCTGTTTTGGCATAATTTGCTTTATCCTTATATTGTTAGTTCTCATCAGTGCCGCACACTAACAAGTTTGAAAGAGCTGTATGTCGTTCGGTTCCGATCCAGGACAAATGTCGAATCCTACCTGTGGCGGGTTTTATTTTTTGAAACCTTATCTGATCGTACAGAAACATGAGAAAGGGGTCGAGGATCGCTTCTGGGTATAATTAAATGCCTGTCGGGGCTTTAGCCCGAGGAGTAGTTGTTTCCTAGAGCGATTATGTAATAGCTTTGCTATTCGGGAACTACTTTGATAACCGCTTGGCGGCTTGGTGGTTCCTTTCTCGATTTCCGACTTATAAGTTACAAATAAAATACTGATATGTATTTTATTTTGGCCAAGTGATTCATTGCTATCATGTCGCTACACGAAGAGTGAAATTTCCCGAAAATAAGAATGAATTGCAAAAAATGTAGAGCTTATAGAGCAGAACCACAGATTTGAACTTGGCGTCTTCAAATTAGGTAAGAACGAGTGCTGTAATAAATAAAATAAAATATTTGTTCCCAAGTATTGTATTTATATTCATAAATTCTCCTCAATCCCATCCATATGTGTATGTTTTATCTGTTACGGATCTGTGTATCGCGTTCAAATAAGGATGCACATTTACGGCCTCAAAGGATAAGCAAATAATTTCGTAAAATCGAAATCCTCTTTAATTGCCTGAATCAAATCCGCGTAAGCAGATTTGGCTGGCGATTGTAAACAAAACCCGTAACGTGTTGAAAAACAGTTAAGTTAATAGAGGCCAGACTCAGAATCTATAAAAGGCAATTACATTTGTCCGGATTAGCTAAACAAATTACGGCCACTTGGAGCATATCGAAAAAAGAAGTTGAGGGGAAAACAGCTCGAAATACAGTGTAACTGAGGGGCTTTCAGTGTAATTGCATTTGCATCGAGCGCACTGGGGATACGTTGTTTGCAGCTAAACAGATTTTCTGAAACATCGCTGTTAGATATGAACTTTTGTACCATGGCGGTGACTGTTTGGCCTCGACCACCGGCTGCAGATTGCAGTCACTTTATGTAATCCGCGACAGCCGGTCAGTGGTATTACGATCTGTGAATATAAGTATTTGATAGAAAAGAACTTGAAGAGAAAGAATTAGGAAATTATAAGCCTAGATACAACTGATTTTCTCGGAAATTAAAAGTCTCATTATTTGTAGTCTAATAGGGTTAAGTCTAACAGAGGGCAAAAGCATCAAAATTTCAAAAAGTCATCTAGACAGAACTTTTAACGGTGATTTTTCTAATTTTTAACGGTGGTTGTTTTTGTTATAAAAAATAGAACTGACGTAGTTTTCCACAAAATACCAAAATACTATACACTACATACGGAATCCTCTGGAGATGATTAAAACTAATCTTAAGCTAACAATGCATCCTATTTATACCTAAATTATTATTGCGCTCAGTCAGCCCTGACCGTCACGGTGGGGCTCATTGAGCTCCGACCGTCACGATTGCGGCCCAGCCAACCGTGAGTAACTAACCAATAAAGCGGGCTATGTGGAATAGGCCCTCTGTCCCTATTCATACTATTTTACACTTTTCAATTTCTAAACTTTCAAAAGTTGTTAATATATCTCTCTTATGGTTGTTCTCGAAAGCATGTTGGGCAATACTGGACTTAGGTATCTGTTCTACCATTTTTGAAAGGTGCCATGTGCTCTTTGAACCTGGTTTGAACAGATCGTCTGGACTGTCCAACATACCTTTGATTACAGTCGTTACAGTAGATTTCGTAAATACCCGGCCTGTCATTTGTGCTAATTTTGTCTTCTGAATTGTCTAAAAGTTGTTTTAATTTATTTCTCGATGAATGAACTACAGTCATCCCTATATTTTAAAAAATCTTACTAATACCACGAGTGAATAGAGGATCGTAATGAATAGATACATATTTTTTTTTTGGATATTCCCTTTGGATATATTTCAGTTTGAAAGGTCGAGGAATTTCTTAGAAGCATTTCTTTAAATTTACGTTTTCTAATTATTTTTTCAACCATACCGACAGAACATCCATTACACTCAGCTATTTCCTTGATTGGCGCCTTTTCTTTTTCAAACATCTTTATCGAGAGGGAAACTTAGGCGATGGACTAGGAAATGGAGGTTCGCCATTTTGTGTTGAACACAATGGTGGGAATCATTAGGGATATATCTGAGAGTACTGGTGTGTTTTCTGTATATATAAAATTCTAACTTACTTTCCCTATTTCTAATAACTAGTACATCTAAAAATGGTAGTTGCTCATTGGTTTCAACTTCATATGTGAATTTTACTGACGCGAAACGGTTATTTAATTTGGAAACAAAGTTATCGATGTTCATAAGTTTTGTGTCAAATACTGCGAACACATTATTCACGTACCTAAGCTAAATCCTAGGAAAGTACTTCAATTCTTCTTTTGCTTCTGTTTCAAATCTATTTATGAAGAGATTGACAATGAAATATGACAAAGAATTACCCATGGCTGTCTCTTCATGTTGTTCAAAAAAACCGTTATTAAATTGGAAACAATTCTGTGTCATGCAAATTTTAGTGAGTTCAATATATTTCTTTCCTATATCTGGACTGAGATTATTTGATTCGAGTAATTCCCTAAGGTAGTCTAAAGTTTGTGGTATTGGAACACTTGGAAACACTGAGCATACGTCAAAGGAGTTTGGTATTTTGGATACCAAAATACCGAACTCCTCACCCAATTTCACCCTCTTGCAACTGAATATCTTTAATCTTATTAATGAAATCTATTGGAATCCACTCCAGGATAAAAATAGCATTGCATTATGAACCTAAAGAGATAAAGCAACGATTCTTAAAGAGGATAATTTGAAAATATTTACATTCGGTAAACATGTAGACACGTTATCTCGAAAATTGCTATATGCATTTTCATGCTAGGTGTTACAGGCAAGACTGTCATAATATAAAGAGTCAATTTCGGCAAACCGCAACAGAGACGAACTAACAATCGATACGCTATTAATGCCCATTTCTTATGCGACATTATCACAGCGTGTTACATAAAATATTGAGTACTTTAATAATGAAACTCACGATCTTTAGCAATTTGACAATATCCCAGTCGATCTGCCAAGGCTCGTAAGGGGTTTTAAATAGCGTGCAAAGATATTTCTTTGAACATCCATCCTAATGTGGTGTTTCATCTCTACTCTACTCAATGACTAAAGTTTTGTCTTATAAAGCAACTGGCTTAGATGATCCTAAGGCAAATAATCTAAAGAACATAAATCTGGTGATCGCGAGAACTATTCAATATATATTCGTACCAAACCCTTATATCATTATAATTTTTTAAAAAGAAATATACAATTATCTATTTAAAAAATCGCATAACGTCATAGTTCGAAAACTGGGGAAAGCTATTGGAAATCAACGTACGTCATTGAATAGACGAAAACAACTACAGAAATATTTTTTACAAAAGCATACTTTTAACTCAACATATGATTTAGCTAGAAATCAAGTGTTCAGGGATATTTTCCCAATCTTGTGTATCTAGTCACTTTTTCGAATTCACACATAGGTGTTCTGGGACTCAATAATATCTTTTCTAAAAATCTTTTTCAACTACGTCATAACTAAAGTGTCTATAACCAAAGCAATAGAGACGGACTAACAATGAATACGCTGCCGAAGTCCGTTTCTATAGCAACGACATTGCCATCGCAGCTTACACATACGTCTGACATGTGTTTGTTTTTACCTTGTCGCTGTTTTCACTGTTTACGCGGTCTTGCGGATCACGTCGTGTATTTGAATTTGTGTTATTTGTGCGGTAACGTGAAAAGTCGCATGCCATAAGATAAAAAATCCAGACAAGAATTACTGTAAACCTGGATTGATGGTGATTCGGGAGATGTTTGCGGTTAGGTGTATTAGAGAAAACGATCTATTTTGTAATGTGTGTAAACGAATTATTAATTAAAAAGTAATGTAATAAGACATGTGATAAGCCATGCTTCGTCTAACGGTCACGATAACGATGATACTAAATTTTTTTGACATAATGACTTCACAGTATTCTCTTGAGCAAGTGATATTCCGTTACATAAAGCGAAGAACACTTCACTTTATGTAACGCTGAACGCCGCCACGTTCTGGCTGAACTACGCCAGTCGTTCAGCATTTATTTATTGGGCTGCTGATGCCAATTTGGTTGGCGAAAGACGTGTCAAGTAATGTGCAATCCTTTGGTGTGTAAAACTGGTCACCTGGTTTTGTGTTCATTTTTTGATTATCACAATTTGCCAAGAAGCTTTGGTGAATTTTGCGCACAAAATTTACATGATTGAAACCTATTTTCGAACTGGTCTGCTAGTTGATGTGACTTAGGAGTAGTCAACGTTTATGTTTGGACAGTTTTCGAAAGCACTTCTTAGACTTAGCAGCAACACCAAATTTCCTAAAAAGCTGTATTAGTGTCTTGACGAAACTAGGTGACAAATAAATACAGAAGAAGTTATTAATAACGTTTTTCAATATATCGAGAAAAGCCTACACAACCTTAAACACCTATCTCAAAAAATCGGGAGTTTTCTGAACGCCACGTAGGTCTTTTATAAGATTTCGTGGCAAGGTCTCGAAATACGGGTAGTGTCTATAAGGGTAAATCACCCTAGGAGAATGACAATTTTGCCACAAATCACTCTAAAAAATGCACGCCAAGTTAGTCCAACTAAATCTTTACGTCAGTTTGCTGCTTAGACAAATAGGTACTTATCTAAATTATCCTTAAAATTAAAGAAAAAAACAATATTTTGGGCATGTCATATGGTTCCGTACACAGAGGTAAAAAAGGCACATTTGCATTCGCATAAAGTCACTGTAGCCCAAGAGCTATTACAGATGAACTTTGAAAAACAAGAAAACCACTGTCACTGGTTCAATGATGATTTAAATAATAATGATTTTTAGGACAAATGTTTTTTAATAATAAAGCATGGTTTTATCTCGTTGGTTGGAGAGAATCCTCATATTTTAAAAGAATCAACTTTACATCCTATTAAGGTTGGACTTTAGACACTTTTTTGATGACGCCACTGTAAATACTGAACTATTTCGAACACGTATTCTAGAAGCTATTGCTCGAAATATTGTTTTGACTTTCAGATACTTCAGAACATAGGCATTTAATTATGACACGACCGACGACCTATGGATGTCGCTACCTACATATGTGGAAGCTCCCTTGCACCTTTCAGTTTAGTTTGTTGCTTTTCACGAAATTTAATCTACATTATACATTATTGACGATATAGCTTTTTACCATCGTTCGGTTCTTTATAGTGCACCTTCGCGAGTGGTTTGATCCGGCGTGTTTACCTTTAAAAAGCGAACTGCGTAATAAACAATTATTTGTAAATATATAATATACAAGTACACATTGGGGTTAAAAGGCTATGCGTATTATGTAATACGATATATAAAGAGAATGTTTATGTAGGAAATCGTAATTAAACAAAAGTCGCATACTATGGGCCTAGATGGACTAGTTGAAAACATGTTGGAAAAATTAAAAAATGAATACATCTTTTGAAATAGGACAGTTACCTCCTCAATGGTAAATATCGTGTATTAACCCTATAGCTAAAAATAAAAATCCGGAACAATACAAAGATCCATTAGTTTACTCTCCGTTCTCCATAATATCGCTGACTCTGCAAAATATGACAAATTTTTCAATACGATACCGAAAATGGAATAATTCCCCCAAATTAGTCAGGATTTCGAAAAGGCTTTAGTATCTCTACTTTGCTTGTTAATGTAAATGATGACATTCTACGAGCAATCGACAGTTCACAGGTTACATCTTTAACTTTACTGGATATGATGAAAGCATTTGATTATTTAGATATTAGTTGTTTGAGAGTCAAATTACACCATTATGGCATTTGTGAAAATATACTTTATCGGTTTAAAAATTACCTTTTGGGTAGACATTAATTTATTAGGATTAATACAAACTCCTGGATACTTTTACGGCAGAGACGGGAGTTCCACAAGATCCTGTACTGGGACCACTTCTATTTCATATGCATATTCAAAAAATTTCATTAAAATGCAAATCACATATGTACTCTGATGACAGACATATACGACAGCTCCTCTATAGATTTTTATCTTCTGATTCGCTCGCGGCTTTTTAAATTATAAATAACGATTTAAAATTATTTTTGAATGGACATTAAAAATATACTGATTATAAATGCTAATAAAAGTCAGAATATAGTTTTTGGTACACCATATCAACTTCACAACATAGGTGAATTAAATATTAAAATTAATGATGAAGTAATAGCTTCACCTAGTGTTGGAAAAAATTTAGGAATAACGTTTGATTCAACACTTAAATTTTCTAGACATATCAGTAACATATGTAAGAAAGCATTTTTCTCCTTAAAACAGATATATTCTTTTAAAAAAATATTTAGAAAAGTACTAAAATTTTACTAATAGTGAAATTGTGGTTTTATATCATATGTTTATTCAGATATTGTGTTTGCACCCTGCCTGACACAGGACAAAAATTGTATACAAAAAAATCAGAATGTCTGTGTGACATATTAGTGGTACAAGCCTACGTATACGATTTGAAAGTATAATAAATCAAAAGACGTGATCACAGAATAACGTAAATAAATAAGATTTTTTTTTAATAATGAATTCTTGTTTTGATTAAAAAAAAACGGTTTTCTCCTGAACTATAAATTGCTCAGTATCATTATACACATTTATTGGGTTTACAAACCTGGAAAAATAACAGGCGCAAAGAAATCTGATATATTCTTGTCTACTGGATTTAAACCTTTCTGCGGTGAATGTAGGTCTATGTATGCAAAGATGGCGGTATGGTGCATGTTTTTTCCACCCTATCAAAAATTTTAGCGACTTTTTATAATATTAACATGCCATTGTAACATGTTTTTATTATTACAATGGCAAGAATGTAAAGATTACGAATAAATAATATCAAGTCCATTATATAAAGTTCGATATTCATCCAATTTTAAGAAGTTTTTTAATGACATTATTTGGTTTCTATACAAGGGACATCCATGAATGTACATCTCTACGTAGAAAACATCGTAGAAGGACATATGATGCCATTTGCCTCGTTTGTCGGGGAAGTTTCTTTTTTTATGGAGGAATAACGCTCGGCCCTATGTTGCTAGGTAGGTTACTGGACTACCTTCGATTTATGAATATTCCAGCTATGGACTGGCCACCAAGAAGCCCAGATATGAACCCCAGAAAGCATGTATGGGATACATTAAAGTGGTCAGTTAGGCGCCACATACCTGCATCCATAACTCTTAGGGAACTCGAACAAGTCGATTTTATCGATGGAAAGATATTCCTGAGGAAACCATTCACTACTTGATCAATAGTATGCCCAGATGAATGTAGAAGTGATAAGAGCTAGAGGAGGATCTACACGATACTAAATTCAAATCCTTATGATTTAATTTCACTCCCAATTTTGTTTCTAAAGTTTTTCATTAAAACCGTTATTTTCCCGATAATACCATTCTAATTTGTTAAACATTAGTTGAAATCCTTTAATTATAATATGACGTAGGTACTATGATTTAAGTTTTCGAAAAAATAAAAGTAACAATGTGAAATTTCACTAATGCATTATTTTGTCAAGGAGCTTTTGTGCATACGTTTGAATGACCTATTACGTTAATTATCTTAATTTTAACAGTATTTTGTACATGTACCATACATGTAACATTTGTAATAGAAAGCAACCACAAACTGTGCCTCCTTACACTTGCATAATATAGGAATATCTGTGGCATTATCGTGGCTGACAATAAAATGTGCCATATTTGAAGATAATTGAAATAAAAACTGACATCAATTTTCTCGTTATATACTAAAAATTAGCGTTTAAATACTCATAGCGAATAGAATGTAATGTTATATATACATAATTACTCCATATGGCATGTAATATTAATAAATTTGTTTACAACCACTATGTTTATAACGGCGCAAATGATATATGTCGGTATGTAGAATTCTTAATATAACATTCAAATATCCTACATTTTGTTTACAAGTCTGTTAACGCGCTATTTACTTATACATCTACTATGGCGCGGCGGCGTTATGTAACAGAAAGTACGCCCTTTCTAAAAACAAATATGTAACGTTGCGAATGCCTCTAGTGTGTCCCTTAATAGCATACAAAGAGTAATATGGGTATATAAAGTATATATGTATCCATTATCTGCTTTACTATACGGAAAGAATAAATATTTAAATGTATCAAAATGTGAGGTTACCTAGTTCGCGAAAGTTCCGAAAGGCTAACAGAATGAATGAATTCAAATATTTGACTGGCTCGCTAATGTATCTCGAGCCTTAAGGCCCCCCATGTCAAAGTATATGTACATTGTATTATTTTGCATATAATAATTGTGTTGAGGAATCAAGGACGTCCCGCCAAAAATATACGCAATTTACTCGCACATCCTATAGAACCTGACTTCCAAATTTAATTGCATAATGTTCTTTCTCTGCGAAACTTTAAAAAGTAATTTTAAGGATATATTGAAACATGTATATATTCAAAATAAGATACCCGTAGTACAATATTTATCAAATTCTACTATGATCTATGCGTGATCTAGGATTGTGATTTTATGTTTTGTTTGCTGGACAAGCCACATATTAGGTCTGGAAGAAATATGTATCCTGGTACGAAATGCCACATTCAAATTACTTTTGGCAAACTTTTTTGCTGTGTACAATACCATAATGAATAATACATAATAAAACGTAGAACTGATCATGCATTAAGGTGGTACGTATAAAGACTGTAGTTAAATCCATTGTTAATGTGATAAAAAGGGCTCTCTCAAACTAGATTGCTGCTCAACAGGTGCTTGTCTTCTCAACTTGAATGTGTGACAAATGCAGCTTTCTACATTAAATATGCCGAAGCATAACTAAAGAAATGCATTCATAGACATAATTCATGCAATTAAATCCATTGCTAATGTGATAAGTGCTCTCTTAAACTGAATTGTTGATCAACAGGTGCTTTCATTTGTAACAGATGCAACTTTCTGCACAAAACATGCCAAAGAGCAACTAAAAAATGCATCCTTACATGATTCATATAACGCACATGCCTCCTGATCTCTACTGGATATCAGAGAGGATTTGGAGAAGATTCGCGACACTAAAAGCTGGCAGAGTGAATACAGAATTTCTATAATATTTTATCAAACGTCTCGTTGCACTCGGAGTTAGTAATCAAGCGATAGAGAACGTGACTTTAACATTTTACTTTTCCACACTCAACTATACTAGCGGAAAAGTAATGCAATCGTGTAAAGGAAAATTGAAAAAAAATGTTTTCGTTTATTTTTCGTTTTTCGGCATAGAAACAAAAAAAAATGGTTTTTAAAAAAATTTGCGTGTGTGTGTCGTTGTCGTCGACATTTATTCTTGTTAGCACGACCACTCAACTAAATCGTGTCGGATCGATCGGGATTTTGACTGATTCTGATTAGGGACGTCTCCCAGACGACACCTATTGATTTTGAGGTGGATAGGACACACCCCACCCTATCCATGAGTCATGAGCACGATGGTGGACTATTTGAGAAATTAGTACGATAACTCAACTAAATCGTGTCG
This sequence comes from Rosalia funebris, assembly GCA_037954035.1. Taxonomy (NCBI): domain Eukaryota; kingdom Metazoa; phylum Arthropoda; class Insecta; order Coleoptera; family Cerambycidae; genus Rosalia; species Rosalia funebris. Next base: position 39,804,956 of record JAZFAV010000007.1, read on the forward strand.
TATCGAATGGGTTTCAACTGATTCTGATTAGGGACGTCTGTCAGACGACACCTATTTATTTTGAGGTGGCTAGGACACAACCCACCCTGTCTATGGGTCATGAGAAAACACGATGGTGGACTATTTGAGAATTTTTTTTGTTAACACGATAACTCAACTAAATCGTGTCGTACCGATCGGGTTTTGATTGATTCTGATCGGGGACGTCTCCCAGACGACACATATTGATTTTGAGGTGGATAGAGCACACTTTACCATGTTCATGGGTCATGAGATAGCACAATGGTGGACTATTTGAGAAATTGTTTTTGTTAGTACGATTACTCAATTAAACGGTGTTGGATCGATCGGGTTTCGACTGATTCTGATTAGGGACGTCTGTCAGACGACATCTATTGATTTTGAGGTGGATAGGACACACCCCACCCTGTCCATGGGTCATGAGATAGCACAATAACATAAAGAATAATGGCCCCAAATTTAAGCCTTGAGGTACTTCAGAGGATGTTAAGGAGATCTTAGATTTAAAGCCATTATGAAACAAATAATATAAGTTTGGATAAATAATATATAAATAATACTGGAAATTTTGAACTTAAATACAATTCGGTGTCTTTTTTTAGATAAGGAAATCGTGCGGAAAAAATCATATAACATAATTTATTAACGTCATAATTTACCAAGCTTGGTAAGTCGATAGTAAACAACTTCGATCTATATTAAGTAACTTCGATTTTATTACAGAGTTAATAAATTATTATTTACAAATATAGTACTAAATTGAGCTTAGGTATTTGAATCAGTCAAAGTCGAGAGAGACTCTTGGGTGCGATAATAATTACAACGTTACCTAATCGATTTTATGTAATATAAAATATTACTGCGATTTATCTCCATTGCGCTACTAATCGTTGTAAGTTATTTATCAAAGATTAAATATCACAACGCTACGGGTTTTTGGGGAAGCAATTTGAGATCTGGCAGGGCAATTTGGCTTATACTCTTGTTGCTTCTGTTTCTGTCGGCATATTGTTGAAACATTCATTTGTTTGTCTAGTTTGGTCTACTACGAGATTTGATGTTTTAATAGCACTAGCTTTGTATTAGTTATTTCTGGGCTGTTATGAAATATACGAAAATCAACGCAGAATAATCCTAGAATATAATATATGAAATTCATGTTTACCTAGCGTTCCTGAAATTTTTCTTAAGGGTATTTTAGGTTATGGGACTTTGTTGATATTTTCTTCGTTACCGTATACATTTGAACTACCTTCTTTATATCGTTCTTTGAATCTTTAAAAATCAAAATTGCTTGGAAGCAACTTCGACAATGCTTCCACGCATATAAAATTAAGCGAAAGGGATAGTAATATGTTTGTTTCACGCATAAAAGGTTCCGGTTTTCGCGGTGCCGTCTGCAGTCAAAGGCTATTTATTATGATATGGTTCACATTCATCGTTTTCGTGTATATGACATGGTAGTTGGAATACCAATTTAATTCGTCTTCACATGTACCACATCTTGCGCACGGTAGCCGTTGGATGTTTTATGAATTTCATTTGTGTAATTGTTAGCGAATTGTTTTGGGAAATATGAAAATTTAGCCTATCGTCGAACCTGGATCTTTTCTAGATACTTTAATGTATCAATTTGCGATGATACATTAAGGCATAACAATGTCCAATTCTTAATGCAAAGTTTTCAAAAGAATGATTTCTAATATTTATTTTATTTGCAATATCAGCAACCTTCAATCTTTGGTTTATCACAATAACAAGCATGATTTCCTTTGCCCTTGTTTCGGTAAGTCTTCCACAAGTATATTTTAGTAGCTTACGCAAGTATTTTTTTAACCGGAGTTAAGTGTAGAAGACGAAGATTTGCAGAATAAGAACAACTGACGGATTGTCAATTACATTTGGAATTTCATAAGAAAAAAAATACTTCGTAAGAAATCGTAACGTAATTAAAATGCTACCTTACTATATGCTAAGATTCTAGTTAGTAACATAAATGATTTTCGTTGACCCAGAAATATTTCCCTGAACAATAATGGTGAATCCATGAACTCAAAGGCAGTTTTCATACAATCAAACAGGAACTTTCTTGTTTCATATAATCAAGCCAGGCGTATTTTCGGGAAATTCATAATTAAATAGGGTAAAATTCCCATTAAAAAATTAACGTTGCCCTCGAGAAGGATCCAACAAAGTGTCCAGAGCTAAAGAAATGTCACTTCATGCAGAAATAATTTATGTTAAATACGTGAACCAAAGTTTTCCGTTGAATTATTTACTCGAGAAGGCTATTAACCTATCCGCCGGAAACGTATTAAGGGAACTCGAATTGGAAAAACGGAATTCTTACAATGCCCATTAGGCATTATTTAATTTAAATTCACTGCTATTTATTTTCGAAGTTAAACAGAGCTTTAAAAATAGACGAAACGATTAATTGGTTTTATTTATTCTTGTCGATATAAAGCAGATCCTGGGTGTATTTTAAATACTAACTACGGGTTTTTGTGTCATTGGAATTGCGGTGGGAGAAATGTTAAGCTAATCAAAATCTTATGTTCATAAAAGTTAAAATAAATGCAGTAAGGATGTATTTATGTACCTGCGATGAATTTAATGCTAATACCGTTATAAATTATCCTTTTTCTTCTATTTGTGTTTTAACTTTTATAACCCTAGATTCCTTAGTATTTTTTTCGATTCTTTGGGATGGCAAATGAAAATAACGCCATTCTATTAATAACACAACTTCGTAAATTGCATATTCAAACTTAACATTGTAATTAAATTAGTAAAGAAAATTATTTTCAATCTTTGTTGAAAACTGTATCGGATGTGAAAACACAGTTTAAAAATCTATAATTGGCTAATTATTTTTAAATGCAGAAAAATATACCTATGAAAGTGAAAAGACTAAAATAGAAACGAAAAAGGAGAGGGATGAAATCAGATGTCAACGAATGAGACAAATAAAGAGGAGAGAAGAAGATAGACGATAAAATAAAAAAGAAGAAATAGGGAGAGGACAAAAGAGAGGAAGAAGGGAGTAGGAAGGAAGAAGGATGAATAGAGAATATTAAATAACGGAGTATTAATGAAGAGGGAATAAGAAACAGGGAAAGAAGGAGAAATAAGTCAGAAAGGTGGAAGGAAGTGACATGGAAAAAGAGGCGGGAAAAAGTGAAAAAGACGAAGAGAGAAAGAAGGTCAAGGAAGAAGTATTTCTATAGATTTACTAGGCATATATCGATTCATTTGGAATCTTATAGTTAGAGAAAAGCAGGCTGAGCCGCCAAGAAAAAAACGAAAACAAAAAATTCAGAAACGATTTTGTAAATTTTCGTTCGCCGATAGTTCAAATACATATTAATATCACGGGTAAATTTTAAATTGAAACTGTAATAATAAGTAAAACTTGATAGAAAATTTAAAAATAATACTTGAGCTATATTATCAGGTAATTGTTATATTTACTTTTAAATTTTATAATAATAATAATAAATGTCTTCATTCTCTATAATAAAATCATGAGCTGTACTAAGGAATATATTTCCTAATATTTCTTCAATCCTTAATTCCTTATTTCTTGAAAATTGCTCCAAATTGGGAGCCGAAACGTCGAAGTAACAATAATTACAGACAAGATTTATAAGATAAGATATTTATACAGATAAGATTTCCATCTTATATTTATATAAGATTTCCATTGAACAGGGGCGGCTGGTGTATAGGTGCTGCAGAGCTGCAGAACTGCCAAAAAAATTAGATATTTGTATATTTTCGCGACATAATAATTACTAAAATTTATTAATAAAATAATTTGGTTAGTTGGTGCAGCTAACCAAATTATTGCGTTAAAGTCGCATTCTGCCCGCCGTCCTCTATTGAGTAGTAGACCAGATGAATTATCTGGGTCTCTACGCGAGCGCGTCGCGGTACATTGAACTGGGCCACACGAGGTAGTTCTCAGCACGGCTCGGCACACTCGTCCTCCCCCACAACTCCCGCGACAATCTACACTTGGCGCTCGTAAATGCGCGAATTTACACGGTCAGTGAGCTGTATTTTTTCCAGTTAAGGCAACATCAGTGAATGTTTACTCCTTCCTACTCCTCGGGCGGGCGTAAATCGTACCTATTTCGTATTTCGTGTTAATTTGAGATTTTAAATACTGTTTTGTGAATTTGTGTAGTGATTTATTGTACTAATTATTATTATTTATATACTGTGATAGTGACAATGGATTTAGTTTATAATTTAGTTCATGTAAAACGATTTTTTAAATACTCTTATGAAGAAAAAATTGATTTAAAAAATAATGGTAGGCCATTGCCCTATATTGTTATTGAGACTGCAGGATTAGCCGCGGAAAAGCATATAAACGTCAATTTAATAGAGACATTTATTCGAAGAACAATTGGATTTGTGGGTGCAACAAAAAAAATGCGTTATTTTGTTTTGTTTGTTTACTTTTTGGCGGTGATAAAGCATGGACGGAGGTAGGGGTGACAGATTTGGTGCACTTAACTGAAAAAATAAAAAAGCACGACAACTCCAAAAGCCATCTACATAATACAATGGAATTAGCTTTATTAGGAACAACTAATATTAAAGCGCAGCTAGATTCAGCTTATTGGATAAATGTGCAAAAGCATAATGATAATGTGACAAAAAAGAGATACGTTTTGTCAAAAATTATAAACTGCATACAGTTTTGTGGGGCCTTTGAACTGGCGCTGCGAGGACATGACGAAGCTGAAACCTCTCAAAACCCGGGGCTATTTCGTGGTTTGATAAATTTTTCTGCTGAGTTTGATGTAACTTTAAGCGAGCATCTACAAAATGCTTTAGTATTTAAAGGAACCTCTAAAGAAATACAAAATGATTTTTTAGCCTGTATATTAAAGGTATGTCATGAAGAAATAATTAAAGAAATTAACAAATCTTCATTTTTGGCAGTTATGGCAGACGAAACAACTGATGTATCTGTAAAAACTCAGTTAGTGGTAGTTTTAAGATATATTCTCGATGGTGAACCGATTGAACGTTTTTGGACATATCTGAAACCTACAAAATGTGACGCTGAAACTCTTTCGGAAAATATTTTAAGTGTTATAGACCCTCTAATAGAAAATTCACCTTACAAGCCTTTTCTCTTAACCAAAGAATATGACGGCAAACATGAATGTTCTTCAAAAAGATATTAAATTCCAAAAATTTTTCTTGTGAAAGTCTATATTTTTGTATAAACGAATTTTACATAAAAATTCAGTATAAAGTATCAGGAAAACGCGTGACCTTGAAAATTTTCAAAATTTTTGCCTGTGGTGCAATTTTTTTGCGGCCCCTACGGCGCCAGTAGTTTGGATACGTTTGAAATTTGCACGCGGGCGGCCAATACCCTAGGATCGGCCCTGTGCATAACACCCGTTTCATTTCATCACGAGCCGCCACTGCTATTGAGTAATATACTTTTTTCAATTTAGATTTAAAACTGTTCACATTAAGATATTTTAATTCATTTAGTAATCATTATAATGTTTAGAATTTGAATATGACAATGACTTTTAGTATAAGGCAGTAGAATGTTTGGGAATTGTTAAAATATTTCCATGTCTAATATTGACATTATGAGCATCATCTCTGAATTGAATGCAATCATATATGTATTTTAAGGTTTGTGTAGTTATAATTTTTTGATACAAACAGCATTACAACAACCATGTTGTTTCTATTAAATGACATAAAATCTTATTCAAATTTTAAAAAATCAATAACTTATTTTTCAACGGAAGTAATTTTTTATTTTTTCAAAACATTACTTACAAGATGCCATTTTGCTATCATTAAAAGCATTGAAACATTAAAAAGAATGAATGAACATGTACAAACGAAAAATAACTCATCTAAGTGGCGACCATTTTGAATTGTTCTACTCATTTCAAAAACATCATACATTTCTGCTGGACCCTATACAATCCTGTACGTGCATAGCCTTTGCTTTACCACCTAAAATTTCCTTCCCTTTTAAAAATTAACGCTACGATTCCGGTTTTATATCCTGTGAAAGGTCTTGTAAAAGATGTTATTTTACTACCATCTTGCGCCGTTTCCGCAAGTCAACGTAAACTGCAGTTTACATGTTTATTAAAGCCTTTATATCGCCACGTGCCACATAAAATGCTTAAATCTGCGATAATAAACTGACTGTAATACTAAGAAACCGTACATAAAGTATAAGTTACACTTATGAAATTTTTTGCCACTCCGTGTAACATTACGGAAAGACTCGTTTTACAACAAATGAGGCGAATACCTCGAAGTAAGTCGGGTTTAAAAGGTAATACGTGGTAAAACTGAAAGTATTTTTTTAAAACAAGAGTTTGCTGGTATATTCAACGTATATGTTTATTTTAAAACATTACAATATTGCGTCGGGGAATAAGAGAATTGTATAGGGTGTCTTCAGAGTTGGAACTATAGGATTTGAATTGCGCGCCATTTGTGTTCTGTCAAAGATAGGGCGTCAATATTTCACGACTGCCATCTACAAACCGTACGATAGCGTTCCACATTTATTGCGATAGCGTTATCAACTTCATTTCCAAAAAAGTATGGTTCAGTTACTTCGTCCATGCAGAAATGCATCCATACTGTGGATGCATTTATTTTTCGTGAACAGCACGTGGGGACTCTTTACAGATTCATTTGTTGTGCACGACGTCGAACTGATGTGTTTGGATACTTCCGTACACTTTCTCTCACTGCGGCAATATTTTTATCTGACCGACCACGATGAGGACGTATTGGTGTTACATTATCAATAATAGAACCCTCTCATTAAGTTACGAACTGTTAACTTTGTAGGCGCTTCATTTTGTCCTAATTTTGTGCGTATTTTTCTTAATGAAACTGTGGTACTGGACACTGGCTCACTTTCATGAAACAGTGGTACACAAACTATTTGCTGTTTACCTATTAATCGCAGTATGTTAACATCTTATGATTTATAGATGACAGTCTTTAACTACTGACGCTCTATATCTTTGACAGAACGCAAAAAATTATATTTGACGGGTTCGACAGTTTTCCCCAAAAGTTATTCCTTGAAATTTTAACGAATTTATTCATTAGTTTAGAAACCACGATTAATTTTAAAGCTAATAACTATGTCATGCTCGCTTACTGCAATATTGAGCCAGATGGAGCAATATTAAGCCAGAGGGACAGTTCTGTCACTTTATTTGTAAGTGACATGCAATAATACGACTGATATTTTATGAATCTCCTAACAGCAAATATATTATAATCTGGGTTCAAATAACGTTATTAAGAATTAGTTGGTAAGAATTACCGCGTAAAATACAATAATAAATTCGACGGTTTAAACGTATGGCTTAAAATAGATAAATTGAATACAAGATTGAATAATTTAGTCAATAACTGTAGTTACTTAAATCAAACTACGGTGACACATTTCAGTTTGTAATCAGACAACGAAATGTATGAACAACTGCATAGTCCAACTAGAAAGTAGTCTCATTCCCACAGATAATGAGTTAAAGATGAAATAGATCCAGTTTAGGAATCGTTCGATGCCAGTAGTGGATAATAACATTTTCAATAGTTCAATTTACAGTACATAGATCATAATTACTATAATAATGAAATAGATGGTGAATCTGTGGTGAATTTAGTATGAATAACAGTTTTTAATAGTAATTCCAACGCAACGATTTTGTTTTTATAGAAAATGTTATTTAAAAAAGGCTACATTTTAACTTTTGATTTATTTTATAGATATATTCTAAAAAAATGCAAAAACTTCAAAAATTCACATAAATTGTCTATAAGTTTGTCTAATCCTGGAGTAGGTTGGAACCTTTGGTGTGAAGATAACACTAACTCTAAGTTTAAAACTCTAATCTAAGTTTTAATCATTTCTAGATGATGCCAACTTTGTTGGCGAAACGCGCGTCAAGTGTAGTGGGTAGTGTTTTGGTGTTTTGTGGAAACTCAGTTAGTGTTAAGTTTGTCTAAATTAATTAAGGGCAATATTAAGATTTGTCGTGTGCAAACATTTTCGCTTTTAATTTTGCATTTTCTTATTAAACCATTAGATTAGTTGAAGATTACGATTAAATTGTTTTCTTTTTCTGTTTCCTAACAGAACATTTTTGTTAGTGTATATCCTTCCGTGCGTAAGAAGCGAACAAAATCCAGCATTTCATGTTATATTGTGTTGATTACAGTAAGTATGGTATGCATGTAACATTAAGCTGTATATAATAATAATGTGCAATTTACAGCAACATGTTATTTATATTTACACTAGACGGCTGTTCCGTGTAATTATTTGTGTTTTTATACATTCATTATTCCTTTTTCTACAACTAGCTGTAATTATTTCTGTTTTTGTGCCGTAATAATATCTTTTGCGGAAAAATAACTTTCAATACTGCAAGAAAAAAAAAACTGAAAATGCGTTACGATAATTTATGTATGCAAGTACATAATTATATTCGTATACGTACATCACGCCAAATAGACAAATGAAAAAAAAGTGCCTCTTAACTAAAGTTGTTGATAGAAATGTTACATTATTTTTCTGGTTCTATAAACGCTGGATATAATTGTCGAAGTAACTATTGATCCCACTAGAATAAAATCTGTTCTACTCAATACAGTAACGGGAACATCACTCAGCGTCTGGTTTAATAAAAAGGCAACTGAACTTGTTTTTTAATGGAACATTCTGTATACTGTTACTTATTTGAGTAGAGCTTTTCTCCCCAAATAGATTGATACCAAATTTAATGGTTTGTCTTCGCCACCAACTGAGATATTTGAAAAAAAATCACAAGGGTAATACAGTTAAGCATTAATAACAAAACAACATCAATAACAAAGCTATAAATATTGTTTGAAATGCAAACCGGTTTTATTAATGCAAGTTTAATGCCTCCTTCGTACAGCTCGGACTGAATTCAGAGCCATATCTAGAAAGTTTTGTAGGCTTCTTATTCTTGTTTTCAAGATGTCCACATTTTCAGGTATTTTCAGGAACAGTAAAAACTACGTCATTAATATAAGCCCATAAAAAAACAAAGGCGTAAAGTCAGGTGACCTTGCAGACCATCGACTTCACCCACTGGGTGTAAATGAATTTTATTAGGAGGCAAAATTGACTAAATCAAATGAACAGACTTTGAATACGTATAAAAGTTAAAAGGCAAAGAAAATATTGATGGTATCAACTTAATTAATGATAAACCATTGTTCCATTGTCCAAATTGTATAAAACGAATAATATTACAGTAGACAGACAATTATCGCGGTTAAATCTGGTGTTAATGGGCTATTGTTTCCAAATAGAATTTCAACGCCCTGACAAACCTGAGAAGTAATAAAATGAAATAAAACTTCGCCAAATTTAAATCTTCATGCAATTTAAAAAAATTCAGTCCAAATAAATGTATTTAAAAATCATCATGAGAAGAATTTCGCATTTGCATTTCGTATGTTTTTGTTTCGTGACGATGAAGTCAACAAGATAATATAAATAGATATTTTGTATCTGTCATTTATTATTTATTACCTACTTATTCGTAGGCAATTATTATATTACGCCCTTACAATTCGGTTTTAGGGAAGATTTCTCCACGATAAAAGCCCGTTTAGCATTAATAGGTGACGTTGTTGAAGAACTTAATCTTATATCAAACACATATGCAACTGTATGCGATCTAACCAAAGCATTTGTTGCGTAAGTTTAGATATTCTAAGAATAAGGCTTGAATACTATGGCATTCGCAGTAGTGAATCAAAACTCTTTTATTCGTAATTAAGTAGTAGGCTACAATATGTATGCATTGAAGGTTCCGACTCTGCTTTGTTGCCCGTAAAAGGAGGTGTACTGCAAGGATCTGTTTTAGGTCCGGTACTATTTCTTTTATATATAAATGATTTACCAGTTGTAATTGAGCATAGCTCTTGTATACTTTTTGCAAATGACTACTGTTTCGAAGAAATGAGGAGATGAGCAGAAAAAGTTTGGCTTCTGCAAATACCTAGTTCTCTGTTAATAAATTAAAAACTTAACATGGGTATAACAAAAAAAAAAAAAAAAATAGCATTCACGTCAAATAAAAATGGACCAATGTCAGAACCGGTGAAGCTGCTAGGGATCATAGTTGGCCCTAGTTTAAATTAGTCTGCTCATCTCGACAGCCTATGTTCGAAATTAAGCACACAGGTACATAAGACAGTTGCGGCCATCTGTAAATAATACCGCAATGACTTCTACAGCATTAATAAATCTTTATACAATACATTGTATAAAGATTGTGTATTTGGTTTAATGTTTATATTTTTTTACCACTCTTGTTTGTGATTAAACAGGCCAACAAAGATTTTGTAAGTATATAGTATATAATGGGGGCTATTTTGAAGGGGATAACATTGATGTAGATGAATATATAAAATTCTTTCCAAAAAACCAAAATGCCCGTTATTTTTTGAACACACCTCGTATATAGCCCGTTTGGTGTGAAATTAGTGTAATATTTTACAACACATTTTAGGCAGTGTACGTACATTCGTTATCAGTTGCGATAGTTTTGACCAGTAACAAAGGAGATCTCTTTGTTACCCCTTTGGGTAACATGAACTTCATTCTTGAGACGTTTATATATATTTTTATTCTGAGTCAAGTCTATATTTCTAAATAAATTATCTTACTAAACTTTTTTACTTATTTTACCCAGGATCGTACTCTGTTATGATCGCTTAAAAAAGCAGAAAACGTTAGCATAGTCCCAACTTTATCAATTTAATTTCTTTCTGCTGTGTATTTAGTTGACAAATTAAAACTTTGGACACTTCCCGCGACTAATTTCCCTATAAATCACAAAAGAAGACGGCTGTAATTATCTGGAGTTGCACATGCGATTTATGATATTTTTGTCTTTGCCTAAAAGTGACAGATTCGGGCCTATAATTTTAAAATTCACGGGGCTGTTTGTAAAAATGTGACTAACAGTCGCTTGGCAACTTTTATGTCGCCCCTTAGTAACTGGGGAGTGTTACACGACAAATCACCGCCCCTGATGTCACAAAAACGCGAAATGCACTTGTTTGCCTGTGCATATTTCGTTGCCCTGTTTTCTCGCTACCAAAAATGTATTAATTAACCCGACATCGTACTCGCTAATGGATATCGGGTTAATCCACAAGCTATTTTTAACTTTATAAACTTTTTTAACGTTATTTATTTCGTCTGACAGGTATATACTGTGGCGCGCGCGCTTTCGCAGAACTTTTAACAAGATTGATAGGCAGTCGAATATTGTACAAATTTTCTTGGACTTTTAAAATAAAAATATGGAAAGTTTCGTTTGAAATTTCAGGCGCAAGGAGGGACGCGGACGTAGAGTTATATTATAAATGACTCGCATCGGGTTTGTACTTGCGACGAGATGAAGGGTGTAAAAACTTTCACCATTTTTTACGTCACAGACTACATATTGCCGGCGAATACATATAAATTTAATGAAATTGAACACAAGCGGATATTTATAATAATTAATAATGCCCAACAGAATTAATTCCAGTTTCAGGACATAGTAAATAAAATAGAACGTAAACAATATACTCACATAAATATTATATGTTCAAACAATAACTGTATGTGACAAGATATAAATACGATGTAATACCAATATAAAAATTGTTACAATAATTGAAATATTGATTGATTTATAATGTAGATATTTGGGAATTATGTATGGAACAACACATCAAGGTAAATGGCGGCCACGGCTTTGGTGCCATAGGAGTACTTTTCTGGCGAAATTTTCAATAACGGCTTTGCATAAATGTGGCAAAATGTATTTCGTTGATACAACGTTCAATGTCGGCCTTCAATGCTTGGATGGTTGTAGATTTGTAGCCATAAACCTGATACTTCAGAAAACCCCACAGAAAAAAAGTCCATATGTGTTAAATCGCAAGATAGTGGCGGCCAATTCTGGTGACCAAAACGGGAAATGACACGACCAGGAACAGACTCGTACAAGACCGTCAATGTGACACGGGTGGTATGGCAAATGGCACCGTCCTGCTGAAGTTACATGTCTTTAAGAGCAATACCTTTCAACTGAGGCACAGAGAACTGGGCTATCGTGTCACGATTACGTTCTCCATTTACCATCAATATAAAATACAGAAACATAGTCTAATGATTCCTTCAGACCACAATGCACATCAAACAGTGACACGTTGGGGATTCATTTGTTTCTCATGAATCATTCGTGGATTTTTTGAGCCCCAAATGTGGCAAATCTGTCTATTAACGAAGCCATCTAGGCGAAAATGGGCCTCAGCGCTGAAGATGACTTTGTCCATAAATTGGCATTCACTTTTTGTTGTTCAATGATCTAATTGGTGAATTCTCTTCGCTGTGTATGATCTGTTGGCACAAGTCGTTGAGTCAGTTGTACTTAGTAAGTATGGAGATGCAAATCTTAGTGAGAATACGGGAAGTGGCTGTTGAACCGTCCAACTCTTGTGCACGATGACGAATATAGGCCCCTGGGCTTTCGGCCTCGCGAATTGCCGTGATGTTTTGTTCTGAACGGTCACTACGAGTTCTTGTTGTGTATTTCACATCAATAACTGAACCAATACTTTCGAATTTTTCGATTATCCTTTTCACAGTTGATAAATTTTAAACAGTATTTATTGAACGCACTTATCGAATCGTACCAACCAAACTTTCACCATTTTGATAGTAATGTTTAACAATAAGGACGCATTGTTGTATCATAGCGCTCCATATTTACTAGCTCCTATCTGTCTCCTATCGACCTATCACAATTATTGATATATCAAATCACGACAGCCAAAATGGCGCGCAATTCAAATATTGCGCTCTCATTGTAACACCCATATGTTGTAGTGGTTGAAATTTGGTGTTAAGTAGTGTTAAAAATAGTTCTTGGTTAATTTCGCTATTTATACAATCCTATACATATAAAACAAAACAGTATTTAAGGAATGAAAATGTCTCTGATATAGTTCATTGTCTCTAGAAGACAACCTCTGGTGTAGTCACAAACTTAAGAAACAATTAACAAATTTATAGTAAAAAATCTTTTAATAGATAAGTTATGGTGAACTTACAATATTATGTATGTATGACCTTAAAGAATGGCATAAAACTAAAATTAACGTTTTTTCCAGAAATTCCTCGAATACTGCGAGTTGTATTTTCATAAAAACAGCAAATGTAGGGGTTACATCAAACTTCTCATCATTAACCCTCAAAGCATAAAGCGCAATTCGATACAGTTTTTGTTTCATGTAACTTTGTTACTCGATCCAAATGGTAGAGGCAGATGATTTATCTTTATATCTGCCCTGTATAATTTTAACCTTATCGTTGTAAGATAAATGATATCGCGACACAAGTGTCGCTTCAAAGCAAATTGCATCAAATAAAGTAATGGAAACTAATAGGCGAAAATAGCATCTGTACGTACAATAAAAAGTGAGTTAAATGAAAACAGAGGGTGACACTTACCAAATGCTTGGCACTGCAGGATTTTCGTAGTTCCTAACCTAATTATGCTGCTACTTAAAGACGACGTAATGAATCTAGGTGCTTGTAGTAAATTTTCTGAAACAAAAATAAATTGGTTTAGAAAAATGCGACTGTAAGCTGTCGAGCTGTTAACATTTTAACATTAACTGAATTTACATAAACACAGTTTATTTATTTATACTATGAAAATAACTAAAAAATAAATTACTTGAGAAGTACGTCAAACGTTTTTATTTCTGGTATATATTTGCGTCTTAATTTAAAGTATATTAGCAAACCCTGATTAATGAAAATATTAAAAATATATATATATATATATATATATATATATATATATATATATATATATATATATATATATATATATAAAACACTACATAAATTAGATAATTTTCCATATGCAGAGAGGGGGATACACATCGAAAAAACGCGAACATCCATTCTCACTGACATTGTTAGTGCCGGCGCTTGGGATTGAACCAAGATTTCGAAAGTCAGTGGGCTAGTCGTATTTGCCACATAACGCATTTTAATCAACTCAAACCAATGTTACCGTGACGACTATAACAGATACCTATGATTTAATATTTTTATTTGTTCGGTAAGAACGACTTTTGTTACGTGAAATAAAAAATGTTACCTTTAAAATAAGGTTGGTTAAAGCAGATCAATAATGATGTCTTTTGGGTATTATATTTAAATTTTATATCAATACCATACATCTATTTCAGTTCAACTTTGCGTCTTGATGATAAACACAAGATAAAAAGAAAAACTTGTAACGCAATATATTTTATTATATCTTCTTTTATTAAATTATTATTCAGTGACCGTCGAGTAATGTATTCCTGTTTATTTATTTATTTAGTTCTATTCATTTATTTATATACCATTCAAAACCCAATGTCTATTACATAATTAAATTAGGAAAAACCCAATACAAATATATATATATATATATATATATATATATATATATATATATATATATATATATATAAAGTCAAATAATACCAAAATCTAAAATAAACCTATTTTTGAAACATTGAACATTAAATATTGTACAATATAGCATTACGTACTCGTATGTCTATACGACTAGAGTTGCAAATATTTACACTACTTTGTATTATTTGGAAATCCCAAGAAACTTATATATTGATGAAAATAAAAGTACATTAGTTATAGGAGTTGTAAGATAAAAACATTTATGTTACGTACAGATAATTTAGGAACATGAAGGTTCACTTGTGATAACAAGTATGGATAGTATATGTGATTATTTAATAACCTATACAAAAACCATATACTTAAATACTTTCTTCGAGTTTCTAATAATTGAACTTTAAATCTATTCAATAAACTTCCATGCGGAATACCTCTAACTGGATAAACTCCACCATAATGAGTACTGAAGTATTTTAAAAATTGCCTCTGAATTCTCTCTAGGTTACCTATATGAACATTATGACCTGGATTATATACAACAGATCCATATTATAGCTCAGATCTCACAAAAATCTCAACTAGTTGTTTTAACGTGTGAGGGACTGTAACCTATATAGAATTTTACTTTTCCGCACTCCACTATAAGCGGAAAAGTAATGTAATCGTGTAAAGAACAAGTGAAAAAACAAAATTTTTTTTTGGGTTTATTTTTCGTATTTCGGCCTAAAAACCAAAAAGAAATGGTTTTAAAAATTTTTTGCTGTGTGTGTCGTCGTTGTCGTCGGCATTTCTTGTTAGCACGATAACTCAACTAAATCGTGTGGGATCGATCGGGTTTTGACTGATTCTGATCGGGGATGTCCCCCAGACGACACCTAATGATTTTGAGGTAGATAGCACACATCGCCCCCTCCCTTGGGTCTATTTGAGATTAGTACGATAACTCACCTAAATCGTGTCGGATCGATCGTGTTTTGATTAATTCTGATCGGGGACGTCTCCCAGATGACACCTATTGATTTTGAGGTGGATAGGACACACCCCACCCTGCCCATGGGTCATGAGAAAGCACGACGGTGGACCATTTGAGAAATTTTTTTTGTTAACACGATAACTCAACTAAGTCATGTTGGATCGATCGGGCTTTGACTGATTCGGATTGGGGACATCTCCCAGACGACACCTATATTGATTTTGAGGTGGATAGAACACACTCTATCATGTTCATAGGTCATGAGAAAGCACAATGGTGGATTACTTGAGAAATTGCTTTTGTTAGCACGTTCACTCAATTAAATCGTGTCGGATCGATCGGGTTTCGATTGATTCTGATTAGGGACGTCTACCAGACGACATCTATTGATTTTGAGGTGGATAGGACACACCCCATCCTGCCCATGGGTCATGAGAAAGCACGATGGTGGACTATTTGACAAAAATTGAAAAAAGTAAAACTGCGTCATAAAACACATATTCTGCATTTATGTGTTGGTTTATTTTTTCTCGGCCACTCAATTTCGAGATAGAGATGTTCTACGTGCGGAAAAGGTCGTTTTAAGGTTTTAAACGTGTTTATTTTATAATGAATCCGAGCATTTTGTAACCGTTTAAGCTTACTTTATTTAGGTGATCAATAAAAATCAGTCTGCAATAAAAGATCAGTTCTCAGTTCTTAGAGAATGCTGCTCGTTACAACATATTTTAGTAACAAATATATTTCTGATAAAGAAAATGTGCCTAAGTAAAAATATTATTGATTAAATTTGTGTTGATTAAATAATTTTATGGCATTCATTACATTAGCTAGTTCAAATTGGCATATATATGACCAAAATTAAGGTCAATTACACGAGTTTTCTTATAAATATAAAGTGTCAGTGTATAGTTCAAATATACATAAAAAGTTTAAACAGCATGTGGGCACAATATAACGAATATTCACGTTTTAAACCAAAAGTTTACTGTTAATAGACTAGTCTGTTATTTACTACGTATTTCACAGCAACATATGAATTGTTAAACTGCAAAACAAATATCCAATTTAAGCGAGAAGTTTGCGCGAAAAAATCATGAATTTTAAATTAGTTCCAATACATAAAACCTGCTAGTTAACGTTCACTAGCGTTATTAAATTTTAAGCCATATCGCGTACCCAAAATTGTATTTTGTTTGCGTATTTTCCAGGTTAACATCACCCCGTCAAAGCGGTTTTAACAAAGCAAAGTTCTGGTTTATAAAATTATCCGGCTCAACATGAAACAATTGGCGATTTTATACAATATTCCTATGTAATAATAGGTTTAGGCAAACCATATAGACATATGGGTTAATGGGACTTCTAGTTGATTTTCATACAAAAATAGTTGAATTACTTTTCTTGTAACTTTTCCTTGTCGGTGATTTGACAATTTCCTTGTTGTCGACGGTGATCCGACAATACTTCCTATCTTTTTATCTTTGGCCAAAATTTAACTAATTTATCATTCTTAAAGACTTTTTAATAGCGGATTGAATGGAAATATCACCTAAGTGCTATAATACAAAAATTGTTTCACGTTCAAATCTTGGTGCAAAAATATCTCCTATCTGAAATGAGCCATGTGCGCTTTTCCATAACCCCTCCTATTTTCAATTGAACCTTATATTCGAAATATAAAAAGCACCTTGAAAAAGTAATCGTAAACGCAGATAGAAAAATACGGAACTATAATGTAAGGAGGTCACATTTTGCTGTAAAGACTATGGATAACTTTTTCGATAAAATTCCTAAGTTGCCATCGCATTATGTATGCGATGTATGTATATTCTTAGAAAGAAAACTTTTTGAAAAGACTTTTCATGAAAAGAACCTGTCTATTGATTCTCCTAAGAAGGATATCTTTGCTGTGCCTATAAAGCTGGAAAAATGGACGAAGAGACTTTGGACATCTTATATGAAAAACAAGGACTTGGCCTATTATGAAAGATAAACAGACAAGGAAAAAGCCAGGACAGTTGAAATTATTTTGCTCCTAATGGACCTACCGGCAGTGAAAACTGAATCTTTAAACTCTGGTGGTACGTACTTTAAAACTAAATTGTCTTGCCACAATTATACAATTTATAATGCAGGTACCACTCATGCTGCGTGATACTGATTTGACAAATCTGAAACATCTCTCAGTGTCTCTACTCTTATATCATGTTTGATTGATTACTTTGAGAAAATCATCGCTTGGAATTAAATCAGTGATAACCTTGAGGAATCATTGCTTGGAATTAAACGTATCTATCGTAATATTTTCTGATGGGTGTAATTATCAGAACCGTAACAGCGCCATGAAGAACGCCCTAAAGTTGAACTTTTCCATAAAAAATTATAAAACTATAAAAAATTGTTTTGAATGGGGTCACACTCAGATGGAGTATGACCAGTAGTATCAGTTAGTATTTGCCAATAGTATCTATATTTATCCCCCCCCCCCCACAGAAAGATAATAGCAACAAAATGTTTAAAACAAAAATTAATTTTGTTTTAAATAATAAGTATATTTACTTAATAATTTTTATCGCTTTGTATCTTCCTTCTTAATAGAAATGTTGTATTTGCAAAATAATATTATCTTGTACAATAATACCTAATACCTATTGCAATAATATTATTATTCAGTAGTTAAATACCCAAAACAACCCCTTATGTGAAGGCCTGAGCACTATGTTTAGTTAAATACAATTTTTGAGTATTGTTCGTCCTGTAAAGTGAGGTAATTTTGGACGTAGGGAGATATTGTCAGCTCACCGCCAATGTGTCGATAGTGCTTTTAAAGATGAAGCAGTGGTATAGTTTTACATTATTTCGCAAAGTAATTCTGATTATAATTAAAACAAAATTACTCACGTAAACGATGAAAGAAACAAGAAAAAAATTAATTACACAGCGTTGGCGACTTATTATTCTACAGGCGATATATTTTAATATATTCATAATACAGAAAGAACGTTTTCTGCTGGTCTCTTTTATAATTAAAAAAACAAAGTTGGCAAATAGCTAATATTTCAGTAATCGGGGAAATTATCAAAGAAAATTTCAAACATACAAAGGAGTTATTTCCGATGGTGGTTCCAAACACGATTTGCAATAAAAATTTATACATTTTTCGAAAATAAAATTTTCATGTCAGTTCCCCCAAGTATTGGGCCTTACATAAAATTACTGAGGAGGTACATATATATGAAACGTTGAGGACTTCACTCTTTTAAACAATATTGGCTGTACAGTAAAATAACATCTCGATTATTAGAATTTAATAACAAAATAAATATTATTATCATTTTGACAGACATGTTAAATAGTTATTGTATGGGTTTGTAATATAAACACTTTGTAAAATAAAATATTTTTAAACACTCTGTTTTTTATTTTAGTACATAATAATTAACAGATTATACATTTCAAAAAATAAAACCCGCCACAGGTAGGATTCATTATCTGCCCCGGATCGGAACCGAACGACATACAGCTGTTTCGAACTTATTAGTTCTCATCAGTGCCGTACACGGTACACCAATCCAGTACAAATGCCGAATAAAATCTATGGGGTATACATCTTCATCGATACGATCTCTGTCAGTAACATATAACATTTCTCGATTTCCAACTTATATGTTACTGAAACAGATTATACAATGTTAACTGTACTTGAATAAATTAAATGTTAATTCTAAAATATATTTAGGGTTTTAAAAGTCTCTTTAGTTTCATATTTTTATAATATTTCATAAACATTCTTCATGTTTCTTGGCTGAAAAGAGAAACACTTATTAAAATAAAACTTAAAATATCTTTGTAAATAATAATTCAGGAAATAATAAGACAACGGAAATTGTTCTTTCTTTTTTGTTGAATATTTGTTAAAAGGTTCTCACTTGGAGACACTTTATTTAAATGTAGACATTTTCAACAACCATCAAACATATAAACATTTAAAATAAAATACATAATTACACTAAAATACTTTCCTTAATTTTATAGAAATTTCTAGTAAACGTTAATGATAAATCAAAAAGAACAGATTAGAGGAAGTTATATAACGTTTGCATACCAAGTTCTGTGTATGTGCAAACAAATATGCTTAAAATATTGTCAAACCATTTCTAGCCTATATGTTTGTGACAATTGTGACAAATATTCTACATACGCCATCTGGTTACGGGCCGTCAAACATATGTAAATGAAGATCCAGGGCTTATTATTGTATATCTAGTTTCTAGTTTATTTTTAATTTATATAAATTTGAATGTGGAAATATTTTTTTCTGTAATTCTAGAAAATTATTGTATGCAATTATATTTTGTTGTGACGATTATGTTCAGCAGAATTGTATAAAATGTACAGGAAAGTAGTATGCGCCAAGTGGATAATACGGTATAAACATAAACAACAATAAAATATTACCTAATATCACAATATAAAACATGTTATTCTAATAGATGCAGTTAACATAATAGTTCAAGAATTTTGAAATTTGTTGTGTGGTTTTTGATATCAAGATGAAACCAATTCTTGAATATTTGGGACAATACACTTTTAGTACAAATGCGTCCGTAAGTTACTTTATTTGCCAATTCTGGTGCCGCATGCCGATTTTGTAAAAATAAAAGTTACATAGAAAGTTATTTAAAAGCTTCGATAGAAAGCAACAACAAAATTATGACTGAAACATCTGGTAAAGCAAGAAATGTTTTCCAAAATGGAGACAAGTAACAATTACTATCAGAAATTAATATAATAATTTGTAATATTTATATTCTAAGCAAAATGTTTCAAAATATTGTCAAAAATTGCTCTAGTACGGTGAAATGCCACTATGGCCATCTATCTGTTAAATGACAAAGTAATTCGCTTTCCACGGGACCTTTAAGATATCACTTATTACATAAATCCCCTTCTGAACCCCCATGTACACAAAAACCTTATGAACGGTCTCTTCTATCAAGAATATATCTATTCTAAGAACGTTCATATACTAAAAGAATTGTTCCGTATAATTTATTTCAATCGGGAAGTCAAAATGTTTTGATTTCCCCTAAATCGGCGGTCAAAATGTTTTGACCGCCTACTCTTGACGCCACTGGACTTATGCCCCGTTAAGTCTGGGTTCCACAGGTAGTTATTATTATTATGTACTCTGAATACATTTTTATTTTCATAGCAAGTGAAATCGCCATCCGACAAATTATTGAATATCCATATACGAATGGATTTTGCACGGAACCAATTTGATTAACTTGCTTTAACGCGATGAATAGCTCATTGATGAACGTCATTGTCGCGACAAGGGCGATCGTGCGTCGGGGCGTTTTTTGTTTTTTTTTTCTGTCTAAAAGAACGCCGATGGTCCAGTAAAAAGGGCGTCTATCAATCCGCATTGATGGGTATATTCGCGTGAATAAAACGCAGAGGTCAAATTGGAGAAATAATATATTTTTAGCGTGTCGGTTTATTAACCTTGCGCTGAATTGATTTATGATGTCGAGTTTTACATATTAGTTAAGATGTAAGTGATATTTCAATCGAACTAATAGTGTACGTAATATACCAGGTGACTGTTTGAGTTGTGCATATATTTTAACCACTTAATGCCTACACCCAGCAAATTATTATATTATTATAATGAAAATTATAGCCTATATATGTATATAGACTCATTATAGCCTATACTCGTATATATGTAGAAGTAATTACAGCCAACTTGGGAGCCCTGGCCTTCAGCGCACCTGTTAACACTTGCGAGCGGCAACCCTTTCATGTATGCCGACGCCTCAAATTTTTGTGAATCAGGTAAAAACGTAAGTTTCAATCTTCCCACGGTCTTAAAAAAGTTTCCAGGCCCAACCGTCCCCGTACCTACTACTAAATGATAAGATAATTACTTATGAATTAATGATGGGATAATTCATATTATGATATAGTATTTTACAAGTGTTGGTTATTGCCACTTACGTAGTAGTAAATTATTGACAATATGAAGTTTATCTGGTGAATTAAAGTTTACTCTTGTTTCGCATGAGAACAAAACTCGCCTTCAGTCGTCAATGGTCAAATTTACGTGTTCTCTTGCAAAGCGTAGTGTAGTAATTGCATGTTCTTTAGTGAGCAGTGGAACAATAACTGCTCTTCTACTGCTCAATCCTACTTCATTAAGCCTTCTCCTGACTGTTCGTTCAGAAATTGCTACATTTTGAGCTGTTCTACTTAGCTTTTAACTGGTAGAATGCTTGTTTCTTAAGGCGACTTGCATAAGATCGCCCATCTTTTGTCTCTGTAGACTTACGACCTTGTCCCTGGGTTCTACAGTAACTTCCAAGTTAATTTAAAAGTTCAACTGTTCGACTACAATTAGTTACACCAAATTAGTTACATATCGGTGGCCACGTCCTCGTTAACCAGAGTTACCACTTTCATTGCTTTATTTTCTTAAGTTGGGTGGGCAATTCATTTCTTCTACTCTAAGTGTGCTGGCCACAGTGTTTAAAAAAATCACTAGCGTAACTGAATTTATTGCCTTTTACAAATAACTTTAAACAGCGTTAAATGTATTATTAACAAATAATTACAAAATGTTACTTTACGCCTGCTAAACAACTGCAATTGTTTATCAGTACTGGAAGAGGAGTAGTGGGAGTGTTGAGAATTATAAAATTCAATATTTCAAAATATTGTAGAAAAACTGCTGTAGTAGAATAAAGTGTCACTATCGACATCTAGCTGTTAAATGGACAAGTAGTTCTATGCTCTAAAACACCACTTATCTCAGACCCTTTGCTAAGGCTATGTACGCACAAAAACTTTACGAACGGTATATTCTGCAAAATAATAATTGTTCCACCTAATTTATTAAAGCCAAAAATCATTGACTGCCTCCTCTTGACACCACTGGATGTACACCCGTCAAGTCTGGACTCGACAGGTGGTTATTACGTACCCTGCAAGCATGATTTTATTCAAATAACCACTCTTTTCTGTGTCTTAGATTACTTACTTTTTAATTAGATACCATTTAATTAAAAAGTAAATCCAACAAAAATTCAAATCCGACTCTTATTGTTTTCGCATGTTTATCAACACATCTGATGTGTTGATGCGACGCCGATGGTTTTACGCTGTAAATACGAAGAGAACCCCATTCAAATATTGTACGCACCTTTATTAAGTCGTGTCCGTATTATTATCTTATGCTCATCTTGGTTAAATATAAGCGACCATAAAACACTTGTCAGTATATGGTCATTGTTCTGGAGACAGAACAAGGCGTACAATTAACAATAGGAACGGGCTGCCAGCTAGGATAAACGGCTCATGTCACCTGTTATATTTAGGACACGCAAGCATATGGGTACTTGTGCGTTGCGGATAGCGCGCTCAAGAACTAATCCCTTCGAGGTATGTTTGCGTTCGATTTAATACACAGTAAATACATTCCTTCAAATTATGAAAATATTACTTTTTTATGTATCTAGTAGTAGGATTTTTATTTATTTAATGTAATAACTCAATCGAATTGTTTGGTATAACTGTGACTTGTTAATTATCGTGCATGTGCGTCGATACAGCGATATAACATAATCTGTCGCTGTATAGCGTGAAGCAGGATTTTAACGAATATATACTTCGGGTGAGTGCCGATTCAAAGTAGTTTTAATAATTCGATTAAATACGGGTACTGGTATGTGTCTTTTTTACTCCTAGAAGATCTGCAATCAGCCCAGTGGGCAATGAGCGCTTTTTGTGACTAGAATGTAATGCCATGTAGTGTCACTCCAGTGAATGATCTCTTTTTAAAAATTAATATTAAATTTAGAATTTGACTAGGTGATCTCAAATCTAAACTTATCTGAGTCTTGTAATCAAGTCGAGTGGCAGCAGACGTTTTAGCCTATGCACTTCACTGATATCGGGCACGTTTAACATATTGGCCAGCACATTAGGATGCACTGACACTCATCCATTGGTTTAAGATTAGATTTGTATAAAAATAACTTATTGTCTAAGGCCAATTTAGATTTACGGCCTATGAGCCAATACATATAGTTTAGTTTAAGTCCTAGCTTCTTACGTTTGGGGAATATATGTTTTTGCCATGTAAGGCGTCGGTCCAAATGCACGCCGAGATACTTGGATACATCTTCGACTTGAGGAAGTTGACAGTTGTTAACTATTACAGGAGGACATGTTTCTCTTCGTAATGTAAATGTTACATGCATGGACTTAGTTTCATTAGCTTTGACGCGCCATATTTTTAGCCAATCCTGAATTTTAAGTTTGAAGGTTTCTTGAGGCTGCCGTTGGATTAGTGTGAGATACTAAGACTGCGGTATCGTCAGCGTATGTTTCAACAATGGTAGTTGTTGTTGTCGGGAGGTCAGCTGTATACAAGAGGTACATTATTGGGCCAAGTACGTTGGACCTTGAGGAACGTCTGAGTATATTGGATGCAATTCAGTGTATTTACTACCTCGTTTAAACTAAAGTGTCTACCTGTTAGATAGTATTGCAATAGTTGAAAGTGGGAATGAGGGAGAAATACTTGTTTAAGCGTACCGTACTTATTGTAGACTCCAAATTGATGTTCTGGAATTATCTTTCCTTCCTCTATTATATTTTTAAGTCTTTGAACATACAGCTTCTCGAATATTTTGTATAGCATAGGTACAAGGCTTATAGGCCGGTAGGAAGAGACATCCTCGGGCTTTTTTCCGGGTTTGAGAATCATAATAATTTGGGCCACTTTTCAAGTGCTAGGGAAGTAGTTTATATGCAACATTGCATCAAAACTAACGGTTGTGAGTTTTAGGAGAGTTCTTGCAAGATTTTGCTAGATATTAGGTCAAATCCTGGCGCTTTTTTAGTATTGATTTCTTTCATTATTGTTTGTTTTAAGAGTATTGTACATCATATTGTACATCGTATAGTGAAAATTATGTTATACTCAAGATTTCAAATTACGTGGTGTTAAAATAGTATATTTAGAATATAATACGACACTTTTTTAATGGAACAGAACCTTATTTATAAAGCACATAATGTGTTAAAAATTCAATTGATACACACAGGGTGATTCGTCTAGAAGGTATGATGTGATGTCCTTAATATTTTTTTAAAGGTAAGGCCCTTTTTTATTACGGAATACGAAAGAGCACATTTTTTTACATCCCCCATTATAATAATTACATTAATGTGAGTATAGGTTAGACAAAATAAAAAATGAAGAAAGACGATTATGCTATTTCAAAATACTAAATTTGATGCCAAGATTATTTAAAAAATCAACTAAAGTAAATGTTAAAATTGTGCCCTGTTGGTTGTCCGACAGTAGTCTTAGCGACCGACAATTTCTTTTAGGGCTGTCAGATAAAAACTTGAAATTGTACTTCGTTAAACACTTTTTTTTCGTTTTTGAATTAGAGTTATTTTTTTACAAGATTACATTTCCTATTTGTTGTTTGGAAAGCGCATCTCTAGTTTGTAGAAAGCAGTGTGTTTGAAGTGTTTACCAAGTAGTAACTTTACCAATGGTTAAAATAACTAAATAAGAAAGAATTGAAATTATTTGCATGATCGGATTTGTAGACAATGTGCATCTAAAGAGAAGTTGTTGAATCGTTTAAAGCAATTCGTCCTGATCGGCAACCAATTAACCAAAGCATGGTGGGCAATGTTGTGTCTAAATATCGCGAATTTGGACATGTTTGTGATTTTCTTAAATCTGATCGACCCTTATTTAGATGAAATGTTCCTGGACCGTTGAATAAGGAGGAGGGAGCCGATTAAGTGGCCAGCCACATTTAGCACTCCTAGATTACTTTTTGAGGGATAATTAAAAAAGCAAGGTATATGTTACTAGGCCCGAGGATTTAAAAGATTTAAAAAACAAGAATTCATCGCGAAATACAACGTATACCTCCTGAAGTTATTGACAATGTTCAAAATGTATTAATCGTCTTGGCTACTGCCAGGTAGCTGATGGCGCATAATTTGACCATTTGTTTTAGTTGATTTTTTGAATAATTATTGCCATTAAATTTAGTATTTTCAAATTGCACAATCGTTTTTCTTCATTATTATAATATCGTTAAATATGAAGTTAAATGATAGCATCCTCGGTTGATTTTTCGTCTTCAAGCGACTATTCATGTAAATGTAGTACAAGAGAAATTTTTAGAACACTCTGTATATATTTTTATTATTGAATTGATCTAATGACCCATAACACTTGTGATATAATTGATTCATTAATTGAAGGTATTAAACTGTGATTGTTAATAGATATATTTTCTAATAAACATTACTATTTTCTAATATGTAAATACGTAAGTTTGGCCTGACAGTTCACGCTATTCTGGGTATGATTTAATCAGTTATTTTAAATATTTGCCATGACTTGATAAAAGTGGTTAGTTATAACTGCATTTATTACTGTTGAAGAAACAAAAAAATTGTGAAATTGATTTAAGAACTTTTATGATAGCACATAATATTAAGTAATCATTAATCAAGCTTATTGGACTTATACTGCATCGTGATATTTATAACTTTTTAAATAACCATATATTTTGTGTTTTATTTAATTTAATTAAACGATGTTTTATATTTATTCATATACGCTATTTAATAGTACGAAAATTATTCAAAACATAATGAAGTCAATAAATAGGGTAGATACGGGTAGATCATGCATTATAAACACACCGTATTATGCCGTAATGGTTCCAATAAATATTTTCGATCAAGCCCTTTGTAAGCCCAACTCGATTAAGATATTATAAAAGCTTTTAGCAAACAAACTATGATCAGACCTGTAACTCAGTTTGTATGTATTATATATGTATATAATCCAGTGCAATTATTAACGAAACTGGCTTTGTCAAAATTACGGTATAATCATAAATTTGAATAATTTGGTGAGCGTATTAATACGCTTAATAATGTACAGTAGAAATACACATCGATATATTAGGAGTGAAAGGTATATATGAAAGATATAAAAATAATAAAAACAGTATAAGGATCTTCTATGCAGGATGATATTAAATCGACGTTGACACATCGGAGATAATCATCATTAACTTGTTAGGAAAATTAAAATATTTTTATACAGATTTCAACCTTTTTTTGAACAGCCCTTACCTACATTACGCACTTATTTAATATGTGGCAAATAAATCAAGAGACTCTTTGTTGTTATTATTTGCAGAGAAGTGTTATTTTGTGTTCTAAATTGCTTCCTTTTAATACTTTTTATTTCCTGCCATTTATTGTTATTGCTATTCTATTCGTCTTCGTTTTCTTCACCACTGGTCAAAGTCACCCTTTGAAATTGGTGAGTATTGTAGACGTGTTATATAGGGTTGTTAGTTATTGGTATCATCTGTGGCATGATACCACTAATGGTGATCAGAAAATTTATTGGCATTTGTTGACTTGAAGTAGGTTGGTATATAGGTTTACATTGGGTTGTGTGTTCATTTTAGGTTGCCAATGTATACTGGGTTGTTGGTACATTTATTGACTGTTTATATTGTTACATGGTGTCATCGAACCATGACCAACTGGTAGAATTAATTTATTTATTCTACTGCATACCTGATTTCTTCATCTCCTAGAATAAACTTCCATTCAAAGTTAGTGTTGAACACTTGTTCTGAAAATGATATTAATACTTTCAGAGCATATATGTAGTTATCACTAATGAATAATTTTATTACTTAATAAAATTATCCAGTAGTTTTTTTTTGTAAATAAAATAAAACAATGTTTCACGTATTATGTGAAATTTGATTTTGAAATTTCTGATTTTTCTACATTACACAAAAGCGTGATGTAGAAAGTGAAAGAAGTGTAATCGAGAAAGTGAAAATTTTATACTGTTGAAGATCTGCTGGGATAAAACTTTACCACTTTTAATAGTGTAAAAATGGTATAAAATTTCACTATTTCTGATGTAAAACTGAATACCAGTGTAATTAGTAAAATTTTATACCAGTATAATTATAAACTCTTATACATTTAGGTATAAAATTAATAGAAATAAACCACAATAGATTAGATGTAGGGTGGCAAAGCTAAGTGACCTAAGTGCCAAAAACATTTTTCCCGTTTTTCATACCAAAATGTTAAATGATCTACCTCTTGATTCGTTATGGAAATAGTTCCAACAGAGGCCGACAGATTTCGTTTGTGTAACTCCATTGGTTTACTCCGAGCTAGTTGATCTAAGTGCATCAGATAGATACTTCGCATTCATTGAAAAACGGCCTAAATGCTCAGGTAGTGGCTGATGTGAAGAAAATAATCAAATCAAGGAATCTCGCCCCTCAAGACCCTTTAAAGTACTAGACATGAGTCAAAAACCATTCTTTGATATCGACAAAGCATCAAACCAATACATCGATACCTCGCAAGTTAGGTATAACCCAGGCCTCTTGACTAAGAATAACAAAAGAAAAATCTGCTGTAGTTTACTATAAGAAAAACTTCAGTGACTTAGTACATTTTGAGATGCGTCGGGTACTAAGAAAAAACACGTAAATCTGCAGTCTCTTATTATTGCTGCTCTCTCTGCATTGCCCAAGAAAATACCTCTTAGTGTCAACAAGAAAAAGGACATCACGGACATGCTCGATTTCACAGACGAGAAGAACAGGAAAATTTTCGAAGACGTTCTGAGTACCTAAGAATAAAAAAGAAAAACATGTGGAGATAAATCAATCCAGCATAAAAATCTGATATTTAGATCATTTCCAAACATTTTTCACGTTTTAGACGACACAGCATTTTTTCATCAATTCTCTTTTGCTTTTCTTCATTGTGAATATTTCTGATTTGATGCTTTTTCTGATTTCTGATTTGATGATAGAATAAATTTGAACGAAAACCGTATATTCTGTGCAGTTTTTCATTTCCCGAAAATTTGGTTTTTGGTAGATCACTTAGCTCTGCCACTCTGCCACTCTACCACAGACACTCTACCACATTAGACCAGAATAGATACTGTATGTACCTAGCCTATTTGTGTTTCGCAGTGAAGTAAACCCGGTAATATAAATACACATTTTGTATCTGCCATTTCTCATTTACTGTCTGCTTATTATTTAATAATAATATATAATTATTACCAAAAATATTAGCAAATTTTTATTTTCTAACTAAATTCCAAGAATTATTAATAATTGTTAAAACCTGGTTGTGTAAACCATAAATAAATGGTTTATTTATCCTAAGAAGCAAACATAGTCATTGCCATTGCCAACTTTATTAAAACTAATAGATATTAGACGTCCGAAAAATATGTTAAATTTCGACAAATCCACTGAAGGATTTTGTTGGGTAGGTAGTTAAGTGATATTTTATATTTCCCATTCTTACTGTACACTTCCTAATGAGGCACTTATTAACAAGGAATAACATTCACATTAGAATAGAATTTTTTAACCGAAAAGCTGATAATACAGGTACTATTTCAAATATGATAGCTAGGAATTTGGTTGCGCTGTTCACGAATATATATATATATATATATATATATATATATATATATATATATATATATATATATATATATTTAGACATGCACTAGCACATACATACACATATACACCAATATTTCATTACTGCAATAAAGAAATTAGTTTTGTATATTAAAAAGAAAAACATAACAATTTATTCTATTTCAAAGGCGTTTTATTTTGTTTCATTATACAATATGGATAGCATAAGGTGTAAAATTGAAATAAAGCTTACATCAAAAGGTGGTGAAGTTTCCACCAAACGTCGTGTTGATTTTACCCCACTATTAGTATGATTCATACCAGAGAATGGTAAAGTTCTACCACAGACTCGCGGTGTTAATTTCATAGTAAACTGGTGAGTTTACCCCGTTTATTACATTTCAGACAGTGTACCCACTTAGTTTCTGCTTATCCTTCTATTTTTGCATTCATATATCGCAGTTTAAAAAATATGTTTAATACGTGAATTTATTAATATATAAAAAAATGACTTACTTGATCCGATCCTAAATTTTTTAATTTTTGGATAGACCTTTTAGCAATTGTACTGCACATTTTTTAGTTTGAGTGGGTATCGTCCTATAACGTGCTTAGAAAATATACGCACTGAAAATTTTGTCCCGAATTAAGAAATCAACCTGTATATGAAGAAGAAAAAGTATAGGAGTATTTTCGGGATAGCAGACTCAGCTATTGTTTTTACCACTCGTCATGAATCACCCAGTATACATCTAATGGGTTATGGACACTGGCGGCTGGTATATAAGAGCTGCAGCTCTTATATACTGACGAAATTTTGCTTGTAATAAAAAATAAAAAGTATATCCGTTTAATTTCTGTATTCGTATTAATTAAAATATCATTACTTTATATTTTCATCTGCAACATTAATTAAATCACAAGTCAAGTAAAGCTAATTTTAAATTGCTTCCAAAAATACCACCTTGCACGCTCAGTTCAAGTTAAATGGATGATTCGGCTTCAGAGCTTGTGAACGGCCAATGGAGCGGAGATATTTTCAGCCCGGTCTGCGCCTGGTACGAATTACGAAATACGTGTTTAAAGCATTGCGAAGTAAGCGCGTCAGTGGGCTGCCGATGTTTACAGCACGAGTTGTCTATATGTAATAGAAAATATATAATTACACTATATTTTCTATGCTATATGTTGATGAGTTTCGTCTAAATTTGAGTTCTCCCTGTACGGGGTGCCTTGTTATATTAAGTCGTTGTATAATTAAATAAATTCAATATGAATTCTGTTGAAGAACTTTCAAGAAATCCCTTTTCAAGAAGGAGTTTTGAAGAAAAACTTGAATTTAAATCATTGGGGCGTCCTACGCCTACATTAATTTTAAATCAAAGCGGAAGAAGCAAAAGCAGTTCTTATAAAAGACAGTATAATAAGAACATTTATAAAGAAGTTTCGTGGATATGTGGTTGTGAAATAAGAAATGCGTAATTTTTTTTCATGCTTATTATTTAAAGGTAAACCTTCATGGAGCTTCAAGGGCGTAACAGATTTGAGGCATTTGCAGAAATATATTAAAAGACACCATGAAAATAAAACACATATAATGAACGTTCTTAATCTGACATCACTTAAATATTGCCACCCAGGCAGATAGCGCTTATAGACAATCAATTAAGAAACATAATAAACAGGTAGAGAAAAATAGATATATTTTGTCAAAAATTATTGATTGTATTTAAATTTGTGGGTATTCGAACTGGCTCCTCGCGGGTATGATGAATCGGGATCATCAAGCAATCCAGGAACTTTTCGAGGGTTAATTGATTTAATGGGTAGCGTGGACACGGCAATTATTAAGGATCATATTAAAAGCGATAACGTTGTTAAGGATACATCAGACAATTCAAAATGAACTCATGGATTGTATGTTTGAAACTTCGACATTATCTGGAAGATAAAGATTTCAATTTTTTGCTCAAATTTTTTCAAAAAATTATGTCACACATTGATATATTATTCCATCAAGTACATTCTCGCCAAGTAAATGCTGTTCAGGTAGAAGAAGCTTTAAATTCATTTAAAGATATTATTCAAAAAGTGCGCAATGATACTGATAAAATCTTAGTAAATTTTACTGAAACATATGCTGCTACTTCAAAATGCTGAAGATAGGAAGACTATCTAACAGCTGAGGAAGTATGTGATTTGATTGACATCGCAATTTGATTTGACATCGCAAAATTGATCGACAGTGCTGAATTTAGTGCAAATTCAACAGTATTTCCTGAAAATAATTTAAACATTTCGGTAGAAACAATAACAATATAAAACAAAAACAGATTAAGAACTGAACTGACAGTATTATACGATAGATAAGATCTATGAATAATTGATGGCGATGGCCTTTGTTAGATTTATACTTCGTAATAATATCGAAGATACTTTTGTAGAAATCAGTAAATAAACTTTTACGGATTTTAGTTACAACGTCAATGTCCACTGCCGAAGTAGAACGGTCTTTTTCTACGGTAAAAAGAATAAAACCATTTTTAAGAAACACTATGTCGCAAGAACGGTTAAATGCTTTAACTTTTTTACTACCAATAGAAAAGGATTTGCCTCACAATATTAAAAATTTTAATTCTAAAGTTATAGACAAATTTGTGAGTTACAAAAATCGTCACATTTCACACATCATCACATTAGAGTTATTTTTCTTCTACAGCCCTCCCTCATAAAATCTCACCAGCCGCCACTGGTTATGGACCACAATTATAATGAGCTTTTCAGGAAACAATAATAAACTCCTAGTACTTCAACCAAAGGGTTGTGTATATTAAAAATTGACCCAATTTACACGGAAAGTTATATGATACTTCAAATGCGTCATTCTACAAACCGAATGTGGCGCATGTACAACATGCAACTGGAGAGTATTATGAACTTCCACGAAGTTTATTTAATTCCATCTCATCCGATAGGAGCCTCGTGCAGTATTATACCTGTCTAGAAATTGTCCCCGTAGCCCTTTCATCTAGAATGCGATGAGAGTTAACATGCGGATTGATCCCCTGCATCTTCTAATTTCGCTTGCAGCTCTATTCATTTAGTAGATGAAAAGCGACTCCGGTGCATTTCGGATGTATGAGTTTGAGTGGCATTTTTATAAACCCTAGTAGAATAATGCGGTCACAATTCATTCTTGGTTAAATAGGAAATAGCGATAGATTCTATGGGGAATTAGTCCTATTGGTATTTTTCATAACATAAAGGTTGGAAATAAGTTAAACGGTGGACTTTTCCATAAAAAAATGATTTTTTTCATATGAAGTTTATGTTCTAGGGGTTCTCGTTTCCAAGCTACAGGGCGATAAAAAATTTGAAAAACTTTTTTCGTTTTTCTCTAATAACATTCAAACATTAGCAGATAATGGAACGAAATTTTAGCCGTAGCTTAAATTGATAATGCCCTAATAATAGGAAAAAGATTGACTTCGTAAGTTACTCAGTGGCGTGCGTACGCATTGTACCCTAGGGTTTTCCGAAGAAAATTCTGATACGCCACTGGTAAAAACACTTTTTTAATATTTATTTAAAATTCACTTTTTATTTTAAACAAAATTACCTTCTTGCATTTTATTTGTACCTCTTGTCATTTTCCCGTAATTAAAACTATTGTAAACACCATTTTTTCCCACTGCTAAATATAGGAAAATGAAAGTAACATTATCAAGTATATGTTTTCCTGTTACTAGGGCATTATCAAATTAAGCTATGGTTAAAATTTCGTTCCATTATCTTCTAATGATCGAAAGTTATTAGAGATAAACTAAATTGTTTCAAATGTTTTAGCGCCCTATAGCTTGGAAACGAAAACCCGTAGAGGATAACTTCATATGAAAAAAATCTATTTTTTTTTTACTGAAAAATCCACCGTTTAATTTATTCCCAACCTTTATGTTACAACCTATATATAAATATTCTTCGGCGAGTCATGTCGCGTCGCATTTAAATTTTTCGGAATTATCGGGGACAAATTTTTTTATTTACTATGAACGGTGACAAATAAAAAGAAACTTCAGAATACAAAATGAAATAATCATATTTCAATATTTACGAATCACCAATGACATTGATACTCCTACAATTACAAGTCCTTTTTTAAATATATAGTATATAAATATTTACAGCTCGTCAAAAATAGGAAAAAGTGTGAGATTTTCATGTCTGCGTAGAAGAAAGAGTGAGGCAGCATTCGGAGGGAAAAGGATGCACTTTACATGCGGCCAGATCTAACTCTGTGTACATTCACATTCAATATATTCATCGATATTCACTCTGCAAAGGTGTCAATGCGAGTGAGTAAAGGCCAGGCTATTTACTGCGCACCTCGTGGCGGTCCGATATCGCAGTTTTAAGACTTGTTCCTATTCTCGACAAGCTGTAACTTTATACAGCTTTAAAGCCTTGTAAAATTTTCAATTTTGGTCGTACAGGTTTGAACATGAGCACAATGTGTAGAGAAATTTTATTGCCAAAAGGGAAAAATCGAAAACATTAAGTGTGAAAAATAATTTAATTTAAATGACGACCCTCGGTTTCAACGAACTCTTTCAGGCGATCCGTGAAGTTTTTCATGACATGACTCTCTGCACTAAATTGTTTCTGATGGATTCCTTTAATTCTTGGATGGTTCTTGGTTTGTTGACAAACACTTTTTACTTCAGGTAGGCCCGAAGAAAAAAAGTCACAGAGGGTGAGGTCTGCGGAGCGTGAAGGCCAGGGAACATCACCATTTCGGGAAATCATGCGTCGGGGGAGAATCCAGTCACTATAAACTCGTCATAGCGAATAAATTCCTCTACGGCAAATACCCGATGTTGCACACTCTAGTTTTCCGTTGCATCTAAACTTCCTGATGTGTGTTACGAGTTGAGGGACCGGCGACCTTGTCCGACCGCACCTCTTCATGTACCATCCATTACAAACACGTCCGTTTTGGGTTCACCACGCTGTATATGCGTGTATAGAAATTTTGCGTAAAAAGAAATCTACGAGTGTTAGATATGGAGCCCAAGCGGCCCACTCTATTGTACCCTGGCATCCAATCTAGCTATTGGGAAACTATTCGTTGAGATAAATTTGTACTGCGCCATAATAGCAAAGTTTACAGAATTTACTATACCAAGTTACCTCACTCCCCGTGGGCAATTTGAAGTTACAGAATCAAAAGCAAGCCACCCATCAAAATCCACAGTGTTCACTGCAGATATGCATGGTTACTGGGTAATATGGCCGGTAAGAGTTAGGCGGGGAAGGGAAATGGCGAATCGGGCCGAGCGTGGGAGTGCAGCAACTTGGTATATATTCTGTAAACTTTGATAATAGTATGGAGGTGCACCATTCTGTTGCAAAGTTATGTCCAAGTACATTCCGTTAAATGTCGATTTAATAACACAGGCTCAACTATGTGATTACCCAAGATCCACACGTTGACTTTTTCAGAAGATACACTATTCAAAAAAATTAAGGGAACAAAAAATTCCGAAAAATATTCAGTGATTTTTGAAAGACTGTAACTTTATGAAAAATGGTCTTATCGCAATGGAAACCATTTTGAAACTCAAAGATTCTTTTTGAAGTCAGAAATCTTTGGCAAAAAATCATCTGAGCTACGGTTACTGCGCAATCTAAAGAAATATCGAGAAAGAAAACTTTTCAAAATTTTCATACGAGCGTCCCCGGGCTGAGGGAAATATTTTCGGTTTAAATCAATGTAAAGGCTGGTTAGACTGTTAGTTCAGCTTTAATTTGTTGTTTTAACGGACTCCGTACGACTATTTGTTGGTGAGATATCGGCGGTTGAATGAAAAATGACGCTTTTGTCTTTGATCATCGATATCTCAGGAACTAATGATCGCACAGCGAATCGAAAGATGGTTTTGAAAATTTGAATAAACCCGATATAAATGACGTCTGTTGTTTTTGATTATTTTTTTACCCTCGTAAAAAAAGGTACTCAAAAGGTAAGGAAAGTATACGTTTTTGAAAATTTTGCATTTTTTTTGCTATCATTTCACAAAATTCAAGTCCGCGATGAGAATTATCTTCTGGGTAACTATCCATCTGGTTTACCATCTGTAATTTGTTGAAATTTTGTTCGCTTAAACCCTAAGTTTCTCAATTGTTTATATAAATCGCATATTTAAGGTATGAATTGTATTTAAGTGACTACTGTATTATCAACACAATAACATATTATTAAGGTTACTTAAATTATATGTATGCTTAATTTACTCTTTTCCCCCTAGAAATAAACATGTATGCTCTAGGCATAAAATAGTGTCCTATTCTAGTCTTTATTACAGGAGATTTTACATTTAATGGTTAATGTCCATAATTTTACAGAGACAAATAAAAACAACATACGAAATACCAAATTATACTAATTTTTACCTTAAAAATGTGTCAAAAACAAACAATTTCTGTCTTGGAAGGATTTCAGACCAGAAAATGAAACTAAACATCATATTATGGTCACTGTATGTCGTAGCATTATTAAGAACCAATTTTATTTTTTCAAAGTACGTTTCCGTTATAATTGCACCTTATTAGTCTAAATATATTATATACACAAACACGAACCTATAATGAATATGTACGTTATAAATTAAATCTAATGGAATATCGAAACAAGCAAATTCAACGAAATTACCTATATAATTATCCACTCGAGAATTTCCTACTAATGAATGATCATTTACACCTTTATTAAATCTACTTTGATGTATTTAATAATATTAATATTTTATGTGGAAACACAAAGAGGCTGTAAATAAAAAAAATGTACAGCAGAATACGGGGCACTTCTTTTTAATAAATCATTCTCTTCAACGTTTTATTAAATCCACGTGTTCGTATGTTGAATTTAAAAATGATGTAAATTTACGTTTAATTGAGTGTTTATGAATTCATACGACTTAAAAATAGACTTAGTTGAGAACTGCTATTGACAGCTATACTTTATCAAGGAAAACTTCCATATCCACCTTTAACAGTGTATCCTGTACAAATAGGATCACTAATACTAAAATCCTATATAAAATGCAAAAGAGTGCGAAATAATTAATACAGCATATTTCAATAAGGACGCTCCAAATTGTGAGGTAATACCGGCCATGTTGTCAAATCAATTTCTTTCAAATTTATTGTGAATTGTTCAGTAATGGATGGCAACTCACCACGGAAGGTTATAGCGTTTAACAACGTGTACAAATCATAAAATTTTATTTTCAAAATCAGTGATCCTTTCGAGAAACATTCGGCGCATTACATGATTCTTATCCTCGCCACAACCGTCCCAGTCGACTATTCGACGTTTGGTGACCAAATTCGTGTCAACCGGTTTGATAAATAATCAGCCAACACCCGTACGTCACCGAAACGTGAGGTCTGCTAAAAACATCGCTGCTGCGCGTAAGAGTGTATGGGAAAACTCGAGGCAGTTAATTTCTCGTCGTTCACAAGAACTTGGCCTTTCTGCGACTTCAACTTGGTCAATTTTGCATCGGGACTTGGGTTTGCACCCATATAAAATCCAATTGACGCAGGAACTCTTGAGGTAAACGACCAACCAAAATTGTAGGATTAGAGACGCTACCAATCCACACGAGATACACCAGCATCAAATGTATCCCCAGAAAGTCACTGTTTGGTGCGAATTTTGGTCTGGCGGAATCATCGGTCCGTACTTCTTCCAAAACGAAACTGGCATTGCCAAAACCGTCAACGGCGAGCACTACAGATCGATGATAAGCAATTTCTTGTGGCCTAAAATGGATGATATGGATACCGACGACATGTGGTTCCAACATGACGGCGCTACGTGCCACACAGCGCATGACACGATATGCATTCTGCACGAGCGATTTGAGGGCATCGTTATCTCACGCAGCGGCGACATGATTTGGCCACCGAGATCGTGCGATTTGACGCTTTTAGACTTCTTCTTTCGGGGCTATCTTAAATCGTAGGTCTATGTGAATAAACCGTAAACAATTGATACCCACATAACGAACGCCATCCAGAAAATTCAACCAGATGTATGCGACAAAATCATCGAAAATTGGATCTCCCGAATATATGTCACCAAGCAAAGCCGCGTCGCACATTTGAACGACGTTATATTCCATACTTAATGCCAAAAATATACTTTCAAATAAACAAAATTGAGTGGATATCTCACACACAACTTATTTTATTTACGTTTAAAAATCGAGCTTCCTTATTGAAAGATCCTTTATCTCTTGATTATATAAACAAAATATTTACAATAATTACAATATTGCTCAATATTTTAGAAAATATTCGAAATATTAGTTTTATTGCGTTTCTACTGTATTTGCTTGCAACTAGCATAGAATAAGTCATCCTAAGTTTCAATCATAATTTAAATTCCATTTAATGAGTTAAGTAATATCATAGATACTTAAACTCATTTCCATGTAAATCTATTCTAATATTGACTGCAATTTTCTTAACAAGTAGAGTAAAACTTTACGTAATAGTTCTAAAAAATTGTTGTATTTCTTTAAAATGCGGATGATTCATCCGCTCTGCTGAAGAAATTGTTCCACTAATTATACACGTATGGTAATATTTTTCACACATCCTGTAGTGAATATTCTATATATACCCGTGTAGTGACGCATTAAACTGGCGCATTAGCAAGGATAATGAGTGTGCCTCGATAGCTCAGCGGTCAGAGCACTCAACCGGAAATTGGGAGAGCCGGGTTCGATTCCCGGTCGAGGCAAAAATGCACTTTTATCCTTGCTAACGCCAAAGTGGTGACCCCGACGTGATGTGATTCGTCATTCCAGTATATGCAACCTCCCTTACATCTCAAATTCGCGGATTCGATTCCCGTCCTATCCATCGCCCTATAGTCCCGGGGGTTACCGAACAACGGATCGTAAGAATGGCGAACGCGGTCACATTCCGTTAAATTGTATCGAGACAAAACCATGTCTCTAGGGAGGGAGTACTGTAGTGACGCATTAAACTGGCGCATTAGCAGGGATGTGCCTCATGAGTGTGCCTCGATAGCTCAGCGGTCAGAGCAACTAACCGGAAATTGGGAGAGCCGGGTTCGATTCCCGGTCGAGGCAAAATGCACTTTTATCCTTGTTATCGCCAAACCCGATTATCCACATCCCGTTTTATTTGATTCCCAGAATAATTCACAAACAATTATCCGTTTTAAAATTTGACACATCGTATTTATTTTAATATCAGGTTCGTTTTCATCGGTATGCATTTACTCGATAACGAATCCCTGATTTTAAACAAAATTTTATTTATCGTCGATAAACGTAAATGACATTCATCAGGCATGTCACATTTTATCCGAACATCGTTACAATAAAATGTAAAACTGGAACTGTGGGATGTTTCAATAATCGTGATTTTTATATCTTACGTGACGGATTTAGTATATGTAAAAACGAAATCTACGCACGAGAACTTTCAATTACGCCAAGTGCTACATAGATCTACGAAAGTGATACAAGATCACAAGGAAATTGGCCATGAGGGGTGGATAGCATAAAGTAAAAAAAAACTTTCAAGAACAGTTAATTCCAGTACTATTCTGACTATTCATATATGTAGGTACCTACTTTATTATTGTAAAAATTAATGTAATTTTTTACGCTATCAATATTAGAGTGATGTCCGTTATTCTGATTATTCCAGCCTGCCAAATTATTTCTGTCCAAATTTCTGTCAATTATCTTCATGGTTTAAAATAAACTTAAAAATAGTGATTGAAAACTAAAATGTTTTGTTACTTTACTGTATCGTTTTTCAATAAAAATGATAAATACTACAGTAGTGCTATTTGCCTTAAAGCTCCTATAAATTGTACTATAAACAAGAACAAGGATAATATAAAATATTTGTATTTACGAAGTATAATAACACTAAAAAACAGTAATAATATTGTACATTTTTTGTAAATTAAAATATAAGGTGCTATGTGAATTTGAAATAAAATATGGTTCTCTGTAGCAAAGTATTGAAATATTTACTGATTTATAATGTGGATATTTAGGAATTATGTATGGAATAACACCATAACATAAATGGCCGCCATGGCTATGGTGGTACACAAGTACTCTTCTGGTGACATTTTTAATAACGGTTTTGCATAAATATGGCGGTATTTCGTTGATATAACGTTCAATTTCGGCATTCAATACTTGGGTGTTCGTGGGCTTGTTGACGTAAACTTGAGATTTCAGAAAACCCCAGAGAAAAACGTTCATAGGTGTTAAATCGCAAGATTATGGCTAATTCTGGATACCAAAACGGGAGATGACACGACCAGGAAAACACTTGTGCAACACCGTCAATGTTTCACGGGTGATATGGCAAAGTGGCACGGTCCTGCTGAAACCACATGCCTTCAAGAGCAATATCTTCCAATTGAGACACAAATAACTGAATTATCGTGTCATGATAACGATAGGCATTTATTGTTAATGCATTACTTGCCTCGTTAAAAAAAATAGTCCAACGATTCCTTCAGACCACAATGCACACCAAACAGTGACACGTTGGGAATACATTTGTTTCTCATGAATCATTTGTGGATTTTCTGAGCCCCAAATGTGGCAATTCTGCCTATTAACGACGCCATCAAAGTGAAAATGGACCTCGTCGCTGAAGATGATTTTGTCCACAAAATCAGCATTCACTTCTTGTTGTGTAATGATCCAATTGGTGAACTTTCTTTGCTGTGCATGGTCTGTTGTCAGAAGCTAGTGAGTCAATTGAACTTTGTAAGCATGGAGATGTAAATCTTTAGTGAGAATGCGGTGAAGTAGTGAAATAATCATTGCCATTATATTTAGAATTGTATAATTACAAAATCGTTTTTATTTTTTTTTCCTAACTATACTCACGCTAATATAGTTATTACTGTAGCGTATGTAAAACAATGTACTTTTACATTCCGTAACAAAATAGGGAATGACAATTAAAAAAATTTCGGTGACGTCATACCTCCTACACGAATCACCCTGTATGCATTAATTATATTTTAAAAAATGCGCAACTAAAAATAAAATTTGTAGGGTCCGACAGTTTTTCCCAAAAGTTATTCTTTGAATTTTTATTTATTAATTTATTCATTACTCTACAAAACAGTGTATTATTATTTTTGAATGTTTTATTACTCTTCTTTATTTCATTTTCCTGTTGAATTTAAGAACGTTTACTTACCCTGCATATGACAATTTTGTATACACATTTTAATTTAACGCTAAATTAGGTTTAGTAAATATATATAAATAAATCTGCTTAAACATTTAGAAATATTTACATTTTTATAACAACTTTATTGCCTATACACTTATGAAATGTATACGTATACCGGTATTTGTACAGTAGCTCAACTTCGCATTCATGTTTTCGGTCTACAACGGACGTGTCGATAAGCTAGATGGTAATAAATATTTTTTTCTACGACATTTGATAAAAACCCGAACTATATATAAAAATGGAAACTGGACAACTAGAATGTGCGAACGTGATGTTTTATTCTTTTTCACAGATCGAAAATAGAACGCCATTGGAAAATGTAATTCGGAGATAATAATATTAACAGTAGAAGTCGAAATTAAAAATGAAAATGGCAAAATATTTACATCGAATCGCTCAACAGAAGAAGATTAATTATATGGTGATGGTTAAAATGTATAAACTAATGCTTTAATTAAAGTTTATAGAAACAATTAATCAGGGTCGAAAACCACGCGGAAAACGTTTTAATTTCATTGTGGACATATGCGTGTTTATTACAGGTACCATTACGAATTTAATTCTATACATATGTAATTTAAAACTGTTCATTTTTGAACGTGAAATATATACATTGAATTTTATTTTAGAATGTATTTGAACATTTCAGGAAAAAAATGTGACACTGGTTTAATTTCCATCTTACTTAATCTCACTAGTTACATATTTCATCTATTAAAATATAAAGTGTGCGTTAAACAGTTAACAAAAGGCTGGCCGTTTGTTAACATTGTTAACATTTAAACGTTGCGGAGTAAAAAAGTGAATCTTAGCATAA
Organism: Rosalia funebris; assembly: GCA_037954035.1. Lineage (NCBI taxonomy): Eukaryota > Metazoa > Arthropoda > Insecta > Coleoptera > Cerambycidae > Rosalia > Rosalia funebris. The sequence continues at coordinate 39,846,190 of JAZFAV010000007.1, forward strand.
ATTTGACATCCAATATAATTTTATCAACCAAATCTGAATTTTTAAAATGGCAGCAATATATTGTTTTGAAAACAACTATCAAATGCAAGGGGATGGAAGGAGACGAAAGAGGGGACACTTCCATCCATCAAATATCAATTTACTCGAACGATACATAAAAGAATAGCCGCCGGTTAAGGTACAAATTACTATCGAGGTAGACAATTTATTTGTTCATTTCAACAGTTATTTATTAAAATGATCGAGAAAATTATCGCAAGAACGGTAAATCAATGATCTACACTACAAAATCTAGTTTTGTTAAATTAAGTTACTACTTAAGCAACTTGCACAAAATCAGCACCTTGTATATCTTAACAAATAATTAATCATTGTAAAAATTCTTGTTTTAGATTATAAATCTACACAATGGACCTAGAGATTCATCAAATCAAGTAACTTGATGTTTTTATAAATTACTTGACTTGACAACCAAGCTTTTCAAAAATTCGCTACTTGACTTGATTTTTCATCGTTACTGCTTGACTTGATATCAAGTAATTTCAAGCTACTTGATATTACTTGATAACCAAACTTCCACATTATAATTTCGTAGTTTGTTCAAAACTAAATGGTTAGCAATCTATTATATTGCAAATAACTTGAAATAAAAAAGGCTAAAATATAGACTACCTTTGTAACCGGTAAAAAAATTCACAGTCTAGTAAAAAAATTGAAAAATTCTGAACATTTACGTAAAGATTTTGAAAAATTTTGTAATATTGTGAACTTGAAAATGGCTATGCCAAAACTTGATGTCATAACAAGGTGGAATTCAACGTTTGAAATGTTACGGTGGAGCTTAAATATGAGAAGGGCTTTGAACATCTTTTGTGATGATATAGACAACTTCAAGACACTGAAGCCAACAGATACGGAATGGTCGGTAATGGAGAAAGTTTGCAAATACTTGAATACTTTTAAGACTATTTCCACAGCATTAGAAGGTGAAGTCTACTGTACACCAGCGATGGTGATAATTGGTATAAATATGCTTCTGGATAAACTTGAAAAATGGGCTATAGAACTCGACCATAACCCAGATAGGAATGAATGTGATGAGAAAATAATATATAGCATTCAAGCGGCAAGGGACAAAATCATTAAACATTACGAGATAAGTAACTGGATATACTGTGTTGTTTTAATCTTAGACCCCCGACGTAAGGTGGAAACATTCTTCAATACAAATTGGGGAAAGGAGTTGCAGATGGATGCAGTCCAGCATTTTGAAGAAATTTTCAAAACAAAGTATTTTAGGTCAAATTCACTGCTCATATCATCTTCATCTTTAAAAACAGATGAAAATAGTGATTGCGGTGAATTTGACATCGATCTACTAAGTCTATTTAAGAAATCTCCTGTCAACCCAAAAGATGAAATGGCTTGGCGCTATGAAATAGACAAATATCTGTCTAATTCACGAGCTGGCAGTTTTCCAGGGCTGCTCTAACTATTACAAAAACCCGTAACCGATTAGGCGATAATTCTATTAGAAGCCGCATGTGTCTTAGATCATGGATGGCAAACGATGATATTAAAGACTTCTTTTAAATTTTGCTATTACTACTATATTACTGAAAAAGAAGGGGGCATACAATGGAAAATCATTTTTATCGTTATCAGTTTTATTATTTTGTTAATATTTTAGAAAAATATATATTATTAATATGCTCAAAAAATAGTTTATTATTAGTATTTTTTACATTTATATTTATATATTTATTATATAGATTATAATTGAAGATTTAGTTTTGAAAATAAAAGGCTTTATTGCAAGGTTTCCTTTATTCTTATTTCTTGAAAAATATTAAATGATTAATGAAAGATCACGTAGTCTTGAAAAAATCAAGTAGTCCTCAAGAACTACTTGATTTTTCAAGTACTTGAAATATAACTACTTGACTTGAACTTGACTTGATTTCAAGTCAAGTCAAGTCAAGTAGCTTGAAAGTCAAGTCAATCCGTGCATCCCTAAATGGGCCCGATGTGATGTTCTGAGTGCACATCGACTCTGTCTATCCCGTTACATAATCTGAATCCAAAGAGCTCTAAGATACTTCATACTGAAGTATGTCGGCACCATTGGTGTGAAGATAACACTGACTTACTTTTCCACAAAACACTATACACTACACTCAACGCGCGTTTCGCCAACAAAGTACTTCACCAGCGTGAATTGTTTTGTTTAAATTCCTACTACCTTTTGATAAATGACATTATTGTCGCTATCTATTAAATACATTCCTGGACAAAATTAACGTATCAGAAAAAATTTTTATTATTCCTTATAATTTTTCGAAGTTTTAAATCCTTAAATACTTATCTTATATAGGTGGCTTCGGATATCCTTTGTTACTACTGATAAACAATTGCAATTAATTGTTTGACAGACGTAAAGTAACATTTCCGTAATTGTTAATAATATCCTTTAACGCTGTTTAAAGTGATTTGTAAAAAGCAACAAATCCAGTTACGCTAGTGACTTTAATGTCCTTAAACGAATTAAATACTTTGTTCAGTACACTTAGAGTAAGTACAAGAAATTAATCGTTCACGCAACTTACGAGAATATGAAGCAGTAAAAGCGGTAACTCTGGTAGGAATTAGACAATCAATAACTAGTTGAACAGTTAAATGTTCCAATGAACTTGGAAGTCACTGTAGAACCATAGGACGAGGTCGTAAGAAGTCTACAGATGCAACAGATGAGCGATATTTGTCGTAAAAAGAAACAAGCATTCCACCACCAGTTTAGAGCTAAGCAGAGTCCTATCAGTAACTCGAAATGTAGCAATTTCTGGACGAAAGACCAGGAAAAGGGTTAATGAAGGAGGATTGGACAGTAGAAGCTCAGCGATTACACAACTGTTATTGGACAGTTGATGACTGAAAGCGAATTTCTTGATTATCCAAATGGACGTCAACGAGTCTGGCGGAGGCCAGGAGAAAGGTTGCTGCCTGCAATATTTCTACGAGGATCCATCTACTTTTTGGTGCATCAGTAATGTTTTGGGGAGGAATTTTAAATCGTTCGATTTTGAATCGTTCACTCAACTTACGAGAATATGAAGCAGTGAAAGCGGTAACTGGTAGGAGTTAAACAATCAACAATTAGTTGAACAGTTAAATATTTCAATGAATTTGGAAGTTACTGTAAAACCATAGAGCGAAGTCGTAAGAAGTCTACAGACGGAAGAGATGAGCTATATATTATATAACTCGCAATAACCAACAGGCATTCTGCCAATTTAGAGCTAAGCAGAGTCCTAGCAGCAGCTCGAAATGTAGCAATTTCTGGACGAACGGCCAGGAGAACGCTTAATGAATGAGGATTGGACAGTAGAAGACGAACTATTACGCAACTGCTATTGGACAGTTGATGGCTGAAAACGAACTTTGTTTTCAGACGAAACAAGAGTAATCTTGTTTCTTAATTGTCCAGATGGACATCAACGAGTTTGGCACAGGACAGGAGAAAGGTTTGCTGCGTGCAATATCTCTACGAGGATCCACACATTTTTTGGTGGATCAATAATGTTTTGGAGAGGAATTTGTTTCGATGGTCTCACGGATTTGGTATTTCTATGTAGAAAATATTGTAAAGGAATATGTGATGCCATTTGCCCCGTTTGTCGGGAAAAACTTGATTTTTATGGAGGATAACGCTCGGTTTCTGGTCGCTAGAGAGGTACGGGACTACTTTCGATCTATGAATATTCCAACTATGGATTGGTCACCAAGAAGCCCAGATATAAACCTCATAGAACATATATGGGATCACTAAAACGATCAGGCGTCATGGGAGCATATTCCTATGGAAACCATTATGAATGGAATGGAAGCAACGATAAGAGCTAGAGGAGGATCTACACCATACAGAATAAAAATGTTTATAGATTTTTATAGATTTCTCATAGTTTTTCATTAACACCGTTTCCATTGCATTTGATAGTATTGTTCCTTTCTGTTATTTATTCATGTAAAATAATAATAAATAAAAATAATAATGTAAAATTTTACTGGCATTAATTTTGTTCAGGAGTTTATTTAACTGAACTTTTCCCAGATTATCGTGATGTGCTTTCCTTATATTTACGTCTCAGTAGAATAAATAAGAAAAGGTTTAAGTCCAGCACCATAGTGGATAATTTTGTCGCAAATTACTAACACATCTAAACGACATATTGCGATCGTCTGGGAAATGACATCTCTCATAACCTCCCGTTTTTCTTATATTTACGTATTGCTGGAAAGAAAAGGAGAAGACTCAAGTCCAGCACCATCATGAACATATTTTTTTAATTCTCTGTATCCCTTACTACATGACACAAGTGTCGTTGTATAGTAAATATTTAGCGTGAAATTACCCTTTCGTTGTGTAAATTTGCTTTTTTCAATTGACATCTCACTGGAGATGTGGTGTTACCGAAGAATGATGAAAATACCATGGACTGATAGGGTTAGAAACGAAGAAGTATTGGAGAAAGTCGGCGAGAAAAGAAGTATGTGGAAAAACATAAGGATGAGAAGAGATAGAATGGTCGGCCACTTGCTGAGACATGAGGGAATAGTCCGCGATATTTTTGAGGCAGAATTAGGAGTGAAGAAAGGCAGAGGTAGGCCTAGATTAGACTACTGCTCGCAAATAGTAAGGGATGTAGGTTGTAGCACAATTAGCGAAATGCGTAGATTAGCACAAGATAGGAGAAGCTGGAGGTTAGCGTCCAACCAGTCTTAGGACTGATGACCTAATGATGATGATGATGATCTCACTGGAGAGAAAAAAAGAAAAAGAAAACTTCAAGTCAAAACAATAAGCTATTAGTTCACCGAACTGTCACAACGCGACGCAATGTAATAAACGACTGTATACATGAACTACCGGCGTTGCATCATCAGTTTGCCATAAACATTCTTTCCGTTACAATTTGCAAACATGGCCCGAATTATTAGGCATCCTGTGTACTTAAATGACTCATGTAATAAATCACCATTAATTTGCTAATTAACAATTAAACTTGCATGTTTATATACAAATCAACGTCAGATTTATTCGGCAGTAGCATATTAGCGAGTGCACATTAGCGCTATAAACTAATAAATTTCGCTGCATACAGGCCGATGCGGATATTAAATTCTGATGTGAAATGTTTATTTATATGTCATGCCATGACAGTATTTTATACGCCGCAGCCATTTGCAACAGTTTAACCGTAATGGATGGCCGGGATTTTGACGTTTTCGATGCAATAACGTCTTGAATATCTGTAGAAACTGTATACAGTGCGCGCATTATGTATCGCCAATTCTTGGTCGATTAGCAGAAGCTATTTAACGCAAAATTTCCAAGAATTTATATTGTTTGAAAAAAAATCCAATCAAAACTTATTGTATAGGGTCTTTCAATAGGGGCGCTCGAAATTTGTTAGGTTATAGCGGCCATGTTGCTAAAGCAACATCTGTCAAATTTGTTGCGAATAATTTAGTAGTGTATGGCAAATCACCACGGAAGGTTATAGTGTTCAACAACGTGTATAAATGAAATATTATTCTCAAAATCGGCGTTGCGTTCGAGAAATATTCCGCGCATTACGTGAGTTTTATCATCGTCACAACCGTCCCGCCCAGTTGACTATTTGACGTTTGGTGGTCAAATTCGGGTTAACTGGTTTGATAAATGATCAGCCAACACCCGTACGTCACCGAAACGCAAGGTCTGTTGAAAACATCGCTGCTGTGCGTGAGAGTGTACGGGAAAACCCGAGACAGTCAATTTCTCGTCGTTCACAAGAACATCGTCTTTCTGCGATTTCAACTTGGCAAATGTTGCGTCTGGACTTGATCTGCGTTCGTATAAAATCCAATTGATCCAGGAACTTAAGGCAAACGACCATAGACAATGCTGTGTGTTCGCTCATTGGGCTCAGCAGCAGTTGTAAGTTGACCCAAATTTTGCTTAAAAATCATCTTTAGCGACGAGGTCCATTTTTGGATGAATAGATATGCAAATAAACAAAATTGTCGGATGTGGGACGATACCAACCACACGAGATACGCCTCACACACAACTTCTTTTATTTACGTTTAAAAATTGAACGTCCTTATTAAAAGATCCTTTATAGGGTGCTCTACATTTCAGTTGTGACGCCACCGAATATTTGCTTCAATAGAACGAACTATATTTTTTAACGCAAAGTTTTCAGATGGTAGTTTTATAAACTGTCGCAATGTGGAGGCTTATACTTCACTCCATCTTTAAGTTGCTTCAACATTAAGAATTTAATTAAGTCAAAACAGCTATTCTCTCGGCTATATGCCGTCGACGAGCGCTGAATTACATGGCGAAATTTGCCGTATTTTGTTCTAACACAGAACTATAATACAATGATTTGGGTTGCTCTAAAACCACAAGGAAGATGCAAAGCGTCTTCTATCTCAGGATACCGCTAACTGCAGACCGGTTTCGACCTTATCTTGTCAGTGTAGTGTAAGCGAGTATGCCTTTGACAAACGAGGCTTCGCCTCTTGTATACACCGTTACGTTCTACCGTAGTATAACGTAAGGCAAGCGCCATCTCTCGGTAGTTTCACAAACAATCCAAATCGAACTAAAACTTAGTCATCTATAATGAATAGAATCATCTATAACGCAAAGTTTTCATATGGCAGTTTTATAACTGTCGCAATGTGGAAGCTTATACTACACTCCATCTGTAAGTTCCTTAAACGTTAAGGATTGAAACAAATTATGCCAAAACAGCTATTCTCCCGGCTATATGCCGTCGACGAGTGCTGAATTACATGGTGAAATTTGTCGTATATTGTTGTAACATAGAACTAAAATACAATGATTTGGATTGATCGAAAATCACAAGGAAGTTCTATGTTAGTTCTTGTAGCTTTCCAGCTTTCCAGAGAGCGTACTCTGTTTCAGCAAAAGGTATTAAATTTTTTAAATATTCATTGAAAGAATCACTTTTTAGTTTTTCCAGTAGTTCTTTCAGATGCTTTGCTGCTTGGTTATACCTGAGTTTATGGTGGAGAAGTCTTGTTCTTTGCCGCGTTTTTCTTTAAAATTTATAGAATACAAAACTGAGTGACTTTATTGCTTTCTACAGTCAGTCTCGTACCTTCTGAATTTTTGTAAACATCAGACAATAAAACACTTCAGCCGTAAATTACCAACAATGTTTATTCATGTAAAAATAAAACCTCAATTAAACGGATATCAAATAATTTCTGCTGGAGAATTAATGAGCTTTTAAAATAAAACGTGGAGGTAGTCATTATGTTGTTTACATGTCTACACAACACGTTATCCTCTTTGTTCCATTTTCACCGTACAGATTAACATTTAAACACGAATCGTGAAACAAATACTTTGCGTTCCGTCCTTGAAAAGCCGAACGATCCATTTACATGTGATTTCAATAAACTCGTGCCACTTCTCCAACCAATCAACGTACTACGCCTAAATGGAACAGCTTTTAAAATCTATTACCCGCATACTTAAATGTCATAATAAGCGATTGATTCTCTTGCAGACCAATACGGCTCGACGAAACCAGCATGAGCGAACACCTAAGGCTGTTAAAAGTCATAGCGATAAGAACAAATTTAATCGCGATCGTATCGCGAGGCCTTTCGAAATCGCGTGACTCACATAAAAGCTCTGCATCCTTCGGCATGGCTGGCTGCAAACGGGCCCAACGGATTACGCAATGAGTGTTTTTCAAATGGGATGGAGTTATTTTTCTGTTGTACACGGAACGATTTAAATTCGACGAAAAAATAGCACGTCTGACCGACGCATTACAATGCGAATGAATTATTAATGGTACCTTTTTTACACCAATTTATTCAAAACTGTTATGGCATTTGTGCCTGCCTAACTTATGAAACTGTCGGTTATTTAGGGTAAAAGTGTTTCGACGTTTAAACAAATCGCAGATTTTCATACGAGGCGACGTGATTTTTATATAACCGCCATTACGAAAATTCATACGCAAATTTATTCATTCTTTCACATTCGTGCGCTGATAAAGATTCTATTATTTCCTTTTATGTGTACACCTTCTGAAATTGCTCCATCGGAATATTTATCCGGCACCAATAACAATAACAATGATATAGGAGATCGATGAGTGCAAAAACATTGCAAATTGAAAAGTTGTACTCCTCTAAAAATATATATATATCTACAGCGTGCTTTTTTGCAATAATGATTATTTCGAAAGATACATACATATGTGGCACACTTTTTGTCCACGTTGTTTTGCTTTTTACTTTTTTTTTTTAGTGCAACCAGATGGCAGATGCATCTATATATGCATTCACGTATCCGTCTACAAATATTTGACAGTTGGTTATTGGACATTTTACAAATTAAGGGGTAATAGTTATAAGGCACCACTGTAATAAGCTAAAAAAAGGTTATCTTGACATTTTTTTATGGAAGAAAAGGTAATAATATAATAATATTTAAGGAAGCTATTTGGCATATATTTAAGTATAATACAAAAAATTATTATTAAAAAATAGTCAAAAATGGCGGCACTGGATCCATTCCCGTGAGCATATTTCCGTTCCCCACAGGGGCGGCTGGTGTATAGGTGCTGCAGAGCTGCAGAACTGCCAAAAAAATTAGATATTTGTGTATTCTCGCGACATAATAATTACTAAAATTTATTAATAAAATAATTTGGTTAGTTGGTGCAGCTAACCAAATTATTGCGTTAAAGTCGCATTCTGCCCGCCGTCCTCTATTGAGTAGTAAACCGGATGAATTATCTGGGTCTCTACGCGAGCGCATCGCGGTACATTGAACTGGGCCACACGAGGTAGTTCCACAGCACGGCTCGGCACACCCGTCCTCCCCCTCAACTCCCGCGACAATACACACTTGGCGCTCGTGAATGCGCGAATTTACACGGTCAGTGAGCTGTATTTTTTCCAGCTAAGGCAACATCAGTGAATGTTTACTCCTTTCTACTCCTCGAGCGCACGTAAATGGTACCTATTTCGTATTTCGTGTTAATTTGAGATTTTAAATACTGTTTTGTGAATTTGTGTAGTGATTTATTGTACTAATTATTAATATTTATATACTGTGATAGTGACAATGGATTTAGTTTATAATTTAGTTCATGTGAAGCGATTTTTTAAATACTCTTATGAAGAAAAAATTGATTTAAAAAACAATGGTAGGCCATTGCCCGATATTGTTATTGAGACTGCAGGTGTTAGCCGCGGAAAAGCATATTAACGTCAATTTAATAGATACATTTATTCGAAGAACAATTGGATTTGTGGGCGCAACAAAATAAATGCGTTATTTTGTTTTCCTTGTTTACTTTTTGGCGGTGATAAAGCATGGACGGAGGTAGGGGTGACAGATTTGGTGCACTTAACTGAAAAAATAAAAAAGCACGACAACTCCAAGAGCCATCTACATAATACAATGGAATTAGCTTTATTAGGGACAACTAATATTAAAGCGCAGCTAGATTCAGCTTATTGGATAAATGTGCAAAAGCATAATGATAATGTGACAAAAAAGAGATACATTTTGTCAAAAATTATAAACTGCATAAAGTTTTGTGGGGTCTTTGAACTGGCGTTGCGAGGACATGACGAAGCTGAAACCTCTCAAAACCCGGGGATATTTCGTGGTTTGATAAATTTTTCTGCTGAGCTTGATGTAACTTTAAACGAGCATCTACAAAATGCTTCAGTATTTAAAGGAACCTCTAAAGAAATACAAAATGATCTTTTAGCCTGTATATTAAAAGTATGTCATGAAGAAATAATTAAAGAAATTAACAAACCTTCATTTTTGGCAGTTATGGCAGACGAAACAACTGATGTATCTGCAGAAACTCAGTTAGTGGTAGTTTTAAGATATATTCTCGATGGTGAACCGATTGAACGTTTTTGGACATACCTGAAACCTACAAAATGTGACGCTGAAACTCTTTCGGAAAATATTTTAAGTGTTATAGACCCTCTAGTAGAAAATTCACCTTACAAGCCTTTTCTCTTAACCAAAGAATATGACGGCAAACATGAATGTTCTTTAAAAAGGTATTAAATTCCAAAAATTTTTCTTGTGAAAGTCTATATTTTTGTATAAACGGATTTTACATAAAAATTCTGAAGTATCAGGAAAACGTGTGACCTTGAACATTTTCGCAATTTTTTTGCGGCCCTTACGGCGCCAGTAGCTTGGATACGTTTGAAATTTGCACGCGGGCGGCCAATACCCTAGGATCGGCCCTGTGCAGAACACCCGTTTTATTTCATTACGAGCCGCCACTGGTTCCCCATATTGATAGGACTACCTATTGCCATATTCCTATAGGAAATGAAAATCTACTTCATGTATTCCGTCCTCTAAACGTTACTAGCTACCCATCTTATTCTGTATATCCCTAGGTGGCTGTAATAGTATAGGAAATGGAATATATTTCACTATGGGTAGTTAAAGTTCTGTTCACTACACGATCATGGTCTCGGTATCGCACAACTTTGGCGTACGCCCGTTTTCACGCCAAAACATTGTTTTCTACACTTTGTCTAGAACATTGTTACTAGCTGTGTTGAGAGTGTGTCTATATTCTTGCATTTACTTTAAGTTTTACGTTACTTTACGTTATTAGTATTATATAAAATGCGTTATGTGGAACAAGCTTTGAAAAATTTTGATACTAACCATAAAACTGTTAACAAAACAACACTAAATTCACACGCTATAAATATCCTTATCTTAAGGATAATTTAAATACGACCATATTTGCGACTGTTTAATAGCCATACTATAGTTTGCCTTTGCCGTATTGGTATAGGCAATGGAGTCCTGAATAGGGAAATACGTTCTCTATACCATTAGAGCTACTTATGGATATACAGATAAAGACGGGTAGCCAGAAACGTTTAGAGAACGAAATTCATGAAATAGATTGTCATTTCCTATACGAGTGTGGCAATGGGTAGTCCTACCAGTAGGGAACGGAAATATGCTTCCCGTGAGACATCCGAGAACCGAAGTTAAGGCGCTCTGAGGCACGTAGTGTAACTGGTGCAAATTTGAATCTGGAAAAAAATTACTTACATGTTTATAACTAATGAAATATTGATAATCACTCAAAAATATTTATTTTCGTGTGATTGGCGAGAATATAAATAGAAAACATTAAATTTTCGACAAAAAGGCAATCATTTGTTAATGAATAATGTTTAAATTAACTTATCGAAAATTTCGTACGTATTTCACATCAAAATGTTATTTTAAAGATATTGGTAAAAATTTGCATGGAACGAATGAAAATATTGAAAAATCATGTTTCGAGAAAAATGCGATTAAAGTTTTTAAATGTGTTATAGATATGGATAAATTAAAAATTCGACTGTTTTTGGTGAAAATGTTTACCATTAATCTGCTATCTCAGGACCATAAATCTGCCCTTCCATATTTAAATATTATTCCTCATTCTATTTCCTCGAATATTTTGTTAGAGCATGCCTCTTTCGTTGCATCTGTCAAAGATATCTCGGCGTGCTTGATCCGTTTAGCATCAGCTTCTAGACAAAAATTGTATTATTGAACGCCAATATCCATCTCTAAACCTTTCATGATTCGAAGAATATCAGTCAGACCATCATTAAAAGTTCACATAGCAATATCAGTCCCTATATTCAAGTCTTTTTTGCTACATGAATAAGATTTTGAAGCCAATTTTCAAATAGTAGTTTGGCGATAGCAACGATAAAAGTGCATTTTGCCTCGACCGGGAATCGAACCCGGCTCTCCCAATTTCCAATGGCGTTCGCCATTCTTACGAACCGTTGTTCGGTAACCCGCAGACTATAGGGCGATGGATAGGACGGGAATCGAATCCGCGAATTTGAGATGTAAGGAAGGTTGCATATATTGGAATGACGAATCACATCACGTCGGGGTCACCACTTTGGCGATAGCAAGGATAAACGTGCATTTTGCCTCGACCGGGAATCGAACCCGGCTCTCCCAATTTCCGGTTGAGTGCTCTGACCGCTGAGCTATCGAGGCACACTCATTATCTTTGCTAATGCGCCAGTTTAATGCGTCACTACAGTAGCATTGAAACATTCATTGCTATTTTGCATGTAGCCTCCCAAGCAACTCGTCTCGACTCAAGTCTTCATAAATGATGGCTTTAAACATTTCCTAAGGAAGTTTAGGCTTATGGTGGAAGGTGTCCGAGGAATGCGCTACTTACGCCTCCTTCCAATCACACTAAGACTCGGAGCACTTCTCGTGCTGCGGATTTTCGTCGGTTGATAACTTATGAAATAAGGTCGCCCAGATTCCATTTTTCATATTTTCCAAGGAGCCATAACTATTTTGAAGTCTAATGAGGATGTCCTTCATCGAACGTGGTGTCTGAATCGCACGTTTTACACTTTTGAAATAACAGAGAAAACGGCAAAATTTTTTGTATAATTTTATTGCCGATTTCATAATTAATATCTAAATCTTCATCAGAAACTTCTAATTTCTTGGTAGAAGCACTGACCCTTTTCGAATCGCTCTCACACTCAAATCTATTCAACGGTCATCTTGATGACGTAATGCGCCGACGCCGCGTTAGATACGTTTTTTTTTGTACCTTTTCTGCCCTGTTATACTTTTGCATCACTCACTGTAACTTATAAGCACTCTGAGATTATGAATAAACTGTTAAAAGTCAACACTACACACCAAAATCGTGATTTCAAGCGAAGAAATTGTCTATTTTGTGCACGTACTGGCGTTATACTAATATACTTTTGGCGTTATATTAGAGAACTTAGAAATCATAAAGTAAAACATTAGACTGTACTTAGACTGTACCTTTCCAGCAGGTACTTATTTGACGCAGGTGTCGTTTCGGAGCACTCCGACGCACTTAAAAAAGAGCGCAAAACATTATTTAAAAAAAAATTTGTTACTACAAATTTGTTACTACAAAAAAAAAATACTCTAAAAGGTTCAAAGAATTTTATAAGAAAAAATAAAATTTACAGTGGTGTTTCCCTTTAAAAAGGCTCGTTCAATATTAATGCCGATTTAAAGAAGCTGTTATTCGACACTTATGAGATACAATAATCATGGTAGAATACATTTGCCATGCCATCCTCCATGAAATGAAACATTATAAAACCCCTTCCTCGAACTCCTGTCTATTCAATGCTAACAGATCTGAGCACCGGGCTTTTTAACCTTAAGTTGGAACACTCGTCATGTTCATATTCAAACGAGAGCTGTTGACTCTATTCAAATTTACCGAACTACAAACAAAATTTACTTTGCCTTTCTAGCGGCGCTACTAACTCTGGTGCCACTTTTGTACGCCCCTACGACTTATTTAAACATCCTATTGTGGTCGCATCGAAGAAAATGAAAGTACAACGTTAAAATACCTAAAGTAGGTGAAATTTAAATTAATAAACGCACAAACGGCTCGCTGTCTTTGTCGTTAGTAACGAAGTCATGAAAAAAAATTAGCAGTCTTAGGCATATAAATTCATTACGGTGTTCTTTACAAAATCTACACAAAACCCCCATTTTAGTGACAAGGGCACGGCAACAAAGAAACTTTCACGAGGACGATAAACGACCAAGGCACATTTAGATCAAATAATGGGTGACTTAAAACGCCCACATATTTATTTTAATAGACAAGAATATTGATTGCAAGTTAATTCGAAGATCAATGATAATAAGTGACTATTAGTGGTAACACACTATCCATAAATTCAAGGCGATTTTGCAGTGAAAGAAAAGTTATACAATCCCACAAAAAAGTGCCATATTCGGTAGATCAGAGTACCCTATTTTTGTCTATTTTGATGCGTTCAACACATCAAAAATCTGAAGTTAGATTTGCTTCATCACCTTACGATTTTTTTCTAACCACAAAAACACAGCTGATCAAACACAGGACACGAAGTTTATTGGGAAATTCTGGGAGTTTGATCTCCATGGGTTATTGATGTTACAAATAACGAATTTAGGGTAAAACTTTTGAAATTCAAAATGGATCCAATATGGTGGACGAAATTTACAAAAAGAAATGTCTACGGAATGGATGTGTACAAAAGCGATAAATAATCTGAAGAACTTTTCCGATATTGCTGAATATATCTGAAATACAAGATTTATTCAGGTTTAGTTACGGTAGGGAACTCTTTTGTCTTCAAAAAATCTATGCGTTTATGTAAATGGGTTTATTTTCAAGTTCACTTCACCAGACGACCAAAGTATATTATTACCTCGTATTCGGAAAACAAGAACATTTCAATTTGGAAAGTTGGGTTGCCAAAAAGTTGAGGTTCCTGATCTATAACTGTTTACTAAAGGACTCTCTTTGGTAAACTTTTCTTCACAAATACAAATAGTAATAACTATAAGCTCCAATAATAAACTCAAAAACCTGTATTATATACTAAGTTCCTATTTCATATTTAGAGGACTAGAAGTTAGATTCAGCCCAGTTCGATCTACTGCCTAGTTTCAGTGACCGTTAAATTTTCTAGTTTTTTGAGAACCTCGTCAGTCGCATTGAATCAGGTGCTTGAATTTTAAAAGATGAACTTCAGATTCACTATCAATGATCTGAAAAACAATCAAATACAAAGTTTTGCAGACATCCGGTAAATATTGTAAAATTTGTCTGATATATTGGATTCACCATTTTGAATTTTTAAAGTTGACCTCTGATCGTTATATGTGACCTAAGAAAACCCAGATACCAAGTTTTGTAGACATCCAAATTTTTTGTGTTTTAAGATTGTTTGTAAAATTGTGATTGCGAAAAATGTGTTTTAAGATTGGTTTTTTTTTTAGTTTATTATGAATGAATATAAATCCTTGTTGACTACCAACTATGACTTGAAAATATTAATAGGCATCACAAATCATTTGAACGGTACATAAAAAATCTTTAGGAAGAGGTCGATTCAATCAATCTTGGATCTCTTTATGCTTCACTGAAATGAAATATTAGGAAAAATTTATTTTAATATACTAACTATGATACGCAACAATGATACACTGCATATACTTCACTGTAATATTTCTCGTATAAAAGTAACGATGTATATTTAAAAATGTATTTCATTTTATACATACAGGGTGATTTTTTTAAGAAAAACATCTGTAGTGTATCTCTGTTAATTGCAGGTTACGAAATAGGTTCTTTAGAATTTTTTTTTACTTTAACACATAAACGACTGAAAATATATTGATTTCATATGTTAATATGAATATGTTCCATCACTTCCGGTTTCAGAGGAAATGTAATTAATGAATCTTGCCTCGATGAAAAGGGGAAATTTCTGAAAGTCGTTTTGAACAGATTTTGTTTTTATGTGATATTGCAAAGGCGTCTTTATTCTGTTAAACATTATGCTTGACCACATACATTAAAAAGATTTTTATACTCAAAACAGAGATGTTTTTGGTTTTATTTGCAAAATTGTTTAAATTTGATCGTTCTATAAAACTGCACAGAAAAATACACGGTTTTACATTTAAACTTCAAATGTTAATGCCATTTAAACGAGTGATGTAAAATAATTTTGTGTGCCTTTAAGTAGCTTATATGCTATTATATAAAAAGCAACATTTAAAGAACCTACTACCGTAAAATGTCCCCGTATTTGTACTACTGTTTTTCTTTTATATCCAATTAGTTAATACTATTTGTTTGCCTTGTACCTGGGATGTAATCCCGTTGGGTAAGTAAGTATATTACAGAATAAATAAAATATCGTTTTAATGGTAATATTAAGCAAATCAGTGCATTACACTAGAGGCAATATACCATATAGAATAAAATACGACGTAAATACGGCTAGAACAGGAAAACGTCTTGCATTCGGATATAAATAATTAACATGAACATCTGCGTGAATTCAAGTGGAACATAACGTCATAGAAACCGGCAAGGATTGGTATTTAGTTGCAGCAGTTGCACCCAGCAAAAACACTTCACATATTAGGATGCGATAAATCAAACTTAACGTGTTGTACATACGCGTTTCAACGGCTGGCTCTTACGTAAATCCCGCAGAAAAATGGGTATTTATTTACCACATGTAGAATTGGCCCGATGATAAGGCTAATTTTTCAGAATTTTGTGTGTGTTTTATTACGCTCTTTTTCATTCATTCACAGAATACTTCCTTATACGAAACCTTAATGGAATCACTCTGACTATCGATTGTAGAACTTAGTTATACAGTGTACGTCTAAAAATAAAAAGTATTTCAGAAGATAATATCTGGGAAAAGATTAATCTCTTTTAAAATACTTACTATCCATTACATGCTACTACGCACTTGTCCCAACGGCTTTTCCACTTTTTTATATTCTTCTGAAATAATGTTGTTTAGTACCTCCAGATATTTTTTTGTTAGCCTCTTCTACGTCCCAAAAAGAATTTCCCTGTAGGTTTTTCTTCATTCCTGAGAATAAGAAAAAATCGCAGGGGGCTAGGTCGGGCGAATAGGGGGAGGGGGAGGGGGTACGAAACCGTTATCATGCCGTTTTGTCAAAAACTAATAGATTTTCAATGATGTGTGCACAAGCGCGTAATCATGATGAAGAAACCAATTACTCCATGTAATCGTCTTAGTCTTAGTACTTCATTTAGTAATTTGTACTTAGTACTTAGTACAAATTCAATGTGAACGACTCCTTTGATATCGAAAAAACAAACCATCATGGACTTCACATTTGCTTTAATTTGTCGTGCTTTTTTTGGTTTGAGCGCTGAAGGTGTTCCACTGGCTGGACTGTTGTTTTGTTTCGTTTTAACACCAAGATTCATCTCCTGTAATGGATTTGACAAAAAATTAGGGTCAATCTGTGCCTGTTCTTTCAATTCGTTCTACACTCGCAAACAGTTCTCTCGTTGGTCATCGAAAAGTAGTGGAATAAACATTGCCGCGATGCGTTTCAAGTTCAAATCTTCTGTTAGGATTCTTTGATATGAACTCCAGGAAATTCCAGTTATTCTCTCCAATTCATCGATTGTTCTGCGATGATTAAACATGGTGGCATCCCCGAACTCTTTGAACTTTTCGTCTGTTTTGGACGTTGAGCGACGATCCGAACAGGGTTCATCTTCAAGTAACATTTGACCAGTTCTAAGCCGGGCAAACCAATCGTAAATTCTTGCCTGGCTTAGGGCTTATTTTCCATAAGCTTCCTGAAGCATTGAAACTGCATTTGTCGCTCTATTATTTAGCAGAAAACAGAATTTAATGTGGCATGACATGAGCGATATTCGACAACTGAACAGGGGAAGTGTCTAGTAAACGTACCCAGCGTGAGAAGGTAGTACTACCAAGCCACTGATCCACAGAAAATAATTCTCGTTTTTGGATACCTCCTCGTGTAGTAATAGTTTCAGAGATCTAAAGAATTTTAAAATAAATGCTCAATATATGCACCTCTCTTTTGCTGATAGTACACCTTGTTATGAAACTTTTTTTTTCTAATCGATTTAAGTGTTTCTGTGAAATTAACCTAGATTCTTCAGTAGTTCTCGATGTTAGTTTCGCTTCAAAACCTTGATGTTAGCGGTTTGCGTAGTGTATACCTTGGATTTTAAGGAGCCATAAAAATAAATCTAAGGGCGATACGTCTATTGTACATTCACATTACTATTTAGGAAAAATGTGGATTCATCGGTAAACCAAATTCTTTTTGATACAGGGTCCGCGACTTAAATCATTTTATAACAATTTAAGTCTGCGATCGAAATCTGTGAGTTGGAGGAATATCAGTAATTTGTAGGCACTTAGTTGACAGCTGACTTTTACAGGAAAGCACTGCTGTTAAAGATTTTGATAGTATGCCAATTTTCAAAACGGTGCCACAACGCGATCTTTGATAATTATATCGATATTTATTAACAAACACATTATATTTATATTTTAATGTATGTTAAATCACTAGTTTGGATTTAAACTTTTTAAAAACAATTTATTTTACTTAACGGACGAACAAGAATTTAGATGTGTGAGTATAACAATAATATCAATACTAAAATTATACTAAAGCTATATTAAAATTATACTGCTCATGCAACGGGTTTGCTGCGACTTTATAAGTTTCGTTATGCTGACATTGTTGAAAGTAAAGTTAAAATATAATTGGCAAAAGATTAATTTAAAGAAAGAACATTATAAGGTTTCAGCAAATCATCATAAACGTTGGTTACAATGTATATAGTTATATGATAGGACACGTAGCAGTATTAAGTTACGTCTGGCTTTCAGATAACATACTGAAGGTTTTATGTTACCTGATAATAAAGTTATAGGAGTATGAGAAGTACTTTGAATAATGAATGCAATACAATATATTTTATATAACAACTCCCCTTTTTAACAAAAAGTTGGTGTTATGCAGCAACTTTTCAAAAATAAGTAAAATTGAAATTAATAATTATGAATTTAACGATTATTGAAGTTATATAATAATAAGGTTAATTGAGAATATGAAGCCTTAAGTTAAGTTTAAATTATACAATTAATATTTTTTTAAATATAAAATTTACAAAATTAAAATATATAGAGTCTTTGAAACCGATTTATAACTGAGAAACATTAGTTCAGTTCGATTTCTTCCTCTGGGGTTTCATCTTTGGATCTGATCGATGGTCTTCTTCTGGGCAGGATGCTCCTGAAGGATTCTCTTAAGCGTTTAGAAGGTCCAGGTGGAGGTGGTGGTGAATTTGTTGTGAGGGCGATTGCTAATCTGTTTCTCTTTCGGCATTTACATAAAATATATAACAAAATGAGAGTTACTATTAGTGTAATGATAAAATAAGTGAACCAAGAGATGTGTTTGGTGACAAATGGTTCATTGATCAAATCGTCTAACGTTCGAGAATACTCGTCCAATTTGTGTTTGGCAATCTCGAGGTCTTCCACATTTAAGTTATTCAATTTTAATGGTTCTAATTTTGGGATTTGGATGTCATCGGGGATTCCTTGACAACAATTAAAGGGAATTAAAATGGGGTGATCACTAACACTGGTTTGCGAAAAGTTCTTAGGGTCAGCTTGTATTTTTGTCACTCCTATGAAAGCACTACATCCGGGTTGCAATTTAAGAATGGAATTTTTATAAATGATCTCTGTCTTGGTGTTTATTTGTTTGCAATTTACAGTAATTTGAAGTGGTTCTGAAGTAATTGTTAGCCATGATGAGTCCGTTAGTTGTTGGACATTGTAGCCTTTTGCAAATATTATTGAAGTTTGGCAGCTCTCAGGTAAAGTTTTTAAGTGTTTCAGGATTTGGGCTTCACATATAGCATTGTCGTCGATGGGGTATGCAAATAGATTGGAACATATCTTTGTGCCAAAGAAAAGTGGTTTACAGTCTTTCAGATTTTTGATGGGTATGTACATCAAAGAATCGACGTCACGCGCTAAGTATTTTTGTGATGAAGATAAAACATGATATAGACCAGTTCTATTATTTAGGATAGGGATTGGATATAATCTAAAAAGGGTGTATCTTTGTTGGTCTATTAGAGGGATTTTTAATACAAATACCAAGTCTGAATCAGTTTGGTATGCTTCTAATTCCATAATATCCAAATATTTGGCAATATTGGAAGATTTTATAATGAGTGGTAAATTGTTTTGGTGTAAATTTTGTGAAATTTCCTGAAGCGAGGTTATCAAATTTTCAGGATTGATTATCGACGTATGAATAATTTTTAATCGCGCGAAAGTTATTGAATTTAGAATATCATTTAATTGATTCTCGATATACAGGTAACTTTCCATGAGAAGTTCACATTTTTCTAAAAATCTTAATTTTGCTTCAATTACTTTAATTTTATCTGCTGTCCTATAAATTGCGTCTGATATTATTTTTATATCTCTATTGAAGGTGGCTTCATCAATTTGCAACTTTTGTATGGTAGCGTTAAAATTCTTTATGACGGATGTTGTTACTGAGATTTGATTTTTCATTAAATTTTCTAATTGATGCTCGTCATTAGTTAATTTATTGATGCAATTCATGTAGTATTCGCCATCTTCGGAATCTAAATTTCCTGTAATTGACTTAAATATTGTACCAATGCCATTGAGAATTCCACGTTTGTAACGTTTAGTATCAAAATAAATTTCGCTTAATTTTTCTTGAATTGAATTTGAAATTTGGGTTAATAAGCTGATGTGTGTTTTTACTTCACCTCGAAAAAGGTTCATGTTTTCAAATGTGGGGTTAATAGCGTGTAAGAGAATTTCAAGCATTTTCTCGTTATGTTCAAAAGTGTTCTTTATTGATGAAATGTTTTTGTGAACCAGAAGAGTCCATTGTTTATTTGTTACAACGATTTCGCTGTCTCGATGATAATATATTCCAATGGTGTTGTTTATTGGAGTAATGGTGTATTGGGATACTGCTGCTCCAATCAGCAGAAGAAACCTGAAAATAATTTAATTCTCAAAATATGGTTTCATCCTGTCGAAATTGACTTTTGTCGTTTGTGACGTTTCGAGATTTAATAAAATTGCAGAATTTTGAAAGATTTTTATTATTTCGAAAGGACCGTTAAATTTATTATGTAATTTATCTTTAATTTGAGATTCCTTAACATAGACTTTATCGCCTATTTTAAATTGTGTAGGATGTTCTGGAACGTTTCTATCGAATCTTAATTTAGCCTTTTCCTTTTGAAGCTCAGTTTTTGTGCGTGCAATTTTATAATAGTATGAAATTCTATTATTTAGGTCTCGTATATATTTTGAAATCAACTCCTTTTGGTTATACAAAGTTTCAGGTGGGCGACTGGACGTATGTCCAAATACTAGCTCGTATGGAGAGAAACCGTGTGTTTTATTCATCGAGTTATTATAACAAATAACAGCGTAAGGAATTACGTTTAATGGATGTTCATTAGGGTTTTCAGCCTGATTAGTACGAATCATCTCTAAAAGTGTGGAGTGAAATCTTTCCACAGATCCGT
The DNA here is from genome assembly GCA_037954035.1 of Rosalia funebris. Classification (NCBI taxonomy): domain Eukaryota; kingdom Metazoa; phylum Arthropoda; class Insecta; order Coleoptera; family Cerambycidae; genus Rosalia; species Rosalia funebris. The sequence continues at coordinate 39,867,252 of JAZFAV010000007.1, forward strand.
TTGATTGAGGGTGGCTAACGCTAGAAAATGTTAATTTTATGTCGTATAAGGTACATAGGTCTTTAAGTAATACATTGTCGAATTCTTTACCGTAATCCGAATGTATACGAAGCGGAGTACCAAAATGCTGAAAGTAAAGAAGTAATGTATTTACTGTTGATTTAGCGGATTTATCCTCTAATGGGTACGCTTGAGTAAATTTGGTTAGTTCATCTCTAATAGTTAAAACATAATTTCTTTTTGGAATTTCTAGTATATCGATATTTATTCTTTCAAATGGTGTTCTTGGTGTTTCAGTTATCACCAGGGGATTGCTTAAGTTTTTCCGTAAAGTCTTTGTTTTCTGGCATATTTCGCAATTTTGAATGAATTTAGTTACGTCTTTAGTTAGACCGGGCCAGTTATATTTATTCCTTATTCTCCGAATGGTTTCGTTTATTCCGCGGTGTAAATTTGCTTTTCCTGTATGGTTTTGGTCTAATATTATCGGAATTTGATCTTCGTCAGGCGTCTTAGTTATGTTTTGGCAACTAACTAGGTTTAAATCTTTTTCAGTGAAAATAAATGACAACATTTCGAGTATTGGCAATTCTAAATTGTTTTCAATGAAATATGTTTTTGAAGATTCGAAAATGTCTTTGTCTTTGTAAAGAGTAATAAACATTGTTTCGATTATCTCTTCGATGTCGAAGGGTAACAAAACAATATAATATTTTCGGTTTTTCACCGTTTTACTCGTGACTATATTAATTTTATTGTGGATAAAATTTGGTTTTTCCTCGAAAATATCTTCGATTATTTTATAATGTAAGTCTTCGAGTTTTTCTTTTTGGAAAAACGTTATTATGTCTTTATGTCCTTTGTCCAATAATTGATTGTTCGTAATTTTAATTTTTGAATAGTCTATTAGTGACTGGGTTTTATATAGGTGAACAAATGTATTTAATTCTTGTAAAATTGATTCTGGTGAAATTTCGGTATTTTCTGAACTAATCGATTCGTCGTCTGTATTTGATGTTAAAATTTTGTTTTTGAAATCCACACATTTTTGAAAATGGTTAATTTTGATACGGGATAAGGCATCCGCATTTTTATTAATTTTGCCAGGTTTATATTCAATCTGGTAGTCGTACTCTTCAAGTTTTAAGCGCCAGCGTGCTAGGCGACTACCGGGGTCTTTAATAGAGAAAAGCCAGGTAAGAGGTCTGTGATCTGTTATCAGTTTGAACTTTCTACCAAAAATATATGGGCGAAAATGTTTTACGGCCCAAACAATAGCGAGGAGCTCTCGTTCTATTGTTGAGTACTTTGTTTCCGCACTACAGAGAGTTCTGGAGGCGAAAGCTATGGGTAGATCTTTACCTATTGGACCTTGCGAAAGTACAGCGCCAATCGCAAAAGCGCTCGCATCTGTTGTGAGTAGGAATGGCTCGTCAAAATTTGGATACGATAGTATGGGGCTTGAAGTAAGGGTTTGTTTTAAATCTTCGAAAGATTTTAAACATTCTGAATCGAAATTGAAAGAGGTGTCTTTTTGCAGTAATTTAGTGAGAGGTTTGGAAATTTTGGCGAAATTATCAATGAATCGTCGGTAATATCCGGCGAGGCCAAGAAATGATTTAATCTCTCTCTGGTTAGTTGGTTGGGGAAAATTTTTGATGCATTCGATCTTAATTGGATTTGGTTTTACACCTTCTTTGGTGACGAGGTGACCTAAATATGCAACTTCCTTACGAAGGAATTCGCACTTGTCCGGTTGAATTTTTAAATTAGCTTTTTGAAGACGTTTGAAGACTTCGGTAAGCCGTGAAACATGGTCCTGGATTGTTGGGGAATAGACGATTATGTCGTCCATGTATACGAGGCATCTCTCGTTTTGGATTCCTATTAAAATGTTATCCATTACCCTTTGGAAGGTTGATGGGGCATTTTTCAAACCGAATGGAAGCCTATTAAATTCAAAATGACCGTTTTCGACTGTGAAAGCGGTTTTTGGAATGTCACTGGGTTCGATCTCAATTTGGTGGAAACCGGAGGCCAAATCGAGGGTGGTGAAATATTGACATTTGCCAAGTTGGTCTAAAAGATCAGAAATGTTTGGTAAAGGGTATTTATCTCCTACAGTTAACTCATTGAGTTTTCTGTAGTCAACTACGACACGCCATTTTTGTTTACCTGACGCATCAAGCTTTTTGGGGACAACCCAAATCGGTGAAGACCAAGGGGAATTTGAATGTTTGATAATACCTTGTTCTAGCATTTTCGATACTTGTTTTTTCACTTCCTCTTTGTGAATTTGAGGGTAGCGATACGACTTTGTAAAAGTAGGTTTAGCATTGTTGGTGTCTATTGTGTGTTTGATCTCATTAGTAAATGTTAGAATATCTCCTTCGAGATAGAAAATATCTGAAAAGTCTAGGCAAAGTTGAGTAATTATTTCTCTTTCTTCCTCATTTAAGTGATCAAGACGAAGTTGTTGCCTTATTTCTTCGCGTCTATCTGTATAATTTTCAGAATTATATTCGTTTAAATTATTTAATGAAAAATTTAGAATTGGTTCTAGTTTAATTTCGGAAAAGTCTATTATTTTTGGGACTGCGTTTGCGTTTAATACGGAGGTAAGAAATTCTCCTTTATTGTTAATTTTGACTAGTGCATTAGGAAGTCGTACTTTATCTATTTCCATAGCTGTTAATATGGCTTCTGTATTTACAAGATTACATCGAAATTTTGAAATTTGTTCTGTACGAGGGTTAATAGAAATTTTGTTGAGAAATTGATTATTTTGAACATTTTGTTTTTTATTATTTTGTACATTAGTGGAATTTTCTGTGGCTTTGAATAAAGGTACAGTTTTGAAATTGGTAATTAATTGTTTATTTTTTATGTCAATAATGCAGTTGTAATGTTCTAGAAAATCGGATCCTAGTAATCCGTCGAATTCAATATCAATATTATGAATGTAAACTTTGTGAGGATCGTTGAGAGTAAACGGAACGAGTGTAGATTCATTAATTAGAATTTTTTGATCGGTAATTCCCTGTATTATAACGTTTTCGGGAAAACGTTTAGAATATTTTTCACAAGTTTTTGGCTTAAATATGGATAGTCCGGCACCTGTATCTATTAATATTTTAAATTTTTTTGTAGCATCTTCAATGTAATATAAGTTTTTGGGATTTACTGTAAAAAGGGCACTTGATATTCCTCTATTTATAGGAATATTTGTTTGTCTTGCTGTTGGTTGGTGTTTAAATTCATTATTTGAATTTGGTTGTTTAATTCCGTTATTTCGCATAGCTGTTGATCCGGTGGATGATCTTGAGCTTGAGTAGTTTGCCGAAAATCCTGATCAGTATCAGAATAATTAAATTGGTCTGTTGAAAAATAATAATTTTGTTGATATGTTGGTTCGTCTGAATATGAATCTTGATATTGTTCGTAATTTTGATCGCAATTGTAATTATATTGATGAGCGGTATCATCAGTATATTGTGAATGTGAGTTATACTGGTGAGCAGTATCATCAGTGTATTGTGAATCGTATTGATGAGCCGTATCATCAAAATTTTGGTTCATTTGAGCATTCATATGATGAGCTCTTTGTTGATTATAATTCGGATTTGGCCGAATTATTGGTGGTCTTGATTGGTTTGTATAGTTGGGATTCGGTTTAATAGCTGAAGGCCTGTTTTGTTGAAAACTGTTTTGCTGGTAATTATTTTGTTGGAAATTTGAATTCATCGGTCTATTATTTCCATTTGGATTAAATTGAGGTCGCTGATAATTTTGATTTAAGTTGGATGATTGGGCCTGATTGAAATTTTGTTGAAAATTAGGCCTAGAAAAGTTTTGGAAAGGTGCTGCAGAATTTTGTTGCTTCGTTCGGCACTCATTTATTGTGTGACCATTACGTTTACAAAATGTACATATCTTCTTAGCATTTAGTGAATTAGGTGGTAATGGTTTGTTCGCTTTTTGAAATTTCTGAGATTCAAAGTATGACAATTGAAGTTCCCGTTTAATCCTGGATATTGCTTGAAGCATATCCATAGGATTACTTGCTCTTATTATAGATCCTAATTTTGGATCCAGCCCTGTCAATAAAGTGTTAAGAGTCATTGTCTCGATTAAATTTGATTGTGCGGTTTTTTGATCAGAGGTTAAATGCTGTTTCTGAATCGCTGCATGCATTTTCGCATTATGCGTTTGCAAGCGGGATACAAAATTTAAAGCGGATTCGTTTGATTGTTGATTAATTCTTTGCAAGTCCTGAATTAGAGACGTAAGGTCCCTAGAGTCTCCAAAGTGAGTCTCTAATAGATATTTGATTTCTTCCCAAGTTGACGGGTTCCTAGAATTTACTAGTTCAGCGGCTTTTCCACGTAATTTATTTTTAACATGGAGAGTTAAAAGTATTTTTTGATTATCGACCGCCATGTCGAAAGCGCATTTAATAGCATTTAAGAATGTTTGCAGGAAAATTTGATTTCCGTCATACTCCGGAACAATTGAGAAAATTTCTGATAGTTTGTAAGGTTCTAAGATAGCTTCGTTTGCCATTTTTTATATGTTAATTAATTATTATGTTTAAATTAGATATTGTAAAGTTATTTAATTAAATACAATTAAATAAAAATAAATTTACAGATGGGAAGGATAATAGTTTTTGGTCTATATCCTGTATAATATTTCTTAAAATTATAAATAAATGTTTCAAAGGTAACGTGTCAATTCTTTGACTTACCAAATTTTTTCCATTCGTCTTCCGGCCAGAGTCCACAACCAGTGAGGCAATTCCGTGTTCTGGAAGCGGGGTGTCTTCGGGAAGGATGGCTTGCAGAGGAGAATCACAAACAGTGAGGGCAGGTCCGTGTTCTATCTGCGATTTCCCCTGTTGTTTTCTTTGTTTCTTTGTAGATTTGTTTCTTGTTTCTTTTGTTGAAGTCTTCGTGTTTCGAAGTTGCTTCTTTGAAGTATTCTTGTTTCGTGTTTCTTTTCTTCTTGAGCTTTGTTCTTGATTTCACTTCGGAATTGGAATTCCACGTTACTAGTGAGGCAAATCCGTGTTCTAATAACGCGTGAAATCCTACAACGACTGCGCCAAATTTGTTAAATCACTAGTTTGGATTTAAACTTTTTAAAAACAATTTATTTTACTTAACGGACGAACAAGAATTTAGATGTGTGAGTATAACAATAATATCAATACTAAAATTATACTAAAGCTATATTAAAATTATACTGCTCATGCAACGGGTTTGCTGCGACTTTATAAGTTTCGTTATGCTGACATTGTTGAAAGTAAAGTTAAAATATAATTGGCAAAAGATTAATTTAAAGAAAGAACATTATAAGGTTTCAGCAAATCATCATAAACGTTGGTTACAATGTATATAGTTATATGATAGGACACGTAGCAGTATTAAGTTACGTCTGGCTTTCAGATAACATACTGAAGGTTTTATGTTACCTGATAATAAAGTTATAGGAGTATGAGAAGTACTTTGAATAATGAATGCAATACAATATATTTTATATAACATGTATATATGTCAATTTTCGTTATTTTAGGTCTGGCAACCCACTTGATTTTGGTGACTGACTGACTATATTGGCTCATATTTCCTTAAAAATAAACCTTCAAGCTTCCAAATACGTTGTATACCTACCGCTTTATAATTATCATCATATTTTATTATTTGTTTACTGTTCATTTTCGCGACAGTGCTATGGACGAATAAAATTGTATATCCCTTTATTTCGAAAAAAGAACGATATTTTAAGCTCTATGGTTATTTAAGTTATTTTGTAACTTCCATAAAAGGAGATATAAATGTCTCTTAGAAAGAGAAATAAGGATCTTAGTTGAGCTATTTCCGATGAATATTGCACCTGGTTAGTTATTATTAATGCATAGAGAAAACTGGGAAGTGAGAACTGGGAACAACTTATTTAACTGTTCGATTTTTAACTATACATAGTTTGCCCATGGTTTTAGCTCTCACTTTACGGATGAAAAAAAGATAGATATATGTCGGTCCATACATACGAGGTGTTATCTATATAAATTCCCTATCGAACGTCCGACGTTTTATCAATGAAAAATTTATTGAATATTGTAGACAGTTTTATTCGACGATGGAATATGTATGTATGTATGCCCTTTCTGACAGGCGGCTTGATGTCGGGGTAAAAATGATATATATTATCGGCTAGTGGAATATTCTATCACTTTTATTTAGAGTTCTTGACATTTCAACTATGATACGTTCTGGATGTATGTGAATTAAATGTTAATCACTAAAGAAAAAGCAAACAACATTTAAAATATACTCATGGTGTCTAACATCATAAACTATTCACAAAAATTGTACTTATGATTAGACTAAAACTTTAAGAAAATTCTTTGTTTATCTTTAACATACAGTAAAGGGCAAAAGTCTAGAGTAATACTAACTAAGAAGTGACTAAGTTTTTTTTTCGAAATTTAAAACTATTCCATAAAATGAAGTAAATCCTATCGGTAGTCGTCAATTTCATTTTGACGTTTCTAATAATTCTATAAACTTTAGAAGAAATCCAAAAACTGATGTTGCTGTTCCTACCCTTGTTGGCTATACATTTATTCAAATTGAAATGAAAGCAATTTTTGGAGAAACTCATCGAAGACGACGATTGTTATTTTTAAAACAACACCTGTAGGGGCTGTGTTCAATTCCTTACGATCAATCCCTGAAGTCCCAGCAACTCCAACTTTAAAATTAACAATCACTCATTTTCAAGCATGTTTTGTGCCGAACTCAAAAAAAAAGAAAAAGAATTTAGAAATTTGATTAACACATAACGCAACAATCCCATAAAATGGGGCCATCTTTAATATTACTATTACGAACAGCAAAACTGAGCAAAAATTTGTACAACGGCTGTTTAAAGTGACCACCATCCTGAACCAGACAATAACATATTCGATCCTAGACAATATTTATAGAAGAACTAATTGTGTGAACGAATTTTAATCAATAAGTTTTATTATTGCTATTAGAGCTATAAATGTGCAGCACGTTACTTCGTAGACATTACATAGATGGGCGACCTATGATAGTATTCTCCTATAAAGCCGTGTCATTTGTACAGTGGTCCGGGATGGCGAATTACGCCCAGTATTAGGGTGTCATTGTATGCTTGGGTTCGAGTCCCAACGGGGGGAGTCTGGCACACCTCTCCCTGAGCATAAGCGCTTTGTATTTAAATGTAAATCTTACTCTCCGTAGCTTGAAGACGGAAAGAAAGTCGATTTCTTTGTATCCAAAGTTTTTTCTTTATTCTAATCTTCCATTCCTCTATGTTTCCTGGCTTCTGACTCGCGCAAACCTTACTTTTCAGGTAATCCCATGTATAAAAATCTAAAGATTATATCGGGAAATCTCTTTTTTTTCTCATAATAATTTATTAGACAGAAATCAGAATTTATATCAGACTTGGAATGAAGCCTCATATATATACCGATGAGGTTTCTCCAACGAGAAAGCCTCCTATACCTTATTTTAGGTCCATTGGCCACTTTCTCTTAAGTCTTTTGTTATTATCTTCTAGGACAAGTAGTATTAAACAGCTATTCGTGTGGATTTCCAATCGTTGGTGGTGTTTCTGGCTTCTGTCTTTGATCATCTTGGACTGTTGGGATTCGGAGGTCATGATGTCTGATTGGTGACATACCACGGCGCGTCTACCATTGCTCGAAGGATCTTCGATTGTGCTCACTGTTGTTATGTAGTTATGTTGGACTTACTGGCACAGATGGAAACGAAGACAGTCTTGTAAATTAAAATTTTGATTTCTAGGCACATTTGTGATTTTTTTTCCAAGTAGCTAGTTTAGCTCCATCATTTTCATGCCTAACTGTTTGTGTTTTTTTGAAATATGATTTTTCCAATTAAGTTTGGAGTCAAAATGGAAACCTTGGGGCCTATTCTATTGCTTCCCGTCTGTCTATCCATCTGCTTTCAAACGTTTCTTTTAAAAATATTGGTCAAAACATTTGCAGCAGCCGTTCATACACAAAATCGGGTTCATCGCCATGTGGGAATAAAACAATTAAAGCCGACAATAATTGTAAAAATAAACAATTTTAAAACCTTAAAACGGACTTTTCCGCATGTAGAACATCTCTGTCTCGAAATTGAGTGGCCGAGAAAAAAATAAACTAACACATAAATGCAGAATATGTGTTTTATGCAACAGTTTTACTTTCTTCAAATAGTTCACCATCGTGCTTTCTCATGACCCATGGACAGGGTGGGGTGTGTTCTATCCACCTCAAAATCAATAGATAGATGTCGTCTGGTAGACGCCCCTAATCAGAATCAGTCGAAACCCGATCGATCCGACACGATTTAATTGAGTGATCGTGCTAACAAAATAAAATTCTCAAATAGTCCACCATTGTCCTTTCTCATGACCCATATACATGGTAGAGTGTGTTCTGTCCACCTCAAAATTAATAGGTGTCGTCTGGGAGATGTCCCCGATCACAATCAGTAATAGTCTGATCGATCCGACACGATTTAGTTGAGTTATCGTGGTAATAAGAATAAATGTCGACGACAATGACACACACACACACACACACAGAGCAAACACTTCTTAAAAACCATTTTTTTGTTTTTAGTTTGAAAAACGAAAAATAAAACCAAAAATTTTTTTTTCTAATTTTCTTTACACGATTACATTACTTTTCCGGAGTGCGGAAAAGTATAAATCAAATACATCACCTTTCACACTTACCCCGAAGAAATATGCCCTATCGAAAAATTCACTCTGTGTAGTCTTTACCACTTTTGTGACAAATTGCTGTCCTATATCCAATAAGGTTCTATGTCATCCAGTATCTTATTGTTCGTATGTTTATGTTGTAATTAAGCTAAATTTAGTTTCATCTGAGAAAATTACGTTATGTAAGTAGTCTTGGTTATCAATAAAATGGAAGTGGATTTTTAATAAAATAATCGCTTTTATGACTTTCAGATTTTCTACTCCTATAAAAATACAGAAAGCGAGGATTCTTTTTGTCCATGAAACTTATGCGGCCATAAATACATATTTTAGAGATTTACAACTTAAAAAAAAGCCCGGTTAACATGTGTATATGCGTAAATAAATGCTTTTGCGAGGGTCTGTCCAATCAATTAAATGTATGTATTGTACGAATATGCATGATTTGGCATGTAAACATGGACACTCTTAGTCAACCATTAAGGGGAGACTAACCGTTTTGGGGGCAAAAAATTAGATTTTATCTTTTAAAAATAAACTAGATTTAATTCTGGATCATTTGGTAGCAAATTCATATTAATCTGAGCACTGAAAGTGGGTCTAATAATTTTTTGAAGTTTGCGTGAAAACTAGACTACTGAGGGGCGAGAATTCAGTCGGACAAGAGCTACCTAAATATTACCTGACACGGACAATCTCTTACAAAACTTTATAGGGAAAGCAAAAGTAAGAGATTTTGTACAATCCTTCCCAAAAAATATTTCTAGAGTGCCTCAATCTTTTACTGAGCTCTGAGAGAGCTACAGAGAACTAAAATGTGACGAAAACATTGCGTCATCGAGTATTTTCACAAAATCGGCTATCCTGAAAAGCTGTACCTTTAGCCATTCAATGCACCTTTTCTCAGTATCCGTAAAAGATATCATTATGATTTTTTTGTGGTAATGCTACACTTCTAAATTAAGAAGCTGTACTTCTAAATTAATGAAGAGGAAGTACAGAAAAGTCAATAGTTGCTGAGAAAAAAAAAATGATTTCATTTAAAAAAAGTCACCATTTTCACCATTCTGGCTCGTTTATTTCTTCCTTATATATCTACAAATTATCCAGAAAAATTATGATAATATCGGGTTAGTAGTTTTCTAGAAAAGGTACATTTATATATGAAAAAACAAGATATAGTGCTCCTAATTTTGTTACTCTACTGCAACTTAAAAATAAAACATTTTGCAATAAAACATAAACATTTTGCAATAAAACTGATATCAAATGAAAGATAAAAATGTGCTCAATCAAAAGAAAAAAAAAACGAAATCGAAGGCATACTTTTAAGAAATCAAAGAAAGAGGGGTGGAAGCATTTCCGCCCCACGGATGGTTTAGAAAACGGCTGGTCTCCCCTTAAGAAGTTTTAAGAGCGTTATTTTTAACCCCTCGTCACCACACGAGGTTGCATCGAATCCGAGGGAGTCACTTGCGTCCGTATCCTTGTAAGAATAATTCATTAATTTGAATTAAACATATAATAGGAATATGCGATTGTTTTGTTATTTTGAAATCTTCGCATTAGAACAGTTAAGTATTAAATCACATAACAAGTTTCTATACAAGTATATTTCAAGGACAGCTTCCATCAGATTCGGGAAACAAAGGAACTGTACGTGCTCAACATCTTCGGCAATGATTAGCGAGTTACATCTGGCGTGTCGACTGACCGCAATCCGTGATTGAAACTTGTAAAAGTCCAAAGCGATTAATAATTAAAACGAAGGGGTGCAAACTCAGGTCTCCCCTAGCCAACATCAATATATAATGCTAATAATATCGCATTCAGATCTAGTCCACTTGTGTAATTACATTCCACTTCTAATGAAATTAGTTTATATTAGCAATCAGTAGAGAACATTATTGCCAGAACAGTATTAACGATTCATGCACATAGTTTTAAATTGCCAAGTAGCACGAAAACTATCAACCATAATCTGCTCGGAATCAGTTGTTTACGTGCAGCATTAAGACACGGCGTACAAGAATGTACAATTTTATTTTCCGATATTACTTAGTAATAATAATCATCAACGAAAAAAACGCACAAAGAGGGAAGTTCCTCGTTACTTCTTTAAACGGAAAATATATTCTTTCGGCAGCTACTTATATTAACCTTAAAATCGTACCGGGTGTCTTAAATTCGACGCGCGCATGTACTTTCATGGAACCGTTATAAGTTAGAGAAAAATAATTAAAGGATTATATTCTATAACTTTTTAAAGTTATACAGGGTTTCAGGATAGTTTCTGGCATAAATTTAGCAGAGTGGCAACCCTAGTTCCAGAAACCTGAAACTTAAATTGTAACGCAATCTAGTAAAAAAAAAAGTAAAAAATAACAGACAGAACACCACTGGCGTATCCTATTATGTCAGCTATCTCTCTCTTTCACTAATCGCAACAGCTTTTTCTGTCTTGTGGAAAGTTTAATTTTAAGCTAGTCTCTTATTTTGATAGTATTTTCCCAGTTAAATCAACCACATTGGAATGAAATACCCACATTTTTTTGCAAAAGAAAAAACTTCACTTCCACACATATTATAAAATACAGGCTTTAAACTGTTAACTTAAAATTGCTGGTATGTTAAAATTCGGTTAAGGGCTTGTATTTTTGACCTCATTGAACTGTCTTAATCTGAGATGAATTTAATCGATGTTAAAACTTCACTCTCTTCTAAGGAGAGAAATGAAAGCATATTCCAAATACTGATTAAATGAACCTAAGATCAATATTAGCTCTGGAATATTCTTGCAGTACAGCTACACTATTGTCATTACATAGACCGTAACCTTACACAATATCTACGCATTTTTAGTCCGTAGTCTATAATTTTTAATATTGCTAAGTTCGAGCCCTTATGACAATGCATGCGGCCATATAGATATAATTTGCTGGACAAACTGAACTCGTTTTATTTTTGGGAATTCGTAATTCTTATAGTGTCAGAAAAATCTCCTCCAATTTTTTGTGAATTGGTGTGGTTCAGCTTCTACTTTTCGGATCGGAAAAATAATTTCAAGATTTCTAAATGACTATGAAAGAAAATAAAAATGGTTCAGTGAAAAGCATTTTCCATCAGTCATGGTCACTTAGGTACGCCCATACAATGTATTGAAAAATTGAGCTGAAATATTTTCTCGAAAGTAGTGCTCTCGTATGTAGAATTACTCCAAATATAAAGCCGGCTTCACACTCGCACCGCGAATACCCGCGAAAAGGCGCGAGTGTGGAGGCTTTCGAATCTTCGCGGCGTTCCCCGATCGGAGTCGATTTTCTGTACCCGCGACAAAGGGTTCGCGGTACGTCTACGAGGCGCGAACGCGAATGCATCCACACTGACGGCGTGAATTCAGTCTGGTTGTGTTCTCTGGCGAAGAGGTGTCGTGATATTAGGTCGAAAATTCTTTTTTTCCACTTTTTCTTTATTTGCTTTGTATTTTTAATGTACACGTAATTGTAGTACGCTATTGCATAAAGCGCCGTGGCAGCAGCAGTACCTACTTAGAAGTCCATACTACACTTGAGAGCAAAGTAATCGACTCAGCAACATGCTCCAACTTTGAGAAAATATGTAGTGTAGTCTCCAGTACCATTTGAAGTAAAGTTCAATGAACTGTTTGAAAGTTTAAAACCAGTTGTTTCAAATGATACCACTTCGATTGGAATCGGACCTGTTCTGACAAAGTTATGAGCCGAACAACATGTGTAACACAAAACCTTGTTAATTGGATTGCGCATGCGCGACGATTATGACAGACATAGAGGGCGCTTGCAACCTGGTATTCGTCTCCATTCGCTAATTTGAAGTTAACGTATGCGTATGTGCTAGAAGGATTTACAAGAAAATGGATGCCACAGCTGCTGAATCAGCCCAGGTAATTGCATTGTTGAGAGAGTCTCAGTCAGAGAGCCGTGGCAAATCGACTGAATTTGAGTCAATCAGCTGTGTCAAGAGTGTATAATCGGTACCGAGAAACCGATAGCTACGTCCGCCGGCCAGGGGGCGGTCGTAAACGCGTGACAACGAAGAGGGACGATCGATTTATTGTGTTAAGATTTCTCAGAAATCGACATTTGACTGGTATTGACCTCTCACAAGAGTCGAGGGAGGTCAGAGGTGTGGTCGCTAGCGCTTGGACAGTGAGACGAAGATTGAAGGTAGTCAAGTTGACCCCAAAAAAGGCAGCTACAGGTCCCAAACTGACTGCAGTCCAAAAGTAAAGACGACTGGAATTTGCTCGTGAACATCTCTTTTGGGACCACGGTCAATGGAGACATGTATATTATTCACAGACGAGTTCAGGATGTGCCTGCATGGTAACGATAAGAGACGTCGAGTCTATAGAAGACCAGGAGAGCGATTTGCTCAATGCTGTATTCAAGAAACTGTCGCATATGGAGGTGGCTCTTGCATGTTCTGGGCGGGCATTTCCATGCACGGAAAAACTGAGTTGGTTTTCGTGTCCGGTGGAGGACGTGAAGGAGGATTAACAGCGGACCGCTATACCAGGGATATTGTGGAGGAACATGTTGTTCCGTATGCGGGATTTGTTGGTGAAGATTTCATGCTAATGCATGATAATGCTCACTGCCACACCGCACGAGTGACCACTACCTACCTGGCTGACATCGGTATACGGAAAATGGACTGGCCTTCGATGAGCCTGGACTTGAATCCAATTAAACACGTTTGGGACGAACTTAAGCGAAGAGTTAGGGCAAGAAATCCTGCACCAGGGAGCGTAGTGGAACTGAGAACTGCTTTGGTTGAAGAATGGGAAACAATCCCTCAAGACAGCATAAGAAAAGTTATCCGATCTATGCGTAATCGTTAAGAAAATGTTATTAGGAGAAGGGGTGGCAACGCTATGTATTGAAAAAAAAAATTAAATGCATTTCAACTGAGGATTATTTTCTTTCTCGTTTCTTATTCACCCTTTCCGTTTCAACTCTTTTGTGTTACACATGTTGTTCGGCTCATAACTTTGTCAGAACAGGTCCGATTCCAATCGAAGTGGTATCATTTGAAACAACTGTTTTTAAACCTTCAAACAGTTCATTGAACTTTACTTCAAATGGTACTGGTGAGGGTACATATTCTCTCAAAGTTGGAGCATGTTGCTGAGTCGATTGTTTTGCTCTCAAGGTAGTTGAAAGTGCGAACTACACTGCGAATTTTGCGAGTGTGGAGGGGCATGTTTTTCGTTTAAAAGTAGCGAGCGAATCGCAGGCGCAGCGTGAATTCACGTCGCGATTCGCGGCGCGAGTGTGGAGCCGGCATAACGTGAATTTCAACATGTGTAAATAATAAAAGGTGTCCCATTATACAACCATAAATATTATTAAGAGAACATTTATACCAGCATTTATCAAACAAAAAACTGTAACGAGTTGGACTTGGTATAAAACGTTTTATCATTTTCGCATTTGGATAAAGCAATAAATTTCCATGTAACCAAGCGAGTTGGGAAATCAATGTTGACAATAATTGTTTACGTAGCGATAAAAAAGTAAATATTGTTCGACGAAGGATGTCAAATGTTCATAAAACGATTACACACTCCGATATACTTATCCGGCGATATCTGCCACTTACATTACATTAATTATGCCTGGGTTTATAATAGTTATTTGTATTTAATTGCACGGTATTTGATTATGACATAAGCTAATGCGATATATAATTTATCATCAATTGTCAATTAGACTCTAGCTTGTTCGTCGAAGAGAAAGCTACTGAAATAGTAGCAATTATAGTTGACCACATAGCGTTATAGTAGGTATAGCCTAAAAAAAAAAAAATCTTCAAAGCTGGCATGTTGCGTACAATTGGAGAAAGATTGTGAATATAGAACAGGAGTTATCATTCAATAAATTTTGGTGATCAAGCCCAAAGCGATAAGTGGTTTCATAAGTCTTTGACTTTCCACTATACTTACTCGTATGTAAAATTGCATTAAATTTAAAACTATTTTACTCAAATCAATCCAATCCATTTTTGTGGTGCTGGAACACGTTCCAGCGTTGCGATTTTTATTCATATTATTTTAAGTATCAATCATTCTTATTAATAATTCATTTTAATTATTATTTCAGTTGTTGCTACGGTATGTCTGATACAGTGGCGGCTAGTGATGAAATGAAACGGGTGTTCTGCACAGGGTCGATTCTAGGGTATTGGCCGCCCGCGTGCAAATTCCAAATGTATCCAAACTACTGGCGCCGTAGGGGCCGCAAAAAAATTGTGCCGCAGGCGAAAATTTTGAAAATTTTCAAGGTCACACGTTTTCATGATACTTTAGAATTTTTATGTAAAATCCGTTTATACAAAAATATAGACTTTCACAAGAAAAATTTTTGGAATTTAATACCTTTTTGAAGTTTGCCGTCATATTCTTTGGTTAAGAGAAAAGGCTTGTAAGGTGAATTTTCTACTAGAGGGTCTATAACACTTAAAATATTTTCCGAAAGAGTTTCAGCGTCACATTTTGTAGGTTTCAGGTATGTCCAAAAGCGTTCAATCGGTTCACCATCGAGAATATATCTTAAAACTACCACTAACTGAGTTTTTGCAGATACATCAGCAGCAGATCAAGCTCAGCAGAAAAATTTATCAAACCACGAAATATCCCCGGGTTTTGAGAGGTTTCAGCTTCGTCATGTCCTCGCAGCGCCAGTTCAAAGGCCCCACAAAACTTTATGCAGTTTATAATTTTTGACAAAACGTATCTCTTTTTTGTCACATTATCATTCTGCTTTTGCACATTTATCCAATAAGCTGAATCTAGCTGCGCTTTAATATTAGTTGTTCCTAATAAAGCTAATTCCATTGTATTATGTAGATGGCTTTTGGAGTTGTCGTGTTTTTCTATTTTTTCAGTTAAGTGCACCAAATCTGTCACCCCTACCTCCGTCCATGCTTTATCACCGCTAAAAAGTAAACAAGGAAAACAAAATAACGCATTTTTTTTTGTTGCACCCACAAATCCAATTGTTCTTCGAATAAATGTCTCTATTAAATTGACGTTTATATGCTTTTCCGCGGCTAACACCTGCAGTCTCAATAACAATATCGGGCAGTGGCCTACCATTGTTTTTTAAATCAATTTTTTCTTCATAAGAGTCTTTAAAAAATCGCTTCACATGAACTAAATTATAAAATAAATCCATTGTCACTATCACAGTATATAAATATTAATAATTAGTACAATAAATCACTACACAAATTCACAAAACAGTATTTAAAATCTCAAATTAACACGAAATACGAAATAGGTACGATTTACGCACGCTAACTGTACGAGGAGTAGGAAGGAGTAAACATTCACTGATGTTGCCTTAGCTGGAAAAAATACAGCTCACTGACCGTGTAAATTCGCGCATTTACGAGCGCCAAGTGTGAATTGTCGCGGGAGTTGAGGGGGAGGACGGGTATGCCGAGCCGTGCTGAAAACTACCTCGTGTGGCCCAGTTCAATGTACCGCGACGCGCTCGCGTAGAGACCCAGATAATTCATCTCGTCTACTACTCAATAGAGGACGGCGGGCAGAATGCGACTTTAACGCAATAATTTGGTTAGCTGCACCAACTAACCAAATTATTTTTTTAATAAATTTTATTAATTATTATGTCGCGGAAATATACAAATATCTAATTTTTTTGGCAGTTCTACAGCTCTGCAGCACCTATACACCAGCCGCCCCTGGTCTAATCATATTTGTATTTTTCCTATCGCCCATTTCTCGAAGTTCTCTCAATTGTAAATATAGATAGATCCGTCAAGTTCGCGCCTCGTTTTCCTTACAATATTTTTATAAACCTATTTTTTTCTACAAGAAATTCTGTGGTGGTTTTTATATTTTCTCGTGCGAATGTTTTCTTTGTGATGCTTAAGATTTATGAGTAGGTATTCTATTTTTTTTATTATCCACTTTTGTACTTGTATAGGGTGAAAGTATCCCATACTCTCAACATTTTTTATAATACTTACAGTACTAATTAAAATTATGTAATTATCAACAAATACGAAAAACAAATTTTAATCAGAGAACCACTGAACCAGCTCTGGGCACCTCCTAATTTCTGCATTATCAGGCACGCGTAAATAGATTCAACAAGGGTAGTATTTTGTGTGCATAAAAATTTAAGAAAAACTTCTTCTCGTGTATCGTACTACAAAGATAAAATATGAATACGATGTAATTTGTACTATTTGTCCATTATTCACAGAATCCAATGTTGGCTTTCTTTGTAGTAATTTTTTTATACCCACTATATTGACGATGAAAATTAAATTATAGTTTCAGATCAATAAAAAATGATATCTAGTGAAATATAGGAAATAACTTCGAAAACAACTTTGAGCATCTATTAAATTTTCACGTTGTTGAATGTAGTAATTAAAAAAATTATAACTTGGGTAATGATATATAATTCGAGTGTTTATATATCTATTAACTATTACCTAGGATCTATTTATACGAGTATGACAGCTGCACTAGTATTTACGTTTTACACTTATCAGAAATGTATTACATTGGTGTGAAATTTCAATTGGTGAAAAATTTCACTATTCTTGGTCTAAAATTTAATATCAGTGTAATTGGTAAAATTTTACACTACTATAATTATTGTAACCTTTTATACACTTTAGATATAAAATTAATATAAACACAGCACACTGAATTAATATAAGTACACCTTACTCCGCGCATCTATGTAGTCCTCATGTTGACACTGTTGAAATGTAAGGCAATATGGCTGTTCCTGGTTTCTAATTAACTAACTTATGTGGTGTCTCAAGAAGCAAACATTAAAGTTTATTATATATTTTTTATTTGCTGGATATGGAGTCGCTGGATGATTTCACCGAGTAGAGATATTATGAATGTATATCTAACCTATTTGTGTTTGTCTAATATATATATATCTGTTTGTGGGAAATCTAATTGCAGATGACCTTGCCAGACTAGAGACCAGAAAAAACCTTTATGGACCAGAACCTGCAGTGGGAATAATTCGGAATTTGATCAGAGACCGCATCAATGACTGGGCAAGAGACCAGCACAGATAAAGATGGAGAGGAGTAACGGGTTGTCGAATAACCAAACTCTTCATAGAATACTCAGAGATTGAGAAAGTGGCCCAAGAATTCATTAAATTGAATAGGCACAAAGCCTGGTGGGAATCGTAACGGGCCACCATAGTAGGCTGAATGCATATAAGCACAAGCTGAGGCTGACTAACAGCCCGGCATGCAGATACTGTAGAGAAGACGAGGAAACCTCGATTCATTTTCTTTACACCTGCCCCGCACTGGAGAAGAGGAGGTGCCTTATATTAGGGACCCACGTTATCCTAGAGGAGGCGAGGCTTAAGGCGAGGGACGTGCCTAAATTGTTTCTTTTATGGGATAGCAGTTTTGGATAATAACCCGGATAAGAGGGGATCGCTAAGGGACTACCCATGCGATCAGTGGCTGATGAGGCCCAAACCCACAAAACATAATAATAATAATATTTGTGTTTCGCGACGATGAAGTAAACAGGGTAAAAAATGCGTACTTTGTATCTCATTTTTCATTTATTGTCAATACTTATTGTTTAATAATGATAATAATAATACATAAATTTTACCGAGATTACCAAATTTTTATTTTCAGCGAGAACTAAACCCCAATAAGAATGCATTTTTAACAATTGTTAAAACTTGAAGCAATGCGCCTATTTATGATTTCTGACTAATCAACTTATGCCCAAACGGCTTGTATACCCTAAAAATCATAGTCATTGACATGGCCAAGTTTATTAGAACTAATAGATATCTATATGGCTTAAAATGTGTAAAATTTTGAGAAATTCACTGGGGGAACTACCTTCGTTGGGTAGGTAGTGGAAGTGATATTTTATATTTGTCATTCTTATTGTGCATTTACTAATAATAATACATTAATCATATCCAGAATGTACGTAATTATTAAATAATGAATTTAATAATATAATAACTATCACATTAACACCGTTTAAATTATAATTTTTATTTTCTGTAAGGACTAAATGCCCTCATTATAAGAAGAATTATTAGTAAATATCCAAAAGCATGTGGATATCAACGAATCACATTTATTACTTATCAACCTAGAAGAGTATTAACATTAGGATATGATCATAATATTTAACTGGAAAACTCGATAATACAAATTCTATTTTAAATATAATACTTAGGAATTTGATTGCATTGATCACGAATATATAAATATTTTCTAGGCTTGCACTATCATAAACATATAATATTTCAGCAATAAGTAATACCAAAGTAATAAACACCAATATTTCATTAGTATAATAAATAAATTAACTTAGTGTATTAAACAAAAAATATAATAAAGTGTATTCTATTTCAAGGTCGTTTTATTTTTCTTCACTGTATAATATGGACAATAAAAGATGTAAAATTGAAATAAAGCTTACCCCAAAGGTGTTGAAGTTTACACCACCAGACGTCATGTTAATTTTACTCTATTATTGGTATGAAAATTCACACCAGCGAATGGTAAAATTCTACCATGGCCTTGCGGTGTTCATTCCACGCCAAACTGATGAAATTGGTGTCGAATTTTACACCACAGATAGTGTAATAACTTAATAAGGTAGAGTAAACATAGGCCATACATATAAGACGTAACGAGAAATAATAAGTAAACCTCGGTTTATTAAAATTTCTTATAACTAACAAAATTAAGATCTTATTTTATGAAATGATTTATTTTTCATATTTTATGAAAAACAGAAAAACAAATTTTGTTTAATAGTTAAATTTATGTCGAAATAGTTTCCCTTTGGATAAAATTTTTTTCATAATAATTTTAATGTTCGAATTTTAAAAGTTCAATCCTCATAATATGATATTGTCCTGTCTGCCTATCGAAGACACTTTTTGTAAAAGGCATGTTATATTGACAAAATAATATGGACCCTTCAAGTTTGTTTCCTCTCGTATTCCGTATTTGTGTTAAAATTATTTAAAAATATGATGGATTTGGTACACATCAAATCGAATTTACTAATGCATGTACGTTATTGTTAAGCATATGTGTCGCTTTTAAACAAAGTAATGCATCGTCTACAATCCTTTGTCTTTAAAGTATTAGTTGCCAGGAAATGAATATATCTTCCAAGTTCACATGAAATACATATACGAGTATGATATCGCGTACATACGTGCCTGCTGTAGTACTGTAGGAAATTATATTTATATTCTAGTTACCGATTATTTATTACCGTTATTTCATGTGCGAGTGTTAGTGGGATTCGCAATGTATTCGTGACCGTTAAATTAACATTGATAATATTATACGTTAAAAAAATTGCTAGGAATAGGAATGCCAACTTTAAGAACACAATTTTAAAAAACAGTTTTAAAAAATACCGAAACAATGGGAATTTTATTTGTAAGAACGTAATAATGTGCATACTCATTGTATGAAACCGAACTTCGCCTTGTAGAAGTCTTCGCCTGAAAAAAGTTATATTTTAAAAGTTGTTTGCAAACCCTGGTTAGAATTCAATTTATAATTGAAAATTTAAGTGGATATAAAAAAATAAGAATCAAATCAGTGTTCTCTGGCAACAAATTGGAACAAATATTGGAGGAAATCTCAAAGATGAAATTGAGAACAAGGAAGGATCCGGGATTAACGAAATATTAGTTTTCAAGATTGCAGAAAAAAGTATATTGGGCAGACGAAAAGAGCAGCTGTAACTAGGTGCAAGCAGCACATGGCTAATTTTAACTTCATAAAATAGATTATAGTAATTTTAAAGTTAGTTAAAAGTATATCACTATCGAATGCCTTTGACAGTATTAAGGTGTACAAAGAAAGTATCAGCTAAATGTGATAGAAGCATGAATGAAGACAAGGAGCGACAATACGTAACAGTAAGGTATTTTGACTCACGGTGAATAATGACGTTAATGGATCAGTGAATTGAAAGTTTACCTACTTATGGTTTACTGACGATGCTCGAAAATAGTCATAAGAAGAGATTAGGTATTAAAAGAAATGGCACATTATTTCTCCATTCTTCGTTAACCATGACGAAAAATAGTTTTGTAGTAAGGCACAATAAGCTTTGAGCCTCACTTTTTTGTACCAATGTTTGAAATAGTTTGTGCCTCACTCCTAGTAAAAACAAGGAGTTTAGTGAACGGTGCATGAAAGTGAGACAAAAATATTCGTAACATGTTTATTTTTTTAATATCATTAAGGTCAAAGTGTGGGCTATTTATGTAAACGATTAGTTCCAATGTATTACAACTGAAAAGCCTTTAGGCAGAGAATCATTATTTTCAATTCTATGGCTTTTTATGATTGGATTGAATTAAAAAAACACAATTTTCCGGTAATGGTCATATCTGTCAATATCAACTACAATGTTGTCAAAAATGCAAGAACAGTTGCACTCAAGAACTATTTTTATATCCCACGAACTAAAATGTTTCTTATACGTGAAGCACCTTTCACTGCACTCGTAATGAGCAAAACCGATCAGCCGGTCGACGTAATACAAAGGCGATATTACACGACGAAAGGGGTCATCCTAGTAATAATGTAATATGAATCATATTATCAATTATTATATTAAACTTCTACAATTTGCTGCCACGGAAGCTACGCCAAACAACTGCCCGACAGCATCGAATACTTTCATACCACTGGAAGTAAAACATTAGTTGCTGAAAAAGGAAGAGCCAGATCAATATGGCAGCGGATTCATACACGGGATAATAATAAAAAAAGTATTCACAGGTAAGCAACAAACTCAAAACCAAACTCAACGACATGAGGGAAGAATTTTTAGAACTATGTATCTAATGTCAGAAGGAAAGATAACTCAATTTGGAAACCTATAAAAACATAAAGAAGCACAAAACAATATCTCCACCAATTGGAAAGTATTTCACTCCACTTGGATTCTGATCAAAAAGCCGACTTATTTGCAGATAATTTGTCACAAGTCTTTACTCCACATATACACCAAGAAATTGAACTGGAGCTAAGTGTAGTCGATCATATCCAGCAACGCATTAAACAAATTATATACAATGAAAAAATAAAATTAAAGAAATGAACTGGTTATTCGACGAAAGTCCAAATTATCATTAAAAAGTAAACTACTTCTAAATAAAACAGTAACTAGACCCATTTGGACCTACGAAGAACTTTGAGTCTGATAAATTACACATTTCTACTATGGAAATCACTCAATCGAAAATTTTTCGTTCCATAACAGTCCCTGGTATGTTGCAAACCACAGGTTACATGCAGACTCGAATATTTCCTATGTAAGTGAAGTCATCAAAAACCGAATTCGTAATGACCATCTAAAACTCGAAGCACATTCTTACCCCTAGGAACACTATTACATCCAGTTGAGAACCGAAGACTGAAGGGATATTGGGCAGAAGACTTAAATAGAAACTGAGGTGACTTCGTTGGTTTTTCACTTCTCCAAGTCATTAGTACAAGCACCTACTCCTTGTACAAGTTAATAAACAGAAAACAAAACAACAAAAGAAAGTAAAAATATTATCAATATCTTATACAGGATGGGGCGCTTCAGATTCCCTGGTTTTGAAGGGTGACTGTACAGGCTGTGGTGAAGATAGAGTGGTGTCGTTCTGTCCAGTCACTCACCCCGTTTAAGTTCCCATGATGGTTTGGTCAGGTGTACACCGTGGCTTTGTTGTGCGGGCCTATTACGAAAACAACAGATCGGTGAACGCTACGCAGAGAGCTTTTCGCTGACGTTTCAACATTCCTCGCGCGCGTTCTATTCCTGATGCGAAAACAATTCGTGCCTCGATTTGAAATTTGGAAGAAACCGGAAGCACACGACCTTGAAGAACATCTCGAAGACAAAGAACAGTAAGAACATCCAAAAATGTTGAGCGTGTGAGACAAGCGATAGAGCAATCGCCAATACGTTCTGCTCGGAAGCACTCCATTGCTTTGGGGATGTCAAATCAAAGTTTGAGGTGAATCTTTCATTATGACTTGCATTATCATCCTTACAAAATAATGTTAGCACAAGAATTGAGTATGGCAGATCACGCAAACCGCAGATTCTTAGCAAATGCTTGACCAGGTCCCAGCCACATCAACATTCATAAGCAGTGATGAGGCACATTTCCACTTTAGTGGAGAAGTAAACAAACAAAACTTTCAATACTGGACTCCAACAGCTTCATGAAAGGCCTCTCCGTTACCCCAAAGTGACAGTTTGGTGTGCCGTTAGTGAGTATGGAGTGATTGGTCCATATCTTTTTGAGGCGGAAGGCCTCAACGCACAGCTCGGTATTTGACTATATTTAAAACATTCCTGCAGCCTAGATTAGATACTCTAACCAAAGAAGAGGACCTGGGTGACCTTTGGTTCCAACAGAAATGGAGCTACAACCCGTATTGAACGAATGTCTAGGGCTGTTTTGAGGGAAATGTTGCCTCAACGTCTGGTCTCTCTGAGGAGGGATATTGGATGGCCTGCGCGCTCACCAGATCCCAGCATTTGCGATTTTTACCTTTGGGAGTACTTAAAGGAACAAATTTTTAAACACCGCCTTCACACCTTACAAGAGTTAAAGTACAGAATTACAGAAGAAATTCACGCCATACCCATCACAATTTGCCGTCGGGCTGTGGAAAACTTCAGAAAATGCCTCCGACAATGTATTGACGTTAACGGGTATTATCTTGGTGATATTATTTTTAAAACATAGTATAATGAAATGGGGGAAACTACTCCATATAAAAATACAAAGTTTTTTCTGTTGTATCTCTTTCCTTTAATTTGTTTATTACCTTTCAAAACTGGGGAATCTGGAGTGCCCCACCTTGTACAAGAAACTAAAAACAGAATAATTCATAAGAATTGCAAGGGGCGCAAAGATATTTAACTAGACCAACTTGGTAAAAGCTTGACTAAAAATAAAACAGCAAAAAGGCCACATGATATAGAAGTTTTCGAGGAACGGAAACATAAAGCCAAGCGAGCATTTCGTTTAAATAATTGTTTATGTATAATTTTTGTAATAAAAATAATAATTACAGAAACACGCCCTAGTTCATTAAACGTTACTGAAATTTATAGTTCTAT
Source organism: Rosalia funebris (assembly GCA_037954035.1). Classification (NCBI taxonomy): domain Eukaryota; kingdom Metazoa; phylum Arthropoda; class Insecta; order Coleoptera; family Cerambycidae; genus Rosalia; species Rosalia funebris. The sequence continues at coordinate 39,891,229 of JAZFAV010000007.1, forward strand.
TTACTGACATCGTTTAAAGGTAATACATTTTAAACTCAGACCAGTTGTTTACCCCTGTTTACATATTTTGATAATAAATTTTACAACTTCCTCGTAATAGTCGCTATGTGTCAGCCAACGTCGCAAACGAATATAAACGCTTTCAAAAGTAATTCAAAGTTTCATTTAAAATAGTTAGCGTAATATCTAGAAAATATTAAAGTGTCTCTCTTCGTTATATCCTGCCGGCGAAACACGAAGCGTTAAGTTAACTTTTCAGCCATTATGAATCCTGCCGTCTTTGCTTTGAGTTAAATCATATAAATAGAAGTATACTAAGATTGTATGTTAAAGAATAATTGAAATCTAAGAAATGGGATAAAGTTACTAGTTAATTTGTGGCTGTCCAAAACGCTTTATCTCTTTAACATTGTCTTTATTATAACTTTACACTTTAATTCCGAATAGAGTCTCCACCTCATTAAAATCTAAATTATGTAAGATTTGATATGGGAACTCTCAGATGAATTGCGCCCGAATGTGTATGGATTCAGACTGCGTCCGACGGAAGGTTAAGATTTGGATTAGAAGGAAACAGGTAGTTAGCAAATCAAATATGGTTAGTTATCATAGCAAAACACTGACTACTATCTAATTCAATTCATTACATAAGTTTAAAGTTATACTCTTCCATTTGCAGATATTATGAGAAAGTAGACGGCGCTCAGCATATAATATTAAAATACCCAAAATAGAGTGAGAGGAAAAGAAAGGTAGAAATAAAAATTGGGAAAAACTGAGTATTGGAATCTTGGGTAACGTCAGAAAGGAAATGGAAGATAAAGGTAAATCTTACAAAAATATGCTAACAAGGAGAGACAAGGACATAAGAGAAACGAAAAGAGAACGATGAATAACGCGTACAGAATGTGAAGGAATACAGTAAGGGCTTTGGTTGATAGGATGTCATTTGGAGGCCATTTGGTTGATACAATGGACTTAATACGTTCTGGAACGTTGGCGTTTTTGTCGTCGAAGATGGCGTCGACAGTAAAGAAGATATATGGCCACAGTACGTGTACGATCCATTGTGACACGTACTTTGCGACTGACGCAATGGCTAGAGCCCTAGCCCAAAGGCTCGTCATGTGAAAGAGTGGAAGATGGAGCGGAAAGAAGCTTTCGATCGTGAGGACGAGCCTTGCGACTCTCCGTGTGAAAGAGCCCTAAGGTGATGATATCTTCGAGAGACGTTGCGACGGAAAACAAAGGGGAAGAAGTTTTAGTGGGTGAAAATCCGACACTACCCTGTCGACCACCATGCACAATGTATTTTGATTTGCCGTAAAAATATAGGCTCTTAATTAATTTGATTCGGCATTAATTCACAAAATATCATCGTAATTGTTTGTTGACTACTTCATATTCTGGACTGGGATAATTTAAATTCAAAGGATATATTTGCTTGGATGAATAGGTGCCTTCTGGCGCGCAGTAATTAAATTATTACAAATATAATATTAAAACCCATTGAATAAGACTAATTAAAAGTAAAATCCTATATTCTCATATTTTTTTATGTAAATTTACGAATCAATATGATTACAGAATTTTTTCTCGTATTGTATACGATTCTGCAAATAGTTTTTAATCGATAAATTAATTTACATGCTCAGTAATCAATTACAGTTTTCTACAAAAAATCCAAAAATGACCAGCATGATGTATGATATTTAAATTTTACACAATAGATAACACACGCTGAAATAAAAAAAATAGTAGGATATTGCGTCGTCAAGTTACATACACTGTTTACAGAGTGACCCATAACGTCTTTTATAGTCAAATAACGGAGATACTATTTGAAAAAATAAAATAGTAAATAAATGACTATTTTAGAAAAAATGTCCATTATGAAATAAAAATAAATAAACAATTAAAAATTACTAAGTAAGTACTGAAAATTGTGTGAATATTATTAGTAAAATATTCAATAATCCACGACTGCCTTTGGTGTGCGTCGAAATATGAATATACATTAATAAGTATTGTACATACATTATTCAAGGATAATGCTTTCTTGAGTACAGAAATGTTAAAATGCTTTATTTTATGGAGAATTGTAATTAAAAATATTACGTATTTATTACGTATATAAAAATGTGGCAGTGCGATTTAAAATAAAAATGTTGGGGGTGGTTTCATAAGGGTTGAACGACGCGAGAAGGTTTGTTTGTAATCAGCAAGGTTCTTTGATCCGATTTAAAATAATTTTTGGTTGATCTTTAACGGAAAGACTGACTGTAAAAGACGTTCTGAAACACCCTGTATAATAAAAAATACTGATATGTTTCCGCATAATTTTTGAAAATACACAACATCTATATAGAGCGAGTAGAATATCCCATACACATATCTAAGAATAGACAATAATTTGGGTGAAATAAAAAAAGGTTAATTTGGCGACAAGGCGCGATGGTGATTGCCACTGGTCGTTATTTAGATAATCATAAATTTACACATGTTAACAGAAATCATGTAGACACACGCTGAGGGTCAATTATGGACAAGCAGTGTAGGCTGATTAATAATTTAAATCACCTTAATTAACTAATATTATATAGAGCTGAATTATTGATGCGCACTGAAAAATAAAAACGTGTTTATACGCGATCCTATAAAAATAAAAATGGGGACTATATTGGGGTCTATATAATATTTTAATATAAAAAAACTCTTAATTCTAGAAAAGATCTCAGGTCAGCATAAGAAGCAGAATATGACATTGAGGAAGTTGTAATTTCACATTTTTATGTGGCATAAAAACACACTCATTTTTGTATATTATGTTCCTCCTTTATAGAGAAACATAGAGAGCGTGTTAAACTTAAATTATCTATTTTAATAGGCCAAATAATTTAGAGGATCTAACTTAATGATCCCGTTGTTCCCGGAAAATGTGCAATTTAAAAAAAAAGGATACGATGACGTTACGGTTCAAACACGATTTTCTGAGAAAAATAACATGTTTTTTTTTAAATAAAAGTGATAGTGTTTGAGAGTTTTAAAAAAATCATTCAATAATAAAATTATGAATAATGCGCGAAAATTCAGCATCACGCTGTGTATAAAATTAAATAACCAAAATATATCAGTGGAATTGAAACAGTTTGAGGTAAAAAAAGCTTGCTTATTTTCGATAAATGTTCAAATATCTAGTTGATAAGAGAATAATTGCCGATATCCCATTAAATACGATTGGAGGCATAGACGTAGCTTTAGAAACGTTAATAAAAACCATACAACAAGCTGCCTGGGATGTAACTCCTTTAGTAAATATACAAGATAACCATCAAAACTATTCTAGACGGAGAAAAGAAAGTGATGTCCGAAAAACATCACTTGAGGAAAAGGTGGATGATAACTAGAGACCCACACGACAAGGCGAGATTAAATAAAGCTATTAAAGAACTAAAGGAACTACTCACCAATGAGAAAAACTACCTATTCAAAACCGTTAAGAAGGATTAACTCCTAGAGATGATACAAACTACTCATTATGGAAAGCAAAACTACAGCAAAAATTGAAAAATCACCAGATACAATTCCACCAAATTAGAAAACAAGACAGAACATGGGTTAGAACAGATAAAGAAGAAGTCGAAACATTTGTTGAATACTTAGGCAATGTCTTTCAGCCATTTCTATTTGAGAACACAGAGGAAGAAGGCATTACATCATTTCTATAAACGCAATTTTAATGGCTCTCCCTATACGAGTAAAAGCGATAAAATTGATGATCAGATTGATGATCAGATGTTAAAAATATGTTGTGAGTTAATATTATATGATTACAGTGATATGCATCCTGCATTTAGTAGAGTACTAATAGGGTGTAATAGGGTATAGACCAGCAAGACCGCCTGGTTTGAACCTAGTAGTCTATTTATTCTGATATACAGCCTGGTGATAAAGTTTCGCAGAATATTCATAATTTTGTTATTAAATGATTTTCTTGGAACACTCCGAAATACTTCAACATTATTTTTTTTAAAGTAATTGATTAACAAATTTTAATTCCTTAAAGTTTCAAAATCGCTATGGTGTGTGATCGCCACTGACATCAAAATTATAGTTATTACGGCCAAGTAAATTGTTACTGAATGCTTTTCGAATATATATATATATATATATATATATATATATATATATATATATATATATATATATATATATATACACACATATGTATATATTTCATATGGATTATGTCAACCCATCCCTATTATTTACTTACACTGTGGACTTACGTAGTTGCATTTGTCTAGGTATGTTACTTCGTTAGTTGGTCTTACCTGTAATAAAAATTACAATATTTAGACATAAACAAAAATACGTTAACAAATTCGTCGGTAAATTTTTATTTATTTTACATCAAGTCACAACAATTTAAATATATAATTCTTTGAAAAACGAAAAATGAACAACTTTATTGTGTTTATTGTACAAAACGTATTGCTAAACTTACTACCAAAAGCTGGTAAAGTTTACACGAGATGTGTTCATTTTATTTTTATATACTACATTTTATATACTCCATTATTGGTATGAACATTCACATTAGCGAATGGTAAAATTCCACCATGACCTCGTGGTATTTATTTGACACCAAACTGGTGTCATATGTACCCCGTTTGGTGTGAAATTGGTTTTATTTTACACCACATTTCAGATAGTGTAGGAACACATAGGGAACAGTTGAATGTTTTATTGCAAGACAAGTTACGAAAACTACTTAAAAACGCCTGAAACTTAATTTTTGGACATAAATTAAAAATGAGAGGTGGCACAATTTTGTTTGTCATCTTATTTTTTTAACGTTACCATTAAATCATTGCAACCGTAATAGTTTTCCGGATACCTATTGATAGGTATCTGGGGAAATTTCATCTCATTAACATCGCCATCAAGGATTCACCACATTTACATCCAGCATCAAATTTAACTATCGACTCGACTATTAACAATTACGACTTCCAAAGATAATAATATTCTGTTTTCCTTTGATTTTCTTATCAGTAAAAACATATCTCGAGTGAAAATTGAGCGGTATCGGTTTGTTGCTAGTAGCGTCCAAGTTATACACTTCTATAGTTATAATGTAGCTTTACATATACCTGTATAGAAAAAGTTTAAATATTGTTTCTATTCAACGATTTTTCTTTTAATTAATTTTTATTACCTTATTTATTTGATTCGTCTTTAATCTCCTTCTATGTATTATGTTACGAGTATCAGTCAATCTGAGACATTGTACATCATATATTTGTCTTAGTATTCCTTGGTAATACATTTCTAATTTTAAACACAGCCAGCCATCAATTTAAATATTTCAAACCCAATTAGCGCGTAAGGCAACTGGAAAAGATCACAGGCAATTTTTATCTGAAAGATTACCGAAAACAAATATCCGTTTTCAGTTATGCCCCTTTTACGAATAACAAGGGATAATGAAAAGAAGAGACACAACATAATGACACGCCATCTGTTTAAGGTGTAATGACGATTTCTTATGTTCCAAAAATAAGATCGCTGAAAGCTCATCATTTCTTTAATGCGGTTCACTTTACAAACACATTCGTCACCGTACGTAAACATAGGGAATGGAATAATACCGAAAATAATAGCCCAAGATTCTATTTGACGGTAAATTGTTCACAATTCTCTTTTTTTTTTAATGGAAAAAGTTAGATCAAAGACGTTGCATCGGACACGGCAGATGAGCTCCTTATCAGATGATTATTTTCATTACACCCAGTCAGTGTTCTAATTGTATCTATCATGCTTAAAGAAATCCGAAATCGTGGCGCTAGTAGGCAAACACCATTTCAGAACGGGTTTCTAACAATATAGACAAAATTATGTTTGAATGCTTATGTTGATTTAAGGGAGATCCCATGTTGACCGATGGATCTAATTTTGATTATGTGGATACCGTGTATGCCAATAGAGAAAATTATGGTCTCTGTATTCTACCGAGAGTTGCCATTATACAATGGCAAATATGCTCCTTCCAGGTAATTGTTTTAAGGTATGTTCTGTCTTCCTTATACCTTTACGTTATATACATTTTATTTCGGTCTTACTTTGTCTCATGTACCTGTGCCTCATATTTATTGTACCTGATTAAGTATTTTCTGCGTTTATCAGGACCGTATTTAAGTCTCACAAGTTGATATAACTTACGGTTACGGACTTACGGCTTTACATCTTATCCGAGAGACGGTATGGTTTTATATATATCTCATCTAGGTTCGTTTAAGACACCGCAAGACAGAATTGCGTTTTTTACTTATGCCTTTTATTCCTATACGTTATTTAAGAATCATGTGATATTTCACGAATTATGGAGGTCTTTACTTTAGTATTAGTTAAATAATATTAATTTAATAATATAATATTAAATAATAATTAAAATCGGAACATATATTTAGGATTGGTCCCACATACCATATATGTTTGAAAATAAAAAAAATGTAAATATATATATGTAAATATATATATATATATATATATATATATATATATATATATATATATATATATATATATATATATTTATGTGAACTATAACTATGATATTTAACGAAATATAAGTTATAACTCGAACGTTATACTTGAAAATTGGGGTAATAATGTGCAACCAATTTTTTCTAATTCCACAAACAACTCGTTATCGACATGCATCAAAAACTCATGAGCAAGTTTTCGATTAACCTCAATAACGAAAAAATATATTCAACTTTAACCACAGTATTTCTTTCTCAAAAAAAAGGGTCCAGAATGGAAGATCCATTTTTCCATACCTCCTGTAGTTAACGAGGTTTGCTATGAATCAAATCAAAATTTGCTCACTCTGGATATCAATCTCGAATTTCAGTGTGTGATAATATTACATACGTAAATTTCCTCCACTTTTACATCAAAATTCAATAGAAGTACCCAAGAATTCGTCTAGTAGCCTGCGCTTGCTGTATAGCAGAGGAAATATCAGTTTATTTTGAATATAATATTTTTCTTGTAGTCTACGTTCATTAATATATTTGTGTTTTAATTGTTTGTTTGTTATTTTTAATGTAGGAAAAATATTGTTTAAAAATCCTTACTTTAAGTAATTGGGTTTTTTTTTATTTATGCCTTTTATTCCTATATTTTATCTAACAATTTGTGTTTTTTCGCGAATTATGGTATTGTTTAATATAGTATTAGTTAAGTTAATTAGTCAAATAATATTAATTTAATAACATAATATTAATTAATAGGTAATTAAAATCTGGACAAAAATTAATGATTGATCCCACATACCATATGACTGCAAATAAAAAAAAACAGTTTAAAGCCCTAAAATTGACTATTGCGCACGTAGAACATCTCTATCTCCAAATTGAGTGACCGAGAAAAAATAAACCAATACATAAATGCAGGATATGTATTTTATGCGACAGTTTTACGTTTTTCAAATAGTCCACGATCGTGCTCTCTCATGACCCATGGACAGGGTGGAGTGTCTGCTATCGACCTCAAAATCAATAGATGTCCCTAAGTAGCATCAGTGGAAACCCGATCGACCCGACACGATTTAATTGAGTGATCGTGCTAACAAAAAAAAATTCTCAAATAGTCCACTATTGTGCTTTCTCATGAGCCATGCATATGGATCATACATGGTAGTGTGTTCTATCCACCTCAAAATCAATATGTGTCATCTAGGAGACGTCCCCCATCAAAATCAGTCAAAACCCAATTGATCCGACACGATTTAGTTGAGTTATCGTGCTAATAAGAAATTTTAATGTCGACGACAACGATAACGACACACACAGTCAAATATTTTTAAAATCCGTTTTTTTTGTTTTTAGGCCGAAAAAATAAAAATAAACGCTAGAAAAAAAATTTTCCACTTATGTGTATCGTGTAAATTTTTACACGATTACATTACTTTTCTGCTCTGGTATAGTTGAGTGCGGAAAACTAATACATATATTTTATGTAAATTATTAAAAGTGCGGTATTAATGTGCAACCATTTTTCTAATCCCCTAACAACTCACTATCGACATGCATCGAAAACTCAGTCAGTCTTGTTTATACCTCGATAATGAAAAGTAATATCCAATTTTAACCATCGTGTTACCTTAAAAAAAAAGAAGTCCAGTAAGGAATATCCATTTCTCCATACCTCTTGGAGTTAACAAGATTTCCTATAAATTTCCCACTTTCTATGTGAATCTGTGGTCTCGGCATTTGAAAATACGTAGGTAAATTTACCCCATTTTGACATCAAAATGCAGTAGAAGTACCCTAGGATTCACCTAGTAGCCTGCCGCTTGCTGTATAGCACAGAAAATATCAGTTTATGTTGAATATTGTTTGTGGTTTCTTAAGGCATTACGATATATCTCGAATTATGTCGGGAGACGTGAGAACGATTTACCGATTACTATATTCGATTAAAAAAGACGTCTTCCTCTGTTTGTTCTAAATCATCAACCTTATACGCTTACAGAATTTTCATACTCACGTTCCTTTTTTCTATATATCAGTAGTATATATTTTGTTAATTTTAGTTCTCATCTAAACAATTTTTGAATAATTCACAGCACACAATCATTAAACGATGAAAAAATCGTAAGATAACATACAATCGTAAAATGGTTATATAGTAACTGTAATCTGGTAGGTTTAAGAAATTAATTAAAAGTATTCACTGCGTACATTGATTCAACAATGACTTGATTAAATTTAATGAATGCATTCGAATAAAACTGTCAGGCCTTAATCGTATAATAGATTCTGATACTCGATACAATAACGCAGTAATTTAAGTTGTAAATAAATATGTCACTTATATCTCTTCGATGGACACAGACATAGGGTAGGCTATTTAGGCTGGGATTTGCAGTTAACTGAAGCGTCAACTCAAAATTCAATTCAATTATATTCAGGCGATATATTCCATAAATTAGAAATGGTATTCGGTATATCCGTGTGGATGGAAACGTGAGAACAAACTGAAGAGTTAAGCTAGGTCCATTTGATAATTTTAATTTTAAATGACTATGTTATGCCACTAAGGAATGTTATGCCACACACTTACCGAATTACTTACTTACTTCACTTAGGAATACACCGCAATATAAAGGTGAAAGGCAACATTGGATTTGTGTGTGTACTAAACAAGAAATGTCTTTTCTATATAAAAAGTGCCAATTAATAGAACTAGTTTCTAGCTAGGTAACGATTGAAAGGGCGGCGGCGGCTGGTTGAGGGAGGACATATTCATACTAAACTACTTGGTGTCACTTGCATGAGTAACCAACTGGCTCGCCTATATCGTATAGCTGTATGTCAGTGGACTTGCAGAAGATACCAAAACTTAGACGTGATGTTCGTAAAAGACATGCCATCCCTCGGATAAGGTGTAAACCGTAATAGCCTTCTCTTACATGCTAGGCAAATAAAAGATCCCTGCTGCATTGTAAGATTGAGGAGCTAGCAAAATTTCCAGGCTGAAGATAGCGCGTCTCTTGGCGTCGGTAATAGGTAGAGCCTACTTGATTTAATAGCGGCGCAGTATATAAGGAACTACGTATAAGTTATAATATTGTATATTATATGTATGACAGTTACTCTGTTAGAATTAAAAATGATTCGCTAGAATAAACAACTGCATCATTGCGTATGCCTCTAAAGTCGTTTCTGTGAGCGATGTCCCGTCCAGTGGAAAAGTTTCTTATACAAAGAAAATAGCGTTCAGTATCTAAAGATGTAACATTGGCATAGTTAAAATGGTCCTTTACTTATACTTTTGAAATTATTTAATAGGTCCATGCCAGAACAGTCATTTTAAAGTCTAGCATCTTAATGTAAGTCATCTATTATTTGCAAGGACAAAGAAATATTTCGTAATTTGTCTATGGCATCCGCTTTGGATAGTTTTAAAATTTGCATCCGATTGTTGATCTTGAACTTCTGACTTATCTTTATAGTTGAATTGAAAACTAAATACTTTAATTTTTAGTGCTCTATCATGATGTAAGGTATCAAGTGTCTTGATGTAAGGTATTGTCCCATCCATAGGATTGTTGTATTTGGGATTTAATATATTTTTAAGTCTCTTGGGGAATCTTTTTGCAAAATATTTTGGATCCGCATTTTCCATACAGGATTATATTTGTTCCAAAATCGAGAGAAATACCGGTACGATACACGAAGATAGCATAGAAGTTAAATTTCATAAGAGCAAAAATTCGTTATAATTGATTGATTTCATTTCTATGTTCGCTGTTAAAAATAACTCAAATATATACTCCTCGACAAAATTAACGGATCAACAAAACTTTTCATTATTTATTATAGTTTTTCGAAGTTTGAAATCATTAAACATTTTATGTAGGTGGCCTAGGATATCCTCGGCTGCTACTCATAAACAATTTAATTGTTTGACAGACGTAAAGTAACACTTTGAAATTGGTTGTTAATAATACATTTAACGTTGATTAAAATGATTTAAAATGATTTGTAAAATACAATAAATTCATCAAGTGAATGAAACACTTTGTCCAGTATACTTAGTGGAAGAAATGAATCGCCCACCCAACGTAACAGAAGATGAATCAGTGAAAGCGGCAACTAAAGTGAGCTTAAATTAGGTAAGTGGTTAACGAGGGAAGTAGCTAGCAATTTGTGGCCAATTTGTTAAACAATTAGTGGAACAGTAAAACACTTCAATGAATTTGGAACTTCTTGTAGAACCCTAGGGCAAGGCCGTAAGAAGTCTACAGATGTAAGCGATATCTTATGCAAGTTGGCTTAAGAAAACAAGAATTTACCAGTTTAGAGCTAAGCAGAGCCCTAGCAGCAGCCCGAAATTTGGCAATATCCTGACGAACGGTCAGGAGAAGGCTTAGTGAAAGAGGATTGGAGAGTAAAAGACCAGATATTGCACCACTGCTGACTAGAGAACATATAATTGCAAGAGAGCACCATCAGAAATTGGACCATTCACGACTGAAAGCGAGTTCTATTTTCAGACGAAACAAGAGCAAGTCTTAATCCACCAGATCAACGTCAAGAGTAATAATATGCAGTTTACTAGCCGCATTACTTTGGTCTAGGAGTTTATATGCTGGTATTCTATAGGCGGCTTTCGATTCAAACAATTTCGATACAATGCAACTTCATTATTCACATTTCAAGTAACAATTGGAATGGGGGCGTAACAGTATTCGTTAAAAATAGTGCCGGACTATTTGTATCTTGTTAAGAATTACGTAATAAGGTTACATTAGAACGAGTAACGTGTACAGCCTCCTGTTTCCCGTTCGTTGTATAACCAACAGAACATCTCAAGTCGTAGTTAATAAATAAATACGTACATTTAATCGAGGAATACTACAAAGGAACTTATCGAAAGTGTATCATTAGATCCATTAATGATACACTTTCGATAAGTTCCTTTGTAATAATGAATTAATTTTAGAGTTAATTATAACTCAGTCTCAAAATTATGCCCTCTATTGACCAAGCACATAATTAGCACTAAACGCGCTAATGCTAGATGGTATGTTTATGATGTTAGCAAGATTTTTTTTCACACTTTTAAATGTAAAATACCAAAACATGAAAGAAAATTGCAAACTGTTATAAGCCAATTCTATTTTTGAATTTGGCTGACTGGAAATTATATTAATAATCTATAATTGAAAACACACAACAATTTTTTTGTGCAGGAAATTTGTCTATAACAAACATCTCATAGGAATAATAAACCCTTATTTCAATTTTCCTGTCAAGCCAACTGTAGAAGATTCTTATGTTACTTTTCTCTCGTATACCGTTGCGTGTCTGTTTTACTGTTTGCCCACTGGGATTTAAAACGAAATATTATACATAGGTACAAAGTATATATCCCTCAAAAAAGCATTTCAATCCAAATCAGACGTATCTGATATGTACATCGACGAGGACATGAATAAGATGAATGAGACAGTTGTGAAAATTTCTGTTCGGTCCCGATGGCCATTAAAAAAACCGAGAAACACGGTGTTGTTTCGTTTTTCTTTTCCTTTTGTTGTTTCGCTTTTAAACATATTTCTATATTTCCACATGCTAGCACAGCAATTAGGAAAATGTTTTAAAAACAAATATACACTATGGTCAATGACATGGTCAAATGTGAGTCACAGACTTTCCTTTTTGTGATCAGTCATAAAAATTATATAAAAGGTGGTCCAACCAAAACGCACGATGTTAATTGTAAATAAAACAAAAAGTTTTCAGAGGATTATCTTAATGTTTTTTATTATGATAGAAGGATCTATGACAACTATGTGTGAAACAAAATATCGGCCAAATGCTCGCCACGGTTTCGGTGGCATACTTCTATCCGATGGTCCATATTTTCAATGACTCTAAGACACAATTGAGGTTCAATGTCGTTAATGTGCCGAATTATCTCATCCTTTAGCTCTTGAATTGTTCTTGGCTTATTGACGTACACCCTTTCTTTTAAATATCCCCAAAGAAAGAAGTCCAACGGTGTCAAATCACATGATCGTGGCGGCCAATTAACATCGCCACGACGTGAGATAACACGACCATTGAATTTCTCGCGCAAAAGTGCCATTGTTTGGTTGGCTGTGTGGCAAGTGGCACCATCCTGTTGGAACCACATATCGTCCAGGTCCATATCCTCAATTTCTGGGCACAAGAAATCCGTTATCATCTCGCGATAGCGAACACCATTCACGGTAACTGCTTGGCCGACCTCATTTTCGAGGAAGTACGGCCCGATGACGCCGCCAGCCCATAAACCGCACCAAACAGTCACTCTTTGTGGGTGCATCGGCCTTTCAACAATCACTCGTGGGTTCTCATTTGCCCAAATGCGGCAATTCTGCTTGTTAATGAATCCACTGAAGTGAAAGTGTGCCTCGTCGCTGAAGATGATTTTCTTTGTAAAGTCACCATTCACTTCTGTCTGTTCAAAGGTCTGTCATACATATGTTTCAAAGAGATTTTTGAAAACATATGTATGGAGCACGGCACTATACGGCTGCGAAACCTGGACGGTAGGGGAAGCAAGTAGGAAGAAATTAGAAGCTTTTGAGATGTGGTGTTACCGAAGAATGATGAAAATACCATGGACTGATAGGGTTATAAACGAAGAAGTATTGGAGAAAGTCGGCGAGAAAATAAGTATGTGGAAAAACATAAAGAAGAGAAGAGATAGAATGGTAAGCCACTTGCTGAGACATGGGGGAATAGTCCGCGATATTTTGGAGGCAGAAATAGGAGTGAAGAAAGGCAGAGGTAGGCCTAGATTAGACTACTGCTCGCAAATAGTAAGGGATGTAGGTTGTAGCACAAGTAGCGAAATGCGTAGGTTAGCACAAGATAGGAGAAGCTGAAGGTTAGCGTCCAACCAGTCTTAGGACTGATGACCTAATGATGATGATAGTCTACTATAAAATGTTTTACTTTGGCGGTGTTTACTACTGTACAGAAAGCAGCTCGTAACTTGTTATATCTTCAGATACATTCCAAATGATTCAATTTTGATACACTTGATCATACGTGGAGCTAAAAAAATTGGTTAATTTGTTGAAATGTTATTAAGGTAGTTTCTCCGTTGCCGTTCGGTCCAAAAATAAATGCGCGGGTAAGCGTAAAATATTTGGAATATCAGTAGTCTATTGTTCATTATTTTTGTTCAGATACTGCATGTATACGTATACACAACTATATGTTTATTAGTTGAAACTAAAGATATGGCAACGTTACGTTGTGTCGTATTTTAATCTGTTGTAATTGTCTATGTCTTATACTTAACCTGACTTTGTAAACTTTTTCCGAGCGTGAAAGAAAATTTATAGAAAAATAAAAAATGAATTTTTGTCGTGATTAGTTGCGGGACAATAAAGGAAAATTTGCAAAGCGGAAAGTATACAGAAACGTTTAAATTGTATTTCAAAAGTGAATTTTGAGAAAAGTAAATTGAGTAACTAACCTAAGCATTGGACGATGTATTGTTGAATTGAGCGAGCTTAGCAAAAAATTAAGACGTTGGGAATGTAAAATCGTCCTTTCGCTTGAAAAAAATGTGGAAAGTCGTTTAGGACTAAATTCAATTTTAGATATTGTTTGTGGTGAATGTGCAGTAATAACATAAGTTAGCTAATAATATAGTAATAACATAAGGCGACTGATAAAATGCATGCCGCTGTGTTGCCAAACGCTAATTGACAAGGTCTCGACTTATCGAGCAAAGTTTAAACTGACATATTTTAAAAATGTTTATCGTTTCAACAAATCGGGCAACAACGGATTTTTTTAATTCAAAATAATCGTAATAAACTAATGTATAGATGAGTTGTTATTGGAAATACTGTATAGAAAAGTTATGATGTAAAATGTGTAACTGTTAGTCAACTGGTACAATCAAATCATGCAAAAAGCAATTTTGATGGTGAATATCTCCTTTATTGTACGGTAAAAAATTTTCATCTAAGCAATTTCCTTCGGGAAGTTTATTTTTTATGTGTACCTGAAATTTAATGAAATTCTATAGAAAAGTGGGTTTCCGGAGAAACTACCTTAATATCAACCCTACAACATCAGCGAATTCGTTATTTACAGACAAAGCATATTTACGGCAATAATTAGAGATTCGTTATTTTTCATTCGGCGTTTCTCTTGCTTAAAAAGGAAAAACCTCGCCGAAATCTCGTCGCATTTTAATTAAATGTGGTTAAAGAACTGATACATTTGTTTTCGAGCGGTAACGACGCAGTTTGAAGTTTTAAGTTAACAATATATCTTACTAAAACAGCCATTACAGGAGAAACATATCCATGATGGGGTCATTAAAACATAAAAATTTCAATACAGATACTATTTATCGATCCCTGTTATTTTCACAGCGCCGTGAATTTATTATTTAGATTCTTTAACCGAAACGATAAAATTAAAATTTATTTAAGGGCTAACCGGAACAAATGTAATGTGTTTTCTCGGGCTGACCCAAGCTGTTGCCTTGGAAATACTGGATATTGGCAAACAAATATTACTTATTTTTCGTTATTTACTTTTAAACTTCACAAAGATGGAAGAAAGTCCTAGGATGGTAAACAGTGTTTTGTATTATCAATGATTTTTTTTTTAATTCAGTATATATGGGAGGAGGCTCGAATCTTATATGTAGAAACAAACAAATGACAAGCTTTGTACAAAAACTTCATCATTAAGAGATGATTAAAATTGAGGACATATGGTTTTAATTTTTCTTTCAATGGTAATCTGGTATAGCTGACAACACATGATGCTGACACCGAATAAAATATATTGACAGAATGAGATTAAAGATTTCATTTAACGAGAGCTGATGGATGTAGCGCAATGTACCCAATACGAGGCGTGCGTGCATATGGACCTTTGTCTACCTCTTCCTTTTATAAAATCTGAATACACTCTAAAAGATCTTCATCAGATTACAGAGATATTTATTTTGTTAATGTGGCATTTTGCGTTCAAAAATGAAAAAAAATACCGTATATTCCATTAACAAAATTAAATCATTTCTTGTCTAATTTGAAGTGCAAACAAATTAAAAAATAGCATAATTGTTTGTTGTTGATCATATTTTTTAAATAAAAAAATCGTTTTGGTAAACAAAAATAATTAACTTTAGAGCTTTATCGCGAAGATGAATTTCAACGTAATGCAATATATTGTAAATTTGGGAAGTATAGGAAACATTTTGTGATATTAGCATTTTATTTCAATTACAAAAACACTGTATTTTTGAGATCCCTAAATACTTTGACGTATTTGCTATACAAGATGTGGCCATCTGAGGATGATTTATTGAGAGACGTCTTATATTTTGCACTTAGCTTTCCTTTATTATCTTTGACTTTTAAATTAGCATCCATCCTCTGAAGATGTCAACTTGATAGATGAAATGCATACTGTGTGCAGCACTTCGGTGTATTATGAAGAAATGGATGCAAAATAAACGGTGGTGTCCTTATTGGTGTATGTGTATGTAGATATAAATCCTCTTTGTATATCTAGGCGAATAGCTTAGTAGGTGGAGCGTTAGGTGTGAGAGCAAATTCTGTGTCTACTTTTTCGCAGCTATTTCTAGAAATATAATAAAGTCCTTTAACTCCTACACGGAACATAGGGCTTCGGTAAAAGCGCGCCATCTGGTTCTGTTTTGCGTCATGACTTTGCCCTCATTCCATGTCTTTCCTGCCCTTTTTAACTCGTCCATCAACTGTTCTTCTCCATGTCTGTACCGGTTTTCCTACTTTTCTAAATCCCTGTGGATTCCATTCTAGAGCCTGTTTCGCAACACTGTTGTTGGGTCTGCGGAGTGTGTGCCCCACCCAACCCCATTTTCTGCTTTTAATTTCAGATGCAATTTCCTTCTGCCCTGTTTGATGTAGAAGGTCGTCATTTGCTATGCGGTCTAGCCAGAATATACGAAGTATTCTTCGTAAGCACTTGTTGACAAAAACTTGCAGTTTATGTGATAGTACCTTTGTGACTTTCCAGGTTTCACAACCATATAACAGAACTGACTTGAGGTTTGATTGAAAAATTCGTAATTTAGTTTATGTGGAGTATTGTCTGGAATTCCACACTTGGCCGAGCGAACTGAAGGCTTGCTGTGCTTTTCGTATTCTACTACGAATGTCAGTTTCTGCACCCCCACTTTTTGTAATGATACTTCCCAGGTAGGTCAATTTCTCAACATCCTCTATTTCTATGTGATTTATATGAAATGGGGCATTGTATCTGATGTTAATTCTCACACATTTTGTTTTATTGATTTTTAGGCCGATCTTGCTGGCTTCTATTGAAAGTATCTGCAACCGAGTTGCTGTTTCTTGAAAAGTTTGGCCCATAAGGCACACATCATCTGCATATTCCAGATCGCCCAGGCTGGAGGTTAAGGTCCAGCGGATACCTTGTGCATTGATAGAATGCTCTAGATAGAATATGATCTAGCACAATAATAAATAGGAAGGGGGAGAGCACGCATCCTTGTCTGACCCCAGAGAGTGTTTCAAATCCTTCACTATTGGTTCCACCATGCGCTACCCTGCAGTTAGCTTCTGCTAACACAGAGCTTTTATGAGGGATATAACCTTTTCAGGAATCCCTCTTACCTTTAATATTCTCCAAATGGCACCATGTGAAAGGCTATCAAAAGCACGTTCAAAATCGACAAATATTAAGTATAGTGACGTCCGCCACTCTACAGATTGCTCTACTATTATTCTAATAGTAATTATGTGGTCTATGCAGGAGCAATTTGAACGAAAGCCTGCTTGATTAGGTCGGAGCTCTGGTTCGATCACATTTGTGAGTCTCCTAAGTACTATTGTGGCTAAAATTTTATTTATTGTATTTAGCAGGGTTATACCTCTCCAGTTCTGGCAGTGAGTGAGATCTCCTTTTTTGGGTAGTTTTATTATTATTCCTTCCTTTCAGCCAGCTGGAATGGTATTTGTTTCCCACACTTGCCTGATTGTGGGCTCTAGTAACGTTGCGCTTAACTGGAGATCTGCCTTCAAAAGTTCAGCCGGTATATAGTCCGCCCCTGGGGATTTGTTATCTTTTAGTGTCTTTATGGCACGCTGTATCTCTGCCTTAGTAGGCGGTTCACAATTGATCGGCAATTCCTCTGCTGCTCTGTTTCTAGAAATATGCAGTCCAGAAATGGCCGTTAGAGCAATTCTACCAGTCAGTGAAAAGTTAAATACATAATTAGTGTGGTTCCTTATAGGTTATTTTTATGTTTATGTTGTTTATTCACATCATATTATTCTGGTCAACGAATTTATAGATCAACATATTCTTGGTTATATTAAAAAATGCCTGTTAAATCATTTTTGACTTTCTTTAGCACTCCGATTGCAATTTAAACGAGTTTTATGTTTCTCAATTGCGAAAATATACGTCAGCGAGCACTCGTTATATCTCATGGTGAAAGTATGTAACTACTGACACAGGCCCTTTTCTCTTACCGCATGTAGTCGCTACGGTACTGACTCTTTAATAATATTAAAGGCATTAATAGATACAATTAGGAATAAAGTAACTAATTAACTTTGAAATGCTACTACCGTTTTACAAAAATTTCAGTTTCGACTTGTCAAGAAACTGCAGGGGATGACAGACAATTTGAACACAATTTAATGGCTTTGTCTTAATTATTATTTATCATAGTAAAAAATATACTCTCTTAAATTGCATCGTCAGATTGTTATTAAAAAACTATCATAACTCCAATTGTTGCTCCAAACTAGCATAACTCCAAAAATATACGTAAGCCAAAAAATGCGCATCTAATAAACGAAAGAGACCACAGTTTGAGAATTATTTTCTTATTTGCCTGGGTAACGATTGATCAAATGTGTTCCAACTTTTACGTACTTACTGTATATGCATTAAAGTTCTTTCGTTCGTTCGTTTATTTCCTATTGTCGGGAATTAAACGATCTGCATTTTCAATTTTATGTTCTAAACATTATTCTTTTGTAACGTGTTCCAGCTGTCTCTATTTAAGGTTTATTATATTTAATTTTGAAAGTCTTTTAAATTCAATTGTTATTTTGTTTAAATGAAAAACAGGACATTTAGGTATTTACGTTATATGATTGGAAATGCTTTATTCAGAAATGGTGAAATTACATAGCGATGTAACTTTTAAAATAAAATCAAGTCGGCCTTGTGTTTCGAAAATAAATAAAGATCAACAGGAAATACTACCGATACTTTCTAATACTTTGGACAATTTATATATATATATATATATATATATATATATATATATATATATATATATATATATATATATATATATATATATATATATATTTCCACATATTTTATCAACACCCTCCACATGTTTCCCAGAAGGATGCAGGGATTATGTGTATGGAATACGAACAGTCGATTATAAGACTTACAAAATAAAATTTCATAATATTTATGTAAGTATATTTGGTAATACACTCTTGGAAAAAATTAATGCATCAGCAAAACTTTTCGTTATTTCTTAATCCTTAAATGTTTTATGTAAGTAGCCTAGGATGTAGGATGTCCTCTGTGACTACTGAAACAATTGCAATTGTTTGACAGATGTACATAAACATTCTGTAATTGCTTGTTAATAATACATTTAGTGCTGTTTAAAGTGATTTGTAAAAGGCAATAAATTCAGTTACGCTAGTGATTTTTTTTTAATGTAATGTCATCAAGTGAATCAAGTACTTTGTCCAGTACACTTTAGAGTAGAAGTAATGAATCGTCCACAAAACTCGAGAGAAGATAAAGCAGTGAAAGCGGTAATTCTGGTTAACGAGAGGCGTAGCCAGCGATATGTCACTAATATGTTAGGAGTTACAATCAGGACAATCAACAATCAGTCGAGCAGTTAAACGTTTTAGTAAATGAATACTGTAGAACCCCAGGACAAGCCGTGAGAAGCCTACAGATGCAAGAGATGCGCGATATCTTATCCAATCCGCCTTAAGAAACAGACATTCTACCAGTTTAGAGCTAAGCAGAGTCCTAGCAGCATCTCAAAATGTAGCAATTTTTGCAAGAACTGCCAGGAGAAGACTTAATGAAGGAGAATTGGACAGTAGAAGACCAGCTATTGTATCACTCCTCACCAGAAAATATAGAGTTACTAGATTGCGTTTTGCAAGAAAACATGTAAATTGAACCAATGACTACTAGAAGCGAGTTTTGTTTTCAGACGAAACAAGAGTAAACCTTAATTCACCAGATGGACATCAGCTGGTTCCGCGGAGGCCAGGAGAGAGGTTTGCTGCCTACAATATCTCTCCAAGGATCCCATTTTTTTTTTTTTTGACGAATTAATAATGATTGAGGAGGGGTGATTTGTTTCGATGGTCGCATGGACTTGGTTCCTATACAGGGGTAATCCATGAATGTACATTTCTACGTCGAAAACATCGTAATGAAAATGGCATTACATGTTGTACGATGTCCCTTTGTCGGGGACAATTTCATTTTTATGCAAGATAATGCTCGGTTCCATATTGCTATACAGGTATTGGACTACCTTCGATTTCAGAATATTTCAACTATGAACTGGCCACTAAGAAGCCCGGATATGAATCCCATAGAGCATTTATAGGAACAGTTAGTTCTTATCGAATGGGAGAATATTCCTCAGGAAACCATTCATCACGTGAACAATAGCATGCCTAGATGAATGAAAGTAGTGATAAGAGTTAGAGGACGATCTAAGCGCCACTGAATACCGTTTCATTGTATTTGATTAACACCGTTTTCATTGCATTTGACATTATTATCCCTTTCTGTTATTTATTTATGTTTTTTCACAATAATACCTTCTGATTTGTTACACATTAATTGAAACCATTTAATTATTTCATTTAAGTATTATGATTTAAATCTTCGAAAAAATAAAAATAATGTGAAATTTCACTGATGCGTAAATTTTGCAAAGGAGTTTATTTTACAGCACCATTGAACAAAGAAATAAAACAAGTATATTAGCAATTTTCGACTTTCAATACACATTGATATATTATTATACATTTTGACACACATCTATTTCTATATTCGGTAAGATATTCATTTTGTTTTATCGCTATGCAAAAGCGCACAATCTCACCGTTGTACCCAACATAAATTATTCCTTCTAAACCCCTTGAAACTGATATGAATTCGGCGCTTTCCTTATCTTTTTGTTTTAGTTTTGCTGAAGTTGTCACTTAAGACGGCGACAAAAAGGTTCGTTTAAGGAATCGGTAAACTGTTTTCAGCGAAAGTTCTGTAAAGAAGCCGAGCAATTTAGAATAAATCGAGTTGAGATTCTTTTATGTAGCCAAGAAGGGTGGCGAAGTGAAGTTCTTATACTGCTTTGAACACGTCGGGGCACGCGTCATACATCCCAGTCGACAAAAGGTATTTAAATATTTAGAAGTTTCAATATTCAATTCCAATTTGTCACCCCATCTAACTTTTTGCATCGTCTTGCCTCACGGTTTAATGAATTTTTTACGTTGCATCTGTTGCCACGATAATTTACAGAGTGGATAGCGAGCGATCGCATTTTGATTCAAAATTTATTCGTCCCAATGTTTTTTGACCTGGACATTTTCATGTGTTATGCACGTGTATATAAAATAGAGTGAATTTTAAGGTAATTTGGAGAGAAGACTGAATAGAATTAAATAAAGTAGAATTGATAGGAACAGAACGATTTGCATTTACAATTTGTACCTTTTAACATGTCTGTTAAATTTCTGACGTTATCTGTATTAAGGGTCGTCCTATAGTGTATTGCAATTAATCATTGATTTTATTTAAATGGCCGTCTAGTCCTTTATCCAACTATGATTATATTTAACTATGTGAAATCTAAAACCGAAAAGTGATAAATATTAGAAAATGTAGTTTACTTATAATTTTGTAAACTAGTAAACTGCAAAAACTAATATGATAAAAGTAGGCATCGAATATTTATTTGGGCTCAAATAAATACGTTTTCTTCCTCTACAGTTTCAGGATCCGAAGAGGTTACAGATAAAGACAACATATATACTTATATCCAGGGAGAGATGTCAAATTGCCTCAGTTTGGATACGAATTTAGGCATACAATGACACCTCCAGTACTATAGGAGAATACGATATGTCACCCATCCATGTAGTATCACGGAGCGATGTGCTGCACGTTATTTAGCCCACGTCAGGCAACTGAATCGAATGTTCGCGGTATCATCTTCTATATATGGAAATGAATATGAAAATATTAAATTCTTCCAGTCTTTGTTAGTTATTAACGAAAAAGGAAATATGTGTATTTAAGACATGTTGAAATGATTCAGAGAACAGTAAAAAAATATTATACTTCTCTCTGAGTTTAGGCCTTCGTAAAAGTGAAAACTATTTTTTTGAAGATGAGTAACAGTGATAGAAAGTGTACGGGAGTATCCAAACACGCACGATGTACTGTTGTGCACGATGGCGTGCACAACAGTTGAATGTGCCCAATTTGGGGCGCTGAAAATCCTATTCTATTCACAAAAAAGAAATGTATCCACAACTTGTGGATACATTTGTTGCAAATTTTGGAGTGGGGCAGTAGTTAGACCATACTTCATTGAAAATAAAGCTAGTAATGTTATCACAGTAAATGGAGAACCCTATCGTATGGTTTGTAGATAACAGTCGTTAAATATTGACGCCTTGTTTTTGACAAAACATAAATGGTAATGGCGAGGCGTGGTTCATCTTTAAGCAGATCTCCGCTCGGTTGCAAACAAGTAGTTTGTATTTACATGTTTGAAAGTGTATGTGTGTAAATATAGATCTGCATACAAAGATTGTAACTTATATACTTAGGGCGGCATATAAATACATATTGAGATATAAGCATTTAGTTAATCTCAGTGTGTAAGTCTTGCGTTACGCTTGTAATAATTTTTTATATGAGTTTTTTGTAACTTTTCTATGATTGTCAAGGTCATCAGTTCCCACAGAACCTTGGCGTTGTAAGTGACGAACAGGAGAAGCGTTTCCATCGAGATTTATTAATGGAAGAACGCTACCAACGGCCTTGGGACAAACACATTATGACAGACTATTGCTGGAGCATCAAACGAGATTGCTCTCAGAAGGTCTACAGATGCAAGAGTAATTTATGTTGAAATATTACACGTTAATTTAAACTAAAAATCATTTGTACCTACCCAAATTTGAATATATGTATTTTACGTTACAATTTTTTCCTGCATGTCCTTTTCTTCCATTATCCTTTCCTCCATACGGCGCGTTGAATTTCACGAAAATGATAATATCGAATTGCAAAACATTTCGAGATTACAGAACAAAACTACCTACAGATTTGAACTTAGCGCCTTCAAATTAGATAAGAACAGGTGCTGTAATAAATTAAAAAAAATATCTCCCAGTGTTATTATATAAATTAAATTTCATAGGCTCTAGAGGAACTTTTGAAGACAATTTAAGTGTTTACCTTCGAACAATCATTACATATACTTAAACATTCTCCTCTATACATTTCCTGTAATTATTGTAATGAGATGGAAGTTCATCTGAATATATTGTAGCCGTAATTAAGAATGAATTATAATTAAGTGTGTATTTTATTCCTCTTTGATCAAGAAAAAATAAAAATTAAGCTAAACTTTAACCATAACTTCATATACGGAGTATATAAAAGTTATGGTGCTTTAAATTTTCAAATCTTGAAAGTATGGTTTTCTACACCAATACCCTATTCAATATATTTTTTGGGCACTTTATTATTTTCACAGATTATTAAACTCTAATTACAATACTAAATTTTCATTAATTACATGGAAAACCTTATCGTTGCATTTACTTTTATAAAATAATTTCTGTGCAGATTAGGACTGTTCGCCAGGGCATACAGCTTATGAAATTGCCCAAGTATACGAGTGTCCTGGAGAACAACATGAATGCTATCCCCTTTACGACGCCCCATCCCTACTTATATACGACTTTTTCTTAATTTAGATTCAACACTGGTGCGGCGCTCTGAGCACGTTTAATATAGGTAAATATCTCTATTTAGGGGCTTTTAGCAAGGGCTAGCGGCAATTTATACTTTCACGAGTGTAGTCCGACGTGCATCCAGCTGCAGAAATATTAATAGAAACAAAAGCTTTAATATTAACGCATATTTCAGGCCGCGTTATAATCGCATGGGCGAGATGAAAGAAGATATTCGTTTCGTATTAAAATGAGTGTGACTAGCTACGACATCGCTAACCGCAATTGAGTTTCCTTATGAATTACACCGGTTAACAAGGTTTTTGTCCCAAATACGAAAATGTCTGTTTCCTATATATTTCTGCTAAATCAATTATATTTTCAGGACCTTTTTCTATCGTCCTTAGTTTTTGTGTTCCGGTGTATTATCTTGTCACTAATAGAATACTGGAACTGTAGAATTTGAATTGCTCATTGCTCGCCTACTATCATCTACAATTAACGACTGTCATCTGCAAACCATGCGACGTCAACATGCCACGATTAACAGTTCAACAATGAATAGTTTGTGTACAACTGTTTTATGAAAATGAGCGATCATTTATAGTTACATTAAGAAAAATTCGCACAAAATGAAGGCAATATGAAGCGCTTACAAAATTAACAGTTCGTAACTTAATCAAGAAATTTCAGCTGTTTCGAACTAATCGATTTCTCGATTTCCGACTTATAAGTTACTGACAGAGATCGTATCGATAAAGATGTATAGGCCATAAAGTTCATTCGGCATTTGTCCTGAATCGGCGTACCGTGTGCGGCACTGATGAGAACTAACAAGTTCAAAACAGCTGTATGTCGTTCGGTTCCGATCCGGGGCAAATGTCGAATCCTACCTGTGGCGGGTTTTATTTTTTGAAATTCGTATTTCGTGTTAATTTGAGATTTTAAATACTGTTTTGTGAATTTGTGTAGTGATTTACTGTACTAATTATTAATATTTATATACTGTGATAGTGACAATGGATTTAGTTTATAATTTAGTTCATGTGAAGCGATTTTTTAAATACTCTTATGAAGAAAAAATTGATTTAAAAAACAATGGTAGGCCATTGCCCGATATTGTAATTGAGACTGCAGGTGTTAGCCGCGGAAAAGCATATTAACGTCAATTTAATAGAGACATTTATTCGAAGAACAATTGGATTTGTGGGTGCAATAAAATAAATGCGTTATTTTGTTGTCCTTGTTTACTTTTTGGCGGTGATAAAGCATGGACGGAGGTAGGGGTGACAGATTTAGTGCACTTAACTGAAAAAATAAAAAAGCACGACAACTCCAAGAGCCATCTACATAATACAATGGAATTAGCTTTATTAGGATATTATTACTAATATTAAAGCGCAGCTAGATTCAGCTTATTGGATAAATGTGCAAAAGCATAATGATAATGTGACAAAAAAGAGATACGTTTTGTCAAAAATTATAAACTGCATAAAGTTTTGTGGGGCCTTTGAACTGGCGCTGCGAGGACATGACGAAGCTGAAACCTCTCAATCAAAACCCGGGGATATTTCGTGGTTTGACAAATTTTTCTGCTGAGCTTGATGTAACTTTAAGCGAGCATCTACAAAATGCTTCAGTATTTAAAGAAACCTCTAAAGAAATACAAAATGATCTTTTAGCCTGTATATTAAAAGTATGTCATGAAGAAATAATTAAAGAAAATAACAAACCTTCATTTTTGGCAGTTATGGCAGACGAAACAACTGATGTATCTGCAAAAACTCAGTGGTAGTTTTAAGATATATTCTCCATGGTGAACCGATTGAACGTTTTTGGACATACCTGAAACCAACAAAATGTGACGCTGAAACTCTTTCGGAAAATATTTTAAGTGTTATAGACCCTCTAGTAGAAAATTCACCTTACAAGCCTTTTCTCTTAACCAAAGAATATGACGGCAAACATGAATGTTCTTCAAAAATGTATTAAATTCCAAAAATCTTTCTTGTGAAAGTCTATATTTTTGTATAAACGGATTTTACATAAATATTCTGAAGTATCAGGAAAACGAGTGACCTTGAAAATTTTCGCCCGCGGCGCAATTTTTTGCGGCCCCTACGACGCCAGTAGTTTGGATATGTTTGAAATTTGCTCGCGGGCGGCTAATACCCTAGGATCGGCCCTGTGCAGAACACCCGTTTCATTTCATCACGAGCCGCCACTGCCTTGTGCCATACTCGAAAGGAGTATGGAGCTGACTTATGTTATGTATTCTTCAATGGCAGTACACGACTAAAGTATAAAAATGATAAAATTTTCAAATTCGTTCAAAAATAAGCCTGTGTCGATCTTTTCAAAAACACAATACCTCCCTGACGTTCCCTGTATATGATGGCGCCACTGAGAAAACGCCCAATTGGACAGGTTTATATTCTCCAAGTGAAAACCGGAATGAGTTGAGCCCGGTATGAAGACTTTTAACGATATACGTATAAGCTTTCATTGTTCATGTTAATTAAAAGTGAAGCCAGACAAACATCCATCGATTTTAGTGTACGTTATCTAGCTATAAAATGTTCATAGAATCAATTCAGGTTAACATTATATATTCTATAACAAAACTTTCGCATTATAATATCAATTCAAATTCAGTCAAATCAAAATATTTGATTCCTACGATAACTCAAACAAATCTACGATGTTTCGATCCGTCTTCTGTAAAGCAGCAATTTTCATAATGAAATATTGACGTACTTTATGAAAAAATGTGTCGCAGATTGTGTCCATTATAATTTTCAGAACACCCGGCTTTAGAAAGAGTGTAAACTTAATGGACATTTTAATTGCAGTTTTACAGCTTTTTCAGGATACTACCGTTTACCAATAAATCCTACAGCTTTCCGTCACGACTTTAAAACATAAAAGCTCGATGACATATTGAAACAAAGTAGTATTCAAGACATAATTATAGCGGAAATTGTCTTTAAAATCAATTTGTTTCATTTCAACAAAAATACGCTGTGATTTTTATGTGTATACCTTTATACAGTGTGTTCGGAAAGTTCAGAGGACCCAGTATATTAAACATTCGATATATTAAACCAACACCATTATTATACACAATTAATCATCATTATATATACTAACTTATATATATATATATATATATATATATATATATATATATATATATATATATATATATATATATATATATATATATATATATATATAAGCAGCATTAATTTTTCCTGTACTAGAACCATATTTGGGCCCTGTTAAGTTGACAGTTGAAGTGTGGATGGTAAAAGTATATAGGATATTAAAAAAAAATAAATAAATAAATAAATAAAAATTAAATAAATTTATACAGGAAGCATATTGAGGGTTCATAAAAAAATTGGTGGTAGAACAAACTCACTAATAATTTTCATCT
This sequence comes from Rosalia funebris, assembly GCA_037954035.1. Classification (NCBI taxonomy): domain Eukaryota; kingdom Metazoa; phylum Arthropoda; class Insecta; order Coleoptera; family Cerambycidae; genus Rosalia; species Rosalia funebris. The sequence continues at coordinate 39,918,264 of JAZFAV010000007.1, forward strand.
TAATCACGAAAAATTGTAAAAAAAAATAACATTCTACATCATTTAACGTAACATAATACATTTTTCCGAATATCACTACACGAGATGCTGACATTATTGGCGCTAGTTAACTTATATCGAATTTGTAACATGGCTAAATATCCAAGATCAACCATACTATAAATTCATGTGACACTATGTATAACGTCTAACTATATATACCTCTCTATTTATTTTGTAAAGTAGCTATTGGCGCAATATACTAAACTGACCTACTGATTGTTCGTATATGACCAAAAAATGGACTTAATAGAATCACCTTGGATTTAACTTCGACTCGTTGCAATGGTTTCAGACTCACGTGGGTTTAAAGTCGAAATACACATTTTTGTGTCTTCAAAACAGTCTGTGTAATAGGATATTTTTTGAAATTAGATCCGTATGACGTATGCATTGGAGTCGAAGGCAGCTGTATATTTCGTAAAATATTATAGAAAGGCTTTTGTTCACAATGCTGATTTGGAAAGCAGTTGTCCCGAATACAACCTGGTCATCGTAATTGAATATTTCTTACATTTTCTCGCATGCGTTGTAGAGATTATGAGCCAAACAAATCATATAAATCATGCTAGGCCACTGTTTTTTAAATTCCTACTCAGCATCTTTTATGTACATACGAATCTGCAAATAAAAGCACTTTTAAGTGCCCACATTTAAAGGAACGATATTTTCTGTATGACTTTAGCTATGCCCTAGACCAGTGGTCTTAAACCTTTTTCAACCCACGTACCCCTTTTTGTGTATCATTAACTATGCGTACCCTCAACAAAAACACTTTAGTTTTATTAAAATGTGTTGTTAGTTAAGTTAAAGTTTAACTGTTAAACTATTAAGGTTTAATTATGAATAGGTAATTTAAATTAAAAACAAGAAATTTTATTAAACAAATACAGTAGTAACTAGCGACGTGTTTACTGCTTCACTGATAGTTTTCAGTTTTAAATCATTTTGTATACTTTTTGGTAGTTAACCGCGAACCCCCAAGGGATACGCGTACCACCGGTTGAGAACCATTGCCCTAGACTCCCTAGACCATAGCTTAGTCTTCTACAACTAGTCTTAACTGTAATATTCAGTATTTTTCTACTACATATTTAACTGAGCAGACGATACAACATTTACTTCAAAAAACAAGGAACCAAAACATGTTCTCTTTTATTTATTTGTTGGTCGGTTCTTGTGTCTTGACACGTATTTTAAGCTTGAAAAGTTTTTACAGAATTTCCAAAAAAGGTTTTCGACAAGTATATGACTCGGTCTTTACAGTTCCGATTGGGCTACAAATTTCTTCTAAAATTATCTAGAATATAGGTTGCCCAGCAAACGCAACGCGAAACCGTAAGCCATAAATCATCAACATCAAATCATAATAAAGTTGGGATACTGAACTTCTACCCTTTATTATTTTCATGAGTTAGCCATACTTCTAAGATAACTACTTCTTAAATGTCTTCACGCATTGTGCGATACATTAAATTGTTTTATTTAATTATAAAACAATATACGTAGGTCTGGCATATTCCACAAATTCTTTTGGACAAATGAAGAATGAAGCTTTATGTAGCGTTTTATAGAATTAGTTAAATATAGTATAGTATTAGTTAAATATAAAATATATTATTGTATATAATGGTTTCTTCATTGAATACATTTTTCTATTAATAAACCAACACACATATCTTGTTACTCATAACTCACCTACACTATATTCTCCAAAAAAGAAATAGATTATTTTGAAAAATGGCGTCGTGGCACCTCTTCCTCTAATGGCCATTATTCTGTGACGTAATTAGGTGTATTTTTGCTATTTTTTATCCAACAAATCATATCTTCTTTTATATTAAAGCACATAAAAGAAACAAATACGTATTAAGGGCGATTTTGAAAACGTAATTCTGTAAATATAAAAAATAACAGAAATAAAAATCCGCTTCGACGAGAAATAAAGAGTGATTTTGATTGTGCTTATACAAAATATCATTGAACTTGGGTCCAGTAACATCTAATATATTTCCAAATTTGCAAACTTTGTTTTGAGAAAAACGTGTCTCAAATTTCAATTAGGTACTGCCACTGAAACCTGATAACAATCGGACACTGTAAGCTGATAAAAAGTATGGTCTTGACAAATAGTCATATTATATTGTATTGAAATCGGTACTGTAGTTTCTGGTACTTATTTTCAAAATTTTGTTTCGAGAGAAACGCGTCTCAAGTTTCAACTACGTATTTTCCACTGTAGTCCGATAAAAATTCGAAAATTAGTTTCGACGAGTACTAGGTTAAGGTATTGACAATACTTCTACTAATAGTAAATCCGTCGTCCAGTAGTCTGAGATATTTTCAGAAAAGTTAAAAAAAAAATGTATCTCAAGTGTTTTCAAGTATGCCATTTCTCAAGTAGGCCAATAAATATTGAAGGAAATGCTCTCGAAATATGCCACTAAAGAAATATGCATTTTTTTAAATCGATATTTTGACTACCCTAACAGTGTGCAATCCCTAATAACCACCGAATGATATACAATTTTATGGCGCCATTGCATTTTCAGGAAAAAGGACACTTCGAATTGTTATAAATAAACGTTGTTTTGGCAAGCCATAAACTTTTATGAAGCTAATGTTTCCACAGATTACTTTTCATATCTGATGAATCTTTGACTAAAGTTGAATTTGCAGTTTTGGTACACACCATGTATACTCTTACAATAGTCTTCAAACATTGACAACATAAAAGTTTCTATAAACTCTCTTGGTTGGTTTGTCCGTAAGGAATTATAATACCGAAATTTGTACATTATTGTGACATTTGCTACTCGCGTGACTTCCTTATCCTCGCAAAGTTGCAATTTAATTCAGACTTTGATAAATTCCCTTGACTAGGTTATTATGTTTGATCGTATTTAAATAAATGGGTTACTAATAATGGTAATAATTTCGCTAATATTCGTTGGCCAGGTATTTAAACGAGCATTTGCAATAATTAACTGTAGTAATTAAAATATAATTAATTAAATTATAGCCAGGAATAAAACCGTTAAAAAGTCGCTGCGCTCATCGAGAAATCAGTAGCGTACACCTTCACACACAGATAGATCGGACACAACAGCTATAAAAATATAGCTATCATTACAAAAAAACTTTAATAGTTATAGAACAAAAGTCAAGGATTATTCTATTTTTCCAACTATTCCATTGTTATTGGTACTAGTTTTTGAAATACCACAATTAAGGTGTCTTATTTGGTAAATACATATTTTTATAGAGAATACATTGTACTGGTATTAATTCCCTACACCGGCATCGCTAACCCACTATCGAGTTATCATTATTAATTTTCAGATTAAAATCACTACACCCTATTAAACTACTACTACTGGCACCCATTCTAGTGATAAGCGTTACGTCCGTTGCTTGACTTTCAATATCGATATGTGCACTAATTAGTAGTAGTAGTAGGAGTGGTGCAATAGAATTTGAGTTGAATGGATGTAATACTGCAAAAAGTTTGACACGCATTAAAATTTATTAAAAATCATTTTCTCACAGAGTTTTGAGAACAATCAAGACTGTACCATAATATAACCAATTGGGTAGAATGTGTTCGGTAACATTTCAAGTTATTATTAATAGGCGTATGCAACCTTTATAAATTTGTAATTAAAATTGAGCGACATCAATTGTACAGTATATTTCTCTTTGTAAATTGGATGTACAAAAACTTCAATTATAGCATGCCTTAACAACGTGCGCCATTTCGAACGTTCTGTATACAAATGTCGTAATAACTCACCCTAATAAAGATTTACAATGGCTTACTTTTTGTGTCCCACTCCACAATTTAATGCGAAATCTAATTTGATGAATTCGCTGATTTGTTGGAAAAACGATTCAATTTTAAGAGACAATGAAAATCTAATAAAGCTGGCAACACTCCCCCGGCTCCTTCCTTTTGATACGACAAAGCGCCTATATATAAAATTATAGATCGATTTAAGTGCGCCACATAATCAGAATTTAATTAAAAACAGGCAATGCGAGGTACACAATAACTTTTAATTTCGCTATTCCAACATGTTTACAATGTCACCGTTATTTGTCTCCCCCGATCTGTTTGTATTACCGATCGAGTTTCACTTCTGACAAGTTGAAACTTTTTTTTTCAACCTCGCCCTTTGTGAACACCTGCGATACGCCATATTCGTGTCCGCAGTGTCGCCTTTGGAATGCCATTCACTGAAAACGGATTATAAAGTGTACATTGTGAAAAAATGCGTATTAATAATCTATCTAGTATATAATTTTTAAGCAAATTTTATTGTGATCGCAAATAAAACAACAATCAATATATGTGTATACCATAAAAATATAATAATAATAACAATAAATATATTTATTAATAAAATTATTTCATTTCGTTAAGGGAGATTTTTATAGACCATATACACAATATACCAGGTATGTAAATATGCAACCGGAATTTGCCCATATGATGATGGCCTAGTTGTTAACGTAGTTACCGTCATACCGCATCATTATCGCCATTTTCTTGTTTTGACATCTGATACAAAAATTTATTTCATAACAATACAAGTTTCATACAACAACATCATATTTAATAGCGTTGAACATGTCGAATTTTGTGCCTGGAAACTACGATTTGTAGACAGCATTGATTTTCTGTTACCATTTGAAGAAAACTGTTGCAGAATCGCATCGAATGCTTGTCGAAGCCTACGGTGAGCATACTCTTAGTAAATCACAGTGCTTTGACTGGTATAAAAAATTCAAAAGTGGCAATTTTGAAGTGAGAAACGAAGAACGTGGAAGACCACCGAAAAAGTTTAAAGAAAACGAATTGCAAGCATTGTTGAATAGAAAAACGCTTAAATGCAACAACTAGAGGATCAATTAAATGTGACACAAAGAGCCATCTCCATACATTTGAAAGCTATGGGAAATATGCATAAGATGGAAAAATGGGTTCCATATGAGCAAAATGAAAGACAGCAGGAAAACCGAAGAACCATTTGCAAAATTCTGCTCGCCAGGTATAACAGAAAGTCATATCTCCATCGAATTATGACTGGCGATGAAAAGTGGATATATCTCGAAAATCCTAAGCGTAATAGACCATGGGTAACTCAAAGCCAACCATCGAGATGGACTGCAAGGCCAAATCGCTATGGACGGAAAACAATGCTCTGTGTTTGGTGGGATCAGAAGGGTGTGATCTACTATGAGCTGCTAAAACCTGGCCAAAATGTTAATACCGAACGCTACCGACAACAAATGACCGATTTGAATGAAGCTTTGCGTGAAAAACGACCAGAATATCAAAAAAGGCAACACAACGTGATTTTGCTTCATGATAATGCGCCATCACACACAGCAGAGCCGGTCAAGGAAACGATTGAGGCGTTTAGTTGGGAAATACTTTCGCATGCGGCTTACTCACTAGACTTGGCTACGTCCAATTCCTGCTTATTTGCATCGATAGGGTGCGCACATGCTGGGCAAGGCTTCACTCCTTACGAAAATGTACGAAAATGGCTCGATGACTGGTTTGCCTCAAAAGAGCAAGAATTTTTTTGGCATGGAATCCACAAATTGTCAAAGAGATGGGGAAAATGTATAGCTAGCAATGGGCAATACTTCGAGTAAAATATTTATTATCATTTTCATACAACAAACGTGTATTTTTTATATACAATAAATTCCTGTTTCATATTTACATACCTGGTGTTTCACAATATGTTACTATCTTTATTAGTTAACATTCAATAGCCAACGCCTATTATAGGGTCGGAAAAACTCAACACAAAACATATACACAAAGTCGAATAATGGTAAAATCTAAAGTAAAACTTTTTTTAAAACATTGAATATTAAATATTACACAATATAGCATTACGTATGTCTGTACAACTAGATTTGCAAATATCTACTCTATCTCGTATTGTTTGAAAATCTATACAAATTTTATATATTGGTGAAAATAAAAGTGCATTAGTTTTAGGAGCTGTAAAATAAAAAACAATTTTGTTACGTGCAGGCAATCTAGGAATAAGGTTAACTTGTGATAGCAAGTGTGGACAGTCAATACCATTATTTAATAATTTATACAAAAACATTACATCTAAATACTTTCTTCGAGTTTCTAAAAGTTGAAAAGTTAAATCAATTCAATAAACTTTCGTGCGGAATATCTGAATATCTCTAACTGAATTACACTCCATCATAACGACAACTCATTTAACTACTACTAACGTATTTTAAAAATTGCTTTTGAACTCTTTCTAGGTTACCTATATGAACATTATAACCTGATTCTATAACAGATCTACATTCTTGATTATGAGCTATTATTCCGAAGTGTAAATTAACTATGTTAAAATTAATGTTATTAATATTATTATCAAAAGTAACAGGTAACAGAAATTAAATTACACTTACTAATATTAAATGGTAACAATTGTTAATTTTAATTTAAAGCAAAATGCAGTCCTGCACACGTGCGTCTGTATGAAATAGTTTACAGTCGTCAGCATACATTTCCGATTCTATACCCTGGCAGATATCATTAACACAATAATCTATCATCTATAGTTTATCGTTTACTAAGTTTTCCTCTCAATATAATGATCGGTTCGCAAAAAAAATATCAATAAGGATGTAGCTAGATATAATGGGTATCCTTATCATATAGTAGATATCTTAATTAGAAAACGTAGATTTAGGGCAACTCTTCTTAACTCCACGACATTTCGAGAAGATTTCAAAAACCGTAAATTGTCGTGTCAATTCCATATGAACCAGAATCCAAAGAATGTGCCACCGCAACCAGAGCCCTCAAAAGAGTTTTCGAAGAATTGGGAATGACATTAGTGAACTCTTCTGGAAACAAATTGTAACAACTTTCATGAAATTAAGGTGAAATTGAATATAACGAAAAGTTCGGGATTTATGAAATAAGTTGCGAAGATTAGAGTCAAAAGTATAGACAGACAAATAAGACAAATAGGCAGACAGATAAGTATGGACAGACACAAAGTACAATTATAACTGGGTTTAAAGAGCACATGGCCCATTTAAAATATGGAAGATTAACAAGAGATTTAGTTGCATGCTTTCGAAAACAATCATAGAATATACTCTTTACTAATTTAAAGTTAATGAAAAGTATAACTAACAACAAACTATTGGATGCCATAAGAGGTTAGGTATTAGAAGAAGTGGGGTAGTAAACAACTTATTATTTCTCTATTTATTGACCACGAAGAAATATAGTCAAGTTAAGTGACTTTATTAGTACGGCAATGCATGGCGCCGAAAAATATTCGGAACAGTTTACCGAACCTGAAGAAAATTTTGATATAAATAGAAATTAAAGGTATGGTATAAATATTATGAAAAAACAAGATTATCGGAGAATGACTACCTAAATGTTGACGTATCATGGCTGTGTCTACTGCGGTGATGTATTTGGTCGATAAAACATTTAATTTTTAAGATACCGAAATGTCTATGTTGATTGCGATATAATTACAAATGAACGTGAGTTACATATATTTGAAGCTATCATCCATATACGAGTATATCCAGCTTAATTGACGAAATTTTCCTGAAATGTGGTCAAACTGTCTCAGGTTATTAAAAGCCTTGTTTCTACAGGGTCTTTCAATAAGGACGCTCGATTTTTCAACGTAAATAAAATAAGTTCTGTGTGAGATATTCACTTTTTTTATTGGAGCGAATATTTTATGGTATTAAGTATGGAATACAACGTCGTTCCGTCCCGTAAAATGTCCGCCGCGGCTTTGCTTGGTGGCACGTATTCGGGAGGTCTAATTTTCAGTGATTTTGCCGCATAAATCTGGCGGAATTTGCTAGATGGCGTTCATTATGTTGATTTTGAGGGTATCAATTGTTTGCGGTTTATTAGCATAGACGTGAGATTTCAGATAGCCCGAAAGAAAGAGGTCTAAAGGCGTTAAATCACACGATCTCGGTGGCCAGTTTACGTCGCCGATGCGCGAGATAACCATGCCTCAAATTGCTCGTGCGTAATGTCCATCGTAGCAGTGCTGTGTGGCACGTAGCGCCATCCTGTTGGAACCACATGCCGTCGATATCCATATCATCCAGTTTAGACCACAGGAAGGTGCTTATCATCCACCTGTAGCGCTCGCTATTGACGGTTGTCACAATTCCAGTTTCGTTTTGGAAGAAGTACGGACCGATGATTCCGCCAGACCAAAATCCGCACTAAATAGTGACTTTCTCGGAATATCTTTGGTACTGGTGTATCTCCTATGGATTGTTATCGTCCCAAATCCGACAATTTGGCTTGTTCGCATATCTATTCATCTAGAAATGGGCCTCGTCGCTGAAGATTTTTTGCTCCAGAGCCCAATTAGAGAATACACGACGTTGTCTATGGTCGTTTACCTTAAGTTCCTGGGTCAGTTGGATTTTATACGGGTACAGATTCGTATAAAATCCTGACGAAAAATTCACCAAGGTCATGTGAACGACGATAAATTAATTGTGCCTCGGGTGTTCTCGTACACCCTTAAGCACAGCAGCGATGTTTTCAGCAGTCGATACGAGTACGTCACAGAAACCTTGCGTTTCGGTGACGTACTCGTATTTGGCAATCAAACGTCGAATAGTCGACTCGGTGGGACGGATGTGAAGAGGATACAAATCACGTAATGCGCGGAACGTTTTTCGAACGGAGCACTGATTTTGAAAGTAAATCTTAAATCATCAACCTTTACTTTCGAAATCAGTGAACACATATTATTGAACACTATAATCTTCCATGGTGATTTTCCATACACTACTGAACAATTCACAACAAATTTGACAGATGTTGCCTTAACAATGTGGCCGCTATGACCTAACAAATTTCGAACGTCTCTATTGAAAGATCCTTTAGTACAATAACCTACGCTGTCCGGGCGTCAGACGCATGAGCCAAGGGAAATTGACACTTCCGCAGAACAAATCCCAAAGTCTGACCTAGAATTGGATTGTTCGTGGAAGATGCTAAAAATATCACTATCGTTTGCTGATAGTTAGAGTGGTTGGAGATTTATTTGGAAACTACTAACACGACTCAACCGTATTAATTGCCAAAATGCAAGTAGCCAAAATACTGCATTTTGGCTACCAGCATTTTGGTTCATTATTTATTTTTGACACTGTGGTAAACCATACTGTAACTAACAGATAACTTTAATATAATTTAAGCCAAATCTCCTCCCTCTTATACCTCCTCCTTTAATCATCTTGGAGTTAAAGCTACCCTTCACAACTTTAAGGTGGAACAGTAAATATTAGGAAAAATTCGTATAGTAGAATTATTTTATGAAGACCAAGTCGGCAATAAATCGTGCGACAAACACAGATGCATGTCTGACTGAATAAGAGACACAGACCTGCCTACAAATCAATTGCGAGCGTAAAATTCTTTTACTGCATTCGCTTGGGAGAAGGTAAGCTATATATTGCTCTTTGTCGCACGGTTTATTGCTCTTCATAAAATAATTCTACTTTATAAACCTACACGATAAGTTCGCTGATAACGGTATCCGTAAAACATCAGTATTGCGTCTTCTAATAAAATACCACCCATATAAAGTTCATTTGGTTCAAGAACATAACGACGCTGATCCTGATTGGAGTTTCGAGAAATCATAAGTAAATAGATGCTAACCTCTTGTGATGAAGCAACATTCGTCTTAAATGAAACAACCAACAAAGAGAATTGTAGATACTGGAGTAGAGAAGATCCGCATTAGACGATGGAGACGCATATTCAACAATATCCTATAAATCTGCAACGTTCGACTGACCATACGTTTTTAATGGCACAAATGCGCGACTGGGGAGCGTTTTTTGGTTAATTTCTTATTTCATGAGTTAGGAATAATTTTTTTGATAGTAGTAACCCCAATGAAATTGATAAAAATATTTGGTACTAGCACGAAAAAATAATATTTTTCGCCGAACTTTTTTCTTGTTATTTATTTAGAATTTTTGTTTTCAGAATTTATTTCTTATTTCGTCGAAATAAGAAATAAATCCTAAGCGCAAATTAACTCACAAAGAGAACGATTCCTTACAATATTCAAATCTAGCAGTGAATCAAGCCGATCCGATGTTTCTCAAACTCCACTAATTTATCTGCTTTATCCGACTTTGACTTGTTTAGTTAAAACAATGGGCATGGACGTAAATTCTCGACAAGAGTCCCATAAAGACATTTAATACGTTTCGAGCAGGGCTCCACGTAATAAATTTTTAAAAAGGAGAAAACTTAGTTAATAGGGTTTAGGAGAGGCTTACGAATATTTAAAGCGCCATGGAAATGGCCAATGAATTTTAATTATACGGGCTTCGTTCAATAAAACCGGTGTATTTCATAAATATCCATCGTAACATTTGAGAAAAGTATTTGTTAGTAAAACAGATAAAAATCGACAGTACCGGATTGAATCAAAAAAACAAAAGAACTAGGTTGTCAAAATGAAGCAAATCCCACTTGTAGCTAATAGAAGTACTGGATATATGAGAACTGAAAAAGAGGAACAAGTGGTAGAAGCGGGTGCACTTACAACTGCTAGTTCCAAGAAAAATACAGCAAGTGAAAGAAGAAAAATATAACGGAAACATCGTTTTATATATAATGCACAAAACAATATATGAATAAGATAAATTTACTTTCGTAAACAAATGATACCTCGTCAATTTGTCCATAATATTTTCAATAAATAATTTGTCAGCTTCAACTTGTCTTCTGTGGACGCTCATGTACATAATATTGGCTGTACTTATTGAACAAATAAACCAAAAATACCAAATCTTACATAGTCAAGTATTCGCTGTGTGTAGAGTATTGGGTGAGGGTAAAGAAGTCGATGGAGCGCTTGCAGCAGACACAAATTGCATTAAAGTAGGTAGTAGTAACGTAGGTAGTCTATAGTAGGCTGGCTGTCAGGTCATATGTGTTTACAAAAGTTAATTCGTAAATGAATCTAAAAATGGGCCGTTATATTTGCTGTGTTGTAAATTAGTAGTGTGAAGAAGTAGTAAATGTAAATTGTATCGATTTCCTACGGCAGCTTGGAAATTAGAACAATGCAAGAAATGGATAGAAATGGACAAAAAGGGGTTTACTAAGAAATTATTGGTATTACTCCTGGAGGCCTAATTTCAAGTCCAAAGTAGCAGGTAGAAGGAAAAGTGATTCACAAATGACTGTAGAATCTGCATTAATAAGTTATTTAGATCATGACATTATTTTGACGGCCAAAGAGTTTTCAGAATTAAGACGAGTTTTGGACGAAGCTGAAAGTGAGTGAGGATAGCTATGCCATCCTTCCTACAGGACAAAAGTGAATTTTGCAGAGTGGAAACTCAAGAATCATACAATATTGCCCGTGTCAGAATTCATGTCGAAAGACAAAAACTTAGACAAAGACTAAGAACTTTAAAATTCCATCTTAGCTATTTATCCACGTCGATTGCCATTGTGTACATATTTATTGTGGATTGGTAAATTTACAACCCCCAATAGTTAAAGAAATAATAAAAAATAAATATTTATTATGAATAGTCAACATTAATTCTTATAATTCTTTATAAACATTTCTTCTTATTTATTTGGCATTACATAGAATCTATATCAAATTGCCTACATCTTTTCCAGTGAAACTTCGTTTTTCATGTGTCACATTATTGCTACCAACAGCAGTATTTTCCAAATACAACGCTTGTGAACAATGTTCAAAATAACAGACTTCACTACATAATATAGCATATTTTATGAAGCCTTCATCCCTTTATTGAAGAAAAACGCATGCTAAGGTCTTTGTCCACAAACACTGATGCAGTGCAATGAAATTTAATGCGATTTTACGAGCAATTTTAATATTACCAATTTAATTAGATTTTCTGACAGACACATGACAGCCTACAAAGTTGTAAATGCTAAGCGGCGCTGATGTCGCCCACATACCGAATATTAATGGCTTAACATAACTGAATACATATAGCGTGGCCAAGTCATAAAATCCATAAACAAAATAACATACAATAAATCTCTGAAATGGCGAAGGAGCTTCCACCAACAGAGATAAGAACAATTCATAAAGGAATAAATAGTTCTTACGACTAAATTTACAGAAGATGATATACTATACCAAAAGAAAAATGCCATTAGAATAATAGTGGTCTTCTAATTAAGCATTGTCGATTTAATAAACACATGAGTCTTATGGAGTTGAAAATCCCACGTACTATGCCAGTGTTAGGCACAGTGGCACAGTCAAGTTTTTTAATTGAGAAAATTCAAAATTCGAAAATTCAAATTAAAAATTTGAGAGCTATACATTATACACATTATATATATATATATATATATATATATATATATATATATATATATATATATATATATATATATATATATATATATATATATATATATATATATTGGCCTGATACAAAATACGCAGCTAGATAATACATAAGAGACTAAATAAGGATAAAAGACTAAATAAATGTAAAAGGCACAGCTAGATAAGGTAAGGAATGATTTATGTCTAGAGGCAAACTCTACACAGCTGGAAAGCTGTAACCTGTAACTGACTACACACATCCTTAAAAAACCTCTATGCAGTTTCCTAGAGCACACGCTAGGAGTAAGTGGCATTTCAGTGTTTTCTTTTAATCACGGCAAAAAAACTATGCTTTTCCTTTAAACAAAATGTTTAAACAAACTGTTCAGCGATAAATATTGGTTCAATAACCTTGAAAATGTTAAGATAATGTATAATTTTCGTTATATAAAATCGGAATCAATAATCAGTAAGACGTAGTTCATCATTCAAATGCATTTGATAGAACTGTGAAAAGTATTTGGACACACTAAAATCCCAGCCTTCTTTACACTAAAGCATCAAGGGAAGGAAGGAAGCCTCTCATGTTTTTCTTCATATCTAAAAGATTTATTTATGCATTCGTGAAGATGTGTGCAATTTATTGAAAATGTAACTTCCAAATTAACTTTGAGTTCATCTACATTTAACTATTTTTAAGAATGCGAGAGGTTCTAAATTAGAATATTGAACACCAGAAGAAAAGGAGAAAGATTTGCCGTAAATATTTATATCTAAATTATCTGTTTATACATTCTTGAAGATGTATGTAATCCAATGAATGTAACTTCCACCTAAAATTTGTGTTCATTTGTATAGTGATTTTTAGAAATACGAGATGTCTCAAATTAAAACCTTGATGTACGCCTAACGAAAAGGAGAAATGTTTGCTGAACCAATTCGATATTAGATAAATTGTTGATTCGTTATGAAGACGACCTAAAAAGTTTGCACAAGATTCTGAAAAACCTTAGTAATACTATACTTCTAACAATATTTGGTATACTATTTAGTTGAATGATTTTTAAAAATCTGTAAGTATGTTACATCAATTTGATTTTTATTATCCAAGACTTTGGAAAGGTTTTGTAAAAAATTTCATTCATTTGCATCATATTTGAGTTTCTTTAAGCAAATCTATGTTCAATTATTTCGTGAGTAATACACTTTGTTATGGAAAATTGTTTTAGAGATTTTAGAGAGAGTTACATAATAAAGAAATACCTCTATAACTCGTTCTCATTTTATTTTCCTATTTTCAAAATGGAGCGCACATAGGCTTTTCCGCAATGCCGCAAAAGTATATTCATTATAATAATATTGCACAAGAAATGTAATGGGTCTGGAAAATCTTAAGTACAATCATTGACAGTATGGCCAAAAGAGGCGAAGTGGTTTTCATCGAGTCGATGGCCAGTTCGGCTGTTCGGCCTCAACGTATTATACTGCCTTCTTAAATTGATCAAACCACATTTCTTTCGGCGGAGTCCCATTTGCGGCGGTGGTCGATTCAACAGATGATGAAACGAGACATATGCTCGCCGAGTCGACACATCGGTCCTCATTTTTAATATGACAATTTATAAGATAAAGACGTTATCAGTCGTTAAGTCGTTGCGACCGTTGAATCGATGAGAACCGCTTCGTTTGTTTTCTCTATATAACTAAGAAAGAAAATGTAACTGCAGAATATCTTCATTTTTGACACCTATGATAACGATAGAAGAACTAGTTTGTTTCTACAATGATAATCTGTCCGAATTATATAGTTCCAGCTGTATCAAAATACCTTTCAAGAAATCAGCATAAGGGTTCACAAGATTCCCCGGGAATGAGTATGCCCGAGGTTCGGTATTGCTACAAACAACTTATACCACACTTATATATATATATATATATATATATATATATATATATATATATATATATATATATATATATATATATATATATATATATATATATATATATATATATATATTTCCTTTTTTTTTTTTTTTTTAATAAAGTATTCTCTTTTAATTCACATATGAACCAGATAGGAAATCGTCAACAGCGGTTACTTTGCCCACCGGGGTAACTTTACCTATTTTTACACAGCATTATTATATTAACACAGCACACAGTACAAAGTTGCTAAACCTACCTAAATTTTGATACTTACCTACCTAACTTTTTATTTCAGAATAATGTCACAAAATACACACCGAAGTTGGGGCGCTGTCAGTACAAGGATTATTCTCAACAGGATTTTGAAGAAGCTCTGAATGCTGTTGCCAACGAAGAGATGTCAATAAGGTAAGCTGCATCAAAGTTCAACATCCCAAGAAAAACCATTGGCAATAAATTCATAGGAAAGCATACAAAGTCTGTTGGTCACCCAACTGCACTTTCTCCAGCTGAAGAGTCTAATATTCTCTACCAAATCCTTGCATGTGCTGACTGGGAGATGCTTTAGGTGTTTTAGAAGTGATACTAATCGTGAGAGACTACTTGGTGAGATGCGGCCGGGGTGTTAGGAATTTTAAAGGCGGTAACCTGCCAGGAGAAAATTAGTACAGCTCATTCATTCAACGCCACAGACAGAAAATGTCAAAATATATCTCGAGAACGAGCCACTGTACGTGAACTACGACGAAACTAATATCATGAAGTGCATTACTTCAGAGGTGGCAAAATAAATTTTGAATCAACTGTTCTCATGTTCATCTTGGCTTATTTTATCCCCTACAAACGTAAAATTGCCTAGAAGAGACTTTAAAGGCAGTTTTCAATAGAAAACCAAAGTTGCCTCTCTGTCTTGTGGGCAAAGTTACCCCTCTTGTCCAGGTAAGTTTGCCCACCAGGTTTTTGAATTTTTACAGAAAGAGAAAGCAACGAAAATATATTTTAACATGATGAATCAATTCTACAAGCCCTCCCCCGATCCTAGAAAATTTTACCCCTCTCCAACCGATAGAGAATTACACGAATTTTTTATTTGCAATTTAAAAGTAGGTAAAGTAACCCCGGTTTACGGTATCGATAATGGTAACTGTACTAAATAGTATTTTGGTATAACTCAAATTATAACGTTATCAAATCAAGAGTTTACAAGGTTCTGTATACAATTGAAAAAACTTTTCTTCTAAATAAAAAAAAACTGACGTCGTTTTGGAATTTTTCGTAATTAATAATTATGGATGAAAATGAATCGAGACCATTCTTTATGGATGTACGGTATATTAATTCGCAAAAAGAACTGACACAATTGTCTATTGAGTATGTTGCTACGGTTGACAATCCGATTCATTTTTAAATCTTACTTAAAAATTTATTTATAGATATATATTAGTAAATAGATCAAATTGTGAATTATACCATTCCGTGACCTTATTCGGTGCCATTTAATTTAACAATTAAATGTGTTACTAGCAAGTGTTAACACGCCCCATTAATAATCTTAAGTGTCACGAAATATAAATTTAAAAATACACAAATTTAGTTCACGGTTTTACACAAAGCCTATATCGGCAAAATTATAGACATTTACATTTAGAGTAGACCTATTTCGAGAATTTTCAGTCATGCGAAATGATAATTAATAATCGATTAGATTATACTGTGCTGGAATTCATAAAATTGCCCTTAATTTATACAAAACGTAATATATTGCTGCAATATTTCAATTGACAACAAAGGAAAATAAATTTGTAAGTCTTACTTGCCTTTTAAGACGTCGA
The DNA here is from genome assembly GCA_037954035.1 of Rosalia funebris. Classification (NCBI taxonomy): domain Eukaryota; kingdom Metazoa; phylum Arthropoda; class Insecta; order Coleoptera; family Cerambycidae; genus Rosalia; species Rosalia funebris. The sequence continues at coordinate 39,934,474 of JAZFAV010000007.1, forward strand.
CCACGAAACTGGATAACATACCTGAAACAAACAAAATGTTATGTAATGTGTACGAGAGGTGTTCGTTGTAAAAAAAAATTAGAAACAAGCTTAAGGATCGTGTCATGAGTTGAATATTACATCATGCAATTTACAATATAATGCAAATGTTATTTCTTTCCTTTACCTCGTTGTAATGAGAGCTTAAGTGCACGTGCACTTTGTCTACCCTCTTTTCCCTTTATAGAATCCGAGTCGGATCTAATAAGGGTTTTTCTGTTGTCTAAAGAAATTGATGGCAAATTTAAAAGAAAGTGGGGAGTCAGAGGAAAAAAAAACAGTGTAGGAAGAGAACGCGTTGAATGAAAAGTTAAAATTAGAAAATTACAATAATTATGCGTAATGAGAATACTATATAACGACTTTTCACATTGGTCTACCTCTTTTTTTTTTCTATGGTCGATTCGAATTCAAGAGAAGCAAATACAACTGTTTAAAATTCTCTTAAAGTATTTAAATAAAACACAACAATTTAAACAACACAATAAAATAAAATAAAACTCAACGCACATAACAGTACGCACCTGTACCAAAGTTCCTGTCAGTTTAATGGCGTTTGACCAATAGCATTGCAGATTTCAGTGAGTCACGAGACGCTCACTATTTATACGTACTGAATTTTGGAGATGAATACACTTTAAGAGATATATGTGAAATTTATTTACACAGAACGAAAAAACGACGCAAATAAAATAAAAAAGGCATTATGACAATGATTCTTCATATGACGTACAACCGTTTATTAGCATAATATTACATCTGTAATGTTTACTTTACTTTAAGAATGTTAAGTCCAATGGTTTACAGTTTCGTTTGTCCTCTGACATCTTCGCTGTTATGTAGGAGGCCCAAGGCTAGTTAGTCAATTAGGATGTATTTCGCACTGATGCAAATAACGCCTACTGCACTCCCTGATTGTCTCGTCTACTGTAGGGACATCCAGATTATGTTGTATGTCATTACTTGAAATAAAACAGGGAGCATTAATAACTGCAAGCAGGGTTTTCTAAAAGCATAACTGCAAGCAGATTGAAATTGTTTATGAGCGCGTTGTTGCATTTGGCTGATATATCCATATCTGAATCCCGTAGGTCCAAATAAGTTTAAACATTACATTTAGGGATGTACGGCTTGACTTGACTTTCAAGCTACTTGCCTTCAAATCAAGTCAAGTTCAAGTCAAGTAGTTATATTTCAAGTACTTGAAAAATCAAGTAGTTCTTGAGGACTACTTGATTTTTTCAAGACTACCTGATCTTTCATTAATCATTTAATATTATCAAGAAATAAGAATACAGGAAATTTTGCAATAAAACCTAAAATTTCCAAAACTAAATCTTTAATTATAATCTAATAAATATATAAATATAAATGTAAAAAATACTAATAATAAACTATTTATTGGGCATATTAATAACATAATATATTATTCTAAAATATTAAACCAAATAATAAAACTGATAACGATAAAAATGATTTTCCAGTGTATGCCCTCTTCTTCTTCAGTAACATCTTAGTAATAGCACAATTTAAAAGAAGTCTTTAATATCATCGTTTGTCATCCACGATCTAAGGCACATGACACTTCTAATAGAGTTATCGTCTAATCGGTTACGGGTTTTTGTAATAGTTAGAGCAGCCCTGGAAAACTACCTTTCAACAGGAGCTGAGGATGCAGGTGTTGATAAAAAATCTTTGGCAATTATGGCCAAGTTTGGAAAAACGCTTTCGTGCCTTTTCCACCATTCTAAAATATCTTCACAACTGTTAGCTCGTGAATCAGACAGATATTTGTCTATTTCATAGAGCCAAGCCATTTCATATTTTGGGTTGACAGATTCCTTAAATAAACTTAGTAGATCGATGTCAAATTCACCGCATATCATTATTTTCATCTGGTTTTGAAGATGAAGATGATATGAGCAGTGAAATGGACCTAAAATACTTTGTTTTGAAAATTTCTTCAATATGCTTGACTGCATCCATCTGCAACTCATTTCCTCAATTGTATTGGAAAATGTTTCCACCTTATGTCGGGGGTCTAAGATTAAAACAACATAGTATATCCAGTTACTTCTCTCGTAATGTTTAATGATTTTGTCTCTTGCCGCTTGAATGCTATATATTATTTTCTCATCACATTCATCTCTATCTGGGTTATTGCCGAGTTCTATAGCCCATTTTTCCAAGTTTATCCAGAAGCATATTTATACCAATTATCATCATCGGAAGTGTACAGTAGGCTTCACCTTCTAATGATGTGGAAATAGTCTTAAAAATATTCAACAAGTATTTGTAAATTTTCTCCATTACCGACCATTCTATATCTGTTGGCTTCAGAGTCTTTAAGTTGTCTATATTATCACAAAAGATGTTCAAAGCTCTTCTCATGCGAGTATTTAAACTCCACCGTAGCATTTTGAAAGTTGAATTCCACCTTGTTATGACATCAAGTTTTGGCATAGCCATCTTCAAGTTCACAGTACATATTACAAAATTTTTCAGAATCTTTACGTACATGTTCAGAATTTTTCAATTTTTTTTTGCTAGACTGTTTTCAAGATTCTTTTTATAGCTTTTATTGCTAAGGCAAGCAAGATCTTGCAGTCGTAATTCGCGCGTTCTCGTACATAATTGAATGATTATTTGGTTATCAGGTAATATCAAGTAACTTGAAATTACTTGATATGAAGTCAAGCACTAATGATGAAAAATCAAGTCAAGCCAAGTAGCGGATTTTTGAAAACCTTGGATTTCAAGTCAAGCCAGGTAATTTATAAAAACATCAAGTTACTTGACTTGATGAATCTCTAATTACATTATATGCCAAAGGTTTATTTCTAATTGGGAGTTGGGATTTGCTTCTGAGGAGCCAATAGTGTTAATAGATAGTTAACGCATTGTGTTGTAGATATATATTTGTTGTTTAGTCTTATTGAAGGTGAGTTTCCGTGGCATTTTATCCATGCCACGATAGTTTGATTGTTCTTCGTTTATTTTAATATACCAGATTTTGGCCCATTCTTCTATTTGATCTACGTTTTCTCTTGCTCAAAAGCAAAATTGTTGCTGTTACATTTAGATCATGGTTTTCAGCCAGGATAGGAGTCATCCGCAGAGATCGAGTTAATTACTCCCTCAGTAATTTGAATATCAGCTGTGAAAATTAGATATAATATTGGTCTAAGCACGTCACTCTGAGGAACTCGGATCTTATCAGGCGTAATTCTGTTATTTCTGACTTATATCTGATTCTAAAATACCTTTATTCTAAGTAGGATGTAAGACAGATAAACATGCCATATGGTAGGTTCTTTTTGAGCTTATATAGCAGCCTCTGATGCAAAACCTCATCAAAGGCTTGACTCACATCGAGGGAAATTGCTGCGCAGCAACTTTGTGCATTTTATGAACGTGATCCACAACTCTGAGAGTCTGTTTAATGACAGAATGGCGGTCTCTAAACCCTAACTGATGATCAGATATAATATTTTTATCTGCAACGATGTCCATTAATATTTTTGTCCATACTTTCTCCATAATTTTGGGTTACTAACAAGCGACTGATTGGTTGGTATGATGATGGAGAATTTGGAGGTTTTCCTTGTTTGTAGACAAGTATTATTTCGGCTATTTTCCATTGTCAAGATTGGCCTGGTCATATCTAAGTGATTTTTTCAGGTTTAGATCATTTTTGAATTTATATTTATGACTATACCCCGGTTTCAAAATTGTAGGCAGTAAGTAATTCGCAACATGTGGACCAGACAAGGCAAATAGACAAGGCGCGCGCCTTGTCTCGCGCACGACTAAAGAGAGTAGAGATCACAGAGTGCAGGGAGTGGTCTTTATAATTTACACGTAAAACAGACACGAGACTTGTGGAATCGTATTACCAGTGCATAAAAATAGTGTTCTATACCTTACTGCCTACTATTTTGAAACGAGTATAGAGATAAATTGGTTGATATTTGTAAGCCTCTAGGTAACCACTATGAAGTATTAGAATGTTATCTCATCATAATATTAATGATCTTATGAATTTCTTCAACAGTCTTCAATTAATGAAGAATTAAAATCATTACGAATTATCTCAATACATCATATTAATAATCATTATTGTTTATTAATATCGAATGGTTATTTCTTTCTGGGTACATTAAATTTGTTTGTCCTAATATGTTCCATACATATTTCCCTATATGGTAATGATTGATGTTCTTGCTGGAGGTACAACGCATTAAAAAACGTCAACTGGTATTCGCCAATTTAATTTTACATCCAAATTTAACATGGTCGAGTTAATGATGTTACACAATACTTTCATTATGATATGATGGCAGCCGCATTCTATAACATTACGGATTGACAAGTGAATACGTAATGGAATTAGTAGGTGTATTGCAACGAAGCTTTCGGTTTCACGTTTCTTAATTTGTAACAGAATCCGCGCAAGAAACGTTCCTTTTTAACGCGAATGGGATACAAATACATTTTTAAGTTTCCATTTAAAATTATTTTATAATCTGATGCGTTAAGTAGTTTATTCACTCGCGGAAGTTCAAATTTCTACTTTAAAGTTTTTAATTTTTATGTTTTACCAGTGCTGTATTACCGTCTTCGGTAGTACACTATTATGGCATTTCTCTCAAAACATAAAAACTCAAAATTTTAATTTTGGTAGAATGCACACGTTCATGGTCGTTGTTTAATGAAGTCGGCTCTTCCAGGTTATGTTCTGGTTGTGGCGCAACATATTAAGGAAAGTGTTATAATAGAAAAATATAGATGTCTTTTTCCGAACAGCTAATATACGACAGAGACCTCCTTCCAATAAGAATACTGTGTATACGTTCTGAAGTAAGTGAGCTGAAGTGTTCCCGTGGAAGGAGCTAGATTGGTTAAACAGAGCAGTATTATGGATCGACTTACAGTTAATATATGAGTAAATTTCTGTGTTACGTCGATACATTCGACTAAATCACGTCCTAGGTATTTCCTGCGAATAAAATTCAAACATTTTGTATAATATAAGCCTATTATTAGCTAACTATTTTATGGTAACATAAAATGAAATTTCTAAATCCACTTATTTTCGTTTATAATGAATACTAATTATTATAAGGGGCTATAACCACGAACTTATAATGTTATGCAACCAAACAAACTTTACACTGACATTTCAATATCTAACAATAAATTATTAGAGGTCGATAAAAGTCAGAAGATAAGAAGGCAAAATAGTTACTTCGTTCACCATTTTCCGAGATTTAAACGGGCTAATACTGATTTAGTTTTCCGCAAAATACCAAGACACTATACACTAAACTTGACGAGTGTTTCGCCAACAAAGTTGGCACCATCTGGAGATAATTAGAACTATTTTAGATTAGTTTTAATCATCTCCAGATGATTCCAACTTTGTTGGCGAAACGCGCGTCGAGTGTAGTGTATAGTGTTTTGGTATTTTGTGGAAAACTAATTCTTCACACCAAAGGTCTCGACCTATTCCAGTATTAAACGGACTACCCAAATTCTCAACAACCTCAAATATTTTTATACTTCGACATTTTACAACCCCTTACATATTTTTTATACTTAAAAAAATCCAGATAACGCTTTAATGTAGTCTCTATAGAACATGACATTACATTTGATGTAAATACCTGAATAATTTTCAGTGCAGAATTATAGAAAAGGAACACGATCGGATTACAGTACATGAGTCAATTTACTAACATACACATAACACTTGATATACATGAATAATTTTCATCTTATGGATTGTGTTGTGAATGAGTGATTTTTTATTATATGAATTTTTATAAAAAAATATTATTAACTGGATAATATATACGTAATGATAGATAATTTATTTCTACATTTTGCTTGCTTTCAAATATCAAGTTAATCACGGTAGAAAATTTTGCCCAGATTTTAGTTCTTTTTTTTTTTTGTCGACAATCCCATTTATAATTACATATTCATAAGTTATGTATAAATTAGGTACATGAATAAGTAAATTACAAAAAAAAAACAATCTTGTTTAGACATTCTTTAAATGTTTTATTGGTCGAGTTAAATAATAAATGAGACTAGGAGAGGGTATGAACCTTCAATCGCTAGCAAGAAAAAAAAACAGGTGACTGTTTCTCTACAAACACCGAAAAATTATACCTTACTCAACGTGGGTTTCTCAACCAAGCTGTATTACCAGATGATTAAAGGTCATGTTCAGTTATGAATGAATAATGTCCGTCAGTAAATCGTACATCACGTAAAAGTCAGGGGTGGATCCAGGACATTGCGCTGAGGTATACGTATATGTAAGTATGACAAATAATATATTGCCTTTATAGGATCTACTACCGACTATTGTTGAATTTATAGGATCCAAAATAACAAGAATAATAAAGGTCATTAAACATACAACACGGCAAACCGTATTTTTTTAGAGTTCTATTTATTAGCATCTAAAAGTTCAGCGAGTGAAATGAATAACACTTAAAATCCATTTATATGCGGGGAAAAAACCTTTCAGTGTCTACAGAGGCAACTGGAACATATTTAAATTATCCGAACTTATTCAAAGGCGCGTGTATATTGGGTTGAGAAAAGTTTACCTTCTTATCTACGAGGACCACAGTACCATATAGTGTACGAAATCCGAGACTGTGTATGTAAAATCGTTCCCAATTGAGTTGTCATGCGCTCGGCAGAGTGTCCTGTTAAATAAAAAAGGAACTAGGGAAGGTTAAATGTAATGTTTATTGATTAACCATTGTATATCCAGGGGATGTAGGTGTATATAATATATATTTTTTTGAAAATGACTGCATACTCGTATATACATCCTAAAAAATCAGGTAATTGGGCGCCTGCTGAGCGTGTGAGGTAGAGAGTGCTCCGTTTGTATTTAGTTTGTCGATCACACTCTTTACATCATCAAAATTAATCTCATTGTAGCTTGCTGCCTCTTACCATATGCCCAAACGCGTCACAATAAGCTGTGGGGTAATGGCGTATTCGACAATTAGTCTTGAAATAATTTTCCTCGAGACGATATCTTTAGAAATGTCTTTTTCACGTTGGTTATTAATTTGCCGATTGTGGAATAACAGTCCCTAATAGTGTTGCAAGACGATGGTGTTCGTGTACTAAACATGCTGTATGCAATAAACTGATATAGCTGTATGTATTTTTTAAATACATTAGATATGCTTCCATGGAGGAAGCTGCATGGCATCGGTTGTATAAAGTAACACACGCCCTTTATTGTCCTTCAAATCGTCGCCTCATATTTTTCTTAGATTATCAAAAATTTAACTAGTGTCTCTGAATTCGTCGCATCTAGCATTTTAAAGGCAATTAGCCGTGATTGGCCATTAGCGTGGTCTTGTGCATCTCGTCAACTAATACGTGGGCGATGTTCACATTATTGGTGGTTTCATCCAGTCACCTATACGTTATTGTCACGCACCTCAGAATTACGTTTCTTTGAATTTTTGCGCACCTTGGGATTACATAACCAGATCTTAGAGTTGACTCAGCAGACACAGTAGCATTATCCTATTTCCCATCGATATAATTTTGTAGCAATTGTTGTGTCGCAACATACTATATTTCATCGTATATTGCACCTTATCATTGTGTTAACTAAGTCTGACTAACATCAGTTACTCTGGTACATGAATGATCTGAAGATGATTTTGATAGACGTAATCAATTTTATGAAACAATGCATCAATTGTATAACCAAGATAATAATTTTGTGAAGAATTGTGGTCTTCGCTGACGAATGTACGTTTTGGTTAAAAGTCCCACTATTAACAGACAATTTCCGGTATTGGGCAACAGAGAATCCACAAGTTCCTATTTTTTCTTTTGACCGAAAATTAATTGGGGGGAGGTATCTTGAATTAGTTTAGTTTAATTTGATGTCATTATTGTTAATTTTATTCCCTTATCCACGGAAACTCGATCCTCCAGAAGACCTAATTTTTCAGCAATATGGTGGTCACCCTCACTTTGGTCGTCTTGTTCGTGAATATTTATATGTTACGAGGTGTGTAAAATAAGTAATGAGATTTGCAACGTAGCGTTCGATTAGGCAACACTTGAGATGCATGACTTGTGCAAGATGAACATATGATATGACTTCAGTACGAGTTTGAACTTGCTAGAGTCATGCGGTTGTCCGTAGCGATTTTCTCCCTGAAATAGTTCTTTCTCATGTATTCTAAAAGTGACCGACATCAATTTTGAGCTACGGGGTGTTATCAGATTTGGGCACATTACAACAGAAACTTTTGCAAAACTTTAGCAGGCCTACGGAGACAGTGTACACTCTACAGAGTGTAGAGTACACTCTACAGAGACACTCAAGGGTCCAGATTTTTCGGTGGTTTAAGGCATTTTTAGAAGGAAGAGAATCGATTGAAGATGAATCTCGCAGCGGAAGACCTTCAGCTTCAAGAATCGATGAAAATGTCGACAGAATCCGGGATCTAATGCGTTCAGGTCGTTGGTTGACAGTCAGAATGATCGGGGAAGAGTTGAATTGAAAATCTAATGAACGATGATATGAGTCATCGTTGATTAGATCTTAACCAATAAATTAGGGATGAGACGAATCTGCGCAAAACCTTTCGCAGGACCAAAAGGATATCAGGAAGGAATACGTGTTTTGACATTTTGGAATAGATTGAATATGATCCTCATTTTTTGGAACGTGTCATCAGTGGTGAGGAGTCTTGGGTATTTCGAGTACGACCTGGAAACCAAGCGCTAGAGCATGGAATGGCACACTTCAACTTCTCCAAGGCCCAAAAAGCAAGAATGAGCAAGTCAAAGATCAAATGTATGCTGATTTGCTTTTGTGATAGCCAGGGAATCGATCATAAAGAGTTTGTGCTTCAACACTAAACGGTTAATCAACATTTTTACTAACAGGTTCTTGAAAACAGGTCATGCGTGTGAGACCAAACAGAACTGGGTGTTGCATTACATTAATTTGCCTTGCCACACAACAATTTCTATAAACGAGTTTTTACCCAGTAAAATCATTCCTGTGGCTTTTCAGCCCCCTTATTCGCCCAGTTTGAGTCCTTGTAACTTTTTCCTCTTCCCGAGATTAAAAAATCCTCAAAGGATACCATCTTCGAACATTCGAAAAAATTCAAACGGCTGTAACCGACCAGCTGAAGGCTATTCCAGTATCCGAGTTCCACAACTGCCATGAGGATTGGAAGAACAGTCTCATTACTTAATTTACACACCTCATATGTTTCCAAATCGCTGGGTAGTGAGGAAAGAACCCATAGAATGACCTGCGAGGTTACCAGTCCTAACCTTATTCGACTACTTTTTATGGGGTCGAAAAGTAAAGTATACGTTAACCTGAAGATGTAAAGAGAATTGAAGAGAAGAGGGAAAGCGCGACTAATAACACCGCAAATTATTGAAGTGAACTGGGGGAATTTATACAGGCTTGGACATTGCCAAGCTGAGAATGTAGTACATTTTGATAATGTCCTTCCTTTTCATTTCTTTCCTTTCCTGGCTCATCATGCAATGTCTTTTATGTGGAAGGTTAATTGCCTATTTTTCTTTGTGTGAGAGAATGTATTCTTTCGAAAAACCAACAATGCACATTAACTGATATCGTTACGCTTGACTGCAATTTGCCACTATCCATATACTGCAGGATTATTAACGTTATTCAATTTCTAAATAGTAAATGGCGATTTTATTAAAATTAATACGGGCATGGAAATATAAAGTGACGTCCGGCACCACCATTGCCATAGGCAATCTGAATAATGAATAGGTTAATTTTTGCAGCTCTGATTAAATTCATTTATTATCTATAAAACAGTAAATAATAACGCGGGCTTATATATTAATAGGATATTAATAATTGTTGCAGTATAAGTTATATTTTAATCAGGCACGACAAATAGCGGCCATAATGAAAATTTAAGTGATTTGTTCGGATGGTGTGAATTCTACATTCAAGCAAACATCTGTTACATCACTCGTTTGTGCACAGCCACTTGATTTTATTACAAATGGATTTCATATTTCATTCTTGCGTTTTCCAGTTTCCTAATTTACATACATACGTCTAGACCACCTCTGACATCTGGTAGGAAATTGGAAATATAACGCTGCTTAGTGCTTAGATACGTTCTACTTAAATTAAACTCCTGTTCCAGAGGACAGAGGAAGCGAGCAAATCGTCCAAAAAAAAAAAAACAATGCACTATCGTCATATACGGAATATTCGTACTTATATTCTTGTCGATCCTCGTTCGTGAAATGATCCCATACACCATACATACTATGAAATGTAAAATTGGCTGTGCTCTTACATAAATGATATGTATAAAAAAAATTGAAAGAAACATAAAACGTATCGGTGTTCAGTCTGCGGCAGCAATTCCACAAAAAAGTACCTCCTACTTCCATAACACAGTCCTTAGAATATTTCACAGCCCATTCATTTATTTTGTTTTATTTAATTCATTTTAGTACAAGGAGACGCCAATTAAAATTTTTAAGTGGGAGTAGCTGGGGATAAGGGGGTGAAACCTAAACTGCACCGGACACAGGCTTTAAATCTTCCCTTAGATATCTAAATGTACGTGTTTTTGTCGAGAGCCTATTTTCCTTCATAAAATAAACAATTGAGGTGGTTAGTTTTGAAATAAAAGCACAGTATATATCTGTGATTGTGATGTATACAACAGTGGAAAAGGACCAAAAAAAATTATTAGTAATTTGATTAGTAGTGTATATTTATAACAATATACAAATCATAGTTTATGACTGTATTAATAATTGAATTGTTTATTTTCAAAAGGTGGCGTTTTCAATATTTTTTCCGAAATTCGTACTTTAGGGGGGTGTTGTAAATTAGTCCTTCTCACATCAATATGTGAAATGTGCTTATATATAAATATCTTGCGTATAGAAGGCAGTAGAAAATAAAACAAATTCCGTTTATTTTCAAAAGTTGACAAGTCCCAGGACTAGCGGGACTATTTCTAGTGACTAGCACATACATTCAAAAAAAGTGTTCTATCACGACAGTGCATGGGCAAAAAGATACCAAAACAAAAAAAATCTATTGCTATATCCTGTTCTATATGTTCGAATACAAACAGAACGTTCGAATAAGACCATTTGGTTACAACACGCAATATTATCGGTGGCCTACTAATGGCCACTATGAATACTTTTAAATTATTAAAAACATCTGAAACCATCCGGCGCAATATTTCCTAACGAACCATCGATTCGAACACCATCGAAGAGAAAATGGTTACTGACATCAGGAAAGTTGTAATGTATGTCCGATAAATTCCTTGTATTTTACGAGAACATTTTGTCATGAAAGACAAGAATGAATAGAGCAGATGACTCTGTAGATTTCATTCAGTTGGATAACACATCATATCATTTCCTATATTATTTCCTTTTAATCGACAGTCATTTTCCGGCCATCTGATTTTCGTTTTTTATTTTACCTAGGTACTTATGCCATAAAAATAATACTTTCACTAAGCTGGCTTTCTTTAATGAAACAGTAATAATGACATAATGACCATGTGATAAAAATGGCATTTTATGGTAAAGGATGTGGTAAAATATTGCCCCTAACTGGCATTTAACTTCCACTTAGTTTCAAAACATGACATGTCCAAGTTGGTTTTTATGGTTTCGTAAATCAACAGGTGGGTAGAAAAATTCAAAAGATAATAAGCTAACAAGTATGACAATGCTTGCAATTTAACGTGGCTTTTGCAACTTTATGGCCTTAAATTCCATATTTAATTGGTTTTGCTTCTATTGAAAAATTTCAATTTGTGGACATGTCATCTTTTGAAAATAAACTCTTCAATTAATGTAATAATCTTTTAGTTAAAAATATTCATATTTTAAATTAATAATATTCATATTTATTCTTAAGTTTAATGTGATAAACGTCTCTTATTATTATTATTACTATTTTTTAATCTAGATAATTTAATTTGATCGGCTACGTACCGTTGAAATTAAAACTGTTCAAATAATTGTCGACTTATTGAGTAAATAATTTCACTAAGAATCGATAGGCATCAAACAAAATCCTTTTAAAATTTCATTAGAGCGCAAATTGATAGCTTTTAATTTCAGAGTTCTTAGCTCCACTTTATAATACAATTCGAAGTTAATTTCCCTTCCATTGTTTGCCGTATCAGTAAACGTCTTTGAATTTCAATTTTTCCATCCCGGTTCGATTGTCGTTTAAAAATTGTATTGATTTCGTACGCACTTAAAACTAATTGAATGGCATGTAAAGGGTCGTCACAATATTAAAAAAAAGCCTCCTTCTAATTTATCGAGCTTGATAAGGTCGTTTACTTAACAATTAATTATGTCTCTTTATACTAAATTAGAACTACAGATTGTTAAAAATATTAATCTCAATGAGCCGAAAATATAATTTTTTAAAAATTCAATAATATATATACACCAAGACTTTTTGGCACCTTTCCATGAGAGGTTTATCCTTCCATTAGTGATACCTGTTCCTTTTCAAAAACCATTACCAAAACTATTCTAATGACATTGAATGAGAATATTTGAATATTATGGGTGTTGATTTTCTAATCTGGTTTATTTAAATAGGCTAATCTCCACCAATCAACATACTATCACTGACTCTCTCTATGACACCCATCTCATTGATGGAGGTGACTGACTGCCCTCACAGTTCTCATGACATGCATATGCGACACAATAACCAAATACAAGTTTCGTTATTTTTTGTACACTGAAATGAATCTTGGTTTTGAATAATTATAGTGATTAAAATATTAGAAGGCGGTATCCATCTGTGTATAGAATTGGAGAAGTTTCAACAACAACCCGGCACAGAGAAATTATTTGATATAAAGACAGTTGATATGCAGATTCGATGGAAAGGGCATATGATAAGGAAATGTTTGTGGGCCAAGGGGTTGGCAACTAACCTTTATTGTTTAGGATGATGATGCGATAGTCCATTTAAATAGAGATCAGTATTAGTGCCGTACGAAATATCTGCCGTAGCATTTACCAAAAAAAAATTCAATATTTCTAGTATAAAACGAGAATCTGGTTAATTATTTATATATTTATTTATTTAGGTTATACATTTATATTTATAGAAGCTTTTGAGATGTGGTGTTTCCGAAGAATGATGAAAATACTGATAGGGTTAGAAACGAAGAATTATTAGAGAAAGTCAGCGAGAAAAGAAGTATGTGGAAAAACATAAAGAAGAGAAGAGATAGAATGATAGGCCACTTGCTTAGACGTGGGGGAATAGTCTGCGATATTTTGGAGGCAAAAATAGGAGTGAAGAAAGGCATAGGTAGGCCTAGATAGACTACTGCTCACAAATAATAAGGGTACATCCCTTACTATTTGCACAATTAGCGAAATGCGTAGGTTACCACAAGATAGGAGAAGCTGGAGGTTAGCGTCCAACCAGTCTTAGGACTGATGACCTCATGATGATGATACATTTATATATCTTAGGTATTAAATTAATATAAGTATACCATAATATAGTGCACTTTACTCCGCATGGGGTAGATTATAATCCTTGTTGGCAACTATTATAGAGTATCTATGTAGTCTTCATGTTAAAACTATGAAACGTGAGGTAATGTAGGTGTTCGTGATTTATTATTAACCAACTTATGCCTAACTTCTATTATGGCTCAAGAAGTCAAAATTGCGTTGGCCACGTTTGTTAAAATATTTGGCCAAGTTGACCAAATAATGTGTTGAATATTATGAGTCGCTGGATGATTTCACCGAATAGATATTATATATATATATATATATATATATATATATATATATATATATATATATATATATATATATTATCCAAGCTATTTGTATCTCGCAACGATGGAGTACACGAGGTACATAATATATGTAAATGCATATTTTGTATCTGACACTTCACATTTATTGTCTACTTATTACTTAATAATAATAAATTATTAATAATATACAGTGATGTGAAAAAATATACACTCACCCTTAATTTGGACTATACCATGAGTAAAACTGAAAACTGAAATTAATTTTATGGATATATTAGAGCGGTATATTACGTGTAAACTAGTGTTTTTAGGATCTCATGTATTGGTGAATAACAAAGATTTATGAAAAAACGGGTCTGCAGTTTGTTAAAAATTATAAACTCACTGGTGTTTTTAAATTTCACTTGGATTAATACTGGGTCCATTTACTCTTATTTTTTATTACATTTAATAAGCGAATGTTCATTACTATTTATTAAATTGTCTCTGAAATTTCGTCCTACGCCGTTACAATTCGACGCTTGCGTTCATCAACACTTTCGATTAAAGGCTTTGCTGAATTGTATACTGCTCTTGCCATAATCCCTCATAAATTTTCTAAAGGATATTTTCAAACCTTTTTTGAAAGCCGGCCATATCATAACAGAACCAACTGTTTGATATCTTCTTGCCAATAATCTTCACTCCTTTCATAGATCATACCAATAATAGCTAAGGGATCTGTCAGACGAAGCTTCCTAGGTGGCGCTACCTGGGTCGCGCCACTTATTTTGACACCACTCGATTCGCGACCTGGCAAGCACCACCCACGGCTCCAAAGCCTTTCAGCTGAATAACGGAAGTTAAAGAGTTAGCAGCTATAGCCTACCTTCGCCTACGTAACCGGAAAAAAATAGACCGTTTTGGGTGCATCCCTTATTAAAACGCTTTCATATCAAGCAATTCCATCGCTGTTAGCTTCCTACGACCACGTATGACAAGCTGATTAGAAAACCATAGTACACTGGGCCGCGCCACCGCTGGGTAGCAGGCTGAGTCACCGATGGTCGACCAGGTCGCGCCACCTGTAAAGTGGCACCAACCCGTGTGAACGCCCAATTTAAACTATCTTGATAATTGTGTCGCCCGACCCAGGTAGCGCCACCCAGGAAATATTATCTGACAGAGCTCAAAACCCACCTGGTCCATTCAAATTTTTTTTCTCGTCGCTAAAGATTACGGGGTCCCAAAATTGTTTGTTTCGAAGATACTCGTCTGCGCATTTTAATCTAGCCTCTGTGATGCTGCTTAAGTGCAGATTTGTATAAACATTTTTCGTATTTAAAATGTCCTGACTTCACTGCCCATTTTCTGAGAGTGGAGTCATTGGAGTGATGAGGCTGCACTCACAGTCTAAACGACCGATAACCTGAGAAGATGACGCTCCTGTAGTTGATAATTTCCTCAGAAAAAAAAATTCCTGATGTCTTCGGTGAAAATTTCGTCCCGAGCGCTTTCTTTTACCACAATTTTTGACTCCAAGTTTGAGAATTTTTTGTACAACACATTGTGAACGATTAGTAATTGCGGCAATCCGTCGCTGTGTTTTTCTACAACTCCGTAAATCGATTATTCATTGCTTAAGTCATTCAATTCTTTACCACGTGGCATAATAAAAAAATAAAATAAACGTTCCAAGTCGCTAATAATTTAAAAGCACATGCCAATAACTCTCAGTCTCTGAACAAATCGTTACTCAAAATTTGTGTTGCCGTGCATCTCGCCCACTGTTTAATTCAAAATGAGTTTATATTTTTTTGCCAAATGTGCAGTAGCAACCAGTAAGTACGTTATAGTTCGAGAGCAATAACACTTTTTATCTATCAGTAGCCTGTTCAATAATATATGTTAAGGAACTTTTCTTTCAGGAGGTATAATAAATGCCATTAAATATAAGCTTGGGTTTATACTTCTTTACAACATTGTATAAATTCGACCAAGAATATTACTAAATTTTTATTAAAACTACTAAATTATTATGTTAAAACCTGAAGCAATTTTATGATTGCTGAATAAACAACTTATACCCAAATGGTTTGTCTGTTCTAAGAAACAAACATAGCCATTATCATGGCCAAGTTTATTAAAATTAATAAATATTAAATGTTCGAAAACTTTTATACATTCATATACTTTTATTTTCAGTAAGGACTAAATCCTATCATTATAAAAAGGATTGTTGGTAAATTTTCAAAGGCATCTAGATATTAACAAAGCACATTTAATAACCTGGTTTTTCTAAACTCAGAATCATGATCATGATCATATTTAATTGGAAGGCTCGATAATACAAGTACTATTTCAAATATGATATTTAGGAATTTGGCTGGTATTTTTAAATATTTTCTAGACATGCACTAGTACACACATATAATATGTATCAATATTTCATTAGTGCAATAAAGAAATTAAATTGGTCCATAATGAAACGACGCGGAGGTTGGAAAAGCAATACCGTAGCTGAGAATTTCTCAGAACATCCATCGAACACAAGAAAAAAAGGTCATCAGTAATTCTTGGAGATTTACTGATGACCTAGTGTGGAATAGAAACGCAACAAGAAAATGATTTATTAGCTAGTTTGATTCTAAGATCAGCACCTGCCATTAATTTAACAAACTGCAATAACTGTGTATTTAAAATTTATAATAAATGGGTGAGTTTGAATAAAAATTTCATCAGTTAATATGGATTTTTTCTAATTATAATACAAGCACTATAATGAATTTTATTATTATCCTGATACCATAATAAACAAATGTTTTCTTTTCTTTTTAATAAATGTACATATTATTATTATTATTTAGTTTTGGGTGGATCATCCCCTGTACTATACAATATTGGTAGGCTGAAAGGGATATACTAAATATATGTCAGCTCGCCACAGGATTTTTTGTTCCAGATATGCGTCAGTTGCGTAGCGGAATTCATCAAATAAGTTGTACGCGGGACCTCAAAGCAGCCCTAAATGCTCTAACGAGGTACGCGATTTTAATCTGCAATTTTTCTGTCAACTCCCCGCGTAATCCTTTTATAATTATTGTGCCAACGACGCGGAACCCACGAATCAACAATTAAAACGACGAGAACAAAAAACCGGTTGACAAAAAGAATAAGCCCGACAAGACGTGGTTATTAAAAGTTAATTTGAAAAACCAGAAGGGGGGGAATTATCTTAAAATGCCGCTTTTCACCCTGCACTCTTTTGTGGACACGGAAAACAATTAGCCGCTTATTTTTTTCCATACAGAAAAAATCTTGCTTTGTGGGCAAGTGAAATGTAAAAGTCTACAGAAAATTTTTAACTTTTTTTTATTTACCTTAAGTTATCAGTAAACTATAGTAATGGGGTAGAAGTGTGACTATAACGATATTATCTGCACATCTATATATGGACCCGAGATATCTGCTAAAAATATATGTCCAATAATTTATATTTGTTGGTCTTTTTTAGTACAGAAATATTGTGTGTAATATTGAGTACATCTTAGTTCTTCTTATTGAAGGAATCTCGGAGAAATATTACATCCAATATTTCACCTATACCCTTGTTCTATTTGATTATGATTAGACACACTCGGCTTTGTTAACGGGATATTGCCGCCGTATATATGTATGTGTACACGTGAGAACTGTGAGTCGGTGAATCAGCGTCTCAGCTCGATCGATCGACTTGCACTGTAGTGGTGCACTGTACATTTTGGTACGAATGTTTTTTGCGTTGCAAAGTGTTGATTTATTATGTTGAATATACGTCAGGCTAAAAAACGACAACTTCTTGATCGAGTAAGTATGTAAATGTAATATGTATATATATATATATATATATATATATATATATATATATATATATATATATATATATATATATATATATATATATATATATATATATAGCTCGCGATAAACCTTTGTTGTGATGGAACCAAATGGACTACAGAAAACAGTGCTCAGCATGAAGTAGTACTTAAAGTAAAGTAGGCAGTAATTTGCTATTTCAATACGAAAATGAATTACGCAATAAAAAATTGTGGTTATGTGTGGACGAAACGACGGATTGTAAGAAACTCTTTTATTAATATTATATAAGATTGGAACTATAGGATTTGAACTGCACGCTATTTGTGTTCTGTCAAAGATAGGGCGTCGATATTCAACGACTGTCATCTACAAACCATACGACGTTCATATGCCGCGATTAACAGTTCAACAATGAATAGTTTGTGTAGAACTGTTTTATAGAAGTGGGCGATCATTTACAGTTGTATTAGGGAAATTTCGCACTAAATTAGGACACAATGAAGCGCCTTACAGAGTTAACAGTTAGTAACTTAATCAATAAATGTGAAGAAACGGGTTCTGTTATTGATAAGGCAACATCAATAACGTCCTCGTCATGATCGTTAAGAAGAAAATATTGCTGCAGGGAGACAAAGTGTACGGGAGTATGGAAACACATCAATTCGACGTCGCGCACATCAATTAAATCTGTCAAGAACCACCACACATCTTCTACGAATGCTGACATCAATTGGCCTGCAATATCATGTGATTTTACCACTGGACTTTTTTTATCTGGAGTTGTGTTAAGGGAAAAGTGTACGCCACTCAGCCAGCAACAATCAGGGATCTCAAAGCAAACTTTCAACGCGTTATTCGGGATACAGAGCCAGTTTTATGGGCCCGTGTAATGAACGATTTTGCTAAATGAATGACATCATGCCAGATGATTCAAAGCGGCTATATGAACGATATTCTTTTCTATTTGTAGCTGTATCGTCTCCATTTTATGTTGGAGAATAAAAAACATCAGTTTGTGAAATATTAGTTTTATTCACAAATTACATCCTATAGCTCCAAATGAAACGTCGTATAGTTTGCAGATAACAGTCATTAAAAATGACTGACAACAAAATCTTTGACACAACACAAATAGCATGCAATTCAAATCCTATTGTTCCAACTGAGACACCCTATAGTATTTACACTGGCACCTCTAAAACTATGGTTTGTATAATGATTATTTGCGTGTGCGTCACAGGTAACAATCGTATGAATCAATCAAGTGACATTTTTGAACAGTGTAGTGTCGAAAACACATTTTAAGATAACAGTTAGTACAATACAAATCCGTCAACCTATGATAGAGTAATCAAAGGTTCTCCACACATTCAGTCGAAATGATATTTCGATCAAAATAAATGAAATAAATTCAACAATAATCAAAATAAATGAAACAAAAATGAAATAAATTTTACAGAAATATTGAGACGCCAATGAATCAAATTATACAATAAAGCTAAGACGTGACTTCATAATTGGATTTTGTTCGGCAAATTATTAACTGTCTACGCCGTACGTAGTTGATTGAAACATATGTCGCTAAACATATGGTGCTGGTAATTGTGGCATATTAGTAACAATTGCGAATGATGTAGCATGTGCCTCGTCACTAAACTGATACACGCGCAAGGATCCATTATACAAATTGTACGTTCATTCACACTAGCTAGTAAAGATTATAAAAATACTGGCGAAAAGCTATTACGTGGGTGATGTTTAATTTATAAAGTTTATAAACGAAGTTTATCAAATTATTTAAAATACTCCTAACTAAAATTATTTCTACTCAAAAAAATGTTTCAAGACTACATACATTATTATTTATAAATTCGAAAGCCAAAGGCGATGGCCAATTTTAGTGTGACCCAATAAATTTGCCAAACATCAACCATTTTTAGTATTTCTTAGTTATCGAAAACGCCTATAAAACATTTATATTCGGATCACACCATACATAAATAAATTCAGAAATACGAATCCAAATGATATATT
Organism: Rosalia funebris; assembly: GCA_037954035.1. Classification (NCBI taxonomy): domain Eukaryota; kingdom Metazoa; phylum Arthropoda; class Insecta; order Coleoptera; family Cerambycidae; genus Rosalia; species Rosalia funebris. The sequence goes on from JAZFAV010000007.1 coordinate 39,954,255, forward strand.
TATAAAACTATAATATTTCCAGTTTAATAAAAGACAGTTTTGAAAGTTTGACCACTGGACATTTTTATTCAAATCCATATATTTTCAATCCTTTTAACCAAATAACCTGAATGTGAAATGTGGATATTCCTTTTATGCCTCTTATATATTTAGTTTTTTAGTTTCCCATTTTTATGGGAATAATTTATCTAGACAAAATTGATTTACTCGGCACATTGACATTGACTATCATCTTATTTACGGAAAACACTAATAAATAGTTTTAGATTTCCGCTGCTCACTTAAGTGAATTATTTTCAGGTGAGTTTTTTTATAGATAGGGCGACTTTCTGAATCAAAAAATAAAACAATGTATTTGTAGGGAAATCGGAAATCTATTTGTTCGAATTATTTCACCGATATAAAAATATCCATGTTTTGATTTTTTTTCATGCATATAGATCAGTAACATATAAGTCAGAAATCGAGAAAGGAACCACCAAACTTATTAGTTCTCATCAATGCCGTACACGGTACGCCGATCCAGGACAAATGTCAAATGAACTCATCTTTATATATATATATATATATATATATATATATATATATATATATATATATATATATACATATATATATATATATATATATATATATATATATATATATATATATATATATATATATATATATATATCTTTATCGATACGATCTCTGTCAGGAACATATAAGTCGGAAATCGACTGCATATAGATGTTTGGAATATTATCTGCTATTAAAGTTAAATGTCCTGGAATATTTTCCATATTGTTATTGATGTCATACTACTGCATTTGTAGGGGTTGCCAATGGGTTCCATAGTGAAGAACTATTATTATATTTTCTATGGTGCGTCATAGACTTCTCACTATTTAATAAATATTTAACAAAAATTTGACCGCAAAGTGCCACTATCCAATCTAATAGACCCGTGGAGTCTATTGCTACCACCTTCGCTTTTATCATCTATTTCGTGCGATCAACAATAAAAACCATCCCTAACCAAAATACTACGTTTTATCTTAATCTATTATACCTGTGGCAATGAGTATTATAATATTTGAACTGCGCGCCATGTATTTTCACTCCGGTTATTAGCTCTGGTTATTAGTTTCCGTAAAATGGACACACAATAGTTATGTGGACACACGTGGCTCCATATACACCTATTGACAGCCGTGATGGTTTTTTGTATATATTAGTTTTAAGTTGTGTAAATATTAGAAAGGAGAAACCCTTGTTTAGCTAGTACTCGGAACCAGGGCACATCTGTTTCTTAGGAATACAACTGTGATTATCACAGGCAAGCTGTGGCCATACACTTATTAAAACCCTTGCAGATTAGGTCAACGGTTTATGACACGTGTGGTGTCTGAATAATCTAACCAGTCCATCGGCTTTTTCGATAAGTTTAAATCAGACTACCGCATCTCGCCTCGAAATATTCTCTCCTGGTTCGGTACTAGCTTGCTCGCTATTTAAGTTATTATTATAAGATAATATATATAACCACTAATATCATTTCACTACACACATGCATCCCGAAGACCGCCATAGTTAAGTTTAGGAATTAAGACCTAAACTTAAGAACTCGCGCAAGTAGTACTTAGAGCTAACTAAAGTATAACGAGATCAATTGGGAATAGAATTAACAACAATAACAATCTCTCCTAACTATATAAATGATGATTCCACTACGATTATATCGAAAAGAGCCCTACTCAAACAATCCATTCTAAGTGAGGCAATGGGGTGCTTGAACACGTCCTATACAAGAACATTTATAGCTATGGCTAATATGAATAATAATCGAAACAGCACCATATGAGGCACTCATCCACTTGCACCTAAGAATAACCGTAGAGATACATCCGACTAGAGCCCTTGAGCCCCGCCGTTTATAACCCCATCAGCGGAATGGGGTGGCGCACTTACTTCCCTTAAATAAACGCTGGGGTGGCTTTCTGTCGCGATAGATAATATACGTCCTTATTATAAACGCATTATTTTAGCAATGACGCCATATATAGCGAGGGGATCCATATGGTCAAGTGGGAGAGTTAATTGTAAAGAAGATTTTAGCTATTGCATTGCTCGTGTTGTTTTATGCTGGTGTTCAAAATTATGGCAATCAATTTGAATTAACGATTAAATTTAATTCAATGCAAATTTATTATTTGTGAATATTTTAAATATGTCTTTCAATAGGGACGCTCGAAATTTGTTAGGTTATAGTGGCTACGTCATTAAAGCAACATCTGTTACATTTATTGCGAATTGTTCATTGGTGTATGGCAAATCACCGTGGAAGGTTATAGCGTTCAACAACGTGTGCATAATCATCAAATTTTATTTTCAAAATCAGTGCTTCCTTAGAAAACCATTCCACGCATTACGTGATTCTTATCCTCGCTACAACCATCCCGCCGAGTCGACTATTCGACGTTTAGTGGCCAAATTCGAATCCACCAACAAATAATTAGCCAACACCCGTACGTCACCGAAACGCATGGTCTGTTAAAAACATCGTTGCTGTGCGTGAGAGTGTACGGGAAATCCCGGGGCAGTCAATTTATCGTCGCCCACAAGAACTTGGCCTTTCTGCGACTTCAACTTGGCGAATTTTGCGTCACCCGTATAAAATCCAACTGACCCAGGCACTTAAGGTAAACGACCATAGACAACGCCGTGTGTTCGCTGATTGGACTCTGGAGCAGTAGGCCAGACCCAGCAGCGTCTGGAGCAGTTGACCCAAACGCCAAAAAAATCATCTTTAGCGACGAGGCCAATTTTTGGATGAATGGATATGTGAACAAGCAAAATTGTGGGATTTAGGACGATACCAGTCCGCACGAGATACACCAGCATTAATTAAATGCATCCTAAGAAAGAAAGTCAGTTTGGTGCGGATTTTGGTCTGGCGGGATCATTGGTCCGTACTTCTTCCAAAACGAAACTGCCATTGTCATAACAGTCAACGGCGAGCGCTACAGATTGATGATAAGATTGATAAGCAACTTATTGTCGCTTAAACTGGATGATATGGATACCGACATGATCCAACAGGACGGCGCTACCTACGTGCCACACAGCGCATGCCACGATGGAAATTCTGCACGAACGATTTAGTACATGGCGATTTGAGGGCGACGTGAACTGGCCACTTGATATCGTGCGATTTAACGCCTTTATACTTCAGGTCAGGTTAAACATACGTTAATCTGTTCAATGATTGGTTGGTCGCACACTTGGTAGGCAAAGGTACGATTGATGGTCGGCTGGACAACCTAATCCTATTCATGTAAATCGGTGGTAGTAATACATAGGAACGGAATTGCAATCTTAACCAAATAATGGGGTTATTACCTGCACTAGTCCAAGTTTCATAACAAAAAGTATAATGAGTCTCGCAATAACTAGGCAATTGTCTTTCTTCACATAGCCTTGGCGCTTTATGGAAAACTCTGCGTCAAACATTGATAAATCAAAATACTTGATAAGAACTGTTATTATTTACAACTTCGTGCGCGTTTCCACATTCTACAAAGTAGAAACCTTCTCTATGTATGATAAATGTGGTACGTCTGTGGGCATGTTGGCTGGCCACTTTGAAATGTAAATCAGTTTGCGCCAACATAACTTTGCGGTTGTAAGCGCATGAATTTGCATCTGCCATTAGTTCGTTAATAATTATGTGTGTAACTTTTCTAGGCTAAATAAATTATACACCGGAGAAAATTCACTAGGATTTCTACCGAGATTTCTATCGAAGGAAAATTTATTTTACGGGTGTGTGCATTTTAATCAACTAGGGGTAACGTAGATGGCACTTTGCATATATTATAATATAATTATTGCCATTGTTAATTATATTTATTATAATTTGTGCCAATTTCTTCAGAAAATCAGTATTGTTAAAAGTATATAAAGCGTATGTAACGTGATTGTCTGAAATAAATTTTGACAGGGTCTAATGTATTTTCACCTCCGATATTCTAGCAATTCGTACTCATCATTAAATGAGAGGAGCAGGTCAAGCAGGACTACTGTTATTTACTCGCTGATCACTGTAGATCGGAACCAGCCTCGTTTAGGGGTGGATCCTCCTTCCCGTCGCCCCGGTTGCAAAAGATGCCTTGCGCTTTTTGAAACGACGGTTCTCGGTTGGCCTCCTTTGGTCCTGATTCCGCCACCTGGGGGTTTTCGTTTTCTTACTTCATTTACTGATTGTAATTTTAATACTGTTCCTTCGTAGTATGTAGTTTGGATAATATTAGTTACCACTGACGTCCAAAACGTACACGTGAATGTCATCTACAGCATTAGCATAAAGTATAGAAACATCATGACATTTTTGAAATAACCTGATCGATTTCATAAACATTTTGTGTTATAAATTCAGTACCTAGTTCTGACGCAATTGCGTAAAACAACTACCAAGTTTTATACCACTATGTTTACACAAAATCGTGACTGCAGTTTCGACAACTTTGTCATTTTCAAAACGATGATTCAACTAAGAATAAAATACAAAAATTCGGTTCCTCTTACCTATACTATCCAATTACACAGAATAAGGGTTATTGGATAGGTAGATGCCCATCCAATATCCTAGAATACTGTACCTGCTGAGAAGGTGCAGTCTAGGTACAGCATAATGTTTAATTTTAGAGTATAAAAGAGTGTATTGATCATGTACAAAAGAGAATGGGCTCTCGATTGAGAAATCTTAAAAAAAAACGTGCATAGCCTCGGGGGAAAAGGTAAACTAACTGCCAAATTAATTGATCAATTAACAATTTATTATGGCTTGGCAATATGTCGGAATTCGAACACCTTAGATAATATGAAAAATGAAATCTAGGCGACCATATGCCATAAGTTTGTCAACCGACGAGAATTCGCAGCGCGAGAATTGCTCAGAATCTTGGTGTGACTGGAAGAAGGCGCAAGCAGCGGATTCCTTGGATACTTTCCATCATAAGCCGCCGCCTCCTAAAGAAGTTCTTAAAACCATCAAACCGATTTAGAGGACCTGAACCGAGACGTCGCTTGGGAGGCTACACGCAAAATAGTAATGAAAGTTTCAATGCCACTGTTGGTGGAAATTGGCTCCAAAATCTGATTCAAGTGGCAAAACATCTTGAATATAGCGACTGATATTGCTGTGTGCACTTTTAATGATGGTCTGAATAATATTCTTCGAATTATGAAACGTTTGGAGATGGATATTGGCGTCCAATCGTACAATTTTTGTCTAGAAGCCGATGCTAAGCGGATCAAGCACGCCGAGATGTCTTTGGCAGCGAAAGAGGCACGCTCTAACATAAAATATTCGAGGAAAGATAATGAGGAAGACTATTTAAATATGGAAGGGCAGCTTTATGGTCCTAGGATAGCAGATTAATGGTAAACATTTTTAAACGGTCGGATTTTTCACTCTTTCACATCTATAAACACATTTCAAAACTTTAAACGCGTTTTTCTTGAAACATGATTGTTCAAAACGCAGCATAACTCCAACAATTTTCATTCTTTACATGCGAATATTTAACAATATCTTTAATTTAGTACGGAATTTTCGATATTCGATAAGTTAATTTAAACAGTATTTATTCATAAATGATTGCCCTTTTTTGTTAAAAATTTAACGTTCTTTATTTAGATACTAATCACAAAATATCAATATCTTCAAAATCCCTTTAAAAAGTTACACTGTGTGGTGCAGAACGCCTTAAATTCGACATGTCTCGCGAGAATGGCTCCAATGTCGCCATTTTTAAATATGTTTTTGCATTATACGTAAATATATGCCTAATAACTTCCTTAAACAACCTGAGAGCATACTCGGAGGAGCAAGGAGAACGTTTTCATCAAGACGTTATAGACTTGGAACGCCGTTATTAAGACGATTATAATGAAAATATGATGAGAGACTGTATTTAGGGTTTAGTAAAAGACAAGTACTCATGAACATAGCAGAAATAGTAACAAACTTCACTCCAAACTTCTTCAACAGATGAATGATCAAAATCATAGATTTTCTTAAATATTGAAATGACTTCCTGGCTACAAAGCGAACTTTTTTATGAAATATAACTTTTTTTCAGATGTCGATAAACCTATCGTAATTGCATATCCTAATCTCAGACATAAAATTCATGTTGATTTGTGTAATTTATAATTGTCGAATAATTAATCGAATTAAATTTTTTTCAAAAATTTAACTACCGTTTACTGCCAGATATAGATCAATTTTGGTTTAAACTAACAAGTGAATGACAATTTCCCTACACGAAAAAAAAAAGAACAGTGACAATGTAAAACGAACAGCTGCCACGCGGATTCACCACATCCTAAAACATGAATGATGAAGGAGCATTGTACTCGGGCCACTAGCAAAGCGCCGAGATTACTCTTCATCCGAGGGTCGTGTCCTCCCCCATCGTTGTGAATGAACAACTGTTTAGCCGATGGCCGCGAAACAATTGATTGACAATTGTCCCTAATATCATTCCGCCCCGTTACGCGCCATAAACACATATGAACATCGACCGCATATAACTGAAAGGCAAATAAAACATTATCGGATACGGCCGATTTACATATATTTGAGTAATTTGATAGGGTCGTGTCCATATCGGTGTATAGGCCGTGGATCTGTGATTTGTGGAGGGTGTTACGTACGGCAGATTGATCTCGAATCGAATCACTATCAGGAAATACAAACCCGAAAGTATCAGTTGGGTACGCCACTCGTGAATTTTTTTATAACATCGAATGGTATAAATGTCATATCCTGTCAAATACGTATTGACATTTGATTGATGCATATTAATGAATAGGAAGTATTAAGGGACACCGTTTTAGAATATTATTTGTTTCCATAGTCTTAGGAACCCCTGTATAAATGTTCTGTCAATTGGCTATTGTCAATTGCTTTTGCTGTTATTCCCCCGAGATGGATAAGTCGAAGAAGGCATTAAATGGCCAACGCAAGCTAGCTCCTGATTTAAGTTTTCTTCCAGAGGTTAACTAAACTCGGTTATCTAGAAGACGTATCTTTGCCAGAGCACGGCAGTTACACTGCTCAAAATCTAGCATTGTAAAACTTTTACCATTTTAGATGGTGTGACCATTATGTAAAATTTACCTATTTCTGGTATAAAATTTGACACCAGTGTAATTGGTAGGTACAATTTTACACCACTGTAATTGTAAACTTTTATACATTTTAGGTATAAAATTAATATAAATACACCACAAAATAGTACACTTTACTCAGCGTGGGGTAATTTATAATCCCTGCGTGATAACTCTTCTAAAGTACACCATGTAGTCTTTATGTTAACACTTAACCAACTTATATATGTCCAAATATGTTGTGGGTATCAAAACAGTATGCAAAAATTAATTGTGTTGGCCATGTTTATTAATGTTTTTGCTAAGATGACTGAATAATGTGTTGAATTTTGAGTCGCTGGATGATTTCACCGAATAGATATGTATAATACAGAACCTATTTATGTTTCCCGACGATGAAGTAAATGCATATAAATGCGTTAAATGCATATTCTGCATCTGTTATTTCTCATTTATTGTATGCTTATTATTAATAATAATAATAATACTTGTATATAAATATTACCAAGAATATTACAAAATTTATATTTTCAACGAGAATTAAATTTCAATAAGAACAATTATTAATGATTGTTAAAACTTGAAGCAATACGTCTACTTATAATTTCTAAATAATCAACATATTATTAGTCTAAATGGGTTGCCTGTCCTAAGCAAATAGTCATTGTCATGGCCAAGTTTATTCAAACTAATAGATATTAGATATCTGAAAAATATGTTATATTTTGACAAATTGTGGAGTATTTCGTTGGATAGTTAGAACAGTAGTTAAATGATATTTTATATTTGCCATTCATTTTGGGTACTTACTAATAATCATATTAATCATGAATGTAGCCAATCATTAAATAATAAATTTAATAATTGGTTACATTGATTACAATTACTACTGCATTAACAATATTTAAATTATAATTTTTATTTTTAGGATGGACTAAATCTTTTCATATGAGGAAGTATTAGTAAATATCCAAAGTTATCTAGATATCAACGTAGCACATGTATTACTTATTAATCCGGAAGAATATTCACATTAGGATAGGATTATCATATTTAATTGAAAAGCTCGATAATATAAGTACCACTTCAAATATGATGGCTGTGTTGTTCACTAATACTCGGATATAAATATTTTCTAGGCTTTCACTAGCATATTACATATAGTATACATCAACATTTTATTAGTAGAATAAAAAATCTGGGGATATTAAAAAGAAAAATATGATAATGTGTATTCTGTTCCAAAGGGATTTTATTTTCCTTCATTGTACAATATCGATGGCGAACGGTGTAACATTGAAATAAAGCTTACACCAAAAGTGGTAAAGTTTACACCAAACGTTGTGTTGATTTTACTCCATTTTTGATATACTGATGCTTAATTTTGTGTAACAGTATATTGTTATACAAAATTAAGCATACTTATTTTAAACTATTCCCCCAGTCCTCCAGGGTACTGCACTAGGGCCAGTACTTTATTTATTATATACCTTGGATATGCCAACAACAGATAATACAATAATCGGAACATTCGCTGATGACACAGCAATACTTCGCTCAGCACAGTAATACTGTCATTGCATCCGAACATCTACAGCAACACCTACATCTGGTAGAATTGGACAAAAAAGTGGATAATAATAATCAACACTACAAAATCCACACAAGTTACCTTTACTATAAGGAAAGAACAATCCCCGCCAGTTACTTTTAGTGGTATTATAATACCAGAAGCCTCATCCCTGAGATATTTAAGAATTCACCTAGATAAAAAAGTGAACTGAAGAGAGCATGTAGCAAAAAAGAAAAAAAGCAAATTGATTTGAAATTCAAAAACTTGTACTAGCTGCTCAGGATAAAATTGCATCTTTCTTTAGAAAACAAAATTCTAGTATATAAGGCGGTCATAAAACATATATGGATATATGGTAAAACATATATGGTAAACGTATATGGTAAAACATATATGGATATAATAGAACTCTGGGGGTGCGTCAGCAAGTCGAGTATTAACATCCTTCAGAGAGCCCAATCTAAAATACTCCGATAATAACAGATGCATCGCGGTATGTATCAAACAATGCACTACACAACGATCTCGGCATTCCATTCATCAGCTATGTTATCCAGGACAGGAGCAATAAACACCATAATAGACTCGAAACACGCTCCAATCCACTCTTACGATCACTCCTTCGCCAACAAAGCTACAGAAGATTAAAAAGATGACTACCAATAGATATAAAATAAACCAAAATGCAAGAGGGTCATTTGCTGGAAGTATCCTCATCCCGTCAACTAAAGAACTTCCTCATCGGTCCTATGATATAAAATTAGTCAATAGAAAGTGTTGTATTTCTGATTGCTGATATCTTGAAAATAAAAAAAATTATTGACATGAAAATTCATACCAGTGAATGATAAACTTCTATCACTACCTTGCGGTGTTTATTCCACACCAATCTGGTATGTCCCTATATGTACTCCGTTTGGTGTGAAATTGATGTCAAATATTACACCAAATTTCAGGCAGTGTAGAAGAGCCGGAAGACCGAATAGGGATGGCTATTAAAAAATATTACAGCACGTTATTCCAAACCCCGTAAGAGTCTTCACTGTTCGATTAGTAAGCTGGTGAAGATTGCTGAAATTTGAACATTCATTATGATATTTTCTGTCTTGCACAACGTCTTGCAACATTAAAGTGCTTAATGTTTTGTATTACTAAACATGATTTTAAATAATTAATCATTATTATTTAATACTCTCATTTTATTTGATATTACTTTTCCGCACTCCACTATACTAGCGGAAAAGTAATGTAATCGTGTAAAGAAAGTGAAAAAACAAAATTTTTTTTGGGTTTATTTTTCGTTTTTCGGCCTAAAAACAAAAAAAATGATTTTTAAAAATTATTTGCTGTGTGTCGTCGTTGTCGTCGGAATTAAAATTTCTTGTTAGCACGATAACTCAACTAAATCGTGTCGGATCGATCGGATTTTGACTGATCCTGATCGGAGACGTCTCCCAGATGACACCTATTGATTTTGAGGTGTATAGCACACACCACCTTGTCCATGAGTCATGAAAGCACGATGGTGGACTATTGGTGAAATTTGTTTTGTTAATACGGTAACTCAACTAAATCGTGTCGAATCGATCGGTTTTTGACTGATTCTGATCGGAAACGTATCCGAGACGACACTTATTGATTTTGAGGTGAATAAGACACACCCGACCCTGTCCATGGGTCATGAGAAAGCACGACCGTGGACTATTTGAGAATTTTTCTTTGTTAACACGATAACTCAACTAAATCATGTCGGATCGATCGGGTTTTGACTGATTCTGATCGAAGACGTCTCCCAGACGACACCTATTGATTTTGTGGTGGATAGAACACGCTCTACCATGTGCATGGGTCATGAAAAAGCACAATGGTGGACTATTTGAGAATTTTGTTTGTTAGCACGATCACTCAATTAAATCGTGTCGGATCGATCGGGTTTCAACTGACTCTGATTAGGGACATCTACCAGACGACATCTATTGATTCTGAGGTGGATAGGACACACCCAACCCTGTTCAGTGGTCATGAGAAAGCACGAGGGTGGACTATTTGAAAAAAGTAAAACTGTCGCATAAAACAGATATTCTGCATTTATGTGTTTATTTTTCTCGGTCACTCAATTTCGAGATAGAGATGTTCTACGTACGGAAAAGTCCGTTTTAAGGTTTTAAAACTGTTTATTTTATTATTTATTTAATATATAGAAAATTCACGAAAATAGCATAGAAAAAGTCGCACGATCACCAAACCCGATTTCATTATACTCGTTGAAACTCTATCTGCTTGAAAATGCATAAATATCCAAGGCCATTAATAAAACAACTGCCGATGGCATTATATCTAAAACAACAGGATAGCGATTAAAATCAACGTACGTCATTAAATAGACTAAAGCACCTAAAACTTTATTAAAACGGATTACTTATAGTTAATCCAAGTCATTTAAGCCAACTTATAGTTGTAAGGCGTTTCGACACATTTGCCTGATATGTTACGTAGATACATATACAACAAACATTAATAAACTACAACTACCCGTTAATTTATCACATATAAAAGGTAGAATAATGCAGGGAGTATTTTCTATTAAAATGGATCTAAATGACATGTTCTAATATCTTGTATATTAAAATTAATTTTTCCTCATATCATTTGTCAGGCACATTATCAATAATGTTAAAATAAAAATGATACAATGCATATTACGACAAACAAACTGAAGCTGATATATTTTTCTTACAGAAAAATATAAAAATATCTTTCTTTCATAATAATACAGTCCCACAGGTGATTTATTCGTGAATAAATTTTCATATTATCTACTTATAACAGATGAAGTACGTTCAAATAACTAACAACGTTATTGATACAAATGTTTAACAACAATGGGCTCAGGATCGACCCTTGAGGAACCCTTGTCAGAATTGGACTCACTGGATATCACTATTTAAACATTACTTGTTGCAAGCGATTCACAAGACATGCAGAAAACAAATGTAGTAACGTATAATGTGGAATACTGTGCGGGAAGCAATCAAAGGCCTTAGAAAAGTCAAAGTACATCAATTTGCTTTTGCTTATCCAAGGCTTCGGATCGATCGTTTCCTTAATGCGACGGGTATTCAAAAATCTATCGCAGTTACTGCTGCTTGGCTTTACATATGAGGTATGTGAGTAAAATCAGTAGAGATCCATTCTTAACAGCGGAGTCTTCCCGGAGTGCTGGAAGGGAGGCTGGAGGGAATCCCAGGGGCTTATAGGCCCATATGTATCATGGACGTCCTCGGGAAGCTGCTGGAGCATATGGTTCTGGCTAGACTTCTCGGGGACATTGAACGGAGTGGAGGGCTCTCCCAGAATCAATATGGCTTTAGAGGGGAGGTCCACGGTGGACGCAATTATGCGCATCAGAGAGACGGCACTGGAGGCATGGGCTGCTGGTAGGTTGGGCGCATTAATTATGCTAGATATAAAAAACGGGTTCAACTCAGCGGCCTGGGAGAATATAATGGACAAACTGAATCGGAGGAGGGTGGCTAACTGGGTATACAATATCATTGATAGTTACCTGGAGAGCAGGTACATCGAGATGGAGGCTGTGGACGGGAGGCAGGAAAGGAGGATGGTCACACGTGGCGTTCCGCAGGGCTCGGTTCTTGGGCCAGTTCTGTGGAACGTCATGTTCGATGACGTGTTTGGGGTCAGGATTCCGAGTGGCGTTACCATCCTCGGGTATGCGGATGATCTGGCGATTCTGGTCGTGGCCAAGAAAGGGTTAGATATCAGAGAGGATGGTAACTTGGTTGTCGAAAGGATTAGAAAGTGGGTAGAGAGGAGAGGCCTGACCCTAGCGGATGAGAAAACAGAGGCCATCCTCCTTACTAGGAAGAGGAAGCCACCCGAGATCGAGTTTTCCGTAGGTGGCATCGTCGTAAAACGAGGAGGGACCCTAAAGTACCTGGGGGCATGGCTAGACACAGGTTTGTGCTTTAGGGACCATGTTGGGAAAACGTTAGGGAAGGTGGGTAAGACGGTGTCAGCCCTAGGAAAAATATTGCCGAACATGAAGGGTCCCAGAGAGGGCAAGAAAAGAGTCCTGGCGGGTGTTGTCCAATCAGTTATCCTGTATGCTGCCCTGGTCTGGGTGCGTATCCTGGACCGGGAAAATGGAGGAAAGAGGTGCTGCGGGTGGCCAGCGCCTATAGGACGGCTTCGGGGGTTGCTCTGCTTGTGATTGCCGGTATGCCTCCGATCGATCTCGTGGCGAAGGAGAGAGAGGTGTACCGGGGGTATGGAAGGTGGGATGCGAGAGAGAGGCTGTGGGTGAGGTGGCAAGAGAGATGGGAGAACGAGAGGGACGCCGTGTGGACAAGGTTAGACCTTGGGTTGAGAGGAAGCATGGGGAGATAGGGTACTATCTCATGCAGGTGCTCTTGGAGCATGAATACTTCAGGGAGTATCTGCGGCGGATAGATAAGGCGGAGAGTGAGGAGTGTATGTTCTGTGGAGGAAGGGACCATCCAGAGCAGACGTTGCTCAGGTGTCCGAGGTGGTCGGTCGAGAGGAAAGAGTGTATGGCTGGTATGGGTCGGTGGGAGAGTGTGAAAGAATTGGTGTCCAGGATGATTGGATGTGAAAGGATGTGGGCGTATGGCGAGAGTATTATTGAAGGGATTATGATGAGGAAGGAGGAAGAAGAGCGTGAGATTGGCCCGAACCTCTAATCACGTGAGCGGAAGGGCGACGTAGGGTGAAGAGTGGAATTTCGAACATCTAACAAGAAGATTGACCGCTACCTCGATGAAAAGCGAGATCGGTGCCGAGGTAGGCGGTACACTGATCTGGGGGGACCACTTGTCCGGCTAGCGCAAGCACCAGCTACGGCCCCCACAAAAAAAAGTATAGATCCATTTGTCGAATTTTTATATATATACCTTAATTTATATTTGTGTATATGTACACCAATAGGGTGTCTCATTTGGAACTATAGGATGTGATTTGTGAATAAAACTAATAATATTTGACAAACTGAGGTTTTTTATTCTTCAACATAAAATGGAGACGACACGGCTACAAATGGAAAACATATCGTTCATATGGCCGCCTCGACTCATGGTCATTCGTTTAACAAAATTGTCCGTAACACGGGCACACAAAACTGGCTCTATTTCCCGAAAAACATGTTGAATGTTCGCCTTGAAGCCATTTATTGTTGCTGGCTGAGTGGCATATACTTTTCCATTGACATAACTCCAAAGAACAAAGTTGATTAAGTTTCGAACTGTTGACGGTGTCGTATTGTTTGTAGATAACAGTCGTTAAGTATCAAATCCTATAGTTCCAAATGAGATGCTCTATATTACGTACATAATTTAGTTACAAAATAAAATGTACTGCGCTACATGCAGGAAAATTACATTAGCATTTTTTTATTTATCTTGAATCAAATCAAAATACATTAATTATCAATAATTAATGAATAACATTTTGCCTCTACTAATTAATTATATTCTACATCATCATTTTAGTGATTTTACAATAATGCACTTGTATTGTTCGCAGACAATGAATATGCATATCGGCACCACTAAACAACAATTTTATTATGCCTTACTCCTTATCGTAACCCTGGGTCAATAAATAGCGATGTGGACGATTATATCTGCCAGAGTAAACATTTGTTCTGATGCTCGGGATGTGGATACAAGAGATACTCGCATCATACAGATCCATCTCAATAAATAGACAAATAATATTTACAAGCGATCGACAACAGAGCGTAAATTTATCACATATCGTATGTACATACGTACGTCTCATGTTCAGTTTCGGATCATTTGGCATACGTATATAATATGTACGTATGTATGTTCATGTACAAGATAAAATGTTATACTTCTATATTCAGTGAGATTATTCTGACACCTCTGAAGACTAATGGAAGTTTTTACTTTTCCGCGCTCCACTATACTAGCGGAAAAGTAATGTAATCGTGTAAAGAAAAATGGGAGAACAATTTTTTTTCGTTTATTTTTCGTTGTTCGATCTAAAAAACAAAAAAAAATTTTTTTTTTAATTTTTTTTTCTGTATGCGTATCGTCGTTGTCGTCGGCATTTATTCTTGTTAGCACGATAACTCAACTAAATCGTGTCGGATCAATCGGATATTGACTGATTCTGATAAGGGACGTCTCCCAGATGACACCTATTGATTTTGAGGTGGATAAGACACACCCCACCCTGTCCGTGGGTCATGAGAAAGCACGATGGTGGACTATTTGAGAATTGTTTTTGTTAGTACGATAACTCAACGAAATCGTGTCGGATCGATCGGATTTTGACTGATTCTGATCGGGGATGTCCCCCAGACGACACCTATTGATTTTTGGGTGGATAGGACACACCCCACCCTGTCCATAGGTCATGAGAAAGCACGATGGTGGACTATTTTGGATGGTTTTGACTGATTTTGATTAGGGACGTCTACCAAACGACATATGTTGATTTTGAGGCGGATAGGACACACCCCACCCTGTCCATGGGTCACGAGAACTATGGGACTATTTGAGAAAAATTTGCCGAATTTGCATTGAACGAAAAAAACATATATTCGGCCTGTATCATATACGAATGAATGAGAGAAAAAAAATTTCGTTCGATCACAAATCACTGAAGCAGTTGCCAATGAAAAAAGTAAAACTGTCGCATAAAACACATATTCTGCATTTATGTGTTCGATTATTTTTTCTGGGCCACTCAGTTTCGATATAGAGATGTTCTACGTGAGGAAAAGTCCGTTTTAAAGTTTTAAAACTGTTTATCTTTTTGTCGATTCGTTTTATGTGAAACTACTTGAAAACACACAAAAATAGTTATTACTGTTGAAAATCTGCAGTGGTAAAACTTTATCACTTTTAATGGTGTGTAAATGGCGCAAAATTTCACTATTTTTGATATAAAATTTAACACCACTGTAATTGGTAAAATGTTACCATTATAATTAAAATAAAATTATACATTCAAGTATAAAACTAATATAAATACACCACAATATAGTACCACCTTTCTCCGAGTGAGAAACTTCTGCGTGGTAACTTTTCTATAATACACATCCATGTAATCTTCACGTTGACACTGTTGAAACGGGAGACAATATGGCTATTTGCGATTTCTAATTAACCAACTTATGCCTAGATGCTGTTATGCGTCTTAAGAAGTAAAAATTAATTGTATTCGACAGGTTTATTATTTTTTTTTGCAAGGGTGACTGAATAATGTCTTAATCGCTGGATGATTTCACCGAATAGATATATTTATGTACCTAACCTATTTGTGTTTCGCAACGATGAAGTAAACAAGGTAATATAAATACATAATTTGTATCTACCATTTCTTATTTATTGTATATTGTATTGTACCAAATTATTATTTTCAGCGGGAACTAAATCCCAAAAGAATTAATAACAATTGTTAAAACCTGAAGCAATGCGTTTATTTATAATTTCTGAATAATCAACTTATGCCAAATGGTGTGTCTGTACTAAGAAGCAAACATTAAACATTTGTCATGGCCAAGTTTATTAAAATTAATAGATATTGGATGTCTGAAAAATATGTTAAATTTTGTTAAAATTATCTTTCTATATTAAAAAGAAAAATCCCTGTATCTGTTGTTGCATCAAGGGTTCCAGCTCCTTTCCCAACAACTATTTTTCAGGTCATTAAACCAGGTTAAAAAGCTCCGCATGGCACCGATGCTTTTCTGAGTCTTTATAAAAACTCTACAATCCAATTTCGTTATTATCAAAAATAAAATCTACATTTTTTACAAAACTTGGCAATACCTTAAAATAAATCCTAAGTTGGTTCTTTTTGGAATCAATTTCGCAAGACCATTTTCATTTTCTACGTTCTATATATGAGAGTATATCTATATATTATATATGAGAAACATATTAAATTGAATCTCATAACATATTTTGTTTAATTTTCTGCCAAACAAGTGATTATATGATACACAACACAATTCGTTATTAAAATTTCGAAGATGTAGAATAAGATGTTTAAGAATATATAAACACCGATACACTTTTCTCCAAAATTTCGTGAGATTAAAGTTTTGTTCTCGGAAGACTTTAAAACAAAATTTTACAAAAGAGAAAACTTACGTCTTTTGAGGCCATGGGAAATTCTTACCTGAAAAAAACAAAAATATTAATGTATAAAAATAAAAGTTTAATATTTTATTAGATCATATTTTTTTGTGATAAACGAACAATGACAGATCAATTTACACTAAATTGAACTGTAATTGTTTATTACAAAAAAAATTTTTCTATTACATGTCCAGAGATCGAAAATGAATTAGTTGTGTACGAAAATTGTAACATAGTATTGAAATTTGTAAAGAAAAAGCCCGGGATATTCAATTATGTTATAAATTCAATATTGTTGTCTCTCTCAGATAGACATACTCTCAGAAATGTTGACTTCAAACGATGTCGTTATGCATTCGAATAATTTGCGATTAACTGAAACAAGTTTAAAAGACTCTTCTGATATTCTTTGAATGACTGTTTTGAAAAACAACTTCAGTTCATCTTGAGATTTATGTACCACCAAGAAGAAATGTAATGAGACATATTCGATACATATACCTAAGTTAAGTTTTGAATTAATTATGAATTTTGAGTTAGTTATTATTAATTATTAGTTATTATAATGATATAATCATTGTGAAATCATTATTCAAAAACTAATGCATTATTCTCTAGATACTCTAGAATAATGAAGAACGTTTCGAAAATATTTCATTGCATTCTTTCTTGATGGTACTTTTGTTGACGATGGTACTTTTCCTTATTTCTTAACTGGACTTAACTACGGTTTTGGCGTACACGAAAAATACTCTACTCTAATGAGTAGATACTGGAGAAGACTACAACCCTTATGTATACAGAAAGTATTAACGAAAAACGATGCAAATTAAATGGTTAGGTCACTATTTTAGGCAATCATATAATCGGTCTTTATTTGGTTGAATTTAAATGGGAAATTTAAATTATACCGCACCTGTTATTTAAATTTTTTTAAAAAATTGCATAAAGTCTTCACGATAGACGGATTAATAATAATAATAATAATGCCTTTATTGTCCAACAGGAAAAATCCATTTATAGGACAAAAATATAGGAAAAAACTAAATAAAAAAGATAAACTCTCAATAACTTTAGCAAGGTAGTATCTCGTTGTGAGTACAATAATTGTTCAAATTAGAACTGCTAGATATTACATTTAAATTACTTAATAAACACTAGCGATTTTAACAGTAGGTTAGTTCTTTGTCTGGCAATAAAATATACTTCCTTCTAGAGAGCGTATCCTAGGTATGCGTATACTAAACAAGCTCAGTAATGCGAATGCATTAATACTATTATGGAACAGATTAAATAAAAATCAGAGGCTAGTAATCACCCCTCTAGAGTTCAATGACCGGATGTAAAATTTTTGAAGAAGAGTATGATAGTAACCTCTTCCTGGATAATAATTATCCATGCGAAATAACAATACTTTAAGAAACACCGTGAAATATTTTCAGGTTGATTTATAAGTTTTAGATATAGAGAATACCAAATAAGGTTATAATATTCTAATTTCGAACAAACTAACACAACATATAAGCTATTTATTTTATTTTTAGGTGGAAGTGTTATTAAAGCAATGTCGTGTTTCTAATCATGAAATCAAGAGTTGCATGTGCATTAAGAGCCACATTGTTCATATGCCCAGAGAACGGTAGTTTATCATCAAAGTACATGTCAAGATACTAAATATTTTCGGAACGTATTAAAACTGTAACACCAAGAGAATATATTAGTGGAATATATTTTCTGGCTAAGTGTCCACACGTTGCAACTCACAATAAACATGCGTGATACACTATAAAACGATTTATCCGCTGGAGTATTTTCCAAACAATTACTGGATATTGGTAATGGAAAAATTTATTGTCAGTGTAAAATAACAATTAAGTAAATACACAATTAATTAAATTGTCTGAAAATTTCTGCAACATTGTTGATTCGAAAAATGCATTAATAGAAAGTGTATTTCCAAATATTTGCGACAAATATTGTAACCATCCATGGCTTTATGAGCGAGCGATTTTGGCTGCTAATAATGTCGATGTTGACGAAATCAACTTCAAAATACACATTGCCTGGTGAATTAATTTAATTTAAATCAATTGACACAGTGGAGATAAAAATGATATAGTAAACTATCCCAATGAATTCTTAAATTCAATCGATTTACCAGGACTTGCACCACATAACTTACGTTTGAACTTTGGTTCACCCATAATTGTGCTTCGAAGCTTAAATGCATCGACACTTTGCAATGGAATGAGATTGTTTATTAAAAAAAATATGGGAAATGACATTGAAGCGACTATATTGAACGGAATGTTCAGAGGAGACAATGTTTTATTGTCACGCATTCCAATGATAGAGATGTTTCAAAACCTCATGAGCGGCGAAATGCGCGAGAGGTGGAGCTATCCCCATTATTCTACTATGAAAGTCTATTGTGAAAACATTGGCTCGGCTCACGACCTTAGCACTTATAGTATACATATACATAAATTTCACAAAATAATTCACTTACATGTTTTAATTATGACGATTATATAACACTGTAGTAATGTAAAATCTTAAAAATGTATTTAAAATGCAGCAAACAACTCAAAATAAAATAAAACGTAATTGGATCAGATATCTGTTTACAGCGAGAGCTCGAGATAAACTGTGGTGACAACACGGCTAATGTTTTCAGGACGTAGAAACGAGACACCGGCCGTAATTATGTTTCTGCGCATATGAAGGTCAAAGATCATAAGGTTTTGAAACATGTCTACCCACCGAGGCACTAATTTAGTTCAAACTTTTACAATTTCCTATACGTTTGACGTTTGGCACAAATCGCAAGGACAAACAATGGCCATATGAGGATTGGATCTACAAAATCCATATCTTTCTCACGGACAATTATATGTTGCATGTTCACGTGCTGGAAAACTATTAAACCTTTTTCTTTATGCACCCGATGGACCGACAAAAAATATTGTTCATAATTTAGCATTAAGATAAACACAAAATAAGTAGTATATCGTTAATCAATGTTTATTGCACTATAATGTACTTAAAATGTTGTCCTTAATTAAAAATGTTTATAATACGAAATAGATATATTTATTGTTAACTTATTTTGCATATTGTTAACACATTATCGTGCACCTACAGGATAGGGCAGGAAAACATCTGCCGGGCCAGCTACTTTATGCATAAAATATAGACAAAAACCATAATCGGTCATTATATAATTGGCCTTCCTTTATTCGATATGATTTAAGTAGGAAACTTAAATTATACCGAATTTATTATTTACACTAGAAAATATGTACACTTGTATAGGGAGTCTCAGTTGGAAATATAGGATTTGAATTGCACGCCATTTGTGTTCTGTTAAAGATGGAACATCAATATTTAACGACTGTCGTCTACAAATCATACAACATCAACATGCCGCGATTAACAGTTCAAGAACGAATAATTTAATCAAGAACATATTTACTCGAATGGCCGCCCAAATCACCCGACTTAATGCCCTTGAATTTCAGCCGGTAGTTTATATCATATGATTAGTACTATTATTCTATATCTTCTATTAAAAATAAATCCTTAACTTGGTCATCACGCCCATAAATAAAATAATCGTAAATAAGCGCCATATTCCGCGTTTCGCCATTTATTTGCGTTCTTCACATGGTCCTGGAGAATTATTATTATGAAGTGGCTGCTGTTCCGACGCGGTCGATTATAATCCCGTCTTCGGCCCGTTGGCCTTTGTTTTTCTTCATTATCCTCGGCAGTGATTCTGACAGAACGCGTATTAAGTAAATCATTTGACTAACAAATATTGGCCCGAGCAGAACGGCACGCCACGCCATCCGACCCAATAACAGAATCGGAATGACCGAATTAATGGTCTGCGAGGTCCGGATCGTTCAGTGGCGGCGACTGAATCACTGGAATTTTATGTAAATTGCATCTGAAATTCGCGCAACCATTTCCTTATCTGGTGCCCACGGTTTTACGAAAGCTTCGTATTATATTCGGGGTTCTCGATTTTGTTTCAATTCGGGGTAATCGTAAAGCCGCCTCTGGTCCAATATCTGTCATATAAAATATGTAAAAGTACTACAATATTTGACGCATATTACATAAGATCTATGTTCCTAAATGTCCACTAAAAACGACATAGTCAATAGCTGGCCTAAAAAGAAGTTTGGAATTTAAAAAGTGATACAAAGTACACTTTCCTCCATATGATTGTCACGATTTCAAAACTGTTTTCTTGTGTCATACCTTTAACCAATTTCCTTTATTAAAAAGTATTTACTATCTTCGACTTACTTCCTATATAATGGAAATGTGTATAATCAAACTTCTGATGTACCTCCTCTTCTCAATTCCGGAACCACAGGAATTTGGGTTATCCATAGCTTACCTTTCATTTGGATCTCTGATTGTATTTCTAAGCTTTTATCCAACACCCAATATTTTTATGTATTTTTCACCTACCAAAACTACCTTAGATATCAGGCATGGGACCTATCAAGGCCCCATGCCGTTATGTACTCATGTCAAGAGGCGTTATATTTATCTGACAATAAAGCCTTCCACTAAAGAACTGTATTGTTTAATTTATTTCAAAATGGCATTAGGCATGCCCTGGTTCATTATTATTGGAAATCTTCAGTGCAATATACCCGATGAGCGATATCTTCTACCACAAAGTAAATGTGCACATACTATTCATTTCATCGCTATTTGCCAAATAAAAAACTCTCTTTTATTGCCGATAAACGGAACAGTCTACCTGAGCCTAGCCATAAAACAAGCCACGGTATGAGATAAGAGCCGTTTGGGATTTTTTATTTGGCAAATAGCGATGAAATAGACTATACATATAATAGCACTGTGGCTATCTGTCAGTTAAATAGCAAAGCAACTCCCTGCGTGGAGGACGTCAAAAATGTAATTTACCGCATTAAGTATATGTTTAGTGCAAAAGGAAAACCTTTCTACATAAATGATATGACATTCTACATTATGCTCCGGTGATACTTGATGTAGAATGGTTCCATTCATGTGATTTTCTTGTGCGTCTGAGCTCAGCAAATAAGCATGGTTAGCAGACTATTTGGCGAATTGCATCTTCAACGCCATCCGCTGCTAAAATTTTTATACTATTTTGCAGGTAGATAGCTAATGCGGTTCGGTGTAAATAATATTGGCAGTATTGATGTGGCTGAACTGGCAATCTCTTACTCAACTCTTCTTGTCATTATTTTTATGACTCAAAAATCAATTCATTTGTTTGTAACCCACCTGACAGATCATTTAAATGTCACATTTTTTTAGACACACCACGAATCGTCTTAAAGACATTTTTACTTTTCCGCACTCCAATATACCAGAGCGGAAAAGTAAAGTAATCGTGTTAAGAAAAGTGAAAAAAAAAACTATTTTTCGTTTTTCGATCTAAAAATCAAAAAAGAAGATTTAAAAAAAATGTTTGTGTGTGTGTCGTTATCGTCGGCATTAAAATTTCTTGTCAGCACGATAACTCAACTAAATTGTGTCGGATCGATCGGGTTTTGACTGATTCTGATCGGGGACGTCTCCCAGACGACACCTATTGATTTTGAGTTGGATAGAATACACTCCACCATGTTCATGGATCATGAGAAAGCACAGTGGTGGACTATTTGAGAAATTGTTTTTGGTAGCACGATCACTCAATTAAATCGTGTCGGATCGATTGGGTTTCGACTGATTCTGATTAGGGACGTCAACCAGACGAAATCTATTAATTTTGAAGTGGACAGGACACATCCCACCCTGTCTATGGGTCATGCGAAAGCACGATAGTGGACTATTTGAAAAAAGTAAAACTGTCGCATAAAACACATATTCTGCATTTATGTGTTGGTCTATTTTTTATCGGCCACTCAATTTCGAGATAGTGATGTTCTACGTACTGAATAGTCCGTTTTACGGTTTTAAAACTGTTTTTTTTTTAATATGATTTTTGAATTATTCTGTTTTTGAACAACTGAACTTATTTAATAACATTTTCCTATCATATTTACAGGTATAACATTTTTATCAGGCAAATTACGCAGTATGCAACAAACTATTTTTAACATAGGTACCTACAGTAACATCATATGTAGGGCATTGAATATTTTTGGTTTTGCATTTTCGATAGTACTTTACTTTATTTTTAACTTGACGTTATTGAACATTATACTATGTTAATCTGATATGTCATATTTTAAACCAGGATAGGTGAATTTTTACACCAGTTTCACTGGATTAAAATTACTTCATCATGTAACTCAACTGGGCAGCTCTAATAATGATTGGGTGACTAATGCTCAATTTTGGACCACCTACGCACATTATTTAAGCATCATCTTTGTAAAGATTAGATTAAGATGTAGATTATATATATATATATATATATATATATATATATATATATATATATATATATATATATATATATATATATATATATATATATATATATATATATATATATATATATATATATCCATTTATTTGCGAAAAGCCTGTCCATACTGTTCGGTTATTATGTCCATTTTGAATAATCGAAGTTCTAGAAACTGACAATTTTAAAAATGAATTGTTCATTTAATTAATCAATGACAATCAATGTCCTGATTGAGAAGGCCTAATGTATGTTCATGACAGTGGCGGCGCTAGCATTATTTTGCGGCTGGGTGAAAATAGGCAGGAAATATCTAGGGTGGACGAGGGCGTTAAATATATTATTTTATGTGTGAATGTGATATAGTGGTGTTATAAGAGGTTGGGCGACTGGTTGCGCGAAAAGGATTTTTCCTCGGCGCCGGCGGTTGCCCACCTGTGCCCACGCCTGTCGCCGCCACTGGTTCATGAACAATTATGAAGTCAACACAGTTATACTGTAAATAAAATCCAATGAAGCAGATATGCAATAATCGCCTACAGTATATAGGGATATTTGATATTATACGAATGATTTTTTAAAAAGTTATACAATGTTACATCTAATTTCAATTTCAATTTAAATAATATCCGTATACTGGATTCATATAATATATGAAATAGATTCCCTTTTTATGTAAACAAGGAGATATGTAAATAATAAAGTTGTGCACCAATTAAAGTGATGCATTTCAATTTTATAAAATGGAATACATGTACGCGTTATATACGTGTAATTAAAACGGTTAAAAATATAATGGCAATTTTTCGGCCTTTACAGTCGCGGGTATAATTCCTCTTTTCTATTCAAGTGCTGTCTCGTCCTCCCCTGCACATATGCCGAGAGATTCTCATTGCTGTGGAGACGCTGTAATACTCGTAGTTTTACAACTAATAACAGTTTTAAAACATTAAAACGGACTTTTCCGCACGTAGAACATCTCTATCTCGAAATTGAGTGGCCGAGAAAAAATAAACCAACACATAAATGCAGAATATGTGTTTTATGACGCAGTTTTACTTTTTTCAATTTTTGTCAAATAGTCCACCATCGTGCTTTCTCATGACCCATGGGCAGGATGGGGTGTGTCCTATCCACCTCAAAATCAATAGATGTCGTCTGGTAGACGTCCCTAATCAGAATCAGTCGAAACCCGATCGATCCGACACGATTTAATTGAGTGAACGTGCTAACAAAAACAATTTCTCAAATAGTCCACTATTGTGCTTTCTCATGACCCATGAACATGGTAATTATATCCACCTCAAAAGCAATTGGTGTCGTCTGGGAGACGTCCCCGATCAGAATCAGTTAGAACCCGATCGATCCGACATGATTTAGTTGAGTTATGTTAACAAAAAAAATTTCTCAAATAGTCCACCGTCGTGTTTTCTGATGACCCATGGACAAGGTGGGGTGTGTCCTATTTACCTCAAATAGATGTCATCTGGTAGACATCCCTAATCAGAATCAGTTAAAACCCAATCGGTCCGACACGATTTAATTGAGTGATCGTGCTAACAAAGAAAATTCTCAAATAGTGCATCATTGTGCTTTCTCATGACCTATGAACATGGCAGAGTGTGTTCTATCCACCTCAAAATCAATAGGTGTCGTCTGGGAGACGTCTCCGATAAGAATCGATCAAAACCCGATCCATCCGAGACGATTTAGTCGAGTTACCGTGCTAACAAGAATAGATGCTGACAACGACAACGACACACACACAAAATGGTTTAAAACCCTTTTTTTTTTTGTTTTTAGGCCGAAAAACGGAAAATGAACCCTAGAAAAATTTTTACACGATTACATCACTCTTCCGCGTATAGTGGAGTGCGGAAAAGTAACAATTACGCAGAATTTACTGCGTGTAAATTACGTAGAGACTAAATTTATCCGTTACATATGAATTACAACGTATCATAACTCTGAAGTATCAGTCAAGTAGACGTAAGTTCGAGAAAGTACATTATGAGAACATTACGACTTATTGCACTTTTGATATTGTGTGGATTGCAAAAGAAAATAATATTTTGGTCTTGAAAATCTTAAATTAATAACCAGATTTATACAAGGCGAGTTTTTGCGTTATACATATATTTTCATCAACAGTATATTTTACCCTACAGAACACTATTACGGCATTTTCTTTTTCTCTAAAAGTGAAAATAAATTTTGCTTTAAAACACCATCACCGTATTGGTACCGTTACTATTATGTCAAATAAATGTGCTGTTGTTAGTTTATTATGGATTTCTCAGAGTGAGATTTTCAACAACAAAAAAAGCACTACCTACAAGGCAGATTTTTTTAAATATTAAAAATACATTTTCTTTTTTATTTATCTTTGACGTATTATTTTTTTATTATAAGTGATTTGTTCGCGTAGGTATAATATTTTACTGTAATTTTTTATAAACAAGGAATATAGCAAATGATTTTAGAAATACAATGACTGTCATTTTCAATTACAATGAAACAAAAAAATTATTATTATCCCACATTAAAAGACAAAACATTTTCGAGAATGAAAACGACAGCATTAATAAAATAAAACATTAAATGGAATAGTTAAGAAAATACAAAATCGCCTTATCAAGCAAAAATTAAAATTTTCTATTACATAGAACAGGACTGGCAAAATATTTCTTATTTATTATCTTGTCGTCTATTTTCTGCAGATATCCTACTATAGGACTATTGAGTATGTGCAAGATGGTCAGAAAGTGGGGGCAGCTGAGATGCAGCGCACATTTGTAGGTAAATTTACACTGATTATACTGGGTTATACACGTGGTTGTATAGAAAAATAATTAAAAACGATAATGTTGTCAAAACAGAGCTCTAAGGTAGTGTGTTGTGTGGTTGATTGCAAAAACAATTATGGTAATTCTCTAAAGTGTCATTTTCACGTTCTTCCTTCTGTGAAACATAAGAAACCTCAGCGAGAAAAGTGGATAACTGCGGTCAATAGGAAAAGGTAACCTACCTACTATTCGTTTCATCGCTATTTGCCAAATAAAAAACTCTTATTTTGCCGATAAACGGAAATCTACCTGAGCCTAGCCATAAAACAAGCCAAGGTTATGTTTTGAAATTTTTTATTTGGCAAATAGCGATGAAATAAACTATACAAATCCTGCAGTTACCGAGTCACCTCATTTACACAAAGTATATTAATAATTTTTATTTATTAAGCGTTGATGGACATCTTTGGCAACCAAACAAATATAGTAGAATATGCAGTGCTCATTTTGTTGGTAATAAAAAATCGGACCATCCCTGAAGTCCATGTTTTATTCCAACAATTTTCCCTACTGCTTACAAGAGAGCAGTGTCAAACAAAATCGAGAGGTAAGAAATACACTATTTTTTAAAATAAAAATTACGACTAATGCATAGAAAGATACAAATTAATTTTTTCGTCAGGTTTGAACGATATTTAAGAAGACAAAAACAACCCATTCTTAAGAACACTACTCATTTGACGGGCGGAAATCAGCGAGAAAACATATTTAGTACTTACAAGAAGGTCAACTCGAGAGGGTGGTCAAGTTACAGACGTTTGTCGGATGACATAACCTCTAATCATACCCAGATACAGCTCAGATGATTGTCGTTCTTCTGCTATCACGACATGAGAGTTTGCAAGGGCGATTCCTTTTTGTATTCCTTGAAGATTAAAATCTATTGTGTGACTAACGGCTCCGAATCCTGATCTCAATATTCTCTCCATATTTTACAATTTTCTTATGTAAATCTATGACTATGATAATCTGTGGTGATGACTTCTTTGTATTCCTTAATATTTGTTTTATTTATTTATTGCATTTACATTTTCATCACAACTGCACTATCAATTACATTTTTAGATTTTGCACGACCGATTTTGCATTTACAGCAATGGTAAACAACATAAAAGTATCCTTCGTTGGGGACTGCATTCTCCGCTAGTGGCGCTAGAAGCTAGCTCGCACATGCTTAATACGACCTAAGTATCTCAGTCGCGCAGAAACTCGGTAGATAATGCTCCAAATTGCGTTCACTGAGGAGATTTCCCTCTGTATATATTTTGCAGTATAATCTCGCTTCGTGTGTATGTTTCCTGTTAAAAAAATGCGTAGCTTATTGACCATTTCCAGGCTTGAATAAGTCCATGTATTCTAATGACATTTTGTCCCCGAACTCACTCAGATATAACAAGTATAACCGCACTTTTCACATTATTTTCGCGGTTGTAGATTGATTCTCTAAAAGAATCGATTTGCTGTGACTAAACGATTTTCAATTCTGCATCTTTTAGTAGTATAAGTCCATGGATTTTAAAATAAGGTACATAATTTTATAACAATCTTCAGTACAAAGAAAAAAAACACATATCGATGAAAAATCATTAAACTTAACCCTCTATCGAGTTAGCAGGCAAGTACGGTGATTATATTTCTCGGTTCATCCAGATGTCTTTAGAAATCAAAGTGCCCCTCATCTGTAATTCTCTTTTTCACTCGGTATTAGTTGTTCAAACCCATGAAAATTAAATTTTCTCTATTTTGAACATTTGTCATTTCATTTAAAGAGTTCATTCTCTTCCAGAGAATTCGTTCTCTTACATATTAAAATTTTATTATTTCATATTTTTTTACTAGAAATATTATTTATATCCCTATTCAATATTGGTCTACTAGTGTCTAAACGTTTAACCAAAATAATAACATTTGAAACGTAATCCGCTAGATGTCGAGAACAGCTCATCACAAATTTGGGGTTTACGTATACAACCATCGATCATATCTACAGTACAAATTGGCTACGAGCGACTTATTTTACTAAATCTTGCCTAGATGGATATTACGTAGATGGACGACTCTATTGCTCGCAGTTAAGTATGAATGTATATATTGTAAATGGGTTGACTAGTTGTACTGGTGGTTCATTTTTAAAACTCAAGTTAATAATAATTAGTGGTTGTTCATTGTAATAATAATTATATAAACCTAATAGGATAATACAAAACAGTAACAGTGAGTTTTATATGACGTAATGCTGCCGTTACACATAATTTTACGTTAACAAATGGTATCGTTTAATGTGCGGTGTCCTTACACGGTGGATAAATAGATTTATTTATTTTTTGTCTTGGGGAGGTCTCATATTTATGGTAAAATAACAGTACCTTAATATCCATGATTTGACGGCACTTCTGCAGAGAGATTGTTTTATACAAGTTTGGGAGGTAACAATTTAAAAATATTGCTATTTCGGTATCTGGGAGTTTTTAATGTACATTAAGTACAAAGTATCTCTTAAATCATCAATATTTTACCTGTTAAAAATGCAGTTTACATTTCAGCTCATCTTATTCCAAGTTATTTGCAATAAAATTAACTTTTGCCATTTATTTTTCAACTAAAGTAGAGTGAAACTGTAATCGTAATTGAAAGTCGAGATTTGGCAATAGTGGACTATATATGTCTGATCTAACTTGTTAATGGATATACTGAATCCAATAAATCAGTGGTTTTCAAAATATTGAGCAAATATTTCTAAACAATAAAAATTCAATAACTGTTAATTATGATTATATTAAAAGTATTATATTAGTCCTCAATATAATAATTTACTAGGTATAGACATGTACTATTCATTTTATCGCTATTTGTCAAATAAAAAACTTTCTTATCTTGCCGATAAACGGAACAGTCTACCTGAGCCTAGCTATAAAAACAAGCCACGGTATGAGACAAAAGCCGTTTAGGATTTTTTATTTGGCAAATAGAGATGAAATAAACTATACATAGGTACATGTACATGTAAGTGGTCAAAATATATATACAACTCAAAGACTCACTTTGCATACAAGGCGTTCACAAACTGCAAGATTTATGAAAATGGAACAGAAACGGAAGGATATAATTCTTCTTAATTATAAAGAATAGTTTTTTCCCGCTACTTGGAAGCAACTTATTTGCAGAAAATAAAGAATTCCCTTGTTCAGCGATATTTTGGGTGTAATAGGGCATTTTTACACCCAAAATATCGCTGAACAAGGGAATTCTTTATTTTCTGCAAATAAGTTGCCTCCAATTGGCGAGAAAAAACTATTCTTTATAATTAAGAAGAATTATATCCTTCCGTTTCGCACATAATTTCTAAATGGGTTACATTAATTCTGTTACTAAAAATAATTATTGAAGGGTGGTAAAATAATAACAAAAAAATCCCAGGGGGTCCTTGTAACGTCGAACGTGTTCATGTGAAAAATATTTCGGTGTCGCATGGAATATATGGGAAGGACAAACATAACGAAGGATAAAACTAACGAGGTGATAAATTAAAATTTCAAAGTTTTTTTCGCATACACACGGCGAGTATTCCGGGCGGGTATCTGGTAATTCATTTTAATGGTAGGATATTTCTCAATCAATAAATTGAAATAAAATACTACGTCCAATAAGCCACTTGGTACTAAAAAAACTATACGTTATATAAATCCCATGGAATTCGTTTCGACTGTGGACATAGGTTTTTATTATTTCTGTCTCGATTAGTTTTTACCGCCTTGTCTCAGGAGATTCATGCCGTATACCCTTATTTTCGATTAATATTCTGATTCTGTTGGATGATAACCCTGGAAAATTACGAAACTCAGTACACAGAAAAAAGTGATTATTTTGATAACGAATATGTAATGAAAATAAATCCACTGTTTTAATTAATAGGCAATACCATATGCAAATGACTGATATCGCTCATTTGAAAGAACAATGACATAATTCAAAAAACTAAAGTTTTCAGGAAACATTTAAAGTTTTTGGTAATCATTTTTATATAACTTCTTATACTAAAGTTTCTATTTTCGGACTAAAACCTTGATAGAAATTATGGGTTGAGAATATTTTTACATTGCCACAAGTTTATTTTTCACATATTTTTTATTTTTGTTTTGATTTGTGACGGTATTCCTTATAAAACATCCGATGTTTCTGTGAATAAAAGAAATGACATAAATGACTCAAAAAATGGTTTATTGCCGAAAGGAACTTTTTTACAAGTGAAAATAAAGCAACACAAACATAATCCTATAAATTTGTAGTATGGAAATTTATAGTTCACGGATTAAAAAATATCAACAATATTAAAACAGTCAAAATAATAAAACAATATTAAATGGCATCTATTAAAGGTTATTGTAATATTTCTTATAGATTTTAGGAACAGCAAAACCTTTATTCGAATTTTCGTCAAATAATGAAAGCAGTTTTTTTTTTATTTTCACTAAATTAAGTTAAGTTTTGAAAAATACCGACAGTCTGTTCCTTTCGTTCTTAATTATAGATTCATAAATATAAAGGCCTGTTTTCTTAGCGACGAGTTTTTTGCGCTGTGTACGACGTGATACGCTCAACGTTCCACGCTGACGTGATATGCTCTACGTGTTTGAGCGACTGCTTCGAGAGGAGTCTATTGCGTCGCACGATGCGTGATAGTATCTCGTTGGTGGGATCAGTTATGACTTTATATGTAATGGAACATGAAAGGGACACTCTACTGCAACCAACAATGAACCATCAACTTCGACTGAAGAAACTGACTTTGCTGACTTAGAAAGAAATGAGGAAGATGCTTCAACCGAGTAAACCTCTAAGCAGCCATCTTGCCATGAATGATCTTAGCAAATACTTCCTGAACAAACACCACCATTCCTGGAAAGTCAAGGATTAGACGGTGCTGTACTTCAACCCTCAAAATCCAAAAGGAGGCAAGAAAATGTTGTTCTTAATAAATATTTGAAAGAAAAAAGGGAAGACAGGAGACATGTTAAAAGGTGCCTCGAAGAACTTATGGGACTAGTACCCCAAGAAAACGACAATTAAAATGACGTATTTGTTAAAACCGTGGTGGCTACTATGAAAGAATTTCGACCAGACCTCTCCACTCGGACGAATTTTTTTTTAAATAATTATAGAAATGGAAATGGAATTAATGAACCAGCGATCGCGAATTTCACATATTTCTGAAGCAAATAGTCAGTCCTCTTCTTCATCATCTTTCATAATTTGTTTCAGAATGAGTATTTCGATCATTTTCCTTCTTCTTCGGTTTCTTTGGTCCATTTCAACACACCCACCCACTATTCGCACATCAACTGAGTAGATCAACACGATGCCCCTAGGAAAACACTAAAACGCCGCGTAAACATTTTGCGCTCCTGCCGACGTGATTGGAACAAAACCGGTTCCTGCTGCTCAAAAAACACGTTGTTAGGAAAACAGGCCTTAAGGTATATGTTTCTTTGTAATATAAAAAATATCTCAATTAATCAAATTCCTCATGTAATTATACATCTAATGATGATCATGAACATTATAGTCTAAGGGAGGGCATTGATTATTCTTAATTAATTAGTATTCAGTGTAATGACCATTGGAAAAATACATTTCTTTTGGTTCGAAAACCACTTCCCAGCAGCATTTATTGCTACGTCATTTGATGCAAATCTCCTTTGTTTTATAAATATATACATATACATTTAGATATAAAAATAGATGATAATCCGAAGGTGGTAAATGTAGTAAATAGGAGAGAAGATCAATCAATTCAAAGTACTTTACAACGCAAGTAGGTATTTATGCACCAGTACATTGGATTAACTTTTAGAGACTTTTCAACGCCATTTTCCTTAATTATTTTAACATGATAGCCTCCTATCATAGTTTTACTACTTTTAGCTATCCTTCCAAATTTATTTTTGAATACATAGGCATGTACTTTTCCCGACAATTATTTTAGTCAACTATTTTATCGACGAGGACCAGCATGTTTTCATTCTTTTTCACCATTCTTGGTCTTTGATCTTGTCCTTGAATCATGGTTATGACTCCATATTTCGCCCATAGTCACAACACGAAACAGAAATGATTACAATGAAATTGGTGAACCAATGAACACCTCCAACGTTGTGATGCCACAACATTTGTGAATATACCATAAAAATTGTGAAAAGAGTTTTCTACCAATATGCCAGGTATTAAATAAAAAGGCTGGATTGACAGCACCTGGTTCTTATTTGTAAAGTTTCTAACATTCAACTCGTAGAAACGATTTGTTAAATATATTTGTGGCTATAGCAATCGAGTTGAATTTTCCATGGCGCAAAGCAACAAATTAGATAGCTATTTAAAGTATGATATTTGATTGGTCTGAGGAAACTTCAAAGCTACCTTAAAAGCTGCAAATTTCGTTGTCTCTTTACCGTTGCGGAAATGTTAAATAGTTACTCTTTTTTAATCCAGCAGCCTGTTAAACCAATATGAGCAGACTTGCCTCTCGTTCATCCTCGTTAGAATTTGCAACAGCTCTTTTCTTGCCATTGCAACCAGAGTAACTATAAGAGTGCGAATACATATAAATGAGTTTTAAATTTAGCACGATATTTAAATAAATATCCAAATATTAAATAGTTAATGATAATTATGGATATTAGAATTACGGTTATAAATAAATAAAATTAGATATTAAATTCACAATCCAAGTGAAGATAATGTCTTACTTTCTTTATTATTCCTCGAAAGAGGCTGGAACCCTCGATGCAGCAACAGAAACAGGAGACCCGTTTTCTACGAACACTTCGCCAACCGAACACTTCGCCAACGAAGTTTATATCATTGGGAGATGTTTAGAAGTCAGTTTTAACCATCTACCGATGATCCGAAGTTGGTTGACGAAACGCGTGTCGAGAAACGTGTAATATTTCGATGTTCGTAGAAAACTGATTGTTTTTATTGTAATTATTGGTGAGGCGCATGCCTACCCTAATAGGCCACCACGAAAAATATCTTATATCAACCATAAGCATTAGCAATTATAATTCACTGGATTGTCAAATCCTTTCAATGTTATCTTTCAATCGTCATCTCATCTCGTGCAATCCACTGGCTTATGTAAAAGCTCTTACCTGGTTGCCACGATATATCGTGGCAATATTTTAAAAAGATCTGTTGGATATTAGAACGTCGGATTTCAAAAATAAGAACAAGTCTCAAAACTGAGATATTGGACTGTCCACGAGATGCGCAGTAAATAGACTGGTGTTTACTTAGTCGAATTGAGACATTTGAAGAGTGAATATCGATGAATATATATTGAATGTGAATGTGCACATATGAGTTCGATCTGGCCACGCACAAAGTACATCCTTTTCCTCCTAATTCTACCTTTCTTACCCTTTCTTCTACCTTACCCTTTCTTCTATGCATCATAGAGAATCTCACACTTTTTTCTATTCTTGACGAGCAGTACATACTCGATATTCACTCTACAAAGGTCTCACTGCGACTGCAAGTAAAGACCAGGCTATTTACAGCGCACCTCGTGGACGGTCCGATATCGCAGTATTGAAACTTGTTCCTATTCTTGACAAGCTGTAATAAATAATATATTTGACCAAAGTAAAAAAGTTTGTCAAACTTGATAAAGACGTAGAAATATATTTAGAATTTTAAAATCTGTCCTATTAGAAATTGTTTAGATCTAAAATAATTTTCAAGATACAGAACAAATCCGGGCTATATTCAATTGACATTTAGACACAGAAGTATTGTTCTTTATTCTAACACGTAAAACGGATAAAAACGAATAATGCTCTCATCATTAGACATCTAAAGGTATAAAATAAGCCATATGAATCGATCGGGGAAAATCCTACGGATGATGATATTAAGGAGGATTCTCCCAAACAATTAACAAACCCTAGCTCCCATTACATACATACAGCTACCTTTATCATCTTGAAGGTGAAAATAAACATAATCAATCTTACAGCCCTTTATATTAAACATTACAGCCCTTTATATTAAACATTATGACGTCATTACCGGCAATAATAGGGATTTAACTGAACAATGAAGATATCACAGGGCATACAATATATCAATTACCTGTCAACAATTTAATTAAAGATAATTGATTATCGTTGCATACTTTTCTGTAATTTAATTACTGTTTTCAAAATATTTTTTAAAGTCAAGGTATGAGTTGATTCAAATAACAATTTCTTGTATTAAATTTTATTTAGGGCATAAGAGTTTAGGTTAATGCTGGACAATTTAGATATATCATCTTCATTGATACTGATTGTTAAAAAAATCGGTAATTATATTCTTTCCTGAATATTTTGTACCAGTAGTTCTCAGTTAAGTAGCGTTTAACTTTTAGACCTTTATTACATTGATTATTACTTATAAGTATAATTATAAAAGATTGAATGGTTCACAAATAATAATCTAAGGAAGATATATCCGATGGATGCATAGGCCAGTGGCGACTCGTGGGTGCGTCATATAAGTGGGCACAGACTGACGGGACATGTAGGGGTGGCAAAATCATAAAAAGAAAACATGTGCTTTATCATTACTCATAGAGGAAATCAGTCTATAAAGATAAACAAAACAAAATAGTTTTTTTTTGGGGGGCATACACCGTATACACTATTAAATTTTCTTGCAAAATTCCGAGATTTTCAACGTCCATTTTAGTCAATAGAAAATCAACTGCAGTTTTCTTTTAATATTTAAAGTTATGACTGATGATTATAACACCTACTAAAATGTGACCATTTCTGACGCAATGTCGTCGAATTTAAATAATGTGCGTCTCAGACTTCACTTTTCATGAAAGAAATCCTCGAGGCTTGGGCTTCAAAGTAGTTATCGTTCCTTGGAAAATATGAAAAATAAAATCTGGGCTACCCCATACCATAAGTTATCAATCAACGAAAATCTTAACTGTGTGACTGAAAGAAGGTGCAAGCAGCGGGTTTCTTGGACACCTTCCATCATAAACCGCCGTTTCCTAATAAACTTTTTAAAGCCATCAAACCGATTCATAAGGATTTGAGCCAAGACGAGTTGCTAAACCGTTGCTTGGGAGGCTACACGCAAAATAGCAATGAAAGTTTCAATGTCACTGTTGGTGGAAATTAGCTCCAAAATCTTATTCAAGTGGCAAAACATCTTGAATATAGCGACTGATATTGCTGTGTGCATTTTTAATGATGGTCTGACTAATGTTCTTCGAATTATGAAAGTTTTGGAGATGGATATTGACGTCCAATCATACAATTTTTGTGTAGAAGTCGATGCTAAGTGGAGCAATCACGCCGATATGTCTTTGACAGGTGCAGCGAAAAAGGCACGCTCTAACATAAAATATTCGAGGAGACAATGAGGAAGAATATTTAAACATAGAAGGGTAGCTTTATGGTCCTGGGATATCAGATTAATAGTAAAAATTTCTACATAGGCGGATTTTTCATGTCTATAGTTCAAAACTATAAACGTGTTTTTCTCGAGACATGATTTTTCAAAATGGCACGCAGCTTAACTCCAACAATTATCATTCTTTTCATGCGAATTTTTAACAATATCTTAAAATAACATTTTGAAATGAAATACGTACGGAATTTATCATTATTTATTACAAAATGATTGCTTTTTTTTTATAAAAAAATTAAAATTTTTAATTTAGATACGAGCTGATCATACAAAAATAAATCTTTGATTCAAATTTGCCCGTTACACTGCGTGCCGCAGAGCGTCTTAGATTTGACATGTCTCGCGAGAATGGCTCAAGTGTCGCCATTTTTGAACATTTTTTGATAATAATTTTTTGTATTATACTTAAACATATGCGTAATAGCTTTCTTAAATACTATTATCTAATTACCTTTTCTTCCATCCAATAAAAACGTCAAAAAAGCCCTTTTTTAGCTTATTACAGTAGTGTTACCCCTTAAATGACATTTACGATGCACTTCAGAATTATGTACTAGGTAACTTATACTTTAGCAAAGTTGCCTTTGATATTCCTAAGTTAACGTAACTATAAAAGCCGGGTAAATCTTATTTAATATAAATTGGAAACCGGGGGAGTACCGAAAGAAACTCTATTTATTTAATTCACCTCTTCCGTGGGCGTACTATTTACTGCACGTAGTAATAACCTGATTGAATTTAAGAATGGGGCTTGCCGAGAGTATGGAAATGAAAACCTCATTCAAGAAAGCAATATTTTGTACAAGAAAGCTAGATTAGATTTTACGTGAGTGCTATATCCAGACTCACTCTCGTGTACCTCGTCGAGGGTTGTGTTGTGAATATCCATTTTGTATTACGCCAACCTTATGTAGCGAAAGCTATTATAATGATCAATTTTCGACAGTGTGCCCTTTCAATGAAGCGTTATTAAATTTTACTGCATACTAATTAGTCGTATAACACGCAAATTAGACAGTAATGTTATTAAATGGTAATGCTGTATTAATGTCGCAAAACTACGTGTAAATACATTAATTAATTAGGTTATTTGTTTGCACAACAAAAACATATTTGCGAGCCTGTTAAAGCACTGTCAATACTTTAATTTTTAATGGTTTAAAAATAAAATGTATTTAGGTGAATTATTAACTAGTAATACCATTTTAATAAACGAATCTTATTTTTCGACATAATTTATCGAAGTAAATATATTGTGTTCCAAAATGAATGTTGAAATTTGTTTTTAGGATGACAAACTATCATCCCAAAAAATTTGGGATGACAAAACTTGTCAGAAAAAATTCCAATGGTCTATTATCGAAAATCCCCAGTTGACAGATTTTCTAATACAACTAACTTGACAAAAAAATTATATATATATATATATATATATATATATATATATATATATATATATATATATATATATACAAACTGTTAAAAGTGATTGGAGTTTCATTGAATTGGTATGTACTACGTGCCATTATTTTGCAAGATAATGTAAACGCACTATATTAGAATAATACGTTAAGCAATGTAATATTATACCTGTACATTTCATCATTAATTAACAGTAATATATTAATGTTATTAATAACGTATCTTCTTTTATCTTATAACTCCTAGAACAAGCAATACGTACATGGACAATAAGTCTTTGTTTAACATAGCATAATGACATGAATGTGAAAGGCATTTCAGCAAAGACTTTGCAATTTGTTATAACTTAAGTCCCTATGGTTCGTATAAGTATTTGTAAGTGATAATTTAATTAAATATATATACAAGATCTGAGGAATTAAATCTCTTCTGCGCGCTTCTGACTGTGCCCAGTCTGTGCACTTCATCATTGAGCGTAAGTATTTGGTTAACTAGCATAGGTAGTATAGTACCTCTTTGTACACAGTTTGGTGCACAGTAACTCTTTGACTGTATTTAACACTAAAATATTTGATCTCCTCCCTAATGGAAGTCATTGGGATGTTATGTTGAATGGCATTGTTGGGCATATACAAATATGCTACCACAATCATTCGCAGCATTTTATTTTGAAACCTCTGTAATATGTCCAGGTTAGAGATTGCTGCAGATCCCCAAAGCTATATGCCATAAGTCAAGATTAGCTTGTGTATGGGTTTGTATAGTAGCAGTTTGCTGTCCATGGAGAATTGGGATTTTCGTCCAACCATCTGGTACATCTGTCTTAGTTTTAGTCCGATTTGCTTACGTTTAGTAAATATATGTTTGCGTCATGTTAATTTCTTGTCCAGATGCATGCCGAGATATTTAACATATTTTCTTCCTATGGTAGCTGACAGCTGTTGAATTGAACTGGCGGATATATATTCTTCCTGTATGTATCGTAAA
Source organism: Rosalia funebris (assembly GCA_037954035.1). Classification (NCBI taxonomy): domain Eukaryota; kingdom Metazoa; phylum Arthropoda; class Insecta; order Coleoptera; family Cerambycidae; genus Rosalia; species Rosalia funebris. The sequence continues at coordinate 39,992,286 of JAZFAV010000007.1, forward strand.
TGTTACATGTACTGATTTGGTTCGGTTGGCTATTTCCTAAGCCACTCTTGTATTTTATTGAAGTTAGTTTGTGGGTTCCTTGATGCTGATATTAGATATCTGTAGGATGCAATTTTGCTGCAGAATCATCAGCGAATGTGGCAATTATTGTAGCTCCTGTTGTTGGTAAGTCAGATGTAAATAATAAGTACAAAATGGGTCCTAGGATACTCCCTTGTGGTACTCCAATCTGGATGGGGTAAATATAAATATATTCATTTTAGTGTTTGATGAGAAAATTCCTCTTACTTAGATAATATTTTAGGATCAAGTATAAGTGATAGGGAAGATGTTGTTTTTTTAAAATAAACCATTATGCCACACCTTGTCGAACGCCTAACAGATGAATTCCGCCGAGCAATATGTTTGCCTCCAAATCTCTATTAATTTTTCTGGCGATTCTATGGACATGTTCAATCGTTCTGTCTGTGCTGATTTCTGAAACCCAATTTATGAATGTGAAGTAGATTTCGCTCTTCTATTATCGCTTCTAGGTGCTCAAGAAGCAGTTTCTCGAAGGCCTCAGAAAGCATCAGAATCAGGCTAATTGGCTTGTAAGATTTTACATCTCCAGGTTGGTTTCCTGGTTTCAGGATCATTACAACTTAGGTTAGTTTCCGTTGGTTAGGAAAACGAGCTGTTCTAATAATTGCATAAAAAAATTTACTTTAAAGCATTTATCAGATGCCTCTTGCAATACTTTTGCAATAAAAACCAGGGGACTATTTTGGATTTATTTCTTTAATAATTGTTCGTTTAACTTCTAAGAACGTACCTAATTATTAAATAATTATGAGGGTATCACCACCAGGGATATTACTATAACATTAAAATTTGTTGAATTTAAAATTTCTATTTTCGGTAAAAATACGTCCATAACATATTCCCATTGAAGTATATTGGCAAAAGTAGGCTATCAAATGGCCATCATGATCCCTGATTTATGCCTGGACTTATTTTTGTGAAAACATTTAAAAAGCAAAATATATGCAAGCAGATCAAATACTACTGAAGCATATCAGGTCACATAAGACAAAAAGTACATAGTATAACATAAAATATGAATTAAGATGTATTTGATTCAGTTGAAAACGGTTGTGCTCAATGGTATTCATATTGAATATTTACTTTTATAATACATACATAGAAAATTTATAGTTTCCTTTTTTTCATTCAGTTTTATTTTAGAGTTTTTTCATTTTATTTATATATTCTAAAGTTACTTTACATCTTTGCGATATTTATAAAGATATAATATAAAATCACTAAATTTATGCTGTCCCCACGAAAATGGGAACATTCATTCAAAAATATATGGATACGTCACATTTATCTCAAATGTAGAGACAGTATAATTGACACTGACTTAGTTTTCCACAAAACAGCAATACACTACACTCGACGTGCGTTTCGCCAACAAAGTTGACATCATCTAGAGATGATTAAAACTCGGTTAATCATCTCCAGATGATGCCAACTTTGTTAGTGAAACGCACATCGAGTGTAGTGTATAGTGTTTTGTAGAAAACTAAGTCACTGTTATCTTCACACCAAAGATTCCGACCTACTCCAGTAAACTATAATTAATTGAAATTATGGTGACAAATTTACGATACTAATTGATTATCTACGTTTTTATGAAAGCAATACTCAAAAAAAATATAAAAAAGATTTCCTTCGAAATTCCTGTAAAAAAATTATTATTTACCAATGAGTGATTTATTGAAATTGTAAAAATTGAGGAGCACGTTTATCGTTTGTGAATTCTAGATTACTTGATTACTAGTCTATTTATTTTTGTTTATTTAATTACTTTATTTTTTGATTATTTCTATATTTCTCTTACATAAGTCTTAATTATAAACCAAAGTCGATTTAATAAATTCGTATGGAATAATTGCCATAATATGGATTCTCTACGGTTCTTTTATAAAATATATTCTGATGTTAAAATCTAATCCGGGTTTTCCTTTTTATTTCATTATGACAAAGTTAAAAACATGTGAAAAGCCAATGCGATATATGTAGAAGAATAGAATGTTAAATAAAATCAGATTCTATATTTTTTCCTTTGCTGTTTAATTTGTTATGGTTCCTGAATGTATCCTGCCTAGAAAGGTACTTTAATTAATATTATTATATCATTCAAGTGCATGTAAACTGCCTAAAGGTCGACGTCCAACTATTTCGAAGGATTAATAATCATTATTCCATCAAGCAGTCTTAATTGCTTGGAATAGAGACAGTGGTACCGGTAGATTAAACACGAATCGATATTAATTTCACTAATAGTATGCCTAAGAAACTAAATAATATACAATTGAATTGAATTTGAGTAAACTGATGAGGTAAACTGACTTATACTTACTTCAAATACCAAGAAATCAAAAATTATATGAGTCAAAAGTGTTATGAAGTGGAAAATTTCCGTCTTACAGCACTTTTTTAAAATAAATCTATCAAACCTCCACGTTTTCAAAAGAATTTCACAGAATTCACATTTTTCAATATTTCTTTGTGTCGGTTCTTGTAAATCGTTGTTTGTTATTTCACTAAAAATTACTAAGCAAATTCTTCATCGTGTAGTTGTTCAAAAAATTCGTACACCATCATGAATCTGTATCTGTCTGTATTGACTACATATATGAAATTGAAAAACGGATCCAACTGTTTTTGTGAGAAATTTTCACACACCAATTGCATGAGGATGTAGTGGAGATTTAACAAAAATATATTATAGACTATTAGTGCTCCACACGCTTATTTTCAAATTTGAGATACCACGATAGTCAAAATTGCTTCGTCGGAAAAAAATGTCAAATAACAGATCTTTATTCATTAAATTATCAACAAATCACTGGTAGTACGCAAGAATAATCTTGCGGAGTGGAAGACGTATCTCATAATACTCTTCCTTCCCTTTTACATACAAGCAAACATACGCATATATAAAGGTGATATGAAAGACTTGCTTTTTCATGGAAGTAACCGATTCGTAATATATGACACAATTTCTCCCGAATCTGTGTATTAATAGAGCGAGCAATTTTGGTCTGGATTCCAATCACGCCAACCGAGCTCATCGCGATGGCTGTTTGCGCCGGCTGATCCCCGGCCTTCCATTGTCGCTGGGTCTTTCTGCAGTTAATATCCGTCGTCGATATAGCTTGAATATTTATTAATTAATTAGTAATTATTGAGTGTCGGTTTTATTTATGCATTGTCTTTGGTGCATAATTGTTTATAATTAATAATAACGTCGAATGTACGTAGAGCTAACAAACAACTATTTGCTGACACCGTGAAACAGTTTATAGTAGAATTTACGCACTTACATAAGACGGTGCAAAAATATTTTTAGAGTGCAATCAACCTTTGATGTGCTGAGGCAAAAGGGACTGTAGGAAACATTGTAAACATACAGAGCACACATTTAAAAAACTGGTGTAAAACAAAGTACCCAATTTATGTCTGATTTAACTTTTGTGCTAATTTCTTATAAGATATCATTTGATGCATTAGCTAATGATGCATTTCGTTCATTCTGAAATGAATACATCATCGATTGGAAATTATCAAATCGGACAACAGCATAATGAGGTACCATATGTGCGCGAAGCGTTAGAAAACAGAATTAAATGTGAATTACAAAATAAAAAACTGTGGTTATAAGTGGACGAGACGATTGATTCTAAAGAAAATTGTTGTTAATGTTACAGTACACACACTAGAAGTTTCAGCTTAGTAACTATTAACCGATTACAAACCTGTACTGAAGCAATTACGAGGGTGGCGCTAAATACATTAGCCACACTAAATTAAACATTTATTTTGTTAGCAAAATTAAAAATTTTCTGTTAAATGTTTATGAATGATGGTGCCTCAACCATGCGTTCTGTAGGCCGCTTGGTTGAAGAAAAGTGTACACGTAACTTCTTACATGTTACGTGTAAACTTCATGCGTTACATTTTGTGGCAGAGGAAGTTCGAAATGTTATCCAAAGGTAAATGGCTTAAACGTATTCGAGAATTTCATAGACAGCAAATATTACAACTATAGAAACATACCTGATGCTACAAACCTTTCACCAATCTCATATAGCTTGTGACAATGATATCATAGTTAGGTATAAGCCTCAAACGATTGCCTATCATTCCAAGAGCAACCTCCACAAATTGCTCATTGAAGAGACCAGAATATAACTGAATGCTAAGTGGTCGTGATGAATTTTGATGACATTGTATATTGATTTGTACAATGAGAGAGAATGAGGTTCATAACTATATTACGTGATGTAAATTAATCGGACGATGGGCCTTCAGAAGTTTCGTATTATTTTTGAGACACCCTATGCACAGGGGACAATAATGGATTTTGACACAATGAGAAATTGTATATTCAATCGTTAAGACATCATGTTCATTCAAAAATTGAATCTTGCCCAAAATGATTAACCGATTCGAGAAATTTTATTGTAAGTATACCTTTTCATTGTACACCAAAGTTAACCCATACTTTCACCATGAACTCCGCAATGTATAGTTTACTACTATACATGTAACTAAACAATGTATAGTTTACTTTTTAGAACCGCCAGTAAGATATATTTGCCCTCATTTTGAGATTTAAGAGAAAATGGATTAGGAACGATGATAGTATTAATAACAAAGCCTGAATTTAATTCTCGTCTTCTCTGTGACAAAACACTGCCTAAATAATTCTTAATTTTGTACAACGGCTTCATTAGTTTTCAAAAAAATCACCAACAAAATATCCATTCATATTTTGCAGATCGGAAAAGCTCTATTATAAATCAAATCAGAATTTAGAATTGACAGCTATTTCTATGCATAAAAAATCTATAACACTCGACAACTAAAATTATAACCTTCTCTAAAGCCGAAATGTGGGCTTTGTGAAATCAAATGAATTCCATTATTAAAATTATTTCAGAACGAACATTGTCATTTTATCTGACAAAAATGTGGAGCAATATAGGAATTTTATTTAATTTATTGAGCGGATTTTTTTTAACGGAAAGGTATGTGACATAGTAATGTGAATAAATGAAAGTCGACGTGTTATTATTGTGTCATATTGGAAACAATGGAAATGGTAGTAACTAAGTTATTATTACATGAAATATGTAATATATAGTCGTCGTGTATATATTATTAAAGATGAATAAAATTGATGGGTAGACTGTATGTTTTGTAGACATTCCAGAAATAGGGAAGGCAAATAATTGAATAATATATATTTGATGATATTAGAGATGATTATTCTCTTTCTGAGAATCAAATATGTGGTTGCCTCTTTCTTTTTTCGACTTGCATAATAAATGGTAAAATGTTTCATGAGGCATATTATTTTTTTACTAGGGCCAAAGGGTCCTATTGTATTCATTTTTGCCATATTGGCAGCATTTAGCAGCATTGGCATACTCTGCGGTGGCTGAATATCTACTGAAATAATTTTCGGACAAACCACATTTCCAGTCTGTAGTATTCTTTTCTATTAGCAACGAGATTTTCATAAACTTATGGAATTTCTTAGAAATCATAATAATTTCAACTGTGACAAAGGCTTGTTCAGACCACATGAATTTGTATTCTGTTTAAAAAATATCGATTCAATTACCCTGAGAAAATCACTTGAAATGACTGATAGACTATTGACACTATGTTCCATTTTGACGCAGATCAATTGGGATGTCGAGAAAATTCATATATTATTAATTTTGAAATAACTGTCGAAGTCTATTCACTTCTATCATTTTATTGGAAGAGATATATAAGAAAAAAGAGGATATGTTATATTTGGACGAGAATAATTTTTAATATATTTAGTAAGGCATATTCTATGTTTTAATTAGATGTTCCATTGAAGGTCAATTGTTTTGTTGATTGTGCTATATAATAGTTAGTATCAAACGACCCAATATCTAAAACTTGTCAACCTTGCACTGAAAATAGATTTCTATTACATGTTGACTTTCTTCTGTACTTTGACTTTATTTAAGTTAAAATTAGGAAAGTATTTCATTCACTGAGACAGGTTTATTAAAGGTCAATCCTAATAAAAGACACCGTACAATTATTATACGAAATTAATTTATTTACATTAATTTTAAATCAAAAATGATTGTCAAATTGTCTTTTTCTTAGTGTATCTGTTTTCTTAAAACAATATTCAAATGTTGTTTTACGCAAATATCATAAACATAAAACATATAATATTAGCAGTTGCCCAAATCCATAATTTCAGTCATCCACATAGACATCTTTTAAAAATTTTTCGGAAGTAAACACTTTAAATTATTTCGAACAATTAGATACAAAGGAAACATGTATTTATGGTAATTATTTACTTTAGAGTAAAACTCTCAAATTTCTCACAAAATGTTGACTACCCCCCTATTTTCGGGGACGCAGAAAACGAATCTGGCTTCAGATTTTGGCGGTCAGACAGAGTTTTCGAGAAAATTAATTTTCAACACACCACTTTCCGCACGACAAATCAAATAACTTGTCAAATAACTTTGACCTTACATTACGTAGGTACCTAATATTAATATAAGTATCATTCATTAAAATCGTCATAAAACTTATTATTCATTGCGATTTTCTAATTTATTTGCAATGTTTAAAATTTTCATAAAGCCGTCCATTTGCTATCCTAGCGCCCTCTATAACCTGAAACGCTTAGATATCAAATGGACGGTGGCCATTTGTAGTATTGTGGCAATAGTATTGTAGCATCTACTTACATTAATATTAGGAATCCATATAATGTAAAATCAAAGTTATTTAATAAGGAAAAGTAGTCATGTGCGGAAAGTTGAAAATTCGTTTTCTCGAAACCTCCGAAAATAGGGAAGTAGCTAAAATTTGGCGAGGATTTGAGAATTTTACTCCAAAGTAAATAATTACCGTATTTATTTATTCAAATACGCATCCATATATTTTTAAATAAAAAAAGAACAAGTTTGGAATAAACAGCAATGTAGGGCAACATAGAAAGGAAATAAAAACAGATGGTACCAGAAACAACCATAAAATCACATCCCCAAAATTTGGCCCAGTCCGCAACCTCAGTCCACTGTACGAATGACATTGTCGCAGCTAACTCTATAAAACAACATTGTAGGTCACTCATCCATGTGTATTTGACGCAGAGCGAAGTGCTGAACTTGCATTACCAATGTATCGGGAAATTGGTTCGAATACCCACCGGACTATCTGGCAAATGCTTTGACTTTCGTGATTCCTGAACTTCTTTTGTCAACAACTATGGTTAGTAGTTACCTTCCTTCCCATTTAGGTCAATTATGTAGATTTTATCAACACAGGGATACACGCTTCACGACCAGAAGTCTATCAGGGCATTTTTTGCTTTAGAGATCACAGAGAGGTCCTTATAGAGAAATGGGAAAATACAGACAGAGGGAATTAATATAAATGTAAGACAGGATTTCACTAACATAGAATATTTTTCTATTGTTAACCACACTTGTTGTATTCATCTTTATTGTTATTTTTAATTTTTTTATATTTTAGCAAATAAATCAGTACTTTCTAAAAAGTCTATCAGTTCTTTTAATTTGTTTTCATCTTCACCCAGAATTAGTTGTGTCATTTGTGGGAATTTCACTTCGCAGATTGTCATAATCAGGACATTCCATTAAAATATGGATTGATGAAATATGGATGAACAGTTAAAATGACGTTGCATTTTTGACATATAGGCTGCCTTTCTCCTGTGAACATATATGAGGATGTAAGACGACTATGCCCTAGTCTCTTTCTCGTAATTACTAGTTGATTAATTGCTTGCGCCTTTAAAAGTTACTCTTTGTCGCCAAAGTAATACCTTTTATGTTTAATTAATTTTAAGGGAGTTTCACAAATATTTCACTCCTCTTGCACCCTTTCCAAATCATTTATTTTAAGCGTATTGAAGATCATTTGGTCTAATTTAAATTGCATCTATGTGATCTGACTGTGGTGCTAATTTCGCTTTGTCTTCAGCTTCATTCCCAGTTATTCCAATATGTCCTGAATATCATATGAATATCACTGTTTTTGTTTTTGTCACATAGTCTGTTAAATAATAATAAAATTTTCTGAATTAGAGGGTCGTTATTATACGTATTACTAATTGTCTTGAGTGAGCTAAGGGAGTCAAAATATATAAGGGAGGTATTAGCGCCACATTTTTCTGCAATTAGGAATGCACCCCAGATATTTAAATTAAAATTGACTTGACGGAACTACAGGTTTTATAGTTATATTATTCTAGTTATTACTATTGCTTTCTACGAGCTCTATAGCTGTTCCAGATACGGTGGTTTTCGGGGTGCGGGTAGTGTGGTGGAATGATACTTGTGGTTATATTGTTGCTATAGCTACGTTTATTCAGAAGATAAATAAATAGCGAGCAAACTGGTACCGAAAGAGGAGAATTTTTCGGAGCGAAATTCGCGAATTGTTTGATTTAAACTTATCGCAAAAGTCGATGGCCTGGTGCGGTTAGCCAGGCCTGGGATGGTCGCAGTATTACCCCAGATGTGCCCTGGTTCTGAGAACTAGCTAATATACAAGGGTTTCTAATATTTATACAAATTAAAACTAATACATATATAGAAATACCATCACGGTTGTCAATAGGCGTATGTGGAACCACGTGTGCCCACGCGTTTTTAAAATTTTCTTCTTCGCCTTATACCAATCAGTACAGCAGGCACCACAAGTTTTGAAATTATGTTGCAAATTAAGTGAGAAAAAGAAACTTCCCACGATGTGTTGTGGAAATTTAAATTTAACTATCACATTCCGATGAAAAAATGGGCATTATATACATGTTTGTAACTTAATTAGTTCTAAACAGCGAATATTTCCAGAGAACGAGATTAATTTGCTCAAACTGAAACGGTCAATGAAATACCCAGCCAAGGATAAAAATCGTTTCCCGTAGAAAGTTAGATCTTATCGTAATAGTTAATTGACCATGGCAAACAACGAACGACGGCAAGCGTTTTTACAAGACCCGCTAAACTAGGAATTTACCTCCCTATAACCTTCACCTAGTTACATATAAACATGGGCCAGCTTACTGCCGATTATAATTTAAATGCCTATTAAATATACATAAAATTGTTCCCTTGTTATTTGGTGGCTTATCGGGTTTTATTGAAGGGTTCTTAGCGAATTTTAAATATTTTGTTTTATGAATATGATGTGTGAAGCGTCTATTCCAGTGAACCGTAACAGAGTCGAATTCAGGTCACTATTATTACACAGTGATAGTTCACAGAAAATACATTATAATACAATAACTAAGGGGCTGCCACCCCTAAAATTTTCGATAAATTGTATATTATTATAGTATGAAGGCTTAAGAATATATTCTGAAAGTTTCAAGACGATACCTTTAAAACTTACAGATACAAAGCGTTCAGTCACGCGGTTGAGGGCGGCTAATGCTGCTACCTGCGCCCCTCAATGAGCGACCTCGTAGAGCGCGGAACAATGATCGTCTTAACTAATCAGCGACAAACTTGAGGAATCATTGTTTCATGCATTTTTTCCCTACTGTATTGTAATAATGTATACCCACAAAATTTCTCGCGCTAAGAAATATGACAAGCACGCGAATTTATCATCCTAAAAAAAGTCCATCGTCCTTTGAATCCGAAACGGTGCCCGTCATAACTCGTGAACTGATTGACAGATTCTTTTGAAATTCGGCAGTCACGCTTTAGGCCATTGTTAACAGAACAGCGATCGCATTTTTCAAAAATAACCAAAATTGTTTAAATAAATTACTATAATAACTGAGTTTTTTACCGAATTTTCGTACTTCAGTTCCATACGCCCTTTTTCTTTTTTAAGAGAAATTTTCGGAAACGGCGATCGTCAATCTATTTCGTATGCACTTAACTTCATGATAGCTGACTATCTTTGATTTCAGATGATCAGTTTTAGCAGGAGAAGGGTCATCGCAAACCAGGTCGCAAAATAGATGCTCCACTTCCGGCGGGCATGTCTCTTCCGGTTTTAAATATTCTTAAATTGTGTTCATTTCACTACGTTTACAATAAAGTTATCTTTAATTTAAAAAAAAAATGTTTATTTATCATTAATAGTTCCCAAGAAAATTCATTCCGAAGATAGATTATTTTTTCATGTTTCTAGGTGGATGTAGCTCCTTAATACTCGAACAGGAAAACGAGAAAAGGAATTGTTTAAATAAAAAAAAACTTGCCAACGCATTTCTTAGTCAGTCTCGGTTTCTATCTCGCGTGTGGAGACTGGTGACGATAGTCTGTTTTACAAAAAAAAAAAAAATCACATTCGCTCGCTAAAAGGAAACTGTCTCTTGCCTTTTTCTGCTATTCGGTTAGGCGCATAAGCTGTACAGTAAAGTGTATCATATTTGGAATAATTTCAGTTCTCCTGCTTTTCGCATTTATGCAGCTGCGTCCGTTGGAATTACTAATACTTTCTGAGAATTGTCTTGATAGGGCCACGCGCACAGCGAAAGCACTCATCTTAACTCAAATCTACAATTGTATTGCGGTGATTGGTTCTGTCTAATATCTTGGAAGCCACTAAATGGCTGCCACTGGCAGTTTTAGTTTTTTACGCACCAATTAAAAAAATTGCCAGCGAACAGTCAATTGTTTTTCTTCGTTTTGAATGAAATACACAATTTTTTTCCCAAAGTAGTTACTAATTTTTTGGAATACATTTTAGTATATCTGGTCATGTATGTTTCTTAATGTAGTTGGATTAGGGAGTTTACGTTACCATGTATTTTTCTAGAAACTGGTGGGGGTTCTTCGGTTTATATAACGGAATAGCACTTGCCAAAAAGGCTACCTTAAGGTCATAGAAAAATGTAGTGTTATCGTTATCGTGACAACCAAACGAGGCATGATTTTTCACATGCTGTGTTACATTACTATTTTTAAAACGAATTAATAATTCTTTCACGCTCATTACAAAATAGACAATTCCTCTAATACACATATCCGCAAACAATTCCGAATCATTATCAATCCTAGTTTACATTAATACTGCTCTGAATTTTTTGTATCGTTAATTTTCAAGTTACCGCATAAATAAAACAGAAATTTAAATACACGCCGTCATCCGCAAGGCCGTCTAGACAGTGAAAATAGCGATGAGATGAAAACAAACCCATAACAGGCCTCTGTGTAACATGCGGTGGCAATGTCTTTGCTATAGAAACAGGCATCGGCAACGTATCGATTGTTAGTATGTCTCTGTTGTGGCTGGCCGGATGATGTGGGTAAAATATTCGTAATATAGATGTTTGTGCACTTGTGATTTTGTGTAATAATTAAAATTAGTAATATTAGTCGTAGAAGTTTGTTCCCTAAAACGAAAATAAGAAAATAGGAGGAAGCTTACCACTTATTGTTAGTTATTTAATCAATAACATCCTGATAGACTACCTAATTTAAAATCATCAGTCAGTAAAATAGTTAAAACATTTTCGTACACAACAGGTAGTGTAAAAGATTTACCTCGCTATGGCATATTTCAAGCTAGTGAAAACGCTAAATTAAATGTATTGCTTAATGTTGGAGAATATCCTCACACTTCTATTATGTGATTTCTATGCGATAGATTCTTCATCGGGCCACCGTAGTTTGAAATTCGATACCGTAGACTTGCGTAACGACACGGCACACAGCGGCTACGGGCACACGTTTAGATGTTAGTCGTCCTGAGTCGTACCTTTTTTTTGGGTGGGTAAAATAGGATATTGTTGACAGTTGGACAGCAAATGCGTTTAATTAAATTCAACGAAATTACGTCGGCAGTGGTCACATTATAATAGGTGACCGTCCCTCGTGGTTGATTGTTCTATTTGCCAAGTAATGTGCTGTGGTCATCAGTCGTAACAACAGATATCATGTTACGTTGTGCTGAAAATTCCAGCTAGTTTAAAATTTGTCACTTTTTCTGATGAAGCGAATTTTTCCTTGAATGGAACGATACATTCTCAGGTATTTGTTGCAATACAATTTTCATTGGACTCAAGAATCTTATCATAAGCATCGAAGTAAAGTAAGTGTATCGACTAGAATGATAGGAAGGTTAGAAAATGCCCCTAACACGGGGTGCCGCTATACTCTGAAGTATTAAGGAATCCATTTTTGTTGGAAAAAAAATAAGCATGGTAATTAAAAATAGACTATCATGACATCGCAGTTCAAACACAATATCCGACATAAACATTAGTGAATGCCTCTTTGAAAAAATCATTTAATATTAAATTATGTTGTGCGAAACTTTATCAGCACGCAGGATATCTGTTATATGTAGAGTATTTAGGTTTAAGGTTTTAATTTAGTGTATGTAGGTACAGAAACATTACTAGATTCTCAGAGGAATAACTCAAGATTATCAATTGCAACTCATGGATTCTACTCACAACAGTTTATTACTCGGTATTACTGTTTACTTTTTCTTCGGCTCAGTATAAAATGAGCGGAAACGTTGTGAAAATAGTTTGTTGGCAAATTCTAATCAATTTCAGGAAATTGAAACAAAAACTAAATATTTTTGTCTAAACGTAAACAGCACAAATTGAATAGGTTAATGTTTTTCTACAGTTTACGACAGTTTTAATTAACTGTTACTGCAATCATGTCAATATCCTATTTCATTTATTAGTAATTATTTACCAGTTTAAAGGCTTTATAAGGTGTAAAAAAGTTTAAATGTGTTATTGGTTTCATATTTAAAATATAAATATTATGGTCTATTATACAACTTCCGTAAGTAATTCTAAGAAATTTAGAGAGTAAATTCCCGGCAAATATTAGGTTGTACTCATTGTCGGTGCTCTCATACTCGTCATATTCTTATCACCCTATGATTTTTGTATCCTTGAATAACTGTTAAAAAATATATTTAATGACCCAAATGCAGTAACTACTGAATCAGCATCAACTGCAAAATACAATATCGCCTTGTTTTGTTGTTTTAATTTTTGAGGAAGGGCTTCACAGTATAAAAAATACTATGTTAATACCATTTACTGTAAAATCTAATAATACGAGGTGTGGCTACAAAATAACGAGACTGATGTGAAACTTTTTATTTTATATAAAAAGTTTTATTTTTATATAAAATATATAAAATTTTTATTTTATAACGGGTGTCCAGAAAGGGTAGGGGGTATTTGTAGATTCAATAAAAAAAAACTAGAAGTCAGAAAAAATAAATTTTTTTGTTAATTTTTAGACAAGGTTTTGGAAAATAAAGTACTAAAGATTATGTTCTCCAAATGTTGACCCTCACGCTGCTGGCACTCCTCTAACCGTAAACGGAAATTAGCCACTACGCGTCTACACATCTCTCTGGAAACGGCGGCCATTTCGGTGCGAATGTTGTGCTTTAATTGCACTAAAGTTCGTGGTTTGTTTACATACACTTCCTCTTTAAGGTATCCCCATAAGAAATAATCAAGAGGTGTAAGATCAGAAAATGGATTCGAATGTTTGAGAATACCGGTTCGACTGTAAAAATTCGCAATCCAGGTCGCCCGTGCTCTGTTCGAACCCCAGAAACGATTGAAGAAGTGAGAGTTTGCGAATTGATTGAGAAAGATTTTCACGCACTGAAACTCTCACTTCTTCAGATCCAAACTCTCACTTCCAAAGAGTTGAATGAGGCATTCTCCATCTTTTCTCGATCTTCACGATAATTTTTTGTTTTTATGTTAATAATATATTCGATTTTTGTACCTTTCACAGTGGCATTTACAAACAATTGTGTGGATGGTTTACTCAGTTTATTACTCTCTAGATGGTCTCTACTCCATTGCATAAAGAAAACCACCATAACCTTCCTTATAGATACTTAGAATTTCATTTGGATTATCACGAAACACGCGAGATGGGAGGGCTAGGGGGTAGTCTGTTTCTACTGGCACGCCACTGCCAAGCAAGAAATGTATTCTACCAGTTTAACGACCTTAATTTGCTGTGTTTATTCCAAAAATTATTATATTTCAATGTGAAACGAAATAATGTTTAAAAATAAACAGTTTTAAAACCTTAAAACGCACTTTTCCTCTATCTCTCGAAATTGAAAAAATTTCTCAAATAGTCCACCATTGCGCTTTCTCTTGACCCATGAACATGGTAGAGTGTGTTCTATCCACCTCAAAAGCAATAGGTATCGTCTGGGAGACGTCCCTGATCACAATCAGTCAAAACCCTATCGATCCGACATGATTTAGTTGAGTTATCGTGTTAACAAAATAATTTTTTCAAATAGTCCACCGTCGTGCTTTCTCATGGCCCATGGACAGGGTGGGGTGTGTCCTATCCACCTCAAAATCAATAGGTGTCGTCTGGGAGACGTTCCCGATCAGAATCAGTCAAAACCCGATCGATCCGACATGATTTAGTTGAGTTATCGTATTAACAAAAAAAATTCTCAATTAGTCCACCATCGTGCTTTCTTATGACCCATGGACAGGGTGGGGTGTGTCCTATCCGCCTCAAAGTCAATAGGTGTCATCTGGGAGACGTCCCCGATCAGAATCAGTCCCCGATAGATCCTACACGATTTAGTTGAGTTATCGTGCTAACAAGAAATTTTAATGCCGACGACAACGGCACACACACAGACAGAAATTAAAAAAAAAAACATTTTTTTTGGTTTTTAGGCCGAAAAACGAAAAATAAACAAAAATTCTTTTTCCCTTTTTCTTTATACGATTACATTACTTTTCCGCTAGTATAGCTGAGTGCGGAAAAGTAAAAATATAAATTATTTAACTATAAGGGTGATACCTCAGTCAGGGTGTTATTTCCCAGGCGAAATTTTTATATGTACTTGTGCACGTCCATTCTAGGATACTCTGTATATTTAACTTGAAGAATAGAAAAGATTGTAACAATATTACGAAAAACACAATATATTGCTCGTTTTATTCAAAATAATTACAATTGATGTTGCACCTGAATAATAGTAAGAAAAAAAAAATTATAGCACTTATTTGAAAAGAAAAATTAGAAAACAAAATCGCTTTCTTCTCAGATTGGACAGTGCCGATTCAAGTATGTATATAACTACACGTTAATCGACTCCCGCAATTCTCCATTTATTCCTAGATTATGGTCGAGTTTATCTTTCTCCGAACAATAGTGCTTTCTAAGTTTTATAACGAAAAATTATCTGCTGTGTAGAAACTAATTTTCTTTTCATATTTCTATGGTACAATATTTTCATTTTGCTGATCACTCATAAAACAAATCAAATAAGCGTTCGTAATGGAATAATACCTATGTGAATATATACAGTATGTATATATATATTATTTCATTTTAATATGTGATTTTACATAACTATTTTTATTTTTAAAGCTGTTAATATGAACCAAAAGCTATATTAAAATATAGCTTTTGGTTCAAGTTGATTTAAGTTGTTTACAAAGTATAGTTTATTTCATCGCTATTTGCCAAATAAAAAATCTCAAAACATAACCTTGGCTTGTTTTTATGGCTACGCTCAGGTAGACTCTTCCGTTTATCGGCAAGATAAGAGAGTTTTTATTTGACAAATAGCAATGAAATTAATAGTATATTGTGATCAGAAAAAAAATGAACATGTTGTTTTCTTGCAGGATAACTTGCATTTCTTTAATTAGAATAATTTGTAAATTTTAACTGGTTTTCACTGCTAGCACATTATAATAATTTTAAATATATTGAAATATTAAAATATAAGATATGGGTAAATCTAAAATATATTGTGTAATATAAATATCATATTTACAATTTTTGTTTTGTATTGAACCAGGAATTTATTTAGTTATCATTTATTTGTTATTATTCTTGAATGTCTTCAATATGATGCAGTAAGAAAGAAACAAATTCATTCTTTATTTTTAATGACCACAAATCCTAATAATTAAATGATAACTAAAGATCATTAACATATGTGAAAATATAAAGACCTTTATATATTTTTTAATATTTTGTGAATGTACGAGAATAATTAATAAAACGTGTATAGTTTTATTTTGTAAATTATGATGGGCGTAAGTACTTCTTAAACTAAAACAAAAAAGTCTTGGATACCATTCTGGTGTAAGTAAAAAAAATCGTGTAACTCATAAAAGAAACCTAAATTCAGAATTTGAAAATATGCAATAGCAAGCTAAATTATAACAAATAAATGAGTAATATGATAAAAAAAAATGTCAGCTAGACAATTTTTAACAAAAATTACGTTGCTGATTTATTAAAATTAATATTTAATGACTATATCGTTAAAAGCGATGAAATAATTCTATTAACTTTAAACCTATCTGTAACAAATTAATAACAAAGGAATTGTATTTCACACTAGATTACAAATTCAAGTAAAAATAGTCATTATATTATTACTGACATAATGACTTCTAAAAATAAAAATTACAAGAATATACAGGGTATCTCGATTAAAAATTAAGAATTGGGGTTATTTTTTATGAACCCATAAGACGTATGGTTTTTTTTGTATGTGACTTGCGTTACATACAAAAAACAAAGTATAGAGTTTTTAAATCAGTACAAGGCTTTTTTAATTGCCTAATTTATTTTTATCATTTAAGTTTGTTTGAGTTGTTTATTGTTTGAGATTTATGCTAAGTAACAGTAAGCGCAAGAGCCCCTGTACACTGATTTACAAATAGACTATAATTTCTGGCCATACATACTTGGAAATACGCCACTTTTTTGACCAACTAACAATTTACTTACGCCTATGCATATTGTGACTGGTTTTATGTAATAAGATAACATTTTGGATTTATTTTACAATGACATTCAGATATATCGAGTTTCATTGCAATATTAAATCATTTCTATTTAAAAATATGACAAATTGTAAAAGCTGATCAAGTTGTTTCCTTAATATTGTATAAGGTTGACTATAATTAAAAGTAAACCATGTAGAAAAACAGGCGAAATATTAAATTTAATATGATAGAAGTTTAATTTTATAAATTTCGAAACCAATAGAAAGGAAAAATAAATATTATATTCAGACTCCAGTCATTACTAATAGTCTAATCAGATTGTAGTTAGATATTGAAAAATATTGAAGTTTTTCCGTTCTCTATGCTTTTTATGGCGCTGGATCCGAATTTAGACTGTCATCTTGTAAAAGTGTTTCGTCATTTGAGATAACCACGAAAAATTTCGGAAAAAATGCTCCTTTTTCAGTTTTTTGCATATAATTCGAAAATGAAACACTTTTTGAGAAATGTATCTATATTTAAAAATAAACTACGTTGAATTTAGAATAAATTATTTATTATAGGTTTTCTTCATCAGATCAACTATTTGGGCGCAGGAGAGCGGCAAAACTTTACCAAACCTCCTAAATCTGCCTAAAAACTCTTGTTTCGTTAGTTTTACGCTTATAATCTGAAACATTTATTATTTGCATAGTAATTAATCAATTACTCATACGTTTAATTATTTCCTGAGGTTAAACCGTTTGTCTAACGACGAAAAACTTACATAATACATAATTTGTTTTATGTTCAATGTAGTTTATTTTTAAATGTAGATACGTTCCTCAAAAAATGTTTAATTTTCAAGTTATATGAAAAAAACTGAAAAAGAGCATTTTTTCCGCAGTTATCTCAAATGACAACACATTCACGAGGAGGCAAAGTAAAAATTTGGATTCAGCACCGTAAGCAACAGAGAACGAAGGAAAAATACTTCTATATTCTTCTCCCGGATTTGCCAGTTATTTAGCCCTACTGACTGAAGTATAATTTGATTGCAAATAATACTTCTCTGCGATGTTTCGTTTACTAGCAGACCGACCTGCAATAAGCAATAATATTTCATGCAGTATAAAATTCGTCTTTCCAGCACAAGACAATGAAAATAGCAATTACTGTGTTAATAACAGAAAACAAAATAGTTTTATTGTCAATCTCGGGGGGCTCTTCAAGCATAAAATCGTAAACGTTTATCTTCACACAGGCGTCTCATTTATATATGTCTAGATAATCTCTCAAATATACGGCGCGATGATAAAGTTTCCCCCAATGTTCATCTTATAATTTATTATGATGTACCCTATGGTAACGAATTTTTTCCTGTACGTTTATTTACCTTTTAGAGGGTGTTAAACTAATTAATTTAAAATACGATCGCAGAAAAATAAAAATACTCTGCCACTGCATAGGTACCTCGTACCAAGGACTTTAAGGCAAACATTTACTAGGACTAAATATTAGGAAGTCTTTCTTCTACCTTAAACATTTTCAAAAATTGATAGTGTACGAGGGCGTACCACAAACAAAACGAAAATTGTGTTTAATTTCTTTTATTTAAAATAATATCTTGACAACATCAATCTTCTTCAAAATACCATCCATTAGATGATATACACTTGTCCCAACGGTTTCTCCACTGTTCTAAACATTTTTTTATATGCTTCTGAACTAATACTATTTAATGCCTGCAGCGACTTCTTCTTAATCTCTTGTACGTCCCGAGAAAGACTTCCCTTTAGGTTTTTCCGTTCTTATGAATAAGAACAAGTGGCAGAGGGTTAGGTCGAGCCAGGCGTTAACGATTTAACGTTAAGGCGTTAGCGAAATTGTCATGTCGTTTTCATTTGCCAAAAACTGGTTGATTTTCAACGCTGTGTGGGCAGGGCGTTGTTCTGATGAAGAAATCAGTTCTCCGATCTCCACAATTCAGGTTGTTTTTTCCTCGCTGTCTCACGCAATCGTTTTAGCATTTCCAAATAGTAATCTTGGTTCACTATCGTGCTCTGAGGAATAAAATCAAGATGAAAGTGCCTCCGGCTGGCTGGACTACTGAGTTGTTTCGGTGTCATAGCCGTAACACCAAAATTCATCTCCTGTGATAACTTCTGAAAAAAATATCACAAACCGTCTGTGCCTGTTTTTTGATTCCTGGCACACTCTCAGGCAGTTCTCTCTCTGGTCATGGGAAAGTAGTCGTGGAACAAACTTTGTCACGACGTGTCTCATGTTCTAATCTTTAGTTAGGATTCTTTAGCATGAACCCCAGTCCGCTGCGATAGTCTCACATGAAAGACACTTTAGCCAACTGAGCAGCGGAAGTATCTAGTAAACGTATCTAGTGGGAGAGGGCAGCATTTCCAACCCACTTGTCTACAGAAAATAATTCTCGTTTTTTTTTTGGGGTACCCCCTCGTAAATGAGTTATCTAAAGTCAGCGAAAAATCTGCTGGGAAATGAATGCGTGGAGATAATTTTTGAACTTTTTTTTCTCAGAAGGTAACAGATGGGAGGTGTATCTAGGTCGTTTAAGATATGAATGTGTGACACCAGATTACACGACTACAAACAAACAAGACTGAGTTTTATCTTGCTTCAAACAAGTGGAGTCTAGAGTCATATGAATTCCACATTAAATATATTCCAAACAGATTCAATGGAAAACTGGTATCGTTGAATGATAACAGCACGAGAGTAAGATCCGAGCTCAACAGATGTTTTTCTGAGTGCAAAAATGACTCTATAACTGAACAAAACCACAAAAGTAAATAAGACGATTACCACCACAAATAAGAAGCAAATAAACTAACACCATTTTGGCGTTAGCAAGGATAAAAGTGCGTTTTGCCTCGACCGGGAATCGAACCCGGCTCTCCCAATTTCCGGTTAGTTGCTCTGACCGCTGAGCTATCGAGGCACACTCATTATCCCTGCTAATGCACCAATTTTATCGTGTCGCTACAGTACTCCCTCCCTAGAGACATGGTTTGTCTACATACAATTTAACGGAATTGACCACGTTCGCCATTCTTACGAACCGTTGTTCGGTAAGCCCCGGACTGTAGGGCGATGGATAGGACGGGAATCGAATCCGTGAATTTGAGATGTAAGGGAGGTTGCATATACTGGAGCGAATCACATCACGTCGGGGTCACCACTTTGGCAATAGCAAGGATAAAAGTGCATTTTGCCTCGACCGGGAATCGAACTCGGCTCTCCCAATTTCCGGTTAGTTGCTCTGACCGCTGAGCTATCGAGGCACACTTATTATCCTTGCTAATGCGCCAGTTTAATGCGTCATTACAGTACTCCCTCCCTAGAGACATGGTTTTGTCTCGATACAATTTAACGGAATGTGATCGCGTTCGCCATTCTTACGAACCGTTGTTCGGTAACCCCCGGGACTATAGGGCGATGGATAGGACGGGAATCGAATCCGCGAATTTGAGATGTAAGGGAGGTTGCATATACTGGAGCGAATCACATCACGTCGGGGTCACCACTTTGGCGTTGGCACGGATAAAAGTGCATTTTGCCTCGACCGGGAATCGAACCCGGCTCTCCCAATTTCCGGTTAGTTGCTCTGACCGCTGAGCTATCGAGGCACACTCATTATCCCTGCTAATGCGCCAATTTTATCGTGTCGCTACATCATTATAAGTTTACCACTGTCACCACCATACGGTAATATCACAGACAACCCCCTATCCCTATGAACGCATTTACTATAATAGGTAAACAAATCCAGGCGATGTTACGTGTGTCTTCGGTTATGACCTGAATATATCACAGACAACTATTTTCATATGTTCACGCTGATCGGCGAGAAGACAAATAGTAATATACGTATTAGATTAAAAATACGAAACTCTTCTATTGACTAATGCAGTAGATAATTTTCGACAGATATTGATAGTTGTTTGACATCTGACCGCTAACCTCGTTTCGTTTTCTGCAAATTTGAATCTCCTGGAATACTTTGAACAGGAGAAAAGAAACGGAGGCCCTTTAATGTCTGTTAGAGCCCATGGATTATAAGGTTTGTCTCCGTGATAACTTATTTGAAATGCATTTTCTAGTTCCTTTGGTGCCGGTAATACAGTTGATTGTATAGGTGGTAATTTAAATTAATAAATTAATCAAGGAAGCCGTTACTCTGTGGTAGTTCATAATTCACAACGGAAATAAGTAAAACAACTACTAAGTTTTATACCACTATATTTTCACAGAAACGTGACTGCAGTTTCAACAATTTTTTCTTATTTGAAGATTCTTCTTAGATTCTTAGTTGAATCATCGTTTGAAAATGACATAAAATTGTCGAAACTGCAGTCACGTTTCTGTGAAAATATAGTGGTTTAAAACTTAGTAGTTGTTTTACTCATTTCCGTTGTGAAATTTAAATTACGTAAACAGTCACTCACTTGACTTTGATTTTTCATCTTAGTTCATACGAATATCCCTTGTGACGTAGTGGTAAAGTTATAACGGTTTGACTGTAGTAACGTCTATTATTTAGGTTTTTCATCCTAATGAAATATTAACGACGACTGCCGAACATGATAAGTAAATTCAGTGCCCGGAATCGAGTAACACTCCATTTAAATTAACGAGACCACATTTGTGTTTACGGTTTTTTTCTTGGGTGTAAACATGAGATCTGGTTCCGCTTCGGCCTAGGCTGTATTAAGACATTACGAAAACAAACAACGCCTGTAGATAAATCTATTTAACACCGGCGATTAAAGGGAGTGCGTAAACGAGATCCGAACTAGATTTAAAAATAACGTTTATGCCATGGAAACATTGCCGGAGCCATTTCCGCGTCTTTCATTCAGAACGAAAACTTTACGAAACGTCAATAAAGCAAAACATAAAAGGTTGTAAAGATAATAAACTACGTGCTCGAATTAACTTGCGTTTAAATATTCTTTCGTGATACAACGACCGAGCCATAAAACCATTGGTGTATTTTAGAACCCAGTTACGTTAAAAAAGCATCGCTGTTTGTTAAAAATACAATTTAGGAAATGTTTTACTAGGAAAATTGTGCCCTTTAACCCGAACCTCGGTGTAATAATAGAGAAGCAAAATTGCAGAATTACATTTCGGAATGTTATTTTATGGTTAACTATAACTCTTTTATGGTCACATTTTTGTCATTCAAATAACCAGACTGTATAGCATGTCACCAAATGGATGTATGAAGCAATGTATGCGATGTTCTTACTTACTGTTCTCTTATATTAAAAGAAAATAGTATACTCTACATAGTGTTACCCACCCCATGTTTAAGAACAGAACATTCGAATATTTAAAGAAACAAAAAGCATTTGCAACATTTCTTCATGGTAAAAACAACACGAGAAATTATTTTACATTATATCACATCTCATATTCTGGTATATCGATATTCATATTTAACACGGTGGCGGCTCGTGGGTGTATTACCTGGGTGAGGACAGTAATGACGTGAGTAGATAGTTACAACTAATTCTAGGTCACCCCCCTCCACCATTTCATTATCTATAACCGATTCTAATCTACCCCCCACCACTCGATTTTCTTTTGTATCGGTTATAGAAAATTGAGTGGTGGCAGGTGGCTTACAATCGGCTATAGAAATTCGAGTGATGGGAGGTGACTTAGATTCGACTATAAAACATAGAGCGATGGTGATGCCCTAGAATCGGCTATAGAAAATCGAGTGGTGGGAGGGTGGCCTAGAATCGGTTATAACTCTCCGATGACCATAAAAGTCTCCACGTGTACTGACGAGATATTTGGAGATGCCAACATGATAAAAAAACATTATCTTACTATTATTTGTAGAGTAAATCGGCTTGTCTATCCTTGGCATTTCCAAAATGTTGATAACCTATTCATTAAAGTCCCGAGTTTGTTTAAGCATTTATTACCAAGCAAACAAAGCAAATAGTTAGTTTTTTGAGGACACCCACATAACAACTTAAATTTATTGTACACATTAATATAAAATTTTTTTGCAAAACGAAAAATTTTTCCAACATTCATTTTTGAAATATTTAAATCGGGTGTTGGACATAAATGATTGCTTTATTAGTCAGTGAAAAATATCAATTAAACAATTTTTAAACGTTCAAAATCACGACTGACGATCCTGACACGTTATGCGGCGAATAAATGAACAACGAAGGATGGTCACCTACTAAAATGTGACCATTCCCAACGTAATGTCATGGAATTTAATTAAATATCTGCTGTTCAACTACCAACAAAACGTTCTTCACCAAACGTAAAACTACAATTGAGCACGACTAAACGCGTTCCTAGGGCGATGTACACGTGTGCCCATAGCCGCTATGTCTACAACTATACACAAATCTAGTCTAAAATTTTAGACTACGGCGGCTCGATGAAGAGTCTGGCGTGTAGAATAAAATTAACATTTTTTATTAAAAATTATTTTTTATACCACTGCTTTTTTAAATTATAATTTAAAAAGAAATTGCCAATTTTTAAATTGTTAATAAATTGAAGTTGTCAAATTATTTCAAATAAAAAAAAAATCGTATTTCCTTCAGACAAGGCTAGCTGAAACAAAAATGCCTACCCGTCATTAGTTAAGAAGCAGTAAAATAAGAAACATGATTATGGTCAAGGAATGATGAAACGTCTAAACAAACTTAACAGAAACTGACAGAGAATAGAGCATGGCAATGCAGAAGTACTTTTACTTTTACAAATAGCAAAAAATACTATCTGGAGAATAGATTTTCCAGAATTTCGCTTTTTTCAAATATTTAAAAACTAATCTAGGAATCCGTAATTTCTTAGTATATTATTGGACATACAATTGTGCAACTTAATCTAACCTTTTTTTATATCTCTTAGTGTTTTCGAAACATGGTGGGTCTATTATTTGGGATACTATGTAATTCAAAATGATCATCACGATGAAAAAGAATAAATTTGTAATACATTTCCCTAAAGAAAAACTAAGAGGAGATGCCAAGCGTATCGACAAATACGTGAAATACATTATCGGTCTCCGGTATCCTCACGAGATTATAGCCTTCTCGACCAAGAGGAATTTCATCTAATTCATGGCAACGTACGTTTCTCTAATTACCGCCTTATTATTTCCCCCAGTGGCCGCAGTCGCCTTTAATATAACTGACAAGATTTCAACTCCCTATATAAGATATTTTTAGAACTGGTACGGAAGATAATCCTCCCCCTCCGTATTAAGTCCAATTAAATTTTTCATTAAATTTATATTCCCATAATAGGTAGGGCTTACCTACTTTGCCGTTGCGGAAGTGAAGTTTACTGATTAAAAAGGGTTTAAGACATCGCTGGTGTACTGTATGATTATAGTTTAGAACTATTTAAAACTATGCGCGAAGTGTCGAGATATTCATAAAATCTATATTAAGATAAATGTGGGGGATAGCGAGGGTCGGGAAAGTGGACTGTTATATGTAGAAGTTGGAACACTACACAAGGAAGCCCCACTATTAATTATAAATAGTCTAATTACGTTGGGAAATGAATCGCTTTAGATATAAATAAGGTGGAATATGAATTGCATGCAGGACTTTTACAGAAATGCAGTAGCTCGTCTTCATTGAAATTAAAGAAAATAGTATTTCCATTACAAACTAACTAAATTACAACGTTTTTAAAAGTTTGATTTTTGTTTATTTAAGTATCCTACAAAAAAAATGTATTCCTCAAATTATACATTTATTACAGCTCTCATAAAATATGTCAGTCTCTGATAAAAAAAATCTAGTTTGTAAACTATTCTATCAGATACATTTTAAATATTTTGAGTCTGAAGGGGTCAAATCTAGTGCATAGACGGGCAGATCGATTAATCCAAGGCCCAGTTTACTGATGTTTTGCAACGCATCCAAAAACCCACGATGTGTTGCAAAACGCATAAATGCTGAGAATATGGTCAGATCTTCTGAGGTAAGTTTTACCATAATTACTTTGCAGAAGGTCTCTCCTTGTTAATCATACTTGGCTACAGTTGCACCAAACAACGTAGATTTTATTAAAAGCATGTTATTTTCTGGTGATTTGAGAATTGCAACTGTAAGGTTGTTTATTATGGACTTTCTATGGAAACTGGAACGAGCAATAGCGTTTAGCGAAGCCACTCGAAATTTCGTCGTAAAACTACAAGCTGGAGCGTGTAGAGAAAAGTGTGAAGAAGAGCAGTAGTATTTTCAAGATTTTCTCTACCTCCAAAAATAAATTAAAAAGAAAGCAAGAAAAATATATGCCTTCTGCTCAGTTGGCTAAGTATCGTTCATGTGAAACCATCGCAGCGGACAGAGCTATTTTTTTCTTGAGCCCGTCCTTTCGCCGACTTTGCGATGGCAAACTTTAAGGAGCAACTCGCCAATATCAAATTCTGTTTCCTGTTATAGAAAACAGCGACAGATACAGTTTCCATACCTCGAGAAGCTTATGGGAAAGAAATTGTAAGCTAGGCAAAAATTTACGAGTGGTTTGCCCGGTTCAGAGGTGGTGAAATGTCACTTGAAGGTGAATTCCGTTAAGATCACCGCTCAACATCCAAAAACATCCAATAAAATAAAACAGCAGTCCAGCCAGTGGAAGACACCTTCATCGCCCAGACGAAAAGAGCACGGAAAATGGAATCAAATGTGAAGTCCATCATAGTTTGTTTTTTTTCGACATCAAAGTCGTTCACATTGAATTCCTTCCTCAGGGCAGCACAGCGAACCAAAATGACTATCTGGAAGTGTTAAAGCGATTACGTGATGCAATGAGAAAGAAACGACTTGAATTGTGGAGATTGAGGGAGCCTTTCTCTTTATCATGACAACGCGCCCGCCCACACAGCGTTGAAAATCAACCGATTTCTTTATTTTTTGCAAAAACGGCATGACAACGGTTTCGCACGCCCCTTACCAGCCCGACCAAACGCTCCTGCGACTTCTTATTCCCAGAAATGAAGAAAAACCTAAAGCA
Source organism: Rosalia funebris (assembly GCA_037954035.1). Taxonomy (NCBI): domain Eukaryota; kingdom Metazoa; phylum Arthropoda; class Insecta; order Coleoptera; family Cerambycidae; genus Rosalia; species Rosalia funebris. The sequence goes on from JAZFAV010000007.1 coordinate 40,018,147, forward strand.
AAATCGTTTTCAGGACGTAGAAGGAGTTAAGAAAAAATAGCTGGAGGCACTGAATAGCACTTGTTCAGAAGACTATAAAAATATTTCAAATAGTGGAAAATCTGTTGGGACAAGTACATATCATCTAATGGATAGTATTTTGACGGAGATTAATGTCAAGATGTTATCTTTAAAATAATTAATAAGCAATTCTCGTGTTTCCTTTTTTTTTGGGTACCTCCTCGTATAAATTAACATCTACAAAATGCATCCCTTTTTAATTAATATTTATCATTTATCTCTTAACGAACCACATTATTGAAATATGAAATTGCTTAAACGATATGACATTTTCATATTTTCTAAGTTTAAATTTGGTTACAAATATAATTTTTTGTAAAATTATCGGAAAGGAAGGAAAGAAAAACATAGTGTTCCCTTTTCCACATACAGTTACATTCGCATCTTTTTATAAACCCAAAAAGAGAAATGACCTTAATTTCCTCCTGTTCATTGTTATTACTTTTTCCCCGTTATCGTTATTTCCACTTTACTTGCCTGTTATCTATAATCTCAAAAATTTCAGCATCACATACCTGCAACAAAAGAAAAATTATATAACTTTGGCATTTTATAGTTATCGTAGAATAATGTAAATTTATCTATTGTATTTATTATTGTAAATAATAAATACAATCGAAATTATTTATAACAGTAAAAATGTATCAAGTTTAATGAATAAACAAAAAATATTTGATTTGTAAATTAATATGAGCAGTGTTATAAATCGTTGTTAGTAATTTATGTATTAAATATATATTTGAATGAGTAAACACATTTTTGTATTATAAAATTTTGATTTGGGTTTTTGAACTGTACAGGATGTCCTAATTTGATATTATATTGCCGAAACGAATAAAACTCAATTGAAGGGTAATTACTGAGCTACAAGAACATTAAACTACAGTAAATATGTTGAAAGAAAAACTTAGTTAGGTATAGTAGTTAGTATTTCATCGCTATTTGCCAAATAAAAAATCTCAAACGGCTCTTATATCATACCGTGGCTTGTTTTTATGGCTAGGCTCACGTATACTGTTCCGTTTATCGGCAAGATAAGAGAGTTTTCTATTTGGCAAATAGCGATGAAATGAATAATATTTATATAATTTTTTTACACGTTGTATGTTGTGTATATTTTTTATTATTCCTAAACCTAAATATTATTATATTAAAATAAAACAATACATAAAAAAAATAAATATACATTTATCGTCATGTAAGTTTGGGGGGATTGTATTGTGTAACCAAACATACAAACTTCAATTACTAATCCCATAATAGCCAAAGTCTAGAAAAAGGATTACATATGTTGTTAACATTCATTTTGCATTATCTATTTCCAGGCTAGCATGATTGTGGTGTTAACATTGAATTTATCGTTGTGCAACATTCGATATCATAATATTAAAATTGTATATGTAAGTATATTAAGTGTTTTACAAATATGTATAGTGCAGATTTTTGTTCTATCGCAGGGATATATATATATATATATATATATATATATATATATATATATATATATATATATATATATATATATATATATATATATATATATATATATATATATATATATGTATGAACTATTTCATACGATATCCCTGCGATCAGATAAGATATCATAGATTTATTAAGTACAAAATTCATTAAAAAAACAAGATTTATGTCTAGAACGGATGATGAAGTGTATCGCGACCAGCAATGCATTTTTCAGAAACGGATTTTCAGTGCGTTTATCAAAATTTTACATTTTTTTTGTGCATTATTTCTACAATGAAAAACTGAAATACGGTTTCATTGAAACTTCTATATTTAAGACAAATATTTCCTTTTTCTAAATTTAAAACTAATACTATGCTACAATCACATACGTCGTTTTATAAAAATTATTATAGGTGTATGTAACCACTAAAAATAAAAATAGTGTAGTAACAGACAATAAACTGTAAACTTAATCAAGATCATAATAAACTAAAGCTGTATATTTAATTAACAGTCGAATAACGTTTGTGCAAAAGTCAATGCGTCTATTTCGGCAAGTCACAACAGGGACGCACTAACAATCGATACGCTGCCGATGTCCATATCTATAACAATGACATTGTCACCGCATATTACACAGAAGCCTGTTATAAGTTTGTTTTCATATAATTGCTGTTTTCAATATTTACTCGGCGTGTGTTCCGAGTTTCTTGCCTATCCTACGCTAGGTAGTCTTTTTGGGTGATATTCCGTTATATACATACCCACACACTACGATAGTTTCTAGAAAAATATATGGACCGAAAACTTCCTTATCCAACTACACTAAGAGACATATGTTAACCAGGACCAGATTTACCAGGACTTATTGTGAAACATTCACAACCACGTTGGGGAAAATTTTGGGTACTTCATTATAGACGAAGAAACTGCCAAACATAGAAGTAGCTCTGCCAGATATTCATTTACCTCCTGAACCAGTTGTCACAAGATGGGGTACTTGGTTAGAAGATGTAGCTTATTGTGATAAGCATTTTGAGGAACTAAAACGTGTTATTTTTGGGTTTGATCGCAGCGAAAGCAATGCCATACACATAGTGCAGAACTTACTGCAACTACAAGGCCTACGAGATTATTTTCGTTACATTAATAGTAACTATTCGATCTTAATTACTACAATAAAGAATCTGGAAACACGGTTTATCGTTACAAGAACAGTTTATGGTATTAGATGCTGTTAAACAAAAAATCACAACCACGTGAAGTCAGTACTGCTATTAAAAAAACTGCAACTGATGTGTTTACAGAATCCTGGATACAGCCATTTGGAACGCATGTGTTCCATTTCTAAAGGGCACACTTCAAGGATTATCTCCTACTTAATTCAAATATGGTCTATATATAAAGCGTGTACAGTCAAACAAGATGAAAATAGGGCCAAGAAGATTACTCATATTTAGGAATTAAGCCTACTTGGAGCTCGTAGATTACGCCAATGTTCACACTATTCCACAGACGCAAACTTAATTTTCTTTCATTATTCGAACGTGAGTAATTAACGAACAACGGTTCAATATCATTGAAAAAACTTCTTTAGCCTATTTTCGGCACTATATTTAAAAACACAGTAATTTTAATTCACCTTAAATTAAATTTAAATATATACACAATGTACCTCACACGTTCAAAATTTAAAATGCATGTCCATGGCCGGTAAGTAAATTCCAGTTTTTCTCCTTTTGTTTATTTACACGCGAACACCGGATATCTCGGTAATGTGAGGAGCTCCTCGGGTCCTATTCTTGCAACCTTGAAAGGTCATCCACATCGGACGTACCGCATAGCACAGTACAATGCTTCTTGGTTTCGATGGACAGTGACATTAGCTGGTTAAGTCGTAGATGGTACGGAAGCTATTCCGCCCTGGGTGTAAGTTAGTTTTTCTAGGTATTAGTCGTCTGTCCTTTACGAACATGTAACACGCTAGCCAGTTTTTATGGTCATTAATGTACGACATTAGTATACAGCTCTCGAGACTCCTCTTCACTAAAACTCCGGATTTGTCTGCGGACATTTCAGAGTCGGACTTCTTGTGGACGTGTTCTGAAATATCTATTAGAAATACAAACACCATAAAGAAATGTCACAATCTTATAATAAATTATATATACATGGCATATACCCGCAAATCAGATGTTGTTAAACATTGGTGTTGTTCCGAAAAATATTAAACGGCAGTTACTGGACAGAGCAGTGCTTGTGAAAGGCACATGACGTTTTATAGTGAATTGGTTAAATTAATGGTTGGGTGTAATATCCCGTGGACCCGACTAGACAATTCTAGTTTTAAATACTTTAAAATGTTTAAATGGGGAATCTGGCAATGTAAACGTGCCCACAGAATCGACGATTCGAAAAAGTTATCTACCGCAAGGTGCTGTCACTATCAAACCTATTGTTTATGCGAAGCTGAGGATAAATATTTATGGGTTTCTGTCGATGAAACCACAAATGCCTGCGGCTTGCAAGCAGCGAATGTAGTTATAGCAGAAATGAGCGATATATCGGCAACGCAATCACATGTGATAGCATCAAAAATATTGACAAAGGTGAATGCTGAAACCATTGCACAATTTATTGATGAGACGTTAAAAGAAGCATGGAGCACCAAACATGAGGAAAACAAAAACATGGCGGTACTTTTTCTTATGAATGCTGCGCCATACATGAACGCGGCTTGTCGACTTTTGAACGGAACATATAATTATGATATGTTACATGTAACGTATCTAGCGCATGGTGTTCATCGTATAGCAGAGGCAATCCGTGACCGTTATCCGAATGTGGATCGCCTAATGGCGAATGTCAAACAGGTGTTCTTAAAAGCCCCACAAAGAGTGGCATTATTTACAGAAATGCTTCTCCACGCACAATTACTTCCAGCGTGTGTAATAACCCGGTGAGAAACGTGGATCGAGGCAGCTTTATATTATTATTGCAATTTTAAGAATATCATCAGGGTATTTCAACAGTTGGATCCAAATGATGCTATTGCTTTTGCGAATATGCAACAGACATTAGCGAATCCAGTCCTATTTAATAAGATTTGGGGTATATACATGGCATATTTCGCGAATACCAAGTCATTGAAAAGTTAAAAAAAACACAAACAGATGAATTTTCTGTGGATGCTATAAACATTATTCCCTTCCTTCACAGTATATTTTTCAGTCAGTTGAACACTTCGAAGGTTATAAAGAAAAAAATTACTGCAGTTTTGGATAACAACCCGGGATTTTCTACTGTAGCAGTTATAGTTGATCTTTTACAGCAAAAAGAAGTTCATGTCTCTAATCCAGAGATCAATATGAAGGTTCTACTACATTATTCATATTTCCGGTATGCTTCGTTGACTTTCGTTGATGTAGACCGATCATGTAGATTTACTGACAGATGCCGCTCGTTAATTGCTGAACATTTAGAGCAGCTACTAATAATATACTCATGTGATCATACACGTAAATAGTGTTAGTTAGGTGTGTGGTGATGTTACCTTGAAGAACTACTGCGTTGTCCAGATCATTTTGATGACAATACGGTGACGTGATGACTTGCCCTGTCCCCGGACCTGACTACGTATTTTTAGGAATACAATTATAAATCCTTATTTGTTCCCAAACGACCACGCAATGAATGGTAAACCAATATGCAAATAATTTATATATGTAATCTGCTCTTCATTGTAAGTCCGCCTCTGTTATTTACGTCCTGTTGGTAGTCAAATCCGCGGCTTACTCTTCGCATATCAATTCAAGTATACTGCTTGCGTTATTAAATGCCATTGAAGAGAGATTGGAATTACAAAATTACTTACTTAGTTGACAACGAATAGATAAAAGAATGACATTAAACGTATTATTAATGTCCGGAAGACCCAGCTAAACAAAATAGTCGCGTTAGAACTGATTGTATCGAGATCTGAGAATTGATAGTGCTTCCTGCATATGGAAACTAACAATGGCCACTAAAATAGTGGCTTATCACTTTATCAGTGACGTAACAAATCCGGTATATGAATGTAAAACATGAACATAACGAAAATATCATCGATTTCCTGTCACTATATCGACAGGGTTAAGGAATTAGTCCGATTCAAATAATTGTGATATAAGTGGCTGCTTTTACCACTATCATTTCAATTTTATTGTAATAAAAATGTATCTCCACAATTTCATAAACTAAAGGGAGACTAGTTATAGAGTTGGCGCGGACTTTATTGATATATTTTAGATTAAAATTCAAAATAAACTTTAAACCCCAGTTTGGCAACATGATTAGTTTTCATCCAATAATGATTTAATTTAAGCATTTGACGAGAATATACCCGGAGTTGATCACAAAACAATATAAAAAAATACCTCTCAAGGTCACACACATATGCCAGTCATCAATTCCATATTTAAGAAATGAACCCTAGTGGCATCCTCAAATAAACCATACAACCTTAGACGTCAAGAATTTGATTACGTAGATGTGCAAACCATACGTCAACATATCGAGATTAACAGTTCAACACAACAACGAATCGCTTGGGTACACCTGTTTTATGTAAGGACAAAATGAATTGCCTACAGAGTTAACAGTTCGTAACTTAATCAAGAAATTTGACGATATGGCTTCTGTTACTGATAAGGCAACACCAATACGTCCACATTGTAGTGGGTCAGATGAAAATATTGCTGCAGTGAGAGAAAGTGTACGGGAGTATCCAAACACATCAATTCAGCGTAGTGCACCACAATTGAATTTGTCAAGAGCCATCACGCATCGGATTGTAAAGAACGATTTGTATCTGTCAGCTTACACCACAAAGTGGTGACGTTTATACTTTACGTCGTGTATAAACGGAATTTAATACATTATTGTCGTACATTAAATACCATAAAAACTAACTAGTGTCTTACTGGTATGAAAATTCACATCAGCGAATGGTAAAACTCCACCATAGCCTTCCGGTGTCGATTTCACACCAAACTGTATGTCCTTATATGAGCCCCGTTTGGTGTGAAATTTTACACATTTCAGATAGTGTAAGTTTCGTTAATCTATATATGTTGGGAATAAAATAAGTTAGACACCCACAATTACAGACAAATGCAATTTAGATTTTGCATTGTTTAACAATCTTGCACGTGCATCTTCACCTGAAGGTATATTTTTGTAACCTGTGGAAGCTATTTGTGCTATTTTAATCCCATCATTTTATATGAACGACAGAGAGGGAGCGTAACTAATGTATGAAACAAAAACAAAAGAAAAAAAGAAAGGTCAAGCAAAAGAACCTCCTTAAGTTAACTATGCTACGTCTCTGTCTACCTGCCTGATACAAGAGCGTATTCTTTTCTTTCTTATTGAACAGAGCCAAGGAAAACTTGAACATCCCAATTGTGTATATGGCGTAAACCTACTTAACTTTTTTCTTGATATAATTTTAAGTGAATTAAACTACTTTCAAAATTCGATGGGTAATTAAATGCTGTTCAACATTAAACTGCTTTACAATTACAACACTGCTAGTATTGTCTGTATTGTGTATATGCAATCAAACCCCGTACATGTAAATTAAACAATAAAAAGTTGTTCTTTGTGTCTGTGATAATTAGATCGGTATGTGATTGATTATAAGGTATTAGTCAGCTGAAATGAAACAAGGCCGTATGAATCCGGATTATTATGTTTAATACAAAGACTGTACTTTAGACGACGTAAATAGAGTAAATGGTAATGATAATACCTGTTTATTAAAAACATTTTTTGTAATAGATTCTTACTTGTATTTGACCATATTGTTTAGTACTTACTACCATGGTTGTCTGAAGTTTCAATTTAAATTGGTTACTAATGGACTGTTACACATTTAATGCACTGATCATTAATCAGTCAGAATTAATTGAGAACTAACCTCGATCTCTTCATCGTATAAATAGCGCCATTTAAACATAACGCACGTCATTAGTTGGCGGGGCGATGTAATACAAATACCGCTATTGAGTTCCCAACCTTCAGTTTATGATAACCTGTTTACTAATATCGTAAATATATAATTAACGACCTGAATTGTGAGGTTATAACGTTTATAAATATTATTACTTAAGTGGATCAAGTATGGAGCACGGCACAATATGGCACGGCAAGTATGGAGTGGATCATGTATGGAGCACGGCACTATACGGTTGCGAAACCTGGACGGTAGGGGAAACAAGTAGGAAGAAGTTAGAAGCTTTTGAGATGTGGTGTTATCGAATAATGATGAAAATACCGTGGACTGATAGGGTTAGAAACGAAGAAGTAGAAGTAAACGAAGTGAAGAAAGGCAGAGGTAGGCCTAGATTAGACTACTGCTCGTAAATAGTAAGGGATGTAGGTTGTAGCACAATTAGCGAAATGCGTAGGTTAGCACAAGATAGGAGAAGCTGGAGGTTAGCGTCCAACCAGTTTTAGGACTGGTGACCTCATGATGATGATGGATGAAGTGGATCAAAAAATGCAAGTATTTGCTCATTTATTGCTTCTAAAAAATGCAGAAAACGATATATTTTTTAATCCACAAAAACGATATATCTCTGGAATTAATCTCTATAAATTTAGATACAAATGGTATTGTTCACTGTTGAATATCTGCCGTGATAAAACTGTCGCTGGATGATTTCACCGAAGAGATATTATGTATATGCACCTAACCTATTTATATTTAGCGACGAAGTAAGCAAGATAATATAAATACATATTTGGTATGTCATTTCATTTATTGTCTGCTTATTATTTATTAATAATAATATATAAATTTTATTATAAATTACCAATAAGATTACCCAATGCTTATTTTCAGCGAGTCATACTAAATCCCTTAAGAAAAAATATTAATAATTGTTGAAGCCTGAATGAATGCCCCTATTTATGATTTCTGAATAATAAATTTATGCTCAAATGGTTTGTCTGTCCTAAGAAGCAAACATAGTAATTGTCATGGCCAAGTTTGTTAAAAGCAATAGATTTTAGATGTCTGAAAAATATGTTAAATTTCTACAAATTTACTGGAGGATTTCGTATTTCGTTGGACTGATATTTGTCATTCTCATGGTGCACTTACTAATAATAACACATTAATCTTATCAAGAATATGCCCAATTATGAAATAATAAATTTAATAATAGAGTACGCTCTTGATTGCATTACTAGCTCTTTATTTTCAGTAAGGATTAAATCCCCTCATTATACTCGTAAGAAGAATCGTTAATAAATATCCATATAAGATATCTGAATACCAACAAAGCATTTATTACTGATTAACCCGGAAGATCATTTATATTAGGATAGGATCATAATATTTAATTGGAATGCTCGATAATAGTACTATTTCAAATATGATAGGAATTTGGTTGCATTGTTCACGAATATATATAAATATTTTCTAGATTTGCACATACTTTACATATCAATATTTTATTGGTACAATATAGAAATTAACTATGGGTATTAAAAAGAAAATTACAATAAAGTATATTCCATTTCAAAGGCGTTTATTAAAAACAAAATAAAACAAATGATTCCAATAAAAGAAAAATATTTCCTTTACAATATGGGCAGTAAAAGATGTAAAATTGAAAATAAAACTTACTCCAAAAGATGGTGAAGTTTACACCAGAAGTCGTGTTGATTCTGCTCCATTATTTTTATTAACATTCACACTAGTGAATGGTAAAATTCTACCACAGCCTTGTGGTGTCCGTTTCGCCCAAGTTGGTGTATACATATTCTATTTGGTGTAAAATTGGTGTCAAATTTCGCACTATATTTCAGACAGTTTAGGCTAAACAGCAATTTCATTTATCTACCGCCACAGTTGTGTTCAAGTGAAACACAGCAAACTGAAATTTTGATGATGATTAGCTATGGAAGCAGAATCTATATATAAATTGAAGTTTCTGGTTTATTTAATGATACATACGCAGAGCTCCCTCATTTATGATACTGGATCCTAATAGTGAAAATCCCCAAATACCAGAACAATAAATTTGGTACAAACATGACTATGCACCATCACATGATCCACAAATTGTACGTGAGGTCACTTACACACCGTCTCGCTCAATAATCCGATTAGTAGAACAGTTATTGAGTGACCATCTATATCTCAGAATTTAACGCTGCTGGACTATTTTTGTGGGGTTATCTTAAATCCAAGATATATCTTAACCGACTAGATACTATTGAGGTATTAAAAGACAGAATTTGGAACGAAGTAAGACTGATTAATGGTGACACTAAATAACGTTCAACAGAACTTCAATTTCGATTTGATCGAGAGGTGAATAAGAGACAATTTGGAGACTTAAAGAGCTATGTGTGTATTATGTATTTTTTTCATAATAATGTTCTGATTAATTTGCTAAAACAGTTTTTATTTCTCATAACAATTGCTAGATAACCTAATAGAAAATTACACACATCATACATAAAAATGTGTCGTTTAAATGGCATCGCCAGATAATGACACTGCCATTAAAAATTCTGTATATAGTAGGTATAATTCCAACTGTGATATGATATATCAACAAAATGTCTTTCAATAGGGACGCTCGAAATTTGTTAGGTTATAGCGGCCATTTTGTTAAAGCAACATCTGTCAAATTTATTGTTATTCTTCAGTAGTGTATGGCAAATCATTATGGAAGGTTATAGCGTCTAACAACGTGAGAAAATCATAAAATTTTATTTTCAAAATCAGTGCTCCTTCCGAGAAGTGTTCCGCGCATTACGTGATTTTTATCACAGCTGTCCCGTCGAGACGACTAATCGACGTTTGGTGGCCAATTTCGAGTAAACCGATTTGATGAATAATCAGCCAACACCCGCACGTTACCGAAACGCAAAGTCTGCTAAAAACATAGCCGTTTTGCGTGAGAGTGTACGAGAAAACCCGAGGAAGTCAATTTATCGTCGTTCACAAGAACATAGCCTTTCTGCGACTTCAACTTGGCCAATTTTACGTCGGGACTTGGATCTGCACTCACTAACTCTGGATCTTAAGGTAGATAAGACCATAGACAACGCCGCGCCCTGTGTTCACTGACTGGACTCTGGAGCAGTTGGAAGTTGGCCCAGATTTCGCCATAACAATTATCTTTAGCGACAAGGCCCATTTTTGGGCGAATGGACTTGGGACGATACCAATCCACACGAGATACACCAGCACCAAATGCATCCCGAGAAAGTTACCGTTTGGTGCGGATTTTGGTCTGGCGGAATCATCGGTTCGTACTTTTTCCAAAACGAAACTGGCATTGCCATAATCGTCAACGGCGAGCGCTACAAATCGATGATAAGTAACTTCTTGTGACCTAAACTTGTTGATATGAATACCGACGACAAGTGATTCCAACAGGACGGCGCTACGTGCCACACAGCGCATACCACGATAGATTTGAGGGCATGGTTATCTTGTGCAGCGGCGACATGAACTAGCCACCGACATCGTGCGAGTTAACGTTAGATTTATACTACAAAGTCATCGAAAATTGGATACGTGCCACCGGCAAGCAAAGCCGCGGGGGACATTTCAACGACGTTATATTCCACGATGACGACGTCCTTATTGTAGGACCCTTTAGTATACCAAAAAATGAGCATAAAAAAACAAAATAAGTTTTCTTCTGCCTGGTAACAACTTTCGTCAAATTCGTTACCAGGCAATAATTTCAATACGTCATAATAACAGATTTTTTCCCAACAGTTACGTGCCAACTACATACTCGTAAATAGTATGCATTTAATTCATATTCCAAGTATCCTTTTTGTCTACTAAGTTATTATATGCATATATTATATTTTAAATGTACTTTCCTTCGAATTTCAGCCCACACGCATTCCGATTGAGTAGTCGTTTAAAATGCATTTCTTAATTATTATTTATTAGGATTAATAACATTTGAGCAACATCCTCGCTCTTTGAAATTAATAGACAACCAATTATTTACACGCACCAGCATTAAAAATTCATATATACCATTAAGGTTTATTATTACCAAGGCTAATAGGATCGTTATTATTAACGGTTTTGAGTCCATTGCTTATTCATCCCGATGCGCTGTCCATCGACTTTCCATCATCTTAGAGTCTCTTTTTGTTTCCATCGTAGAACGTTCGTCATTTATTTTATATGAATCATAAAGAATTCATGGTAAACGCTACACATCGGTAATATTTTTCATTACGTAGTCGCCTACGTGAGGCGAAAAGAAATTATTAATTAGGCGACGGTTTTTTTTTCCTTCTCATTCCGTATGGTAAAATTCGTCGGCAACGAAATATCATCACGTCGTTGATGCGGTTTGCTTGAATTTAACTCATAATAAGTATTATGTTTCGTGGCGTCGGAATGAAAATTAAAATTAAATAAAAACCGTCTTATTTTTCAGTAGATATAGATTATTATAGACAACACTATAAGTTGGATCAAAAATCAACCGTAACTTTTTATAGATGTTTTAGTCTATTCCTTGATGTACGAGGTGTATTCAAAAAATAACGGGATTTTCGTTTTTTGGAAAGAATTTTACATCTACCGTCTACATCAATGATATCCCCTTCAAAATAGTCCCCATTAGATATAGATTATACACTTATACTAGTGCTTCTTCCAATCCCTGAAACACTTCTGGAACTCGATCTTTGGGATAGCGTTTACCTCTCTTAGCGATGCATTTTTAATTTCATCTATGCTTGCAAAACGATGGCCCCTTAGGGTTCTCTTTATTTTTGGGAACAGAAAAAACTCACACAGAGCCGTATCTGACGAATATGGAGGCTGGGGCATCATTACAGTGTTGTTTTTGGCCAAAAATTCACGAACAAGCATGCATCGTGGTGCAAAAGCCATTAACTGTTTCGCCACAAATCCAGGCACACACATTTGTTTCGAATTGTTTCACGCAAACGGCGTTGAACTTGTAGGTAGTACTCTCTATTGATAGTTTGACCTTGTGGCAATAACTCATGGTGCACTATGTCGGTAAAATCGAGGAACACAGTGCGCATAACCTTTACATTCGACCGCACTTGTCCAGCTTTTTTCGGTCTTGGTGATCTGGAATGCCTCTACTAGGACGATTGAGTCGTAGTTTCGACGTCATATCCGTAAACCCATGTTCCATCACCTGTTATAGCACGTTTCAGTAGTTCTGCGTCATTGTTGACTTCACCTAGCGACTCCTGAGCAACTTCCATTCGTCGCTGTGTTTGTTCGAAATTCAACAATTTTGGAACAATTTCTACTGCCACACGGTTCATACCCCAAATATTCGAAAAAAAAATCATGGCATGAGCCAATTGATTTGCCAGCATCATCAGTGACTTCTCTGATTGTGATTCGACGGTCTTTCATAATCATATCTTTGACTTTTTCCACGTCTTCATCGGTTGTTGATGTGCTGCGGCATCCAGGGCGCTCGTCGTCTTCACGGTGTTCTTGGAAACGTCTTTATACCACTCATAAACCCCTGTTTTAGTCATAGCAGACTCGCCAAAAGCAATATTTAACATTTCTACAACAATGCTGCATTTTATTCCAGTGTTATAGCAAAATTCAATGCAGTTTCTCTGATAATTTTTTTAAATTTTGATTTTGACAGCTGACAACATACTAAACATCCAATATGGCTAACAATGCACAGATACATTTCAGACATATTTACCAACACAACAACGAAAAAATCGCGCGAACCGAACTAATACAACCCTCAAAATTACAAAATTCCTGTTACTTTTTGAACACACCTCGTATATTTTACTTAATACCACAGTTTTCAAATTATGATGATCAGTCATATCTCCTAGGGGATATTCTATACGTTTTTTGTTTTCAAATAGACTCAGAATATTTTACCAATTTCTAGGAGCCAGAGGATTGTGACTATCTGTTTGGTATATAGTCAATAGAATTGTAACATAAGAATATATCCATATGTCATATAAATAATGGGTCATCTCATGCAAACATGGATGCAGAAAAATGTATTATGGAAACCCTTGTTTATTTATTCATTTAATGTACAACTGCCAATACAAATTGAAATCCAATTAATGGGCTTAAAAACATAAAAACAATTCAAATTATGATCCATGAAGTAAAACACAAAACGAATATTAAAAAGTAATTTAAAACAATGAGTATTTCATACAAATATGAAAGAACAATACAATATATCAAGCAACAAACTTAAAGTATATGACATGAAGCAAATAAATCTTTAAGTAGCTAAAATGCATCTTCTAATATTGTCAACATTATAACATAAAATATCTTACTGAGAATATATAAATATGTAAATAGGAAAATATATATTATAAATAGGTAAATAATTCAACAAATTTGTGCGTGGCGTCGATAAATACAACGATGATTAAATCGAGTTTGAATTCAAGATGATATATTAAAAAATATAGAACTAGGAACATTAGCACAGTCAAATCTGTAAATTAGAACTTCATGTGAGAATAAAACAACAAAATACTATACCTATCACAGTACGAAATCTTTAAAATTTAAGTTATTCTGTAGAATACCCATAGGTGGGCAGATGCCATCAAAATTAGAAGAAAGGTATTTAAGGTTTTATAAGGTAACACACTTTTCTATAGAATTTCATTAAATTTCTGGTCCACATAAAGAATAAACTTCCCGAAGGAAATAGCTTAAATGAAAAATTTTTGCCCATACAATAAAGGAGATATTTACCATCAAAGTTGGAACTTTTTGCATGGTTTGAATGTACCAGTTGACTAAAAGTTACATTTTACATCATAACTTGAAAAGTTTTCTATACATTTTTTTCCAAAAACAACTCATCTATACATTAGTTTATTACGCATATGTTTAATTAAAAAAATCGGTTGTTGCCCAATTTTTTGGAGAGCTAAACATTTCTAAAATATGCCAGTTTAAGCTTTGCTCAGCGAGTCGAGGACTTCAATTAAGGTCTGGCAACGCAGCGGCATTTTTACCAGTCGCCACTTGTGTTATTACTGCACATTCGTCACAAACAATATCTAAAATTTAATTTAGTCCTAAACGACTTTCCATTTTTATTTTTTCAAGTGGCAGAACGTTTTTACATCCACAACATCTTAAATTTTTGCCAAGTTCGCTCAATTCAACTATACGTCGTCCGTCGGATTCTTAGGTTGCGCTGTTTAGTTTTCGCAAGATTCATGTTGGCAATACAATTTAAACTTTTCTGTATTACTTTCCGCTTTGCAAATTCCCTTTATTGTCACGCAACTGATCACGACAAAAATTGACTTTTAATTTTTCTATAAATTTTCTTTAGCGCTCCGAAAAAGTTTACACAGTCAGGTTAAGTATAAAACATACACAATCACAACAGCTTAAAATACGACACAACGTAACGTTGCCATATCTTTAGTTTCAACTAATAAACATATAGTTGTGTATACGTATACATGCAGTATCTGAACAAAAATAATGAACACTAGACTACTGATATTCCAAATAGTTTACGTTTATCCGCGCATTTATTTTTGGATCGCACTGTACCGGAAAAACTACCTTAAGAAAATTTTCTCTGGACGTTTTCCAGACTTGATATGCAGATTTCATAACTGGGGCTCCAAACAACCAAAGCATATTCTATTTTAAACCTGACAAATGCAGTAAATAGTAACAATAAAGTTGATATATCTTTAAAATATCTTGAATTTCTAATAATAAAACCAAGGTTTCCATTAGTATTAACTACAATATAATTGATATGAGCAACAAAGTTAACATAGAATCAAAAATAACTTCAAATTTTAAACGAGTAACTGATGGAAGCTATTTTGAATGAATTTTTTGTTACTGAACACAATCATTTTCGATAATAATTGGAAATGGGGAAATGGGGTCCAGGAGCCAAGATATACAATTTCTATTGTCTCTTAAAGATAGGTTTTCAACGATTATAACACTAACTTTTCATGAATAACTTAAAAAATTATGAAAATAGTAAATATCGTGCATTTTAATTTGGCCACAAAAACGATATTATTTAAAAGTCTCGCGATAGAAGCTGAGGAGTGATGAATCCATTGGCGAGCATATTTTTCCTAAACAATATCGCTAATATGAATATCTTAAAATTTTACCCCTAAAAGCTGCTGTGGTAGACTTTGGCTTTTGTAGGAATGTGGCGCTTTTTACTCCAAAAAACCGATCATCAAGCACAACAACAAAAACATCGGTTAAAATCCTACAATAAATAAATATTTTACAGAGGCATTCGACAATAAATGGATCACACTGTATATGTTGTCATATTGAGCTTTTATGGCACGCCGTCAAGTTTCTGTCATTCAGTTAGGTGTACGTAATGTTGTTATGCTAAATAAAATATGCGCCGCCTTAATAGAAAAAAAATATCGAGATAACAGTTAATTAACATTATGTATAAAAATATAAAGCTCTTAATCTCGATGGACGCGCATTTAAAATGCGATAAAAGTAAAAATACTTCAAAGGAAAGTCTGCCATAAATGCGCACATTTTACAATGTATATTGTACATATGTATATATACAAGGGAAAGAGGTCTGTCGCATTATGTAAATTTGTTTGGCCGACTTGATTATTCGAGAACTTTAATAGAAAAAACGGGTAACTCAAGTGATTTATAGAAAATTTGCAAGTCTCGACGATCGCGATAAAGATATCAACATGCATAATATGTGCATATTGTTATACGGGTTAAAAAGTATACTAACGCGACCTCCTTTTCAAGAAACACAGATGCAAAAAGTATTTATAAAAATCATATACATATATGAAAAAATCCAAATAGAAAATGAAGAGGTTTTCTATCGAAAACGTTTTTAACACGCTTTTAGATTATTCTTCGTATATTATACTAATTATTTTAATCTGCATATTTATTGTCGCACGCGCAACTATAATGCATTATGGGACGCGGAGCGCCCATTTGGTCGGATAAGTATCGCTAATGGTTCCATGCTGCACTTAATGCCGTGTACTACTCTAATTTGACATTAATAACTCTTTGATATTTATTGCAGTAGTGGTAATTTATAGAAAATATGAAAATGAATTGCTCTTTACTGCGAATTAACGAGAGCAATTTAAATTCTTATCACGAATATTATCGTGTACTCATTTCCTTCGCGAAACACTGGGTGATGGATGGGTGGACGATCTCTACTTCATATTTTAAATAATATCGAGTTATTTTTTTGGAACCCTAATTGAATTCTACCTTATTCTGTTTGACTGGCGTCTAGCGACCAGAGGCAACTGACGATCCCGCTCTCCCGAATTAATACGAGCGACCACCATACGATTGACCACGGCAAGTACCGTATCGTGCCAGAGTACAATTTGTATTATTCAAAGAAGTAGTGAGACCGTCAAGTGAGTTGTCTTATTTTACTTCAATTAATCGATTGATTTTTTATTTATTTTATGCATATTGTAGGTATTTAGTTTTTAATTACGTTTTTCGTTACTTCCCACACAGTTGCCCAGTGATGCTGACAGCCCATAAATAAAATACGACTGGTATGATTATAATAAGAAATAATTATTTAATCTTTAAATTAGGTGTTGGATAAATGGTGGCGGTAATTAGTGGGTGGTGTTTCTCCTGTTGTTTTTTTTTGTATAATTTTTTTGTATAAATGTTTTTGATGTACACAGTGGGTAATGTTGCAAAAGTTTGTAGTAATTGTATATTTTTTTAACTAGAAATTGAAAATGGAACGGTATTTGGAAGAGAGGAAATTGATGATGAAAATTTTGATACTAATTTGCATATCGCCATTGATTCAAATAATTATGAATCTGAAGTAATCCTTCAAGAGTTAACTCAAAGTCAAAGACCAATGAAAACGTTCATGGAAAAATAAAAATAAAAGCTGGTACAACAATTGAGAGGACAGCTGGATAAAATTCATGCGCCCAGTAAATTAGAAATTGTAAAAAAGGCCTGTAAAAAATTCCTTTATCTCCAACTCCAACTGCAGCCGACGCGCGATGTCCAGAGAAATTTCCCAAAGTCTACCCGAAACATTTCTCGCATTGCCAAAATCGCTGTTCAAAGGCGTCTGTGGTCTACAAAGAAAAAATTAAAAAAACACGCGACGTAATAATTATTGAAGGGAATTTATGCAAAAGAAGAAGAAGGTATGGCATATTTACTACTATTTTACAATTTTCTTATTGTTTAACGCATTTTAATGAAACGTTGACTTAAATAATGTTTTGAACCACTTGGCAGGGAAGGGACCGGTGGAACTCTTATGGATACCTGGCTCTAATGGCATTAAGGGAAATCTAATTTCAGATGACCATGCCAGAGGAAAACCTCTATGGACCAGAACCTGCAGTGGGAATAAGTCGGAATCTGATTAGAGACCGCATCAATGGCTGGGCAAGAGACCAGCACTATAAAAGATGGAGAGGAGTAACGGGTTGTCGAATAACCAAACTCTTCATCCAATACTCAGAGATTGAGAAATGGGCCCAAGAATTCATTAGATTGAACAGGCACAAAGCCAGAACCCTGGTGGGAATCATACCGGGACACCATAGTAGCCTGAATGCATATAAGCACAAGCTGAGGCTGACTGACAGCCCGGCCTGCAGATACTGTAAAGAGGACGAGGAAACCTCGATTCATCTTCTTTACACCTTCCCCGCACTGGAGGAGAAGAGGTATCTTATCTTAGGCGCCCCTGTTATCCTAGAGGAGGCGATGCTTAAGGCGGGGGACGTGTCTAAATTGCTCATTTTATGGGATATCATTTTTGGACAATGACCCGAATACGAGGGGATCGCCAAGGGACTACCCACGCGATCAGTGGCTGATGAGGCCCAAACCTATATAATATAATAAAAATAAATAAATAATTTTAGGATAACTTCCGAATCCAGTGACATAGTCAATTTGCCAGTAAAATTTTACTTTCTTCGATATATTTATACTTTTTTCGAAATATGGAATAGAATGGAGCATAATGGAATAGAATGGAATAGAATTGAATATAGTCTATCCACTCCAGGTGTTCTCGTTAAGCCCACTTATACAGAACAAGTACATTTTTAGTCACATATTTTGAAGTCATAAAACATACAATCATATACGAAACGAAATAAATGTAGACAATAGTAGTCAAAATATAACGTTACACTGAACATACACATGATAAAAATTAATCAATTTTACAAAAGCATGTGGCTAGTAAGACATTTTTAAGTAGGAGTGAAAAGCTTTACATGTCATGTTTTTGATATTTTGATTTTTGATGTACTGATATAATATATTGTATCATATTTCTAAGCTGTTTTGTTACGTAATATGGCATCCTGATAGCATAGTAATATGATTTATTAGATCTTTAGCATATCTTGTATTATGCTGGTGTACTTTGAATTTGTTTATATGTAGATTGTGCAAATTTTCGTGCACTAGTAAAAGTGACTCCAATAGGTACAATAATACTAAAGGTAGACCGTTATGTTTTCTAAAGAGTTATCTACCAGGACTACGGATTGTTGCATCCTCAATGAGACGAACTGCAGCCTTCTGTAAAATATATGCCTTTTTAGTTGTGCTGCTATAAAACAACCCCGTACGTCAAACGCTATCAAACAAGGAGAAACAATTGTTCTTATGACGTAATGATTTGCAGATTGTCGTAACAAATATCTGTGCATTTAATTTACAACAGAAACTGTCGAGATGAGTAGGCCAAGTTAAATTCGGATCAAGTATGATGCCTACCACAAATTCACTTCAACCACTTCGCAGGTTCCCACCCAATTAAATTAGATATAAATGTTATTTTTTGTTTTGCTTTGCCCATGTTGTTTTATTTTGTTAAATGAGAACCAGGTATTTGCAGAAGCCTTTTTTCGCAAGAAAAAAAGGCTTCTAAGGTTGATATAGATCATGAAAAGGCTGATGTAGATCAACCTTAGTTCCTCGACGTAGCAAAGCATAGTATCATCAAAAAGTATACAAACACCATCCTCAACTTCAACTTGTAAATCGTTAATATAAATAAGAAACAGTACTGGACCTAAAACAGATCCTTGAGGTACACCTCCTTCTACAGATAACCAGTGTCGGATAAGTAAGGAATACTTTATATTTCTTTTAACTCACAGCATGAATACAGCAATTTGTACTAGGGGGGAATAACTGTTGATAAGGGACAAGGTTTTATTTTATAGCATAGCCCTTCATGCCAGACCTTACCAAATGCCTGGCTGATATTCAAGAATACAGGAGAACAGTACGTTTTCTTTTCAAGGTAATTGTTAATTACAATGACAATTCTGTTGACATATTTAAGGTGCCGTGCTTATTCCTAAATCCAAACTGATGATTTGGGATGATGTTCAATGCTTCAAGTATGGAGATTAATTTTTTCAGATTATCTTCGAACTATTTTGGGAATATTGAAAGCAGACTTACTGGCCTGTGAGGTAACCTCTTCTGGTATTTTGTCACGTTTAGGAATCATGATTACTTGTGCTACTTTCCATACTCTAAGAAAATGATGGATCCGAAGGATTGCATTGACGATATGTGATAAGTTTCAAACATTTTTCTGGTAGTTTCTGGAAAACTTTACCTGTAATTAGGTCGAATCCAGGCGCCTTTTTTGGATTAATTTCTTTCATAATGGTATTTTTGACTTCTTGGACCGTGGTTTTTGGTAAAAGAAGGATCTAACTGATATAGCTCAGCTAGGTATTCCAGTATATAATTTTCTTCTGTCGGGGTTGTTTGTGGAAATAGTTTAAAGACTTTTTCAAAATTAACGAATGTTTGTGTTTTTTCGTAGTCGTTTCTTGTCCATAACAATTTTCTGTTTTTATCGGTGGATTTAGTTGTATAGGTCTTTTCATATTCCCAGTAGCTTTTCAAAGCGAGTAGTCTGTAGCTTCAGTTGGGGTTAGGCTCTCTAGGTATGTTTGAAAACTTTTATTTATATGATACTGTACTTTATTTTTACTTTTACTTTGCTTTATTTAATCTCTTTATTTTCTTCAGACTTCTTCTGTTGCCATTTTTTCCTAAGTGTTCTTTTTTGGGAAATCTTCTGCTGGATGGTATGTGGGATTGCTTCTTTTTTGTAGTATACATTAGAAGTAGAAATTGTAAATTTATATTTTATTTTAAAACTCTATACGGTAATAGACTTCTTGGTACTCTAGGTCCCAAGAAATTGTATTTTAATTAAAAATAAAATATGGGTTTAACAGTAATTCTTCTATTTTGTGTAAGTCACATTGTATAAGATCCACACTACAGGTCTGTGATTATAGCGCCAATCTGACGACAAGGATATGAAAATCTACCCAATAACCGCATGTTATCCAATTAGAGTAAGTATTTGTTATACCCACCTACAAGTTGTAAAACTATAATTAGCCATCTTAATGACTAATTAGTCATGGTATTGTACTAGACTATAGTAGTTATTACTGCTCCTGTCTTGTCTATAATGTCCTGCATTGTCTGTATGTATCTGCAGCAGGATGTCGCGCGCATTACATAAAAGCACTTTTGTGTTGTGTATGATTCAAAACCCGCTTAGTGTTTCTTAAGGAATCCTGCATTATTCAAGCCGCGGTTTTCTTCACGGAAATAGCGCTCAAACTACGCTAATAGACCGAGGTCATATTAAATTTTAAAACTACCTCCCAAGCATTATGTGGCACGAAAACGAGCCTTATTGTTCCTGATGTCGAAACGTATGTCGCCTTTGCATTATTAATGGCATTCCATCCACAAAAGGTCCAACTTTGCTTTATTCTATAACTCGAATGGTACAGGAGTTAATAGTGGGGCAGATATTAAAGCATTAATGAGAGAAGTAACGTAATAATTTGGGTGTATAATTTTCCGAGCGTTTTCAACTAATTCGTTACTTATTAATTTTTAAGTTAATTGTGCCTTGGGTTAATTACGAGTCGCTGCTTCTAACGTGACGTACATAGCTCTCCGTTCTTTCTACTCGGGAACGTCTAGTATTCTCATGACTCTCTTTGTGGGAGCACAACTGGTAGCAAGTATCTGTATAAGGTTAAATTATGTAATGACAATGACAAGTGGATGGCCGCTTAATACAACTGGTAATTTGCTGCTTTTTGTGCTCCGCGGTTGTACGAGCAGTTACTGCTCCTGTCGAGGTGCATTCACACTTCAGGTTTAATTTCATTTACATCTATTTAACTAAAGGTCACTCGAGCTCGCTTCCTTGCATTTTAAATCTATTACATGAATTGTAATAGTTCTGTGTTATACACTGTCTCTAAGCGCGAATACATTAGTTTTCTGCAAATTGACAATTCTTAAGAACATTGAAGGGAAAGTGGATTTTATAATAAACGAACCCTTATTCATGAAATGGTTATTCATTAACTAGTTATAAATTACCGGTATACATATTTGATAACGATTTAAAACTGTATGATAAATAATATTTCTATACTACAAAGTCTGTATAATAGAAAAATGCTATTTATAAATCCAGAGACCGGCAGAGATGTATGACGATTTTCAAAAACCAATAGGCAATAACTGTAATTTTCCAACGAAAGTAATTTTTTAATTTTCCCAAAACATTCTTTATAAATCATTTTGTTCTCATGTGAAAATTAAAAAAAAGAATTGAGTGTGAAAAATAACGTCATCTAAGCGGCGACCGTTTTTTGAAAACACTGTCATGTAGCAGGAATAGAAAAATTGTCCATGCACCGCTGTACCATTTTAACTGGAATAACTTCAATTTCCCTTGATATTGCAGCAGAAACTTCGACAAGGAACAGGGTTTTTCAATGAAAAGTCTTGCTTTGAGGTATCCCCAACCAAATGAAGTGATCGTTGGTAAAATTTACGTGGATTTTCCTCTAACCAATATTGGAAATTCTGATTATTCACAGCGCCTGCGTCTCGTCACTCGTTATCAGTACAGTATCATGTGCGAGCAATTTCAACATGTTTCTGCGAATGTAAACTTTCGTATAAAATCATTTTGACCAAGTTGCTGAACCACAGTGACTCTACACATGTGGAAATGCGTGAGAATTTGTCATACTGACCTGTCAGTCAGACACGCGCAGAGCGCAAGCATGTCGTACAGCTGATCGGCGAGGATTGGCTGTTACTGCTGCATGAATTTTTTCTACGTTGTCGGAAGTTCTCACCGTTCGCTGAGGTTTTCCAGGAGATTTTCCAGGTCCCAAAGATCCCGCTGTACGGAGGTTATTTACCTACTTTAAACTCGTGCTCCGAGTAGAGACACTACCGTGCCTTCCAATGATTGAGGAATTTGCAATGCGTAGCGACAACAGAACGATTCATCTCTATGAGCATGTCGTAAACAAAAAGGCTCCCTGCAAACGAGCGACACTCAAGTCACGGTACCGCCAAGCTGCCGCGCCGCCAACGCGCCTTCCACCTGCAGACGGACGGCATTTTTCAACGTTGACCACTCACCGCTCAGTACCTATCTATCCACGGAAGTGTCCATTTGGAGAAATAAGGAAGTGGCCATTGCTTATTTAACTTATAAAGTTTTATTATGTCGTGAAGATAGAGAAAAAAGATACTGGGCGCACCCACCGGTGAGTTCGAGGCTATTTAAGGGTGCCTTTTCTTCGCTCTTTACAGATCTCTGGGAAGACGAAGTAAAATGTTTCAATTACTTTCGAATGAGTTCGAATTTGCAATCCCAAATTTCCTGATATTTTTAACTTCGTTCATTAAAGTTTCTAAGTTGATGCCAACCATGGTCGAGTAGACACGCTCGTCGGCAGGACTAGATTTCAAATAAGGTACTGCTACAACCCTCGGACAGAGAAAGTACACGGCAGTAAGTCGGCGTTGTAGCAGTCCAGGCGGTGGTAAAACTCACCGCAGGCCTACCGCCTTGCCAATCAACGCTAGAAATGTAACGTTCGTCATGTCTCTCATTCATGCCAAGGTCTTTCCACAACTTTTCACGCCACTGTGCCGTCGCCGCCTCGCCGAACTGGCGCTCGTCTGCAGGAAGCCACACTATGCTCAAGTGTCCACGGCTCCAGTGCGACTAAAACGACATCTCCTGACCTTCAAATACTAACAATTCCGAAAACATTAGCCTCCCCTTCAGAACTGTTATACTTATTTCAAAAACGTCATACCATAACAATCATGATGATATAACGTCATTATTTTTGGTTACAATTTATCAATTATTATAAAATCATTTACCTGAAACAAGTAAATGTTATACTATTATATTTTATTATGTGCATATGCGGCACGCGCGCGCTTACCTGTTGCGTAATAACGCAACAGGTAAGCGCAAAGGACGCTAGGCGTACTGATGCAATGCCTAGCGTCCTTTGCTATTTTCCTAGATTTCCCTATTTGCCATTTATATGCTTTTGTTGCTTGTACGTAGGTGCGTTGAAAAATTATAACGTTTGTGTATTAGATATGTATTCCTATCCTATTAATATCTCAATTATATTTTGAATATTTCAAAAACATTGTTTGAGTGTGAGGAGATTCTCTATCAAATTTTAAAAGGTCAAATTACGTTTAATATAGTTATACATATGCAATTTTTTTAAGTATATTGGGTCAATTTTTTATTTGTACTAGTTCATTCGAAATCATCATCATGAAGTCATCAGTCCTAAGACTGGTTGGACGCTAACCTTCAGCTTCTCCTATCTTATGCTAACCTACGCACTTCGTTAATTGTGCTACAACCCACATCCCTTACTATTTGAGAGCAGTAGTCTAATCTAGGCCTACCTCTGCCTTTCTTCACTCCTATTTCTGCCTCAAAAATATCGCGGACTATTCCCCCATGTCTCAGCAAGTGGCCTACCATTATATCTCTTCTCTTCTTTATGTTTTTCCACATACTTCTTTTCTCGCCGACTTTCTCTGATACTTCTTCGTTTCTAACCCTATCAGTCCACGGTATCTTTATCATTCTTCGGTAACACCACATCTCAAAACTTTTAATTTCTTCCTACTTGCTTCTCCTACCATCCAGGTTTCGCAACCGTATAGTGCCATACTCCATACATACGTTTGGCTACTCGACCCTGTGCTATTCTTTGTTTTATGTCTTTATCGCTTCTTCCATCCCAATTTATTTTACTTCCTAAATAAGTGAAATCTTTAACTTCCTCCAATCTTTCATTATTAATTTGTACTTTCGTTTTTGCTCTGCTCTCGCGCCCTCTGCACACTAACACTTTTGTTTTGTACTTTTATTCACCCTCATTCCGTATTCCTCTGTCAACACTGCTTCCATTTCGTTCAACGCTGATTCTAATTCCTCTTTACTAGATGCTAATACTGCTATATCATCCGCGAATCTCAGCATTTTTAGTTTCTGTCCCTGTACTTTAATCCCGAAATCCACTCTATCTTTTACCACATTAATCGTCTCTTCGATGTACAGATTAAAAATTAGTGGTGATAGCGTACATCCTTGTCTTACTCCTTTCCTAATACCTACTTCCCTTCTTTCCCCTTCTACTTCTATAACAGCAGTTTGCTCTTTGTATAGATTGTGTACTACTCTCCTATCTCTATACTTCATTCCCGCGCTCTTTAGTATCTCGAACACTTTTTCCCATCTTACAGTATCAAAAGCTTTTTCTAAATCTACAAATCCTATATAAGCGTTCTTTCCTTTTTCTATTGTTTTCTCTAACATTACTCTTATCGCCAGAATAGCTTCGCGAGTTCCCCTATTTCGCCTAAACCCGAATTGGTCTTCTCCTAGTATTTCCTCCGCTCTATTTCCCATCCTCTTCTGCACTATTCTGGTTAAGATTTTTGACGCGTGGGAAGTTAGGCTAATCGTTCTAAAGTTCTCGCATTTGTCGGCTCCTCTCTTTTTCGGTATAATAACGATAATGTTCCTCTTATAATCCTCCGGCATCTTGCCCGTTTCATATATGTATTTTACCAGTTCGAATATCCTATTTACTACTTTCTGTCCCGCACGTTTCAAAATTTCCGCCTGTATTTTATCTACACCCGGCGCTTTATTGTTCTTTAGCCCCCTTAGTGCTATTTCAAATTCCTCTCTCAATATAGATTTTCCTGCATCTTCCCTATTGATGCTAGATTCTTCCTCTAATATCTCTCCTAATTTCTGACCCTTGTATAAATTTCCTACTTCCATCTATCCGCTTTTTCATCTCTTCCGATCAGTATGTCCCCCGATTGACTCCTAACGTTTCTACTTATTGGTCCTATATCCCTGAAGTTCCTCTTAATTATTTTGTAAGCCTCATCGGTCTTACCTATTTGGAGTTTATCTTCTACTTCTTTGCATTTATCCTCTATCCATTGTTCTTTCGTTTTTCTACACTTTATTGACTTATAAGTTTTCAGTCCTTCCTCGTCTCGTCTGTTTTTGTAGCCTAGTCTCTATTTGGGATAAGCCTTTCGCTAGCTGTTCTGAGGATTATAATGTGGTGGTTTCCTCTTGCCTTCCACATCGCAGTCGTGTGTGTCATAGCACCATATCAACCCTCACGGTTTCTGCCACTATGACTACTGAAAGAGCTGCTGCCCTCCTTACATAACATTTGTATATTAGATATGTATTCCTATTCTATTAATATCTCAAATATATTTCGAATATTTCAAAAACATTGTTTGAGTGTGTGGAGATTCTCTTTCGAGTTTTAAAATGTCAAATTAGGTTTAATATAGTTAAACATATGTAATTTTTTTTAAGTATATTGGGTCAATTTCTTATTTGTGCTAGTTCATTCGAAATATTCACGATTAATGTATCTTAGAAATGGAGAGATCGCTGGGCACTTGGTGAAATGTTTTGGACTAGTAAATGAAAGAAAACAGTTGGTAGGTTTCACGAACATTGCAAACTATATTTCTAACAATTGTTTAGATTTTTATGCCATTCTCAAAGAGTAACAAACTTTTCCTAAAAGTAAAAGTTACTCTTTTTCCCAAGTCCTTTTTTTCTTTTTCTAAAAGTGACATGTCCAAAAATAACTCCGAACCACTGTCAACCCAGGTTTGCAGAAATTCTAGTCTGGATTTTTTGTCTCGTGGAATGTTAATAAAATAGATATTACAAATTATCTTTTCAGTGTAGAAACACGTAAATTTTAATTTCTTAAATTAAGTTACTTATAAAGTACATAAATTCTAAATCCACTAATGCAGTTCAATCATGACAGATAGGTCTAAAATTGTTAATTTCTGAGTAATCTAACTGAACTAATTAACAATAAGTTAATACTCTGCAAATCTAAAACTTAAGCTCTTTTTAAATGGGTGATATAAAAAAAACTGGGGGAAAAACGTGCCTTCGCATTTTAAAAAACATTTAAACATGTTTCATATTAACTTTCTAAAAACAACAAAATGTTTGTGAAACACTAATAATTAATTAGTATAATAAACACAGGAGACCAGTTTTCCACGAACGCCGAAAAATTGGCGCGTTTCGCCAACCAAGCTGGCGTTATCGGAAGATTATTAAAACTAGTGATAACTGAAACTGAATTTTAATGATGCCCAACACTTGGTTGGCGAAATGCATATCGAGAAATGTGTAATTTTTAGGTATGCGTGCAAAAATGAACCTCTCTTTTGTTATTGCATCGAAAATTGTAGCCCCTTTCCGGGAATTAGTATATTTCCTCATAATCAATTGTGTGAATCAAAATATATCCTAGCCTAGGAAAATAACCAAAATGTATTGCTTTGCGTCAATATGAAATCTATAGACAAAATTCAGCAGAATTTCAATAACGTTTTAAATATACGGTAAATAATAAATGATGATGCATCGATTATTCGCATCACCAAATAATTTAATAAGCTGTATTATTACAATGATCGATGGCATACATTATTTGTTAATAGAAAATATTATTTATTTAGTTTAATCTGGCGCAGTTATAATTGCAACTGAATTTGCTATATTTGCTATAATCGATGAGAGGAAGTAATTCTACATCGACAAGAATAGACTAATGCAAGGCTTCTGATTGTTTAAATGTAAAAAAACCTAAATTCTTTAGTTTTATTTTACTATTTTGGAAAAAGCTTTTGTTCTAAAAAAAGTTAAAAAAGCCGGATAATTCAAATATTAATTTTAACTTTGTAAGGTTAACACTAGTACTATTACTAGACAGAATCAAAAATCCCGAGAACTGGACAGTGTGTCTGCGGCTTTCACAAATACAACATATTTATTATATCACCCTTAACCAAATTATTTTCTAATATACCCGTTTATAAATATTTCGATAGCTATGTTAGAACACCAATGTCTAACAACATCCAATTGGCGGGTATACGTTATGTATGCATCACAATGGGAACACCGTAATTCACTACCGTAATTTAACACCAACCCCGGAAATTCCGTTATCTAATGCTGTATTGTGGCAAGTGATGGTTTTGGTAGAGACATTTTAAAATACTTACTGTTAAATTGTCATGCACTATAACTATTTGTATGTAACACCGTATGCAAATCAAAATAGTCAAAAAATATATAGTCAAATAGTAAAACGCCAGTCCCGAATTCTGTACAAACACACTCCACTCTCAAATATCACAGTAACTGATCGGACGGCATCGCATCATCGGTCATCCTTACAGATTTTCTTTTGCCCCGCCCTAGCATACCTTTACTATTAGAGCAATGCACCTCCGACAATACTTTCAATATTTCTAGTGAAACAAATAGAGCAGCAGGTAGCAGGTGGTTGATGAACACATTTTATTTAATATAAAATTGTTGGTTGATGTCCTACTAATTTATACAAGCAGTTAATTTACATTACAAAAAAATGAGCCAGGGTGTGGACAAGCTACCGACATGAAAGGTTTAGTGTATAATTTATTGTAAGATTGTTATATTTTTTACGGTGTTTGTATTTCTAATAGATACATCAGAACACGTATAAATCCGACTCTGAAATGTCCGCATTCAAATCCGGGGCTTAGTGATAAACTATCATTAAAATGGTATATCGATACCAGTAAGACTATTATTCTCAAAATGGCGCAACCAATATTAACAAATAAAATTTGTATACGAAATGTCATTCATGTGAGATCGGGTACTTCTGTCTACAGGGCAATAATAATTTACGCCTATTTATAATGCAAACCGAAGGATGTCACACATCGAGTAAATAAAGAACCCGGGAGGTCTCAAACCTCCGGAGTCGGGTAAAAAAATAGGCGTATACATATTTTAAAAGTGTCAGAACGGCAATTTTAACTGAACGTAATTCGAATAAATATTCAAATTAAAGAGCCAAAAATGTAATATTTGATATTAACGGTGAATATAACTTTCATATACCGGTCTATATTTAAACGAAGAAATATATATTCATATAAATGAGTTAATGCAAAATCGACGTAATAAAAAAATTGCGATGGCTCTCACAAACGAGAAAAATTGAACGGGAAATCAAGTTAGCAGATCACTATTGTGTACTTTGTGTATCGCTCTCATGTCTCTAAAAATATGGAAAGGCCAATTTTTCCACAAAATCCAATTACATATTTATTGGAGAGTAATTCAATAAAGGTCAGAGAGCTCTACCACTGCATTCCACTTTAGTAAATATCCAACCAGAGTGCATGCCCGTGTTATACACACTTACGTGATCAAAGCCGAATTATGTTGTAGGCAGAACACACGCAGGTATCATTCCTGTCTTCTAATTCGATTTTTTATGGTATATGGGTGGTTTGACCTTATTCCGAAGTATTAGTAATATAAGGACTGTCATCAGTGTCATCATATATTCATTATTACTTCCAATATCTTAAAGTTAATATGATTTACAAATGTAATTTTACATTTTTGTATCAATATTTCATTTACTTGTTAATAATTAAGAACAAAAAAAAACTTCCACTTCTCTTTAAAAAATATTATAAATATAACTAGACTCGTTACTGTCTAATTCACTAATTGTGATAATTCACTGTTAATTCACTGTGTGAATTGCCATTATAGATTGGGCACCAAAATTAAGGGATGTAAAAAAAATCCTAAATTTTTATGTGATTTTCAAAAAGCTGTAACTTGGAGAAAAATACTCGCAGAGCAATAAAAAAAAAAACAAATTAAAGCTCCAAGTTTCTAGTTTTCAGATCTTCAATTAATTTTTTTACCACCAGCAATTTTTGAGTAATCATAACCATCGACTTCAACGAATTTTGCGTCGGGACTTGGGTCTCCACCCATATAAAATCCAACTGACCCAGGAACCTAAGATAAGCGACCATACACAACGCCGTGTGTTCGCTGATTGGACTCTGGAGCAGTTGGAAGCTGATTGAAATTTCGCCAAAAAAAAAATCATCTTTAGCGACGAGGCCCATTTTTGGATGAATGGATATATCAACAAACAAAATTGTCGGATTTCGGACGATACAAATCCACACGAGATACACCAGCAGCAAATGCATTCCAAGTCACTGTTTGGTGCGGATTTTAGTCTGGCGGAATCACCGCGCATCGGTCCGTACTTTTTCCAAAACGAAACTGGCATTGCCATAGCCGTCAACGGCGAGCGCTACAGATCGATGATAAGCAACTTCTTGCCTAAACTGGATGATATGGATACCGACGACATGTGGTTTCAACAGGATGGCGCTACGTGCCACACAGCGCATGCCACGATAGACATTCTGCAAGAGCGATTTGAGGGCATGGTTATTTCGCACAACTCAATGGTGACGTGAACTGGCCACCGAGATCACGCGATTTAACACCTGTAGACTTCTTCCTTTGGAGCTATCTTAAATCGCAGGTCTATGGGAATAAATCGCAAACAATTGATGCCCTCAAAGTTAACATAACGAACGCTATCCAGCAAATTAAGATTTATGCGACAAAGTCACCGAAAATTGGACCTCCTGAATACGTTCCACCAAGTAAAACCGTAGCGGACATTTGAACGACATTTTATGGCATTAAGTATACAATATACTTAATGCCATAAAATATTCTTTCAAATAAAAATAAAGAGTAGAAATCTCACACACACAACTTGCTTTATTTACATTTAAAAATCGAGAGTCTTTATTGAAAGATTCTTTATATACGTACTTGCGTTGGTGGGGTATATACTGTGGAGTATTATATTTAATATTTGTTCGCATTTCGGTCGGCCAAAATTAATTTAAGTAAATTTATTTCAATTTAATTATCTGGCCAAAATCTCAGGAATACAAGACAAATAAAATATAAATTGGTAAGTACAAATGTTAGATACATAAATATCTGTAACACATTTGTTACGAATTAGAACAAAAATTACGCCTACATTTTTATTCGTGTATTCATCACATTTTTTTAAATATTATCCCCTTAGAAAGTAACGATAAAATTGTCGACTACAATGTAAATCAAAATATATGCGCGTATTACGATGTATGGAGTTAATCCTAACATTTTTTCACATTTGGCCTGCTGATAATCATTTCCCCACGAACATAAAAGTTTGTCGTTTTTGATTTTTATTACATTCACTGTCGGTATAATCCAATTATTGTCCTAAACAAGCCAATTTAATTTCACCCTCGCGTGTATGTGTGTCTGAAATTTTAATAAAATCATTGTATGCTACAAAAATAAATTCCAGGGTTTACCACGAAAAATATTTTCCATTCACCAAAGGTATTACTGAAATGTGGTCACTGTGGCCCATAAGTAAAGGATACGTTAATGTTTTACGTAGTTTACGATTTTTAACCAACATTTTGTTGTGTATTTTTAATTGTACACTGACAAAATTTGTCAGATTGGGAGAACTTATTGGCCATTTAATTTCATCTCTTTTACCGACCTATCTATGGAGAAATACTTAACGAAGATTAATGTGCCGTCGAAATATAGTCCGACAATTTGATTACTCATAACTGCAGTACATTTCATTGCGCTCACTAGGCGTAGCTAACGGCTTTGCACAGGGATATATACGGCATATCTATCTATTGTCTAGTTTCTAGCTGACACTGAAGCAGAGACTTTGGCGCCGGTAGGTAGTGTACGTTTCCGATTTCATTGCGTTATCGCAATGACTGTCATATGCGCATACGGCCTATGTACATCGTTATCTGTGCTTAAGTTATGTATCAGCCATGTGACATGTGCATCTTGAGATATAAGGCCATAGGGCAATATTTAACGACTGTCATCTAGAAACCATACGACGTCAACTTGTCTGGGCGTCTCATTTGGAACTATAGGATATAATTTATGGTCCAGTGCAAAGAAGTTAGTAGAGATTACTCCACCACTCTAGAACGTGCACCAAACCATGCACCCATGTGGGCTGCATTTCTTTTTCGTGAACAGCATGTGGAAAATATGCCTCAATGCTGAACAAAACTTTGTTCTAAATCAGCATCACCTTCTTTCTTTTCTAAGATACAATTAACAAATTTACGATATTGTAAATAGTTTGTAACTTTTACTTGTTGCCAACTGAATTTTTTATGATGACAGATGCAGATCTTTCGTTAAAACCCGATGCATGGTGGCCTTTAATAGATTCAATTGTTGTACAAGAGGCCGAATTGATATGTTTGGGTACTCCCATATATGTATTCTCTCATTGTAGCAATATTTTCGTCTGACCGACCATGGCGAGGACGTATTGGTGTTGCCTTAAGTACCAACAACAGAATCCGTTTCTTTAAATTCCTTTAATAAGTTACGAACTGTTAACTCTGTAGATGCTTTATTTTGTCATAATTTTGTGCGAATGTTTCTTAATGCAATTATAATTGATAGCTCACTTTCATAAAGTAGTTGTACACAAACTATTCGTTATTGAACTGTTAATCGCGGCATGTTGACATCCTCATTGTAGATGAGTCGTTACGTATTGACGCCCTATCTTTTACAGAACACAAATGGCGCGCAATTAAAATCCTATAGTCCCAACTGAGACACCCTATATATGTAGCTCAGCCACCATTGTATGAACGTTGTACGCTATTGAGAAGCCACGAAATGACCATTAGCCGGCCATCACCATCCTCCATGCGGATATTATCTACTCTTGCTTCATCATCATATTCTTGCTTAGGGTTTCTTGGCTCCAGTATTTAAAAATTTTTAGACTTATTTTTTTCATTAAGTGATAAAGAATACAACTTCAAGTGCGAATGGAGAATCATTCTACTGTTATATTTACAAATTTTAAGCTAATAACTGTTATTGCAAGGGGGTTAAAATATTACTGAAACATTTTCACATTATAATTAGAAATTAATACATTTCACGCTTTTATTGAAAAATTATAAATTACTAGAAAAATTTATTTATCAGTTATAAACCACAATGTATATTTTTATCTGCGTTGCCTAGATGGTGTAATTGCATTGTTCTAACATAACTGTAATCAGTTATAAACAGTTATTGTTAGATATGATGATAAGATATAGATTAATCAGACGGTAAGATATGATAAAAAATTAATATATGCGATAGAGAACGAAGAGGAGGAAAATACATTAAACAGTCTTAACATCGATTAAATTAATCTCAGATTGAAACAGTTCCACGAGACAAAAATAAAAGCTCTTAACTAACATTATAAAAATAACCAGAAATTTGAAGTTTCTTTCAGTGAAGTCTTTTCTTTCTTAAAAAAAAGGACTTGGCAAAAATAACTGAACTGTGTACTTTCACCCTCTATATGTAAAAAAGCTGGCGCGATCCATGAAAGAGATATTACTGTAAAGCAATAGTCGACAGTACACGGAATATCAACTTCAACTTTGCTAGCTGTATTCGTCCTGAACCTAACAATATTTTGATCCAACCCAGTGGCGTTTTATTGTACGGGACATGAGGTTTTTTATTTTTCATTGAATTGCCTTACAATTTAATTTTTAGGTCCCTGGTGGAATCAACACCACCTTGCTAAAATCAAGCCAGAAACTATAGTGATACCCTGAATTTTATTCAGGTATATTTAAAAATACCTAAAGCGTAACATAAAGTTAAAAACCTGGAGAACTAAAAAAATTATTACAAAAATCACAAATAAGTTTGTAAAAATCATAAAAATTGAGTAAAAATGGGAAACACCACGTACATCATAAACAGATGAAGATGTCAGAATGCTATTCGTGTCATTAAGTTTAGCCCTACAAATCATGATATTTTATGTTTAATTGATTTTACAATGCCGCTATCAGCACCTCTCGTGGACGAATTGCAGAAAATTTTGGGGATACACCAGTTCACACGTAAATGGTGATTTAATATACTATCAATGCCTAAAAATATTTTAGTTGATATGAAGTATATTGCTGTGGGTTCGAATCATTTGTCAAAGAATTTTTCCATTCCGCTCGAGATATCTCCAAAACTTGGTTTTTGAACGCATCAACGGCTTCTTCTGCCGACGAAAATCGATGACAACGCAATTTATTTTGGACGTTCGGAAACAAAAATAAGTCATTGGGTGCCAAATCAGGACGTTTTTCTGAGTGTTCAAACATTTGGTTGTTAGATGAGATGTGTGAGAGCTCTCATTGTCATGATGAAGAATGATCCGACGGCGCTTGTTTATTCTGCTTATTTCACCTAAAAGTTCCGGCAAACAAATGATTGTGTGCCATTCAGAATTGGCCGTTTTACGTTCCTCTGAAGGCACTGTTGCCACATGACCAGTTTTTCCGAAAAAAACAGGCGACCATTTGTTTCGAAGTGTGTCGCGCGTAAACAACTATTGTTGGATTTGGTTGATCTTGAAACACCCATACAGTCGACTGCTGTTTACTTTCCGGCTCATACTCATACTCGTAGATCCATGATTCAGTCTGTTACAATGTTATATACGTCTTTTGAAGCACCGCCATGTATTTCTTGAGCATTTGTTTGCACCAATCGACACGAGCATCTTTTTGAGATTTTTTCAAATTATGTGGGATCCAACGAGAACAAACCTTTTTTACAGCTAAATGATCATGCAATATTTTATATATGCTAGTCGAACTATATGACGATCTTGCATTATCAGTTTTTGTACAGCATCAATGTTTTCTGACACAACTGATATTGGACGACCTCGCGCTTAAATGATAAAATGTTCTGAAGAAGGTTGTGATTAAAAATATCAAACTTTCCATTGGAAACGTCACATGGCGTCTGACAACTCTTAGTGTTGCCAAGGCTCAAAATATAAATAGTGCCCCTCGTATACTACACAGTGCTTTCGTAAAGTAAAGAAGAAATTCCTCAAAAATTCGAGGAATAACTTCTCAAGGGAATTCAAGGGACAAACTCTCGACCGGACAATTTCTAATTGCGCATTTTTTAAAATATAATTAATACATACAGGGTGATGTAGGTATGAGGTATCGCCATCGATATTTTTTTATAACAACCCCCCCCTTTATTATGGAATGTGAAACAGCAAATTTTTTATATACGTAACTCAAAATAAAATTTGACGGGTCCAAGAGTTTTCTCCAAAAGTTATTCATTGATTTTTCAACGAATTTATTGATTAGTACAGCTCATCAAGAATAGGGACAAGTCTCAAAAATGCAATATCCTACCGCCCACAAAGTGTGCAATAAATAGCCTGGTCTTTATTCAGTTGCATTGAGACCTTTGCAGAGTGATTATCGATGAATATATATTGAATGTGAATACACACAGAGGTCGAACTGGCCGCGCGTAAAGTGCATCCTTTTCCCTCCGAATGCTGCCTCATTTTTTATTCTACGCGTACCTAGAGAATATCACACTTTTTCTATTTCTTGATGAGCAATATGGTATGGAATACATATATGGTATGGAATCACATGCTCAATACCTTAAATGAATAAAATACTACATTTTGATCAAGGTAAAAATGTCTCATATATATTATACACTCCGTATTTTTTCATTACATACTTTGACGGTAATTAATCCGTACACGAGGAGTCAATGAAGAAAATG
Organism: Rosalia funebris; assembly: GCA_037954035.1. NCBI lineage: Eukaryota > Metazoa > Arthropoda > Insecta > Coleoptera > Cerambycidae > Rosalia > Rosalia funebris. Next base: position 40,053,756 of record JAZFAV010000007.1, read on the forward strand.
GCTCCCAGGAAAGTACGAGGTGTACGCATAATAAAATTAAAAAGGAAAGTGTTTAACCACTTTGCTTAATAGGAAAAGTAATATCTACAAATTAAAAGCCTGCGGTGGGCGTACCGCCTTTATGAAAAGCAGCAAGCATTAACGAATAAATTTAATTTTCAAACTATGGCTTAGTTTCGTCCCGGTCGTTCCCCAACGACTTACAAGTCACCGACTAACCGCACCCCCGCCGAACGTATAAAATTACGGCGATGGCACCCGAGAAGACTAATAAGAGTACAAGATCTCGAATGCCACTTGATATGCATAGTTCTGCTCTAAATTACACCCTCCGCACTAATGCAACGGAGATTACGAGCTACGGACACAGTTATGGATAATTGATACTGATGTGCAAAATCTATGGTTCACAGTACCGTTAGTTATTGTGTTAGATATAGGATACGTATATGAAATTTCTTTTCTCATTTTATAACGTAATATAAACTTAATCAGAAAAATAACAAAACAACATTGTACAATTCGTAACCAATTAAGAGTAAGATGATCTATTTCAGATTCAATATTTAAAATTTAAAAATGAAATCAATCTATTTTTAAGGTTTGAAAAATTGTCTTGAAAATCTTGAAAAATATATATTTTTTGACATATATAAAAAAAATCTATCTACATGGTTTTTGGATAATTTCTGGTATAGCTTTAGCAGAGTAATGACCCCGCTAACAGAGGCCTAAATATTAAATTTTAAGGCAATCCAATAAAAACAAAAAATCTATTGTGAAATCATGCCCCTGTGAGAGGACGCCACTGTCGGGTCAATAAATTATTAGGTTCAGGGCGAATATGGCTAGTATAGCAGATGATACTCTCCATCGAGAGTTCTTACCAGGACTGCACATATTAGAATTTTAAATGCTTCAAAGCATACGCAAAGCTTTAAAACTAAAAAGTTCTTTCCTTACGAAATTAGTGTTCTTCAGCAACTCCGAGAAGATAACTATGATAGAATGATGAAATTTTGTGAAACAATGACTGCGAAAATTCAAAATAATCTAGATTTGATAAAGAATATTTGTTTCAGTGATGATGTAACTTTTTTTCTTAATGGGTTTATAAATAAACAACTGTAAATACTGGGACAATGAATATCCACATATTTCGAGGGAATCATACTCAGTTTCCTCAAAAAATCTACGTCTGGGTTGGAATGGACATTATAGGAAATTAAATTATAGGACCTATTGAAGAAAACTTAACTGGTGAATTGTACTTAAATTTATTGAAACTGACCCTTTCATAAAACAGTCCTTAGAAAACCAAGTCGATGAAGAAGAAAACCCATAGCTAGATGAGCAAAATTTACACGTTCAACAGGATGGCGCACCACTAGACTTCGCATTACATGTTTGACAATGGCTATATCAAAGGTTTCCCGACAAATGGATTGGCAGCAGACTCTGGAATGGCCGATGAGATCTTCAGATATGACTCCACTGGAATTCTTCGTCTAAGGTTATTCCCTAGATGAAGTCATTTAGTTTAAGTCATTTTTCTTGCTAAAATAATATTAGGGGTAGGTAGTTTAGACATGAAAGCACTGTAGTTTATTCTACACCAACTATTCAAATGCTTCAACAACGCATGAATGTCAACATATCGAAAAATACCCGGCATTTTGAAGAGATTCGGAACGTCTACGATGCAATGAGGACAAATTTGAATCCAGGGTCAAGATAGCCGTACTACAGAATTTAATTTCGTTAAAATGAATATGTTACCTTTCAAATGAAATTATTAAAAATAATAATAATTTATCATTAATGCAGTAATTTAAACTATTTTTTGAACCTATACGCCTAAAAAAACAAGGAAAATAAATAGTAATTGCCAATAAGTTAGTCGGGAGAAAATCTATTTTTGCGGACCATAGTGCGGACCCAAATATGGACCTTTGAGGTACTCCACACATGACAGGAAAGTCAGTGGACACAATAGTATTCAATAATTTTGCATTTATTTGTAGTTTTCAAAATAGAAGCACAATTTGCATTTTTATATGGGACACCCTAAGCATGAGATTATTAAAGGAAATTGGGACTTCTTTTGGCAAGTGATTATTAATTGGCTAGCTAGAGTCTGCGAAATTACGCTACCAGGTTTTATTCATTTTGGAGATATATGAAATATGTCATGTCATGTATATCGTCATATCGAAATATCAAATATTTTTATGCAGTTATGGGAAACAAACAAAATATCATATCAGTGATGATTAGGAATACCACTTATGGTGTTATTAAACGCTGCCAAGATTGAATTGCAGGCAGTTAACGTTAGAGTTTTGATTTAGAGTAACTTGTGCTATTTTTAATATTGAATTAATTTGACGTGAAACTAGATAGAATGAATATCTTCGTTCCAGTAACCACCCAGCTCTCCCAATCTGCTTCCATAGGCCTTTTCTTTGGGGTTATGAAAATGCATCAGGTTTATAATAGTTGAATTAAGAAAAACAAAAACTTAGAAGTACTTTATGTGAGGTGCAGATGATTTAATCTCTATTTTCAACCAGATGAAATAAGAAAACAGATGCCTGGAATGACTAGGTACAGTGTTATTTTTGTATCTTTTCCGACTGTTCCTATTCCTGTATTATCTCATTAATGTTTACCTTCTAGGTCGTGCTACGACATTGCCTGAATAATTTTTATAAACCTGAAGGTAAGAAAGAGTAGCGTGTAATTATGAGTTATTGGTAACACTTCACGTATGCACATATTTAAATGACGTCTGCGATCTGCAAAAACTATTCAAAGACATATCAAATATATGGATGGGCATATTAATATAATTTGAGGAGTACGGACGTGTATACATCATTCGGACTAAAGGATATTAAAAAGAAATACGGTATATTCGATTCGAGTGGTGGGCAATCAATCATAGTTTATTTCACTTTGACATTGGCGGAGTTTACTTTGGGATACATTTTTCTTTAAAGCGAGTAAAAAAAAGTTTAAATAGCATTAAAGCCTTCGGAAGGCATTAGTATAATATGTATTGATCACCGCTGCTTCTAAGGGAGTAACAGGAAGGGAGTCAAAGGCTTTCGCCGAAACCGCCAGAAATTAAAATCGTTATAAATAGCATGTAGAAGTTGTATGTCGATTTCATTCCACAATAGCATGAACACAAGGGGATAATATAGTTAAATTCATTATTTTTGTTGAACATAGTAATACGAAGTTTCCTTTTGACCAATCAAATTCTCTATTTTAGTGCTATCTTGTGTATTTTCTTTTAAAAATTATAATTTGTAATAAATATTCAACAATTTATTTTCACTGGTAGCTGAACTATTTAGGTATAAATGCTTTCACTGTTGGAAATCTGTCATGGTAAAACTTTACCACTTTTAATGTAAAAACTTCCCTATTTCTGAGATAAAACTTAACATCAGTATAATTCGTAAAATTTTACACCACTATAATTGTAAACATTTTAGTTTTATGAAGGATATTTGGTAGAATTAAAAAGAATTTGAACACTAAATCCCAATAAGAATTATTAACAATTGTTAAAACTTGAAGCAATGTTATTTATTGAACCTATTGAACCTATTTATGATTTTTGTTAATCAACTCATGCCCAAATAGTTTATCTTCAGAAGCAAACACAGTCATTGTGATGACCTAGTTTAAAATGTCTTAAAACTAATAGGTATTTATGTCTGAAAAATATATTAACACTGTTTAAATTATAATTTCATTTTCAGTAAGGACTAAATTCCCTCATAAGAAGAATTATTAATAAATATCCAAAGGCATATGGATATCAACGAAGCATATTTATTATTTATTAACCCGAAAGAACATTCACATTAGGTTAGAAATTCACATTGGAAAGCTTCATAATACAAGTACAATTTCAAATATGATAATAATTAGGAATTTGGTTGTATTATTCACGAATATATAAATATTTTCTGGATATGCAGTAGTAGATACACATAATATATATTAATATTTCATTGGTGCAATAAAGAAATTGAATTTGTATATTACGAGTAAAAAAGAAAAATATACTAAAGTATATTCTATTTCAAAGGCGCCTTATTTTCCTTCTTTTATTTCTGTATAATATGGACAGTAAAAGGTTACATTAAATTTAAATAAAGCTTATACCAAAAGGTGGTGAATTTAACACCCCATGTCATTCCAATTTTACTCCATTATTGGTGTGAAAGTTCACACCAGCGAAGGGTAAAATTTTACCAGGACCTTTGCGGTGTTCATTTGATACAAAACTCGTATATATTCCATTTGGTGTAAAATTGGTGTAAAATTTTACGCTACATTTCAGATGGTGTATACACATACAATAGTCTCTTCCTGACTGTGTTCTTTTTCTCTCTAGAAATTTCTATTATTTCTTACATAAAGGAAAATATTTCAAGCTTTACTGTTTCTGCGTACCCCATTAACCCATTTGGATGAACTGATAACACAAAATTTAAGACAATAAAAATATTATCATATCAACGGTCCCAACCTACTGGATACTAAGTACTTGTAATTACAAATACAAACATTTTCAATATATCATTGTCAAATATTAAAAAATACAATATTTTTCCTTAAAATTGTTGTGGATAATTTGCGTATTATCCACATTATTGTATTTTTTAAATTGACTTAATTAGGGGAAATATTCGATTTAGGATATTTAGAATATTAGATATTTGTGTGGAATTGTAATATGCAAGAAAATAAACTGTTTTAAAACCTTAAAACGGACTTTCCGCACGTAGAACATCTCTATCTCGAAATTGAGTGGCCTAGAAAAAATAAACCAACACATAAATGCAGAATATGTGTTTTATGCGACAGTTTTATATTTTTCAAATAGTTCACCCTCGTGCATTCTCGTGACCCATGAACAGGGTGAGGTGTATCCTATCCACCTCAAAATCAATTGATGTAGTCTGGTAGACGTCCCTAATCAGAAACAGTCGAAACCCGATCGATCCGACACGATTTAATTGAGCGATCGTGCTACTCCCAAATAGACCCAAGGTAGGGGGTGGTGTGTGCTATCCACCTCAAAATCAATAGGTGTCGTTTGGGGGACGTCCTCGATCAGAATCAGTCAAAACCCGATCGATCCGACACGATTTAGTTGAGTTATCGTACTAACAAGAAATACCGACGATAACGACGATACACACACAGCAAAAAAATTTTAAAAACCATTTTTTTTTGTTTTTAGGCCGAAAAACGAAAAATAAACCCAAAAAAAATTTTGTTTTTTCACTTTTTCTTTACACGATTACATTACTTTTCCGCTTATAATGGAGCGCAGAAAAGTAATAATATTGTGTATTGTATTTCATAATATTCATTCTCATGTTATTATTTATACAAACATTCTACGTAAATCAATTTGATTTACGTACATAGGATATGATGTGTTTTCTAATATGACGATCAATATTCGAATACAACAAACCGTTGTCATCACTCAGTCTAGTCTTTCTCAATATCCTTCCCACAGCTCTTCTCGTTGCCGAAGCCTGTGCTAACTTTTGATGTTGTCACACATTTCATTGCGCAACTCATTATAAATTATCAGTTCTTACCCTGTAAAAACGTCAGGGGTCCAAATTTTAAACCGATCATCATCTGTGATTAAGAAATACATGGACATTTATAATTTATGGATCACGGTCTATAAACAAGAGTTTCATTCATGATTTTCAAATTCATTCAAGTGAATCGTATCCTAAAGGTAAACAGCGTATATCAAGCAGCAGGTAGTTATTTCTTAAATAAGCTAGTCTATAAATAAAATAAACAGTTTTAAAACATTAAAACGGACTTTTCCGCGCATAGAACATCTCTATCTGGAAATTGAGTGGCCGAGAAAAAATAAACCAACACATAAATGCAGAATATGTGTTTTATGCGACAGTTTTACTTTTCTCAAATAGTCCACCATCGTGTTTTCTCGTGACACATGGACAGGGTGGGGTGTGTCCTATCCACCTCAAAATCAATAGATATCGTCTGGTAGACGTCCCTACGCAGAATCAGTCGAAACCCGATCGATCCGACACGATTTAACTGAGTAATCGTGCTAACAAAAAAAAATTCGCAAATAGTCCACCATTGTACTTTCTCATGACCCATGTACATGGTAGAGTGTGTTCTATTCACCTCAAAATCAACAACTGTCTGGGAGACGTCCCCAATCAGAATCAGTCAAAACCCGATCGATCCGACACGATTTAGTTGAGTTATCGTGCTAACAAGAATAAATGCCGACGACAACGATACACACACACACACACACAGCAAATATTTTTTAAAACCCTTTTTTTTTTTGTTTCTAGACCGAAAAACGAAAAATAAACCCAAAAAAAATTTAGTTTTTTTAATTTTTCTTTACACGATTGCTTTTCCGCGTATAGTGGAGTGCGGAAAAGTAAAAAAATTAAACTTTTTGCGTTATACTCTGTTCGCTATGGAGACCATACGGTCTGTAGGAAGTCTCCACATGATCAAATCCCACGTTTTCGTTGTCAAACTCCACGTAAACATCTTAAATACCTCGATTTTTTATAAAACACGCAAAGAACATTCATTATGACATTCACGGTTATTTTTACCGGGTACAGACATTAACATGCAACGAAGTCTTCGCAATAATGTTTTACAGTACGTCTGTGGAACGTGAAGAATTTTTTAATGGCTTTCTTCACATCCTGCCGAATGTATATCAATTCATTGTCTTCACTTATTTTCACATTGTAAATGCGCTGCATTTATTTGGATCTTATTTATTGTACCGTATTACGAAGTAAACTTCATAGAGTGTGAGAAAAAACAATGCTTTTCTACTGCCACACAAAAAATAGGCGAACAACACGCTTTCAGCTTTAAAATGAAATTTTAACATTCTACAAGGCAAATTAATATTTTTATGAATGCGTCATATACGGCATTATATCGTATTTTACTATTCGACTACAGATAATAGATAATACACTAGTAAATAAAACGATTTTAAAAAAATGATATACAGGATGTTGATTTTTAATGTGCCAAACAGCATATGTGTTTACTGTTTTAATAGGTGCATGCTTTCTTTAAAAGTAAATAGTAATTTGTTTACGAAATCTATACATAAAAAGTTGAATTATACAGAACTTACTGGGGTAGGGAAAAATAAACAAAATGAATTCCACACAGTTTAAAACTCGGTTATTATTTGATTCGTTTTGAAATATAACAAGATCTGAAATAAATTTCGATTAATCATTTATTTTTTCAACCAAACAGTTGTGTTTACTTATTGTACCGAACAGAAATTACAACTAGAAGGTTCACTCTACGGCAGTACTTTTATATTTCGCTTACAAAGGCATTGCCGCCACGCAGGTGTTGAGCGGCGGCACCGAACTAGTATATGGGGGATACTTCCTATGATCCTATACAAGCGCCGCGTCTTAGTTAGCTTATATTCGCTGAACGACCTAACGGGGTAAGGAGGGAAACTTAGCGGGCGGAGCTTAGAGTGAATCTTCTAATTGTAATTTCTGTTCGGTGCTTATGGTATACATAATTTGTTTTTGTCCTCGAACCATGTTGAACCTAGTATTACGAGGGTGGAGAGAAAAGTTTATGGCCTGAGCCAGAGATAACGATAAAATCAGGTCTAATTTTTGACTCGTATTCTACAGTAATATTCCTGACTAGCTTGTATAATAACTTTCAGGTCGATTATTCTGTTAGTATATATTTACCAGGCTATCGAATAAGATGCTTCGCTTATTACGTGAAAATGGAAAAATTGGAGAAGCATGCGGTTATCAAATACTTCTATATATTTGAAAGGCTTAATACTACTTCAAATCAAACAAGAAATGGATTCAACACTGAAGGGCTCTTTTCTATCATATTCCACAGCCAAACAGTGGGTTGCTGAATTTACGAAAGGTCGCACGAGCACCGAGCACTGATTGTGAACCACGCTCAGGATGTCCCGTTGCGATTTTAACTGCCGAAATGATCGAAAAAATTCATAAAATCGTGGTAGAGGACCGCAGATTGAAAGTGAGTGAGACAGCTGAGCTTACTGACATGTGAACTGAACGTGTACATAATATTTACATCAATATTTGTGCATGGAGAGGCTCTGTGCTAGGTGGATGCCGATCAAAAATTGCGCCAGAAAACTATTTCGACTGAGAATTTAGCATGAAATCCCAGCGAACTTTTGCGTCGGTTTATAACTGTTGATGAAACTTGGGTCTATCATTACACTCTTGGAAGTAAACAATGGACTAGAGCAGGTAAACCAGCCCCAAAGAACCATCAATGGTGGATACTACGCAAAGTTATTAAATCGTTTGAGTGACGAAGTAAAGGAAAAATTATCTTAATTGGCGAAAAAAGAGATCTTGTTTCACCATGACAATGCACCTGCTGATTCGTCAGTCATTGGCTAAATGGCTAAATTGCAATGGCTAAAATCAAGGAATTGAAGTTCGAATTGTTCCTCCATCCATCGTATTCACCAGGTTTAGCCCCCAGCGACTATCATTTGTTTCCTAACTTCAAAACATGGATCGAAGGTAAAAGATTCGTGAGCAACAACTCATCAATGCTGTAGATACGTATTTTGAAGGGCTCGACAAATCCTTCTAAAAAAATGGTATCACTGCATTATAGCACCGTTGTGAAAAATGTATTAGACTTGATAGATACTATGTTGAAAAATAAAATAACAAAAATAAAAAAAGCATATTTCTTCACCGGTCCGGAAAATTTTCACCCCACCCTCGTATTGACTGAATTACTCTATTATAGAAATTGAGGTTATTTTACTTTATATCCAAAGTCGATGTTCAATATTTTGAATATTCTGTACCGTTCTGCATTGACGGTTGAAATACAAAAATGAGCCCAATTATTCTTCTGAGAAACTGCCGTCCAAATATTTTCTAGAAAAAGTCGGCGTTGGCAAAAATTTTGCTTGGGTGTAAATAATATAGGAATTTATTTGACGAGCACTGCTTTCATGTCTGAATCATCATGTAACATATATATCTCCGAAATGAGTACGTCCTTAGCACTAACAGAAATGTTAACACAAAACTCATAACTTGTTTTATCCTGTCACTGTCATTGTTTCATCCTGTTTTGTTCCGTATACGTTCTAGTATTTGGACAACGCATAATTTTCTACTCCCATTATCTGACTAAACGAACCTGATTTATTTTTTAAAGTCTCCAGTATTTAAGAAAACTTCTATTCTATAAAATTTATAGATCTTTTTACAATCCATCTTCCTGAACTCTCTATATTGTTAGGGATTTCCCAAATTCCTTTGTTCATGTACATGGGACTTTCTTCTACGATTTTTCCTAAATCAACCCAACTTCATGTTATTTAAACTTCACTTTTTACACAGTATAAAATATATTTCTCATCTCTTTTTCCAAATTAATTTTCCTTTTCTTTTAAACCACTGCAAATGAACATAACTCTAATATATCAATAACTCATCTCTGACGTAATTAACCACACATGGCGTAAAGGAAAGAGGCCATTGGAAGAACCTCCAATGGAATATCGATACAGTCACATGTTATTTTTGTGGCTTCTCTACGTTAACATGTATTTATACAATGCACCCACAATATTCCATAAACGACTTGTTATGTAGCCACAACGGCTGAAGTTACTACAAGGCGACACCTGGCGACGAAAACTCCACACGTTGAAAACCAATACGCGTATAACTCCATTGTATAAGTGCTATTTATATTCCTTTATTATATACATATGTTAGGTTATTTATTGGAAAACGTATGCATTGTAAAACATCTTTTGAAAACCGCAGAATGGTGGTAAATCAATTAAAAAGTAATTCATGGTTCCTTATTCAAAACCGACCCGCTGGCGGGTAATAATCCCTTTGAATTTGAGTAAACGGCTATATGCGGGAAAATATGAAATTGAATAGACGTTCACTAAAAGCTGTTGATATTAAAAACATCCAATAATGAGAAATTTTCATTCTACAGCATATAAAATGGCTATATAGTACGACCAGGACCGAACTCAGATGGAAAGCTACCGAACATCCATGACAATAATTCCAATATTGTTTTATAAACCCAACCCAAACGTTATTTTTAGATTATTGAGCATGGGCCATAATCACTTAATTTTCTATACTCCAGTATCTACAGTTCTGCTTATTGACTATTTCATCTAACAAGTAAAGTGACGCGATTGTCTCTATGATTTTGATAAAATTTTGTTTATAGGTGGAACATCAGAAAATAAGATACGTATTTTCTTGTAGCTGCCCATGATGCGTTTGAGTAAACACAAAAGTGGATTCATCTTTCTGGATCACCAACATTCAATGTTGACTAAAAGGAAAAGAGGGAAAAAGAAGTTCGTATTCTGTTCGTATGGTTAGAAACCAGTCAGTCAACAGAATAGTTGACTGATTTCTGCATCGTATGAAGACTTCTTTGTGAGTATACTTTGTAATACCGGAAGGCTTTTGGCAGGAAGATATGAAATCAAATTCTTCGAGCCGATTATGTCACTCCCAATCCTGATCATCTTGCACCAGGAGACAATGCAATAATCGCCATCACATCAGCAGGGAAAAGTACAAGATCTGCGTTAAAAGGATGGAAAAGCTAAAATCAGAGAGGTTATACGAAAGTACTGAGAGGGAAATCGTCGACAACCTGTTCCCAGAGAAGGAAGGATGCGATTGGGAGATGGAGGAGACGGGGGAGATAACGCCCTTTACGGAGGGGGAACTTCTCGCCGCCCTGAGAAAAATGAAGACCACAAAGGCGCCAAGACTAGACGGGATAACGAAGAAAATCCTAGAGGTGGGCGTGAAATCCAGACCCAATAGAATCCTGGAAATACTGAACAGGCTGTGGGCGAAGGGCGAATTTCCAGGAATATGGAAAAGGGTCAAACTCGTGCTAATACCGAAACCGGGTAAGAGGGGGATGAGGGCAGGAGCGTACAGGCCGCTCTGCCTGCTATATACGCCAGGTAAACGAGCAATTGTCGGAGGTGTATTGCGTTATGTGCGAATGGTAGCGCATGGTCTTCATCGCGCAGCAGGGGCAATCCATGGCCGTTATCCGAAAGTCGATCGCCTGATAGCGAATGTCAAATAAGTATTTTTAAAAGCCCCACAAAGAATGACATTATTCATAGAGATGTTTGTCCACACACAGTTACCTCCAGCGCCTGTAATAACCTTTACTGTAATTATTACTGCAATTTTAAGAATGTCACCAGGGTATTTCAACAGTTGGATCCAAATCAAGCTTTTACTATTGCGAATGCGCAACAGGCTTTAGCGGATCCAGCTATTCAACTAAATTTGGCGTATATACATGGGAATTTTTCGTGCATACCAAAAGCCATTGAACAGTTGAAAAAAAACACAGATCGGTGAATTTTCAATAGTGGATGTTATAAACGTTGTTTGGGATGTCCGACAATATATCTTTCAGTTGGAGGAGGATACTGCAAATGCTATTAAGAAAAAAATTTACTGCAGCTTTGGATAACAACCCGGGGTTTTTCACCATAGCAGTTATAGTAGACATTTTACAGCAGAAAGTTTATGTCTCTAATCTAGAAATCAACATGAAGGCTCTACAACATTATTCATATTTCCTGCATGCTGCATTGACTTGCGTTGATGTAGAACGGTCACTTTCACATTATAAATGAATATTTACTGATAGACGTCGCTCGCTAATTACTGAACATTTGGAGAAAGTACTAATAATATACGCGTAAATAGTGTTAGGTGTGTAGTGATGTTACCTTGAAGAACTACTGTGCTGTCCAGATGGTTTTGACAATACGGTGATGTGATGACTTTCCCTGCTCTTGGACCTGACTACGCATTTTTAGGAATACAATTGAAAGTCCTCATTTATTCCTAAACGACTATAAAATGAAAGGTAAACTAATATGTGAATTATGTTTGTTTCGTACCGAACGGCTTATCCTTCGCTTTTCCCGCCCGAAATGCATATCCTTGTCCGAATCCTATGCCCTTGTGTCAGTGCTGCGTTCGTTTTCTCCACAACTTTTCCTGAACCGTAGCAGCGCAGCGGAAGTGTGTGGTAGAGACGTTGAGAGACCAGAATAATAACATATTGTACACGTGCAGAACAAGGTACCGGTTACCGAAATTATCCCATCACGTACCAAACAAAACACAGCATACAGTGTTCCAGGACAACATTACTCCAAGTAAGTCTATTTACCAATCCTTATTTCCTGCTACGCAGGTGGTCCTTGACCTATATCGGTACAGCAAAAATTCAAACCATAACGCTTCAATGATCACCCAACAATGTTTATATGTAATCTACTCTTCATTGTAAGCCCGCCTCTGTTATTTACGACATGTCGGTAATCAAATCCGGAGCTTGGTGACAGATAAATGATAAAATTTTTTATTCGCCTTTCACTTGCTTGTATGAAAAGGTTGTAAATACCCCATATCTAAACCCACTATTAACGGAGATGTAGACAAGGATGTCTCCCTTCAACAAAATCATCCGGTATACCGTATAAAAATATACTAGACGATTTTTATTTTCAGTTAAAATACTACGTTTAGTTACAGATCGTTACCGATTTATAATCTGCACGAAAATTGCCGCCAGCGGTCCTAAACAAAGTGATAGACTAAACTAGAGAAATGCGAAACGAAATCGATGCTCGATTGCCGCTCTAACAACTCCATAATAGAATGATATTATCTGTTGGAAACGGGCGACCCGTTAATAAATGCAAGGGTCAACCTCTGCAGCTGATTGCGCTGGCGTTCGGCCAAAGTTAGTCTTGACTTATTAACTGTGGCGAAGATGTGCAAAACTTGGTTTGCGGTTTTGCAGTTGCAATGCTCCTCTATGGCTGGCTGGAAGTTGTTCCCAGTTCGTAGCTGAATGAATGTGTATGTGAGAAAATTAAGCGGCTGAATGGAGATATAGTGCTGGTTATTCTATATCTACGTTGTATGGGTTATAGATGAAACGTTAAATTTTCGATTAGATACAGGGTAATTAGGGAAGAAACAAGAATATTTGAAAGGTGTGTTAACACTTGTTATCGCACTAGCATACCCCTTACTTTACTTTAAAAGTTCTTTATTATTTTGTCAAATCTACAAATATTAGATACATAGTACGGATAATAATAATGTATGCCCCGGACACCCGCATATATAAATAAGAGCATAAATATGTACAGTCAAAATTATAGCTATAAGTACATATAAATATATATGCAAATTAACGAAATCACATCATATTCCAAAATACTATCGCAAGTGCCTCCTTGACACCGTCTATAGACGACGTTCTGTTCCTAAAAGAGAAAAGGGATAAACGGCGTCCCCCGTCGATCTTCTGACCTGGTCGTACAACCCTATCTATTTTTGTTTTAACCCAGATTCCCTGTTCCCCATGCTCCAGGGAATTGTATGTTTTTATTAACGGATTCTTATGTTAACGACTTCTTATATATTGCAATTTCTTTCTTGTTACGTATTCTTGTTTTCGTTTATGTTTTGATAGAAAAAGCACCAGGCTACCCGGGGGTTCCCTTAGTGCCGGTGCACACTTGCTGCAAATGTTATGGCGACGCTGCGTCATTTTCAATCCCATAAGAAGAAATGCAGAGCAACTTATGTTGGGATTCCCACGTGCCGCCGATATCTATCTGACGCCGGCGTCACTCTTGATAGTTATCGAGATTGCCGCAAGTACCTGTGAGACGCGCGTCACATTCCTGTACCCCGATAGCTGACAGTACTCATTTGTCTATGGGAAATTGCACATTTGCCGCAGCGTCATATCTTCTATCGAGCATGTGGAAGTCTCTCTTCACGATGCCTGATGAAAATATGGATGTCGAACTTTTCATCGACAAAATAAGAATGTACCCGGTAATTTGTGATGTTCCCTGAGATCCATCAAGCATACATTAAAGGCTCCCTTCAAGTACCTCTGGCTGTTGTATAGATGAATCCAGTACTTCCTTTTTCTAATTTCACTCTAACGATTTACGTAGCTATGCACTAAGTATGAAAAAACAACTTTCTTCTTAAATATGTGGGCACGTGTATAATCCATTTCGGTTGGTGGTAAATAAGAGACTGTCTCTGAGGCCTATCATCGTCAAAGTGTGCACAGGAACGCCGATAAGACGCAGATTGAAAATGATGCAACGTCACGATAATTTCTGCAGCAAATGTGCACCGGGCCTTATGTTGGGATTTCGACGTGACGCCAGCGTCACTCTTGATAGTTATCGAGGTTACCGCAAGTACCTGTGAGACGCGCGTGCGTCACATTTCTGTACCCCGATAGCTGGCAGTACTCATTTGTCTATGAAAAAGTGCACATTTGCCGCAGTATAGTATCTTCTATCGAGCTTGTGGAAGTCTCTTTTCACGATGTCTGATGAAAATATGGATGTCTACAAACGTACCCGGTAATTTGGGATGGATCCATGAGATCAAGCATACATTAAAGGCTGCCTTCAAGTACCTCTCGTTGTTGTATGGATAAATTCAGTACTTCCTTTTTCTAATTTCACTTTCACGATTTACTTAATTATACACTAAGTATGAGAAAACGACTTTCTTTTAAATATTTGGGCGCGTGTACAATCTATTGCGGTTGATGCTAAATAAGAGACTGTCGCTGAGGTTTATCATGAAAGTGTGCACAGGAACGCCGATAAGACGCAGTAAGAAAATAATGCAGCGTCACGATAACTTTTGCAGCAAGTGTGCATCGGGCCTTACGGTACATTTTTGCGTGTAATGTTAAAACAACAATTTCGCTTAGAACCTCCGGACAGTCGTTATTCACCCCAATTTTAAATAAAAGGTCCATTTAGATTTTTTAAAATTTAGTTCAACAAACAAAAATCGAAAAGTATAATGTTCATCGAGAATAGGAAAAACTGTGAGATTCTCTAGGTATGCGGAGAAGAAAGAGTGAGGCAGAATTCGGAGGGAAAAGGATGCACTTTATGCGCAGCCAGATCGAACTCTGTATACATTCACATCCAATATATATTCATCGATATTCACTTTGCGCTAAGGTCTCAATTCGATTGAGCAAAGACCAGGTTATTTACTGCGTACCTCGTGGACGGTCCGAAATCGCAGTTTTCAGACTTGTTCCTATTCTTGATGAGCTGTACATACTCGTACGTTGCCGGTACCCACCATAAAACATTCAATTTTAACCGAGTTACTAGTTTATTTGATTCATGCATAATACAACGAGCGCTCAGGTCAATTGTCCAGTGTATAATATACGAGGCATACGAGGAGATTAAAATATTAATTATTATATCTTAAATCATAATATATACCACGAATCTAAAAACACGCTGCTCTGTGGCCACTAAATGGATAGGCGACCTACCGTATTCTCCTATAGAGCTGGCTGCAATAATGTCATTTTTTGTACTGTGATCCGGAGTAGCGGACTGGACCAAGTATTTGGGTGTCACTGTGTGCTTTAGTTCAAGTCCCTACGGGGGTTGTCCTTGTCTTTATGTGTAAACCTTCCCTTGGCTATCTGAGACTTTAGGGGAAGGAGATCGATTTCTGATATCCAAACATGCACCTGAAGCATGTTGCATAATAGTGCAATACATTACATTCTTGGCATTTACCAAAAGTTACTGCATGTTCGTCGAAGACACGCTTCTTAATTATGAGCAGATATTTCATGTTTTTCTTCTCTTCTCAGCTGTCTATTGTCTATTTGTCTATTTATAAGACCTGAGCCAGGAACCGGTGACTTTCTACATTGCTGACGCGTCTCATTTAATTGCATAATCTCCTCAGGATTTGTTGGCCGCCCGACCACACTTTCAACGGCGACCTTGGTGCTATAATTTCGCATTACTTGCAATTTTTAAGATCGACCCTCGATCATTAGTTTCGCAAGTTCTTCGCTCGACTGACGCATGAATAGCCGCCGATCATTAGTTTTTTCTTTCGACAGCACCTTATTATTTTCATAATAGATTATAAAAGAAGTGAGTGCACTGACGTCTAAAGGTGCGTATCCATTATGTTCGCGCTCCAACAGTGATCCGCGCATCTGCAACTGCTCCAGTGGAGACGCTGCGACGAACCTACAAGAAACATATCTGCTCCGCAATTTTCATCCGAACGTTGAGTGAACATGGTGTCCCCAGCATCGGTAGCTAGTGGAACGTACATTTTACTTCATTATCTTGTAGAAGATTATAGAATGCCTCCTCGATTTTAGGAAGCCAATCTTTATACGATAGAAGCAAATATAAACTTTTATTGGATATCAGATCACAAGAGTTGAGTGGACATCATATAAATTTCTAGCGAATGTCCAAATTAATGTCTAAAACATTAAAATTTTTGTATAATTCTATAAGCGCTAAGCATTTCATATCTGACTACTCCATTTTTAGTTTATCGGAGCGCGGAACGTGATGCGCGACACGTAGGTATACACTAATGCCCCTTTTACACTCAATGATTTTGTCTGGACGATAAAAAGCCGGCCGATATTTTATCGTGAAGAGTTGTCAGTAAAACAATGAATGCAATCTGATCTCTTTCACACTGGACGGTAAATGGATTTTTATCGGCCCATCGACTTGTGGCTGTCGTCTCAACCACTGAAAGGGAACGATATTGTATCGGCTCCACGTTGCAGTAGTGCACATGTGCTAATGGTTCTCTTCACACTCCACGATCTTTTGTCGGCTGCCGTCCAACGAGCAACGTTCATTTCCAAAGCAAGATTGCTATTAATTTCTTCAAATTTGTTTTTCATTTCGATTACTTCACAATTATGTATGTTATATCGAGTATTGTAAGTAATTATTTTATTCTTTTGAAGGAATCATGTAAGATAGATACAGAAATTCTCATTTCGCTTGTAGAAGCCAGACCTGTTCTGTGGGACAAACCCAAAGATGTCTAAAACAATAGGAATTTCACAAAACAATGCGTGGGAAGAAGCCTTCTTCCTGCATGATGCAGAGAAACTGAATCATGAAGGCATGATCCATGATACAGAGAAGCTGAACCAACAGCGACGGAAAAAAGTCGTCCAGTGTGAAAGTCTTGAAGCTACGATAAAATATCGGCCGATTTTTTATCGTTCGGACAATGTCGTTTAGTGTGAAAGAGGCATAAAGATGTGATTACTTTCACGAAGTGAGCTCCGCTGTGTTCGCCAAAAAACCGCCAGCCTGTGGAGCGCTTACTATGGATCGCATGAACGTATCCACTACTGGAGCAGTTGCAGATGCGCAGACATAATGGATATGCACCTTAAAATGTAAATAACTGCGATCTTAATGTGCGCCGTTGCGTAGTGCATCTACTAATCATCACTATGGTGTCGACACCAGCTCGATGTTTATTGTAATATTTAATAATATGCGATTGCTTCTTAGCATAATCGTTCACAGTCATGTCGGAATACATCGCTGATATCATAATTACTGCTTTATTCTTCTTCAGCACGTATGAACACTACGTTACCCCTTCATGGAATCCAAACATATATATATATATATATATATATATATATATATATATATATATATATATATATATATATATATATAGTAGAGATGCTGGTCTCGATGTATTCGGAAACATTACACTTGGTCTACTCTTTAAATTACTAACCAAAGATTCAATGAAGGCAAGTGTTTGGTAAGAGGTAACGTTTTAAGAAAATATTCTAGCAAATATTTCTACTACTGCCTCCATATGCGGTTGCTAATTCTAGTAAACATCAAGGAAACAAATTCAATTGTATAGATATTAAAAAACTGAGAAGGGGCTGGAACATTCAATGCGGCAATAAGCTGACATCATCTGTTGATTAAACCTCATCGCTTTTAATAATCCCCCGATGGTGTCAATTTGGTTGACAAAACATGCGTCAAGAAACGTATAATATTTCGGTGTTTGTGAAAAACTAAACTTCTGTTTTCGTTTTTATTAAAAAACTGAAAAAACGGCCATGCATGACAATGTGGCCAAAGTTGGATGCGTACACAAGGGTTAAGGGAGCAGAAATTCTGAAAAAAAATTAAGTCCTATTTCCATCCGATACAGGTATAAAAAGTATATGTTTTAATATGGTGTGAAAATGATAATTTCCCATAGTGAGTGATGTATCAGAGGCAGTATACACAGCGGCAAACGAGATGCTGTCGTGTGGACTTGCGATATTTGAATTTAGAAAGCAGTCTTCGTGTAATGCACTTTTCTTTATATTACATAAAGAAGCATTTCACCGGTTTTGAAACGAATATAATCCTACATCGAAATTGCCCAGACTAAGTAAGTACATACAGTATTATACAGCATTCCAGGATAGTTTCTGGCTAGTATGTATTCATGATACATACAAGAGATACTAAGTAATACAAAAAAAAACCAAAGCACCCCATAAAATAAAATAAATTATAATTAACATCCTTCTGCTTCTCCTCCACACTAATGGCAACATTTATGGCAACACAATGTATAGTAAAAAAAAATGTTTTAAACAAGTCAAATCTGTGAAGAAGTTACGAGGTCTGATCAAAAAATACGGCGAATAATTTTATTACGAACAAAGTAATAAGCTTACTTCAAATTTGAACTAATCTTCAAATTATTGTCCTTGGCTAGCGATGCAATTATTCCAACGTTGATTCCATGATTGGAAGCATTTCTGGAAGACTTATTTCGGAAAGGTCTGCAGCTGCTTCGTCGTAGTCCTCTTAATGTTGGGAATAGTGTCAATACGTTTTCCTTTTAGTACGGCTTTGATTTCTGGAAAGAGCCAGAAGTCGCACGGTGTAAAATTCGGAGAGTATGGTAGATGTAGACAGGCAGGAATCTCATTTAGCCAATAACTCGTGGATCAGAAGCGAGGTGTGGCGCGGCGCATTGTCGTGATGAAGCAGGAAGCCATCGGCCCGTACGAGGTATTCAGTTCTTTGATAATCTCTCGAATAGTGAATCGCCTGTTTGAACGAATAATTTTTTCCACTTTTGTAATATTTTCGTCTGTTTTTGAGGTCGAAGGACGTCCTGACAAGTGCTCGTATCATTTCCTCTTTTAAACCGTTCATACCACTTGTAATCAGTCTTCAGTGTCAGCACATTATCACCATACACTGATTTCAACATTTCATGAGATTCTTTGGCACGTTTTTGCAACTTAAAACAAAACTTAATGTTGATGCGTTGTTCGAAATCCATGATGCGCGACAGACACTTGTAAACATGTCTTCACTCTTCCATCTCTGAAAGCCAATTGTCAAGTCACAACTTGTTCAAACCTGACATTTACTATCTCAAATGATCTGGCTATCGGACGCAATATTTCACACAGATGTAGCGTCAGCAGTTTCTGCTATAAAAATTCATTCACCATATTTTTTGAGCAGTCCTCGTATATATAGACAGGAAGAACAAACAAAAAAGTAGAACGCGGGAAAGAGATATTGCCTCATAAATGAGGGCATTCAACAAATTCTGGAACTTTTAAATACAACTATATCGTGATTATCGACTTTGACTGATAAACTATAGAAACAAATTGAAGGGACTTATTAAATATATTAAAGGCATGATACTGGATAGTGTTAATATTTGTTGTTATCTCGTAACGACGAATTCTCATACTCCGTATGAGAACACAAAATTATCTTTCATACGTGAAGTGATTTTTATAATTGTATACTTAAGTGAACTCTTCTATAATATAAATAATTCATATTTGAAGCACGCTTTGTTCCAAAAAATATTTATTGTTGATATTTGACACGCTCTACAAAATTACAGATCCAGATATAATCGTAGTATAAAATAATATTTTTGATAACTTGGACTTTTACGCTTGGTAATAAATGATAGCGCAGACATTAACGACATTAATTTATTATTTATATTTGATTTATAGCCATCATTAAAAACAGTTTATAGAAATCCAATATATTTATGAATTCTATATTTTAGTCAACTGTTATGTAATTTCAAGTTATGGAATAAACCGAGGCTAGTAACATGTACAGTAATGATGACACTAAATTCAAGTACACTAATAACCTGGACAATTTCAATAAATCGTTTTCACGCCAAGTTTGTCCGCCAAGTTGTGCTGTACTTGCATCAGTTTTGTTAGCAGTTTTTCGTGTGACTTCGTGATATTATATAAGGATCTCTTCGCAATCCAAAGTATGAAATTAGGATTTAGAAAAGTTATAGCGTATTAAGTCAAGACATAGGTAGGTGGCTATTTAATCAGCTAGCTAATGTTCTGCTACTTTTTTATCTATCTATACATTATATGGATAAAGTTAGTAGCTTGAGATCTCGATTGCGTGATGATAAATATCGAGCTATCTTAGAGAGAGCAGTAGCACCAACAGTGGCCAGGGGGACCAGCTTTTGATTAGTAATATTTATATTGTTATTGATATATGTAATAATTAATCACATATATAATAGGGGCGTCAGTAACCATTAATTGATTGTAAGCCCTAACTTTCATATAAGTGAATAAACAACCGGTTACTTTATTTAAAAAATGAGACACCCTATCTTTAACATAACACAAATGGCGTGCAATTCAAATCCTATAGTTCCAACTGAAACACCCTGTATTTTCAAGTTCCGTTCGCAGTATTTGGTATGTGGTAATGTCTAAAATTGTAGCTGGAGATTGTAGATGGAATTTTTAAGTTCCAACATCAAATGTGCGGATAAGATTAAATTAAGGGGGCACGTCAGTTTTCAGCGCCGTTTTTTCAATGAACTTCTTATTCTATAATAAATAAGATGCTGAAATAAGAATTCTTATTTCAGCAACTAATAAAGATAGGAACATATGGTTTACTATGCATAAAAATTTATACATTGATATTTCAAGAAAAATTTTTATTTAGCTAAAAATCCCCCCCCCCCCCCTCAACGCCTCAGTTCCGTGAATTCTGCTGGTTCTGATCGGACCGCGCTCATGGTTCCTAGAATTAGCAACGAACCGTACGTTGCTAATCCTAGCTATCTGAAAATAAAAATCGATACCACGTTTTAAAGTGTATGAAAATGTGCATCATTTTAACATGGGAAATTTTTTTAATTTCGAATTTGTTACAAAATGGCGAACACTGAAAATTGACATTGAGTTTTATTTTAAAAAATTGCACATTCAGCAGTGGCAAGAAATTGTAAAAAATTGAGACATTACAAAAGCCCATGTCAAACGACGTGGAATTTGATAAGCTGTAAAATAAAAAAAGAGATGAGAGAGAATCGAATTTTTCTGTATTGAGTTATCTTAGGAATCGTCTTGAAAAACACGGTTTCAAGAAAAATGCGTTTAAAGTTTTGGAATCAATTTAAACTTTATTAAATTACACTCATTTTAACACATTTTAACACATCTCAAATCTTAAAAAACGTCGTGCACACCATACACAAACAAAATGTCTACACAAAAGTCGAACGCAACTGAATTTATGAGCTGTGCGAGTCTGTGTTTGCGGGCGGCCCCTCGGACCGCGCTTCCTAAACAGTGCTATAACTAAGCCATTTTCGCGAATTTCGTTAAGCGGTTTTGGGAATATATTCTCAAGTTATTAACCTTTGAAAATATGCGAATAAAAAAATATCATGTGCAGCACAGTACACGTGATAGAAGTGAATACTTCTTTAGAATAGAGAATGAGAGAGATTAAGAGTGAGAGATTGAAGAGAGAGAGAGAGAGAGAGAGAGAGAGAGAGAGAGAGAGAGAGAGAGAGAGAGGGATAATTATGAAATATATGTTCGTGATTCGATATTTTCTAGATAATGTGTAAAAATTGCATCTATTGTTGTTGATTCTTTGGGATTGTTATTTATAAGCAGACCAAGTGTTTCTCGAAGAAAGTTAATCAACGTCAAAGAATCATTGGATCCGAAATTTACATTGAAATCTCCCCCGAGAATCAAAGGGATTTTGTCTTCGCCTCTTCCAAGTGCATTTGCACCTGTGTGGCTGTAAGCCAGTAGGGAGCGGTGAATGAAATATATTATATCTTCTAGATTTTAACAAGTTAAACGGTTCAAGGATATTATCAAATAATCACAGGACACAGATATAAATAAAGTAAATAATTACAAAACACAATGATAAATATTCGGTACACACGCGTGCTGCTTAAGCTGTTAATATATAGCGTCTGGACGCGTATATCTATAACGCGCGCATGCGCGACAATAGGGAGACGCGGATAGCCTAAACTGATATATGATGTATAGTTTTCTTTCTCTTTCTCTCTATGTTATAGATCTGTGTACTCTGTCTTGTAACGAAGCCTGTGTTTTAGGTATACCAAATGTATAGCTCTCTTTCTCCTTCTCTCTACGTTATATCTTTTTTTCTCTCTCGTGTAACGAAATCTGGAAACGTTACATTTTTTCCAATTCACTCTCCATTCTCGTCAAATATCAGAACGCCGCCAAAGAAGTATTCACTTCAAAAAATTGATTTTTTGAGCCGACATGCCTCCTTAAAGAAATGCATAGTACTCGTAACGTAATAAATAAACCACCTGTACAAAATTCAAGTACACAAGTACGCACCCACCTTATCCTTTTGATAACCTGACAATTTCGGAACCCTGATGAAAAATGGTTGCCTTTTATCTTTAACCCCGCGTTTATATCTTCGCTTATATTACAACCCCCGGCCCGAGAGATAAGCAGGCATCTTTACCTTCAGCAAAAATTAAAATGACATTAATCAACACGTCGGTGTATTATAAATAATTACCTATTCGTCTACCTACAAAGAAACATTCTTGGGCGTAAGCCACAGCCATAATGGATACATATTAAAGGTTGCCTTGTAATGGTAATTAAGTCGGCTCACGCAATAATATTAACATTATAAGGGTTGACAGAGGGTTTGCCGAGATATTCGAGACGAACAAAAGGCGAACAAAAATTAAATATTCAGCGCAATATCAAAAGAAGTTACGGCTCATAAAAATGTTATTCGGCCCCTTTTAGCTTTTATTACGGCGTGTTTTTAAACACACTACTGAATAAGCACTAAGACCAGAAGGCAAAACATGCGTTATCATGTCAGAGAAGATGAAGAAATTAAAATAAACGATTAATGCACTACTACAACACGAAAATATTCCTGCTATATTAACAAGTATCAAGATGGTGCCACTGAGAGTATCAGACACCGGCGAGAGATTTCACCAACTTTTTTGCGGTGAAATTGTCACTGAATACACACAAACAGTCAAAATCATACCTAGTCATCCATATCTAAACACGCGCTGTTGAAAGATGTTTTACAGTACTTAAGGTACTGTGTGGGTACTGCGCGAAGAAAATAGATTTATTATTCAAAATCATTGTGTCCCAATTCTGGTCTGCATGAGTTGTTGTACATGTCTATGCGTTCACAATGATCTTAGCCGAATACAGCGATATTTTATACTATGTTCCATGCACAGACAATTTGTATTGCCCGGTATGTCAGTTAGCTTGAGCGCGACGGAAAGGTAAGCCCGAGTCTTAGCGGAACATTTGAATAACGATATTGACCTAGTCGTTACAGTCATCAGATCATCACTGGATCAGTGTATTGCCAACATGATAAATAAGCTCTCTTTCACTGTTTTGAAAATTCTGACTTAATTCTATTTATATTATATGGTAGCCGAGACCGTATTACTCTAACCCAGTTACATTTACACCTATGGGGTGGGGCATAGGAACCTGATGATGTTCGATTGGCTTATACTGGTGTACAGTTTAACTAACGTTGTGGAGATTAAGGGAGAAAATAGTGAATCTGACGATATTTCAGTAGCCAAGAAGCAGTGGACACGGCAATATCTTGCGTTCAATATTGGAACGTCATTTAAGAAGGGTAAATCAGTTATTACAACTCAGAGGTTATTTCGCAGGGAATTTTGAAATCCTGCGGTTCAACCAGGAGACATGCTAGTGCCTTGCAAATTTCAGATCGAAGCCTTCGCAGGATTCTGCACAAAGACTTGAACTTTCATCCATACAAAATGGTAGTCGTTCACCAGCTAAGTGATGTGGGCTTGATTTACCGCGTAAAATTTACTCAACAGATGCTTAACATCCTGAATGAACGAAATGCCCTGAACTTTCTGCTTGCCAGATGAAGTAATGATGGAGCACGTAACAAAATCTTCGAAGCCGACTAGACCAACGTTTGTAGAATGGTGGAACACATTTCTCTGATATGCTTATTAAAAAATAAAATAGCAGAATAGGGGGATTAAAATAACAACATGTCAATAAAATGTTAGAAACTTTTTAGAAAGGCTTGATTTCATTAAAAAAGGTCAGGTTCCTATGCCCCGCCCTGTATTTCTGATATATACTCATATAGCAGAAATATAAATATCAACATGCTCTTAATATACTGTACATACACACCACGAAAAATTGAACATAAAATTAGTACATAAATTGATTAGCAATAGTTCTTAGCAACCTATTTGAACTACTGTACCCGTCAATATTCACTATAGCAGTTTTTCGCCAACTAAGTTATTCATCACGTTAACTTTTAATTGTACATCCATTTAATTTCCAACAAATAGGAAGATCGAAAGAAGTGAATCTACAATCTCCTACATATTCTCCTGACTCTACATCACCATTTCTTTATCAAATCAATTAGAAACTAGATTGCACTGCACTATGATTGAGAAGATAAAAGTATATGAAGTACTATTCATTTCATCGCTATTTGCCAAATAAAAAACTGTCTTATCTTGCCGATAAAGGGAACAGTGTACCTCACCCTAGCCATAAAAACAAGCCACGGTAGGAGATAAGAGCCATTTGGGACTTTTTATTTGGCAAATAGCGATAAAATAAACTATATTTAAAAGAGCAACCGATACCTTGTTGATTAGTCGTCTTGTTATTTAGTTTGTTGAAACATTCGAACTCAATTTTTCAGTTCGATTATGTTAACCACAATACTTAAATTCTTCAATAAATGGCTAACAAATGGTAGCAGGCCAAAAAATTACATATAATGTAAATTACATTTGTTAAAAAAATCGTTTACTTACGTAAGCAATATGCACGTCAATGGTGTTTTGAGTCTTACCTGAAAATAAAGAAAATAATAATTTAGATTTAATACGGTTCTATTTGAAATTTAATAAAATACTGAATAATATAACGCTTGTCAAAGAACTAGTTGTCTAACTGAATATATTTGTATAGATTTTTTCTTAGTGACCCATAGAATACGATATACTTCAGATATTAACATAAAAAAACCACAGACTAGTTTCCCACGAATACCGAAAGATCCTACAATGCGTGACTAGCCACCCAGGTTGGCATGAAAATCAAACTTCGTAAAACTGATTTTCTGTTTTTGTTGATGTATCGAAGGTTAGAGCTATAACAATATGGATTTCTACAGCTCTTATAATTATTTTTCTAAATTAAATTCACACTTATGAATACAACAAATGTATATATATATATATATATATATATATATATATATATATATATATATATATATATATATATATATATATATATATATATATTTAGTTTATGTTAACAAAACTGGTATACGTGACTCAAGCCAGCAACAGATAAAAGGGGCGCGAGAAGGCTAGAGTTCTGTAATTTTAGTCGTTATTTTACAAATACATATCGCAAATCAGACACACGTTAAGGCGAAGATAAGACTTTTCTAGAGTCCACTTATAAGGGTTGATTAAGACCATATAGGTCGAGTTCACCTGCACATAAATTGTAAGTCATGTTTTGGAAAACAACGAAGTCCGAACTTGTCCTATCAGACTGCGGTTTCGTGGAGTTCCACTGGTCAGGTCGATGAAATTGATAGGACAAGTAACCGCTAAAAGCGGACGGCCCCTCGCGTGCGGACTTCGCGGGAATATACTAAGGTCTAAGTACACGTGAAAATACGTGGAATAAATAATGACATTCCGTATCAATTCAGTTCGTAACATCAACTAAGTACCTTTTTAATTATCCACAATAAAATATAGTATTAGAATCAATAGGAATTGAATATTATATAAGAATTACTAATTGTAAGCAATCGATTGTCACATCTATCAGAACCCACGAGTAGAAACGGGAAAGTCGCCGATGGGAAGGGGTACGCTCTACTCTGATTGGCCAGGGTGAATATGTAACATCCCCAAAGCGCTTACATTCTGCCCGTAAGAGATATTTTGTTAACAGAAAATTGGTAATTTTCGCCCATCAAAGAAAATTACCGAAATTACAGATTTCCTAACATAACTCTGGTAATGCCCTGGAAAGGGGCAGAGCACACAACTTAAAGTTTGATGAATTTAATACTGAAAAGGTTGTATCCCAAATACTTACAAGATTCTAAACATTTCTTACTTATTAAACGTGCTCACATTGGGTTTTGATCTACCAATATAACCGTAAATTTGGATTTATGGTTACGGTTGATTCGAAAACAAAATCCCAGTAGTCACAAACGAATAAGTAGCAAAGACAATATGTGATAGAAATAACTGGCTCAACTGAAATCGGTTGCTTCACGACAAAGTGCTAGCTCAGAAATACCTGAAGACAACGCAATTTCTTGGAGAGACCAAATTAATAATGCCACATCCTCCCTATTCGCCTAATCTGACTCCCTGCGTCTATGTGTTCCACTAAAAGGAACTGGAATTAAAAAGGAGTTGATTCGCATCACGGAAATGGAATTCAGATGGAAATAGAGGTGGTATTGAACTGTTCTGAAGATAAAACCTTCCATGGTGGTCTATGGAGATGTTCAAGAATATTTCCAAGCGCATTCCAGAAGACTTTCTTCAATACGAACTACCTCGTATACGTACGTGAATGCAGGTTTATGAAATTAATCATAATATTTCCAAGTTCACAACGAAAAAAGATATATGACGATCAACTTCAGGAGTGATGATAGAACATCTGGATTTTAAAAATGACTTACTCAACTAATACTTCATAAAGTATCGTAATATCCACTACCGTTGTCAGTTAATATACTTAAAAATGAACAGCCACCTGTCCGTTCCCAGACTTATTGATTTACGTCACGTCTAGTCCGAACGGTTGATATAAACTGAGGAAAAACTGCCAATAGATATTGCAGTCGCATCGGTCGCATTCTAAATCCGTCTGTCTACCTTTGCAGTGCATTTTCAATAATACGGTAACATCTGCGAGTGCCCGACGAAGAGATACCAGTAAACAGGATCGGGCTCCTCTCACGCCATTGTTCTAGCAAACCGAAAGCGACATAATAATAGGATTCACGATAGTGTTTGCTCGACACAACGGCATTAGACGTTACGGTACGTTGTAAAGCAACACGGTACGGTTTTAGTCTGGTTTGGTGGTCATGCTGCGCTCTACTCGGATTTTGGTTCAGTGTTAGCCATGCACACTTTACATGACACGTATGTGTAGCCGACAAGGTATTGTTACTAACTGATGTAATGTTTCGCTTAAGCCTCAAATAAGTTCCGATGTATAAGGGCGATAAGAACATCTAGTCCAGAGATTTCGAATCATGCAAGCGATTACTTGTGACTAACTGAACATACGTCTATCCGCAAATATTGGAAGAGGATTTAACGAGAAACTAAGAATAAGGGGATGGATATTTTTTCTTTATCTGAAAGAATAAAGAATATTTTATGGCATTAAGTATGGAATATAACGTCGTTCAAATATCCAACGTGGCTTTAGTTGGTGACGTGTACTCGGGAGGTCCAATTTTCGATGACTTTGTCGCATAAATCTGGCCGAATTTGCTGGATGGCATTCGTTATGTTAACCGAGGGAATCAATTGTTTGCGGTTTATTCGCATAGACCTGCGATTTAAGAGAGCCCCAAAGGAATAAGTCTAAAGGAATTAAATCGCATGATCTCAGTATTAAATCACGTTGCCGCTGCGCCAGATAATCATGCCCTCAAATCGCTCGCGCAGAATATCCATCGTGGCATGCGTTGTGTAGCACGTAGCGCCGTCCTATTGGAATCACATGTCATCGGTATCCATATCATCTAGTTTAGGCTGCAAGAAGTTGCCTATCATCTGTAGCGCTCACTGTTGACAGTTATGGCAATGCCAGTTTCGTTTTGGAAAAAGTACGGACCGATGATTCCGCCATACCAAAATCCGCACCAGTGACTAATCTCGAAAAAACAGTGACTATCTCCTGTGGATTGATATCGTCTCAAATCCGACAACTTTGCTTGTTCACATATCTATTCATCCAAAAATGGGCCTCATCGCTAAAGATGATATTTTTGGCGAAATTTGGGTCGACTTTTAACTGCTCCAGAGTCCAATCAGCGAACACACAGAGTTGTCAGTTGGATTTTCTAGGAGACCGAAGTCCCGATACAAAATTCGCCAAAGTGAAATAGCAGAAAGGCCAAGTTCTTGTGAACGACGAGAAATTAACTGCCTCGGGTTTTCCCGTACCCTCTCACGCACAGCGGCGATGTTTCAGCAGACCTTGCGTTTCGATGACGTACGGGTGTTGACTGATTATTTATCAAACCGATTGACTTTTTTTCCAAAACGTTTCTCGAACGGAGCACTGATTTTGAAAATAAAATTTGATGATTTGCACGCGCTTTTAAACACTATAACCTTCCATGGTGATTTGTCATGCATTACTGAACAATTCACAGTAAATTTGACATATGTTGCTTTAACACCATGACCGCTATAACCTAACAAATTTTATCTTTCAAATCATTGTAGTGACCGGAATTGTCGTTTTTCTAAGAGCAAACCAAAACATTTGGACGTTATGTTTAATGGAGAATATTAAACTAGAATACATGGAATATTAAATGGATCATTATTTCATTATTCGCCATTTATTTTAAAGACAAATTGCGCATATAGTGGTAACGCTTTTCATCGTATCCTCTTTATATCTATACCATCAATAAACTGATGTTCAGTGTGGACAAAATTCATTAGCATATATAAATCTAGGGCAACAAGGCTTTCTACAGTGCGAGTCTAAGATCTAAAATCCCAAAATTTTCCACAGATGTATTTTTCATTCATTATGTACAATTTTTCATTCATTCTTGAAGATTTCCATTCGTAATGCCTTATAACTTACTTATACTGCTCATCAAGAATGGATAAGTGTGAAATTCTCTATGATGCGTAGAAGAGTGAAGCAGGCTATCACAACTTCATCTCAAAGACGCTAGTAAGGCTATTAATTCCTTATTCTGTTCAGTTGCCAACACTAAATCCTGCCTTTGATCAAATTTTGGTACTGTTCTTCAGTTTTCCTATACTTATATTAAAACATTTTCTTCTTAATGGTATCGAATCTCTGAGAAACTGAGATTCCCTCTTACTCTTAGTGTGCCAATTCTTATTTATATTCTGCATGCTATTGTTACTGTGCCTCAAAACTTCCATAAATATATGCCTTCACAACCACTGTTCTCTTCCTCCTGTGTTTCTGTACTATTCCAAACCTCGACATTAAGGGGGAACGTCAGTTTTTTCGACTCAAAAAATCAATCTTTTTTTAATATTATGAAAGCTTAATGACGTGAGAGTATATTAAAATTTAAGATGTGTTAACATGAGTGTAATTTAATACAGTTTAAGGTGATTCCAAAACTTTCAACGCGTCTTCTTCGAAACCATGTTTTTCAAGGCGGTTCTTAAGATATCTCAACACAGAATAACTCAATGTTCTCTTTCTTGTTTTTATTTTAAAGCTTATCAAATTCCACGTCGTTTGACATGGGCTTTCTTCGATACCTCAATTTTTTTCCATTTTTGTGTCACGCCTGAAAGTGAAATTTTTTTAAACGAAACGCTATGTCAATTTTGACTGTTCGCCATTTTGTCACAAATTCGAAATTAAAAAAAGCCCATGTCAAACGATGCGCATTCTTCTACATTCTAAAACCCCGTATCAATGTTTGCTTTCAGATGAACCATACGTTGCCAGTCCTAGGAACCATAAGCATGGTTCACTAGAAGAAGAAGAATTCACGGAACTAAGGGGGGTGAGAGAGGGGAATTTTAGCTAGATAAAAAATTTAGCTAGAAAAAATGGCGGTGAAAAATGACGTGCCCCTTAATAAGAACGGGCCCCAGTGACTCATGTGAGAATCGAACCCACTCCCGCATTGGCGTCATTACCCTAGATTGATCCAGCAGTCTTGGATACCTGCTACGACGTAAATATGGGATAATATACCCTCAAAAGATATGGCCCGGTTTAATTATCTGATCTTGAGGTTCGTAAAATTCGGTTTATATTAAACTAAAATCGTAATATACTGACGTTTCATAACGTACTGTCTTATCTCCATAATCAATTGTAAAACATTTTCTGTAAGATTATAAGGCCTCAATAGCATAGGCATTCAATAACTCATTCGTGCAAATGGCAGAAAATACCATCCATCTTCCATCTGCCAATGATTTCTTTTCGGCGAGCCGAGCACAACATTGTTAACGCGATCTCGCCACAAAAAAGCTGAACATGTATGAAAGCTGACGCTCCCAATTTGCATTAGAATCAACCGTGTGAGGTAATGATGCAGCAGATAGCGGAGCCTTACTTTTACCTGTCGAAGTCACCTGAGCATAAAATTGCATTTACTTTCTTTTCTTCGCTGACCGGGCACGGCGATGTCGGCCTTATACGACCAGATTCCCGATCCGCGGCATCCAGAAAATGCAATCATGATTATTCCGAGTAGGCAATAAAAAAAGTTGTTTTGTCCCATCTTGGAGATGAGAACCAGATATCTGATGGACTCGTCGTACGGTCTACCGTAGAAAAAGAAGGTATGTTATATCACACTGCGCCGATGGAAACCAGTTTCTATCGACGAGGTATGTAAAAATTGGCTACTGAATGTTAGCGGGATGCCTTACATAATGACGCTACAAATCATGGGCGATCTATTCTTGGGCAGCTTTTTATATTGCCTTGTTTCGTTGCGAGTCCAGTAAAAGTATTAAATGCTATTGAACCTCTTTAGAATGTGTTACATATTAACATTACTTATTTGAAAGATTAACACGCAAGCGATCAGTAATCAAGCGTCTTATTGCTAGTAAAATATTATAGTAACCATTTAAAATGTTGAAAACGCCGACTCTATTAGATCACTGCACCAGGAAGGAATATCTTATTTGTTTCTTGGACAGTGAAAGGGTGAAACCCATTGATATCCATAGTATAATGAAGCTACAATATGAACATCCATGTTTCTCACTTCAGCAAATCTATGAATGGATGAGCAACAAGTTAAATAATAGGGTGATTTTAATGTCCGATTCTCCCCGCCTGAGTCAACCAAACCACGTGACGCCGGAAGCGTTTATGACAGTCCAAGTTTTCAATATAGCCCGTGGTTACACATATTACATTATGCATGATATTACAGAGTCAGCAGGCTGGGTGCAAAGCAATTAAGTTCAAAATTAGAACAATGTGTTGATGCTTATGCACAACTTGTGAAGGTATAACGTAGAACATCGGTATGAGTTCTGGGAGAACTACAATCTTCCAAAATGAAGACAGCTAGCGCAGTTCTCAGCAGGAAAGGTTTTGGTGGCCTTCTTTTGAGTTAGCAGAAGGATGATTTTGGAGAACTATATACCCAATGTGGTTATTGTTACTAGTGTCACAGACAGCTAATCAACCGTCTCCTTGTTTCCATCAGACAGTTCACTGGGGGCAATCAACCAGGATTTACAGTTTAAGTATCTACCACATCTCCATATTTCTTTTTAGTTATTTTATTGTCATGTCTTTGGTTCACTTAAAGAGACACTAGGTGGAAAGAAATTTCAGAGTAACGATTTCGTGATTTCAATTGACGTTAGAATGGCTATGCACGCCATAAAAATGTTATCTTTGGATATTCAAACGCTTCCAAGACGGTAGAGGTTATAGAACGTGATGAGGAGTATGTGGGAAAATGACATACTTGCTTTTGATATTGTTTCAACAAAGGATTTCAACATTTTCATGTAACTTTATTCTATGATTTTTATCAAAAGACAGTTGGGTAATACGATTTATCTGTTCTTCACAATTTCAATAGTGCCCCTTGAATTCATTCCTTCAATCCTTCAAAACTTAGTCTATTGGGAAAGCCATAATGCACGGTGCATTATAATGCACTATGAATGAGCATTGGGAATGTTTGGTAGGCGTGGCTTCTCTAGTTCATGATTCTGGAGTTATTTTTGTGTGAAAGTTGATTTCTTTCATTAGGGATGTACTACAGGTTTACTTCTGTCTCTGGGCGCATTCGAGGTGGAATGGTGAGTTGTTGAGAGTTCACTTCGATTCATTGAAATCTTTAAGTCTGTT
Source organism: Rosalia funebris (assembly GCA_037954035.1). Taxonomy (NCBI): domain Eukaryota; kingdom Metazoa; phylum Arthropoda; class Insecta; order Coleoptera; family Cerambycidae; genus Rosalia; species Rosalia funebris. The sequence continues at coordinate 40,086,303 of JAZFAV010000007.1, forward strand.
ATGCACATCGCAGAAGACGCGGTCGATGCTTAATGAAGGATTTGATGAATGTAGAAACGTGCTCGTTGCTGAAGCGTCGCGAAAGATGCAGTTGATCGATCTTTTAAACATCTACTATTCTACGGCACAACAACTTGTAACAAGATAAAATCTGATTTTGACTAGTGATTGGAGAACTACAAATTCGTCATCAACAACGAGTAGAGCGTAAGTCGTCGTCGTGGTCTATTTTGATGACTCAACGCCATCATATGCTGGCATATGAATGATTCACGTGGTACAAGATTTCAGAACACGGAATAATATCGATTCTTCTTCGCTCAACAAAGCCCGAACTATGTCACAACCAAACGCCCTTATCCTCCAGGATATTAACAGCCATTTAAAATCTTAGAAAACAATTGACGAAACAGATGACAATTAATTTTCTAGATTTCTGCACCACACTAGAAGTTGTGAATATGATAACAACTACCAAGAAACGTTTTAAGGGGTGTGCAAATTGTGAGAAAAAATGATAAGCTTCACCAGCAACTGTGGTCACTTTTTGAGCAGCATTTTCTTGACACGTGCAGATCTTCTTAGAAAAAAGTCCAATGAAAGTCCAGTTAATTCACTAGCACTAGCAAAATTCGTATTGGAAGTCGATCGCAAGAACTTTGTCCTCAAATTGTCCAACGGTGGTAGATGATTGTGGCAAAATATGTGAATTTTAATGGGGATGGAACTACCATCTATTGTTTTCCACTCCAATTATTACAATAAATACTTAAGGGACATCAATTTTTCATTTCACAACTAAATTCGCAGAGATTGTTGAAGTAGTATTCTGTGATCGGAGAATACTACCTATTATAGTTATAACATAGTAAAATACTTAGCAGTAACCTTCAATAACTTAAGGTTTTGGAGGAAATAAATCGATTTTTGTGTCTAAACTTAAAAGAAAACACGGTAATTACTTTACTTCATATAAAATAATCATTCTCCAAGTACACAAAGGAATTTTATCACTTAACCATTTAATTTACCATTTAAATGAATCTATATTAGAAGATCTATTTCTAGAACTCTCCAGTTCATTCAGACTTCAGTATTAATTAAATATTTTTTTTCTTTATATTTTTCTGAAGACATTACGCCATTGTTTGTCTATAGAATAAATTCAGCTTCTTTAAAAGCTATAATAAGTAGAATATTGCTATAAAAAATGTTCGATAGAATTTTTCAAGCAAATTTGTTTCCACTATAAGTCGGGAGCCCGCCCACATACATTAAACCTCAATGAATCAGCGATAGCTTCGTATCAAGATCGTTGGTACAATTTAGTTAGACCTGTAAGACATGTAAATTTATTACTTTTAACCATTATTTCATAACTTTTACATATAACTCTAATAAAAATAAGTTTGATAAAATTAGAACGACATGATTAGTGTGAACAATGAACGGGATTAAATATGTAACAGCAACTGGCCTGAGAATACCTGTGGCTGTTACAATATTAATGGCATGAGGCGCTTCACTCGGCCTTAACGATTGTTTAATTAACTCGAAGATAACTTCTAGTTCAAACCTTAATAAAAACATAAATATTCATCGGTCTAATTGAATTCGAAAGTATGTGATGGGGACAGTTTGTTAATAATTCAGATGTATGATACACATCAATAAAGCAATTTAGTTCAATGGTTTATTAACTACTACGGCTAGGTTGAAAGGGTTCGTTCACTTTTGTTGATGACCTGCTTAAGGGAATGAAATATAAGATACTTTTATTTTAAAGGTAAAATAATTTTATCGGAGACTAATAAAGCTTCGATTTTCCGATAATGTTTATTATTAATGAGCACCAATTCAGTGGCATAACGTGACCTTTTAATGAACATCTACCTCCAACGAGTGCCGATTCAAGTTTACATTTCCTAATTTACTACCTAATAAATGACTGCTACAATAGACAGGCGAGGCATTTACAGAATTGGTATTAACCACAAGATAAATTTTCACCATTTTAATATTTTCAATTGATGGCACATCACCTATGTGTGTTGTAGGACATTATTTCAAATCCGTGTTTCCAAATTTACTCCATGTTAAGTGTTTATTCATTACATCTTCCAGCAAGCGCTATTCGGAAGTGTTATCCAAATGTAGATATATTAATCCAACAGTCATTTGAAAATTTTATTCAGGAATTTCAGTGTTCTAGCGCTCCAAAAACTTCCACATCCAATCATTACATAATGAAGAATATAGTTACAGGCAGTGTTTTATTATTTGGAATATTTTGAACAGAAACTATCATCAAAGGCAGTTAAACTTAATTCGAAGACACTCGCATCGAAGATGATAAGTACATAAAAATGTGAATTAATGAAAAAAGTTTCATATCTCTGTTCGTTTATATCGCGTTTAGGCGCACGTAAGAATGGATTAGGGGTGTCGTTGGAAGTCGTGTATGTTACAGTTTACAGTAATAAGAAATCGATAATATTACAACCAGCTTATGTTAGTGACAGTGGCTGTAGTAACCCCTTGGTCAAGTTTAGTGTTAGTTACGACAGCATGAAATGATGGATGTTAGACATGACGTTTTGAACTCACTCACATTCGAAAGGTGAACAAAGAGTGAAGTCTTTGATACTTGATATAGTAATTAGTGTTGGTTTTTATTCTTGGAATAATAACACACTTTGAATCGAAGGACCTTGTTTATTGCTTAATATCAACAATTAACGAGGCAACGTCTTGTATTGTTCGAGGGTTGTAAACGTTCTCTCTCTTGGCAACAGACTGCCGTTTAAAGCGGGCTTAGACGTTGCGCACGCATTATAAGCTCATCATGCAATATAGAAAATATTTTCAACATACTCCCCCCGTTGAAATGACATAATGAAATGGAGGAGTATCAAATAGACTATAACAATAATACATAAAACTAAAACTAAAGCATGTTCGTTGTTGGGACACGCATGACAATAGTCATAAATCGCGTGGTAACACTGAGCACAAATCACTCACTACACAGCATTGTTTGTGGGGACCTCAGTATCAGTTTCCAAAGGCAGGGGGCAGATTTTGGAGATGGCTCGTTTGGTAATTCCTGATGAAGTGGAAATCGTTACGACACGAACCAAATTATCCGGACCGTGGTGCAATTGGATTATTCGTCCAAGTCTCCATTTAGCTAGTGGAAGATTGTCATCCTTAAGTAGGACTAGGGATCCAATCTTAGCATTTTGACATTGGGTCTTCCACTTAGCCCTACACTGTAGCTCTGAGATATATTCTTTGGCCCAACGAGACCAAAAATTTTGAGTGATTTGCTGCAGACGTTGATAAAGTGACAACCTAGGCTCTGGAATATGCTGTACACTAGGATCAGGCACAGTTGTAATTGATTTTCCAATAAGGAAATGGGACGGTGTTAAGGGTGAGAAATCGTCAGCATGGTTAGATAATGGAGTTAGAGGCCGGGAGTTTAAAATTTCTTCTATTTGAATTAACACACTATAAAAGTGTTCGTATGTTAATGTTGCATTTCCCATAACCCTTTTTAGATGAAATTTGGATGATTTTATTCCCGCTTCCCAAATTCCACCTATGTTAGGAGAATAAGGTGGCAAGAATACCCAGTTCAAACTTTCCCTAGCAAATGCCGCTATAAGCTTATCTTCATTTTGCGATAGAAAACTTCCTAGTTGCTCTAACTCTGATTTGGCGCCACAGTAAGTACGACCATTATCCGAATAAAATTTTGATGGCATTCCTCGGCGGGAAGAGAAACGGCGTAAACACAATATGAAAGATTCGGAACTTAAGTCTGTTACTAGTTCAAGGTGCATCGCTCTTGTGCTGAAACATACAAAGAGGCACACGTAGCACTTTGATAATTTTGAACCTCGACCTTTTCTATCTTTCATCATAAAAGGACCGCGGTTCCAACTACCGTGAATGGAGATTGTGGTGTCACACGATCTGCCGGTAAGTGTCCAAGCAAATTTTGAAGGTTCTTAGGACGGGCCTTAAAACAATCAGTAACAGTAACGCAGTTTCTGACAATCTGTTTTGACAAATTTTGACCTCCAATCGGCCAGAAACGTTCTCTAATAGAATTTAGAAGTTGCTTAGGTCCAGCATGAAGAAGACGAGCATGTTCTTCCTTGAAAATGAGTTTTGTAAAATTATGTTTGGATGAAATGATGATGGGATGCTTCTTGTCATAGCCGAAATGAGAGTTAATTAATCTGCCACAAGCTCGAAGAGATCCATCAAAGGTGTCTAAGAACGGTGTTAGAGAAAAGAGCTTGCTATTCTTGGGCAATGATTTTACTGATGAAATTGTATGAATATCAGCAAAGAAGTTTTCTCGTTGAGATAATCTGGCAAGAGAATTTAAAGATTAGTATAATTCTTCCGTTGTCAGCGAGCAAGTGATGCGCTTATCAGAAGATGTACGACAATTATTTATAAATCGAACGCAATATGCCATGATTCGTTGCATTTTTCTGATATGTGAATATTTTTCAAATGGAAATATTGATGTAAACTGTCTGATTGACACGAGAGACTGTATGCGAATATCATCTGAGTCGATGGATTTATAGGAAGTAGAACCTATTTGATAATTGGGCCAAGCATTGGATGGGTTAAAGAGAAAATCTGGACCGTTCCACCATAAAGTCAAAGTAGGCAAAAGTTGTGCAGCGACTCCTCTAGTTAGAATGTCGGCTGGATTGTCTTTAGATGAAATATACTTCAACTTAATGTCATTGCATAAGGTCTGAATTTGAGACACACGGTTGCTTACAAACGTATCTAAAAGATGGGGTTGTGTATAGACCCATGAAATTGCTATTTTGGAGTCAGTCCAATAGATAATATCTGTGATTGACATATCTAGAATGTATTTTAACCTTGAAACAAGTTTGACCATCATTAAAACAGCGCACAATTCTAGTTTAGGAATCGTTACAGTCTTTAAAGGAGCCACCGTTGTCTTGCAGCACAATAATTGTACATTTACACGGCTCTGACTATCTACTGAACGTAAATATATGCAAGTGCCATATGCCTTCTGGCTGCTGTCCGAGAATGCATGAATTTGCAAAGTTTTGGGAGAATTACACATAACCTGACGAGCAATTCGAAGCGAGTTTAAAGAAGGTAGGTCTTTACTATACGAGAGCCATTGGGTCTCAAGTTCTGTTGGCAAAATATCGTCCCAGCCGGTTTGTGTCAACCACAATTGTTGCATGAATATTTTAGCTGTTATTATACATGGTGCAAGAAGACCAAGAGGATCAAAGACCATAGAGATGAAGGAGAGTACCTTACGCTTTGTGAGAGGACTTTGATTTGAACCTTCTGAAATACGATAAAGAAAGCAATCCGTGTAGCTGTTGTATAAGAGACCTAATGTTTTGGAGTTTTCATTTGGACCGAATTCTAATATATTGTTTGTTATACCTTGGGCTTGAACGCCTTCCAAGGTCTTTGGATGATTAGAATTCCACTTACGCAAAGTGAAACCTCCAGATTGTAGGATTTGAAAGGTGGTACGACAAATGTAGGAAGCTTCATTTTCTTCACTACAACTCGTTAGAAGATCATCGCAGTACATGTCTCTTCTTATAACATTACTCACCTTGGGATGTGTAGACTCACACTGATTGGCGAATTCGAATAAACATCGGATTGCGAGAAAGCTAGATGCTTTTTCGCCATATGTAACCGTACTTAACTCATAAGTTTGAAGTGGAAGTGAAGGGTCGGACCTCCAGAATATTTTCTGAAGGCATCTTTGTGATTCATCAATAAGGACAGATCTATACATTTTTGAGCAATCACCTGTTATAATATACTTGAATCGTCTAAAACGTACTAAAATTGAGAATAGATCGTCTTGTAACACAGGACCGTTTAACTGAATATCATTTAAAGAGATTCCATTAGATGTAAGGCAACTTGAATTGAATACAACACGAAGATTGGTTGTAAGACTGTCCGCTTTGTATACTCCATGATGTGGAATGAAATATTCGTAGGGCACAGAATCCGTGACTTCGTTGACTCTTACCATGTGACCTAAATCCTCGTACTCTTTCATAAAGTCGATGTACAATTTTCTTAATTGAGCACTTGATTTTAACCGTTTCTCTAATGAAAGAAAGTGTTTTAGTGCCGTTTCCCTTGATTTACCTAGAACTACCGGAGATGAACTCAGTGGCATCGAAACTATAAACCTGCCGACACTGTCGCGCTTGGTGGTTTGAACAAAGTTTGCTTCACATTGTTGTTCCTCAGGTGATAGCGGTTTGGGAGAGTGTATATTTTCTATTTCCCAGAACAAGGACATTTGACGAGAGAGTTCTATAATACTCAAATTGCAAATACTGGATGTATTGCCAGAATAATTCGAATGGAATTTACCCGATACAACATATCCCAGATGTGTATTGAAAAGGTATGGGTACTCGTCAATAAAGTCTTGTTGAACTGACAATAATCGCCAAAATATATCAACTCCTTATAGAATGTCAACTCTAGTATCCTTGTGAAAGTTTGGATTGGCCAAAGTAATATCGTTCGGAATGTTAAGCGATTTACAATTTAATGACGATGCCGGAAGACGATCCGTAATATTTTGTACTAGTAAAAATGATAGTGTCGCGTTGAAATCGCTATGCATAGACTGTATTTTGCATTGTGTGATATTCGTTATTTTAGTTCTTAATTGATTTATGCCAGAGACAGGAATGTTAACATTTTCAGTTTCTAGATTTAACCTTGAGCATAAATTTATTGTCATATATGACCTCATAGATGCAGAATCGAGAAGAGCTGTACACTTATGAGGTGTGCCCTTACTATCATAGATAATGACGACTGCGGTTGGGAGTACCTCAAATGAGTTGTCTGGTAGAAGTACTGAGCTAGTGAGGGTGGACGATGATCCTTGACCTGCCTCACTGTTCACTACTTCTTGAATTGGAGAGCGAACTCCTTTAGACTCTAAAGGAGCGTCAATGTGCAGTAAGGTCGAATGAAACGCTGAATACATCTTACAATGACCCCTTTTACAACTGGAAGCATAGTGCCCAAATTGAAGGCAGTTGCGACATATTTTGTGTTCGCTGACAGCGTCGAGTCTTTGACTTACAGGAAGCGATAAAAATTCCTTACAAGCATATAATTTGTGAGGACAATTACAAATGATGCATTTATACTCCCTTAAATTTGAAACGCATGAATGTGAGGATGACTTAAACTTTCCTTGATTATGATTTATACTCTTGTGACCAGGTCTTTCTAGCTTTTCAAGTAATTTAGATCGGTTTTCCAGAAAGTCAATGAGAACCGATGTTTTGGGGGTATTGTCTTCCCTTGCTAACATTATTTCTAATTCCCTTTTACTATTGTAATCTAATTTATCCGAAATTAAGAAACAAATGATACTTGACCATGATTTAATGGGTTCCCCAAGAGAATCTAAAGCTCGTAAATGTGCTTGAAATGAATCAGACATATGCCGTAGTGAGGCGGCATTTTCTTTAAATATTTTCGGAAATTCTACAATACTTCTAATATGTGAATTAATCATGATAATGTGAGTTTGTTATTCCGATATCTTCTCTCTATCAATTGAAGAGCGACTTGATAGTTTTGTCCTATTATATCTAAAGATTCTATTACTTTTGATGGTTCTGGACCAAGTACCGATTTTAGATAAAGAAATTTAGAGATGTCATCTAACTGATGATTTTTATGAATTAATGACTTGAACCCTTCAAAAAAGCTAAGAAATTGTTCTGACTCTCCATTATAAGTCTTTAACTGTAATGCTGGTAGTTTGACTAGATTTTGAGATTGATTTTGAATCTCCCGATCAGGAATAAAATTAAGTACATTCTCCGCTGATGAACCTTGAACTGGTTCGATATTTGACGCTGACGTGATATGTGATGATCTATTTGAGTTTATCGATCGTTCACTAGTGACTGAAGACCGACTTGACCCATGTAGTTCATTTGTGTTATGAACCTTTGAAGTATTATTTTTAATGAGAATTTTAGCCTCAGCTAAAATTGCAAAATATGCATTTTCAAACTCGCTATATTCAGTATAACGTTTGTCTACGTTTTCGTCCATTTCTAAAGCGAGTATTTCTCCATTAATACTTTCATATTGGGAAAAAATATTTTCGAATGTATGAGTCCGCGATTTTAATTGTAAAATGTGTGACTCAGATAATGGTTGTGTGGTTTGATCAGGCGCTTTGAGAAACCGAATTTTGTAAGTTTTGAACAAAGTTCTTAAAGCTTGTTAAATGCGCTTTGATTTGACCCCTTTTTCTAACTAATGTGCTTAAAAATTCCGACATTGTCAATGGTAAAATGCAACACCTTTACTACAAATTTGATAGGTATTATATTTTGGGCTCACCCTGTATAATACGTGACTATTATTTGTAAAATGGTGTAACTAGTTATGTACCTTAAATAAGTTAAATAATTGCATGCGCATGCGTAAATATTGAAGGAATTTTCAATAATATATGGAATAATGAAAGGAATGAATATGAATGAAACTTATCTGGATTTTTCTCCCTGAGCTGTATGCCTACGAGCTTTGTCTACCTTCCCTAGTAGTTGTAGCGAAATCGTTGGCCAGATGCAGTAGAAATGATGAATGTAGTCGTCCAGTTAAAGCTTGAGCTGCCTGCTGCTTTCTGGTTGTAACCACTATTCTAATGTACTGCTTGTTGCTTTTCCCTCGATGTGACCGCTCGCCCCGTATGTGATGATATTTTGCGACTGGTGTAATGGCGTCGCAAAGCTTGTAATTGTGATGCACTGTATTGATACCTGAATGACTTCACGTGGTTCCAATCCGGCTCGAAGGACCAGAAATTATGTTGGTTTTTATTCTTGGAATAATACACTTTGAATCGAAGGACCTTGTTTATTGCTTAATATCAACAATTAACGAGGCAACGTCTTGTATTGTTCGAGGGTTGTAAACGTTCTCTCTCTCTTGGCAACAGACTGCCGTTTAAAGCGGGCTTAGACGTTGCGCACGCGCATTATAAGCTCATCATGCAATATACAAAATATTTTCAACAATTAGAAAAGGTGAAAAATGGTGTTACTTGGAGACATCAGAGGAGAACTTTGCATTTCTTGATTCGTAATAAGCAGTGAAACTAGTATTAACTTCTTAATTTTGGAAATAGTAAGCTGATTAAATGTTTTGTTTGATCAACCGACTGATGAATATGAAGAGACTAAATTGAGATTTTTATAGATTTTATACTCTTTTCTTTGTTGGTTTTATAGGAAAATATTTTCTTTCATAATATGTAGAGTGTGAAAGACAAAAAAGAAGAATATGAAAAGATATTCCACATGACTGTATATTCAGACTCCTAATACTTTCCACTTATATACTGATAAAGGATGATACTCATGACATGATACTCAGATCTGCCATTTTATTTGTTAATTTACTTCTCTCTGTTACACTAACGATAGATGACTCTGAATTTATTTTGAATAATATTAATATCTAGAGCATTCCTATACAATGGGAATTAATGACTAATTGTTCAAATGTTATTTCTACGATGTATTATTTTGTACAATTTCCTAACTTTTTATCTTTTTTAAAGATGAATTTGATTGGCCTTATGATTATGTAATGTATAGACTTAACCTTGTATTGCCATGTTTCTATATATGTCTTACTCATCTTATTAGTATGTATTTTGCGTATTTTTCCTCGCACTGATTTAATGTTAACGATTAGAGATAAAATCAAACTAGAAATATATATTTATGGGAAAAATACTCCTCCAATCAATTTACGTTATTAAATTTTAACCATAGGCAACAACAAAGGTTGGTTAGCAACAAACAAAGGTAGACGAAGGTAGCAAAAGACAAAGCCAAACAACAAACATTATTGGTGTATAAATGAATTATCTTAAAATAAAAATATATATGAACAACAAAATATATATGAAACAAAAATAATGGAAGGTGTCATAAATTATTACGCAAGACGTCGTTTGTATCGTTAATACAAACACGGTAAGGAAAACTCAATGCAAACAAAATATAAAACACAACAATATAGCTTCCTCAAAAGAAACATAAATGTATGACACCGCCATACAAAATGCACTAAAAGAATTAAATGCAATTAAAAAACAAATATTATAACGTTTTATTTGAAATTAATAATAGTCTACAAAACGCAATAGGCACTACTGAATATAATACAGAAAACGATACCAAATTGGGAATATACAAAATCAGTTGTAACAATTGCGACCAATTTTACATAGGGCAGACAAAAACAGCAACAAACATTCGATTGAAGGAACATGTAGATAAAATAAATCAGAATAATTTAATACTTTCAAAATACATAAATTGCACTGAAAGGCTTGATTGTTGGAGAAGCAGCGTGTGGCAATATACAGGGTCTTTCAATAGGGATGCTTGAAATTTATTAGATTACAGCGGCCATATTTTTAAAGCAACACCTGTCAAATTTGTTGTGAATTGTTTAGTAGTGTATGGCAAATCACCATGGAAGGTTATAGCTTTCAGCAACGTGTGCAAATCATCAAATTTTATTTTCAAAATCAGTGCTCCGTTGGCGAAACATTCCGGCAATTACGTGATTCTTAACCTTTAACATCGCTGTGCATGAGAATGTACGGGAAAACCCGAGGCAATCAATCTCTCGTCGTTCACAAGAACTTGGTCTTTCGGTGACTTCAACTTGGTGAATTTTGCGTCGGAGCTTGGATCTGCACCCGTATAAAATCCAATTGACCCAGGAACTTACCTTAAGTTCCTGGGTCAGTATGGTAAACGACCATAGACAATGCTGCTTGTTCGCTGAATGGGCTTTGGAGCAGTTGGAAGTTAACCCAAATTTCGCCAAAAAAATCACCTTTAGCGATGAGTCCCATTTTTGAATGAATAGATATGTGAGCACATAAAATTGTCGAATTTGGGACGATACCAATCCACACGAGATACACCAACACCAAATGCACCCGAGAAAGTCACTGTTTGGTGCGGATTTTGGTCTGGCGGAATCATCGGTCGGTACGTCTTCCAAAACGAACCTGGAATTGCCATAACCGTCAACAGCGAGCGCTGCTGATCGATAATAAGCAACTTATTGTGGCCTAAACTGGATGATATGGATACCGACGACATGTAGTTCCAACAGGACGGCGCTACGTGTCACACAGCGCATGCCACGATGGCCATTCTGCACGAGCGATTTGAAGGCATTGTTATCTTGCGCAGCGGCGACATGAACTGGTCACCGCGATCGTGCGATTTAACGCCTTTAGACTTCTTCCTTTCTAAATTGCAGATCTATGATCTATCTAAAAATCGAATGTCCTTATTGAAAGACCCTAATTGAACACCTGACTTTTGGTTTAATAAGTTGGATTAAAATGTATATACATACATTGCATATATGAAATGTATGTATGATGTATATACAAATGTATATACATCATGAATGAATGTACAAGCAGGACCCTTTAAAATACTTTAAAGCCAAAAAATAGTTTATGACACGTCCATCCATAATCTGTTTTATGAAAGTGCCCATTACCTTTTATAAAAAATATTTTCTTTTCTTTTCACAGATTTGTTTAGAACAGTATTTATTTCATAAATGTAAAATCGCCCTCCAAAACTTGTACGCCCAATATGAATACAGTGTTAAAAATAAAACGACACCGGAAATGTCTGCTGCACGGGGAGCTAAATCAGAGTCTAGTTTGAATTCGCGCCTAGAGCAATACAAGTATAATTTATTGGTAACAAGGTTATCGGGATACCGTTTACAATTGACTTCCGTTTTATCCTGTAATCGTATTACGTGGCACGAGACGGGATAAAGTGGTTATATAGATACGCGACTTCCTGTTGATTCCTCATCACCGGGGAGAAATCCTATTGAGAGGAATTTGCATTCATAGATATTTCGCGCTTGCGAAGCAGCGGAGCGCAAGCATCAAGCAGAGATTACGGGAATTTGTTCTTCATCTCGCTGTGTCGTTTCGGAAATAATTTGATGAAGTGAATCCATGTTAAACGCTTAACAATGTATTTTATAAATTAGCTGATTCCTTAGTATTGTTAATAATGGATTTACCTCTGCACTTCTCTCATAATATTCTAAAAGAAGCAAATAACAATGAAGGATAAAAGCGCACTCTGTACCCAGAATTCTCTCCCTGTTTTTCCCAAGGAAAGCCTATATATTTCATCATAGTATTTTAACTTAAAAATTGTTAATTGTATAAGAAAAGAAATTGCGACAACTCGCCGATATAATGCCTTCAATAAGAACGCTCGATTTTTTAACGTAAATAAAACAAGTTGTGTGAGATATCCACTCAACCTATTTTTTATTTGAAAGAATATTTTATTGCATTAAGTATGGAATATCACGTCGTTTAAATATCCACCGCGACTTTGCTTTAGCTGGACTCGGGTGGTCCAATTTTGGATGACTGTCGCATAAATCTGGCTGAATTTGCTGGATGGCGTTCGCTATCTTGACATTAAAGGCACCAATTGTTTGCGGTTTATTCGCAATTGTTTTCTACAACAATTTAATACTTATTTGTTATGCCGTTTAATGTAATTAAGAAATTATTGTTTATTATGTCATTATTATTTTATAAAGGGTGGTCCAACCATAATGCACGATGTTAATTGTGAGTCACACCTTAACGTCAAGTTTTTTGCCCAACTTAATTTGACATTTCTTTGTTTCAGTGTTTGACAAATTCAACCATGGAGAGGTACACAATTGAGCAGCGCGTTAAGATTGTTGAAGCCTTTTACGAAAATGGGCGTTCAAATCAAAATGCATTTCGTGCACTTCGTGACTTTTTTGGTCAGCATAATCGACCACATGTGTCCACAATCGGGAGAATTGTGCGCAAATTTCAGCAAACCGGGTCTGTAGGAAATGTGAAAACACCTATGCATGCTCGCCCAGTTCGTTCTGCGGAAAACATTGCTGTTGTTCGCGATAGTGTAGCAGAAGAGCCGTCAACCTCGACTCGTCGTCGTGCCCAACAATTGAACATCTCACGAACATCACTGATGCGAATTTTGAATAAAGATTTGAATTTACACGCTTACAAGGTTCAATTGACTCAAGAGCTGAAGCCTACTGACCATTTAAAGCGTCGCCAATACGCCGAATGGTTGGTTGAACAGACAGAAGTGAATGGTGACTTTACAAAGAAAATCATCTTCAGCGACAAGGCACACTTTCACCTCAGTGGATTCGTTAACAAGCAGAATTGCCGCATTTGGGCAAATGAGAATCCACGAGTGATTGTTGAAAAGCCGATGCATCCACAAAGAGTGACTGTTTGCTGCGGTTTATGGGCTGGCGGCGTCATCGGGCCGTACTTCTTCAAAAATGAGGTCGGCCAAGCAGTTACCGTGAATGGTGTTCGCTATCGCGAGATGATAACGGACTTCGTGTGGCCAGAAATTGAGGATATGGACCTGGACGATATGTGGTTCCAACAGGATGGTGCCACTTGCCACACAGCCAATGAAACAATGGCACTTTTGCGCGAGAAATTCAATGGCCGTGTTATCTCACGTCGTGGCGATGTTAATTGGCCGCCACGATCATGTGATTTGACACCGTTGGACTTCTTTCTTTGGGGATATTTAAAAGAAAAAGTGTACGTCAATAAGCCAAGAACAATTCAAGAGCTAAAGGATAAGATAATTCGGCACATTAACGACATTGAACCTCAATTATGTCTCAGAGTCATTGAAAATATGGACCATCGGATAGAAGTATGCCACCGAAGCCGTGGCGAGCATTTGGCCGATATTTTGTTTCACACATACTTGTCACAGATCCTTCTATCATAATAAAAAATATTAAGATAATTCTCTGAAAACTTTTTGTTTTATTTACAATTAACATCGTGCGTTTTGGTTGGACCACCGTTTATAATTTTTAAGCCGGTGCCATCCAATATTAGTAATGTGAATGCCGACCCTCCACAATTTTAAAAACTGGTTGTTACAGTAGAAAGGTATACATTTTTTATGTTTTATTTGACACCGATTTTAAAGTTATATAGCTTGTCGTTGAGGGTTATGGCAATGCCAGTTTCGTTTTGGAAGAAGTACGGACCGATGATTCCGCCAGACCAAAATCCGCACCAAACAGTGACTTTCTCGGGATGCACTTGGTGCTGGTGTATTTCGTGTGGATTGGTATCATTCCAAATCCGACAATTTTACATGTTCACATATCCATTCATCCAAAAGTAGGCCTCGTCACTAAAGATACATTTTTTGGCGAAATTTAGGTCAACTTCCAACTGCTTCAGACTTCAATCAGCGAATGCACGGCGTTGTCTATGATCGTTTACCGTAAGTTCCTGAATCAGTTGGATTTTATTCGAGTGCAAACCCCGTCCCGATGAAAAATTCGCCAAGTTGGAATCGCAAAAAGGCCATGTTCTTGTGAACGACGAGAAATTAACTGACCCGGGTTTTCCCGTACGTTATCACGCACAGCAGCGATGTTTTCTGCAGACCTTGCGTTTCGGTGACGCACGGGTGTTTTCTGAATATTTACCAAACCGGTCGACTCGAATTTGGCCACCAAACGTCGAATAGTCGACTCGGCGGGAGGGTTGTGCCGAGGATAAAAATCACGTAATGCATGGAACGTTTCTAGAAAGGAGCACTGATTTTGAAAATAAAATTTGAAGATTTGCACACATTGTTGTACGCTATAACCTTCCATGGTGATTTGCCATACACTACTGAACAATTCACAACAAACTTGACGACAGATGTTGTTTTAACAACATGGCCGCTATAACCTAACAAATGTTAAGCATCCCTATTGAAAGACCCTGTATAAACTGGAACTCTAAAAATGAGTAATATGCAGTATTGTGTGTTAAGTAATATTTATTACTCCTCTTGTTTTGTATACTCCAAAATCAACAATAAAAAGGTAATATATTGTTTATCATATCCTTATATATATATATATATATATATATATATATATATGTCAACGCGGTGTCCTGGATCCGACCCTGGCTTTTACCTCATGTACAATTTACCCGCGGGCAATCCTTATTAGAAATAAATTGTTTTCTACGTGTATCAATCATACACGAATGTAAAGAAATATTATTAATACAAATTAGATATATTGATACACTTAGATACAAATAAGACATCTTTAATAAGACCTGTACTGTATTGGTTTATGTCGTATCGTAATTTTAAGTATATACAGTGTTAACATAAATGGGAAATGAAGCGATATCGAAAAGAATATTTTTCATGGACGCAAACGTTCCTACGAAAGGACAAAGGGCACCATATACATATCCCATTTGTATTCTTGCGCATTATTTTTAATAATAGATGAATAAATTTGGCGCTGCCACACACACCCTTCCGCGCCATACCAATAAATACATAATGCCGAACGGCTCGATATAACCATCGGTGTCAGCAGAACACCCTTCCCGCTAATACTTAATGCTCTATGAATAGTCTATCAAGAGTATTGAGGCGCTACCCTTGCGCTCGTGTGTACCTACTCATCACGTGTGGATTAATTAGCTTCGCACCCCCTTAATATAAGCTCTGGTTTGCCGGAATCAGCCTGCGGTTTGTTCAGGTGTGTGGATGCAGCATCTTGTTGCCTCTCATCAAGGCAACTTTGTGTTAAATTAATCGAGTTTAGAGCCAAAGCTCGGACTTTAAACACACCGACGACTGGCGTAAAGCGATAATAATTGATGTGTATACAGAGAGTTGCTCTATAGATTTCAGGCCGGCGCGAACAGGCAGGAATTTTCATAGAATCATTGCCAAAACATTATGGGCAAAATACATTTTTTCTACTGGCGCATTGAAAACTGTTGAAAACGCACTAATAACTACACTTGAAAAGTTTTTACCCGCTCCTACAATTTTTGCCTGTATTTTAGCAACGAAAATACATAAATATATGCGGGCTGTCCCAGAATGTCTTAGTAAAAGAAGTTACAGTAAAAGAAGCAAACGTCGTAATAGTTTTCTGATAAACGCAGCTGGTGTGTTATGTACAACAAGAATATGCCTCTCGAATGCCTTTCAGGTCGTTTAAATTCAAAGGTTGAATTTGATATGCAAGATCTTTGAAATAATCCCATAAGAAGAAATCTAATGACGTAAAGCCCGGAGGTTATGAGGGTCAATCATCTTCAAATACGTTATTTAAATGCTCTGTGGCGATTTGTATAATTTGTATATTATAAAGATAAGCCCCGTTTTGTCAGTTCATTAAATTCCGTCTTCCCTATCTGCCATAAATTTTGGTAATAATCCAAGTACATTTATTCTTTTTTTGTGTTTATTATGCGATCTGTCTATAAAACTGCAAAGAGTAAAGAATAAGCATATATGTTGATTGAAGTAAATGTCATCACAGAGAATTATTCCAATGAATAAAATTGCAGTTTTTATTACAAAGTTCTTATCTTAAAATAACTGATAGTAATTTGAATTTTTAAATGGCAAGTCCAGTGGCATCCTGTGTTTAAGTCTTCTCGTTTCTACACTATTGTCCAAAAGATTTAATGCGAGGGTATTTGGGTGCCACTTTACACGTTTTATTTATTTATGCAACAATTGTTTCTCTTACTGAAGCCATCTCTACGGTCACAATTGATATCTTTATTTGTGACGAAGTATGGAGAATCAACTATTGAGCGTAAAACTTTTGATTCAAATCTCTCAAGGATAGCAATGTTGAATGTAGCAGCTGTTCTCCAAAGCTATATTCCATAAGTCCAAATAGGTTTTAAGATGACATTATAAAATAGCTTGTTTCGAAGTGAAAGTTGTGATTTTCTTATCAGGCAATAGTGGTTATGAAATTTGATGTCTAATTACTTTCTGTTCATCCATAGATGTCCCTTCCATGTGAGTTTATTATCTATACGTAAGCTTAAATATTTAACGCAGTTTGTAGTAGAAATGATTTTATTGTTGGCTTTTCCTTGTGGCATGGCGGCTCTCTGTGAGAGTCGGTAAACACTATATATTTTGTCTCATTAATTTTAATACGCCATGTCTTAGCCCAATAATATATTTGTTCTAGATTACCTCATAGATTTATTGCTGCTATTCTTTGGTCTGGTTTAATTAGAATCGCTGTAACATCTACCAAGGTTGAAGTCATGACATTTTGACTAGTTGGTAGGGTCTGCAGTGAAAATCAAATATAAGTCCTAAAATACTTCCTTGGGGGACACCACATCTTATTGGATGAAGCTATGTTATTTCCGATTCATATCTTATTCTAAAGAATCTGTCTTCTAAGTATGACTTAATGAGAATAAACAAATTGTCAGGTATATACCTTTAGCTTGTAGCTTACAAAATCTTGGTTAATGTCGAGGAAGGTTGCTGCACAATAGCTTTTCTTTTCAAAAGTTTAATTTATGTGGTTTATAATTCTATTAGTTTGTTCGATGGTGGAATGTTGACTTCTCAACCCGAATTGGTGGCTTGAGATAAATTTTTTTGCTGAAACTACATCGATTAATCTGTTAGTCGATAATTTCTCTAGAACTTTTGATAATATTGGCAAAGGGCTAATAGATCGGTATAATTCCGGTTAGATTGATTTAGTGGTTTGCCTGACTTTTGGATAAAAATTATTTCCATTGTGCTGGGAAATATCTGAGACGAAAAACTGCGTTAATCAAGTAGGTGAGCATGACTATATATTCTCTTCTGTTGAAGTTTTTTCAGTATCTGGCCTGTAGCCAAATCAGCTCTTCTGGTAATAAGCACCAAGCGTGTATACCCCAAATTATTTAGAAACGCATTTACTAAATCCAATGGAGATTTTTAATTGCAAAAATAGATGTTATGAATATTTACGCCACCATTATTACTTCAACCAATTTGATCTAAAAACTCCTGGATCCTTTTACAACTTCAATTGGAGCGGTAAACTGTAGTCATCAACTGTCAACTGTAGTCAACTGTTTAAGAATTCAAAGTACTTGGTTCAACTACTTCTTTTCATATTGTAATGTTTATTGTTTCTTGGTACACTATTGCTATTTAAGGTTTGATGTAAGTAACAACATTTACTTCTATTGATGTATCTATTAGGACTCTCGCTTAATACAGGGTAGGGCATAGAAACCTAATGATTTTTAATTGTTGTTTACCAACCATTGCCTGAACTGATCAAGTCAAGTGTGATGATGAGAAGAGCTCATTAAATGCCATTTTAGTTGACATGGAGCTATGTACAGGGCAATATTGTGCTTTCGCGATAAAACAGGTGTTTTTAATAGTGAATCGTTTACCGAAATTCAGCGACAACTTCGTATACATTTGCATGTCTATAACATCATAAAGCTATAAGTGCACAGTTTTCAACAGAGCGGCTCTTTAAAGAAAGAGCCACCGAGTCCCATTTGTACAGTGTGAACTCCGGAGACCATAGATAATGTAAGAGCAGAAAGTCGAAGCCTCTCTAGAATTTTGCATGACGATTTTCACTTTGATCGCTATCAAAGATGAGGTTATATTGATTGCTCACGCAATGGTACAGAGAATAAATCAGTGGGTAGCAATTACTGTTTTAAATAGAGCTTAGTATAATATGTGTGTTCTATTAATTTGATGCGCATAGTACTTTTACTTATTCCAATATCTTCAGATGCTTATTGGATAGAATTGTGTGGATTTATGCCAGAAAGTGTGCCAGAACGTTTACTGCAGTTTGATGCATTTCTAATAAATCGCCTATTTCTTCATTATTTGAATTAGGAAAGGACGGGAAGTGTTCTTGATAACCGAGCTTCTCCGAACCTCGAGAACCAGAATACACAAATTGAATAATTTACATCGGTACGTATGGTATGTAGCAGTAATGTACGGTACATTACTGCTATCCAAAGAAAAATACTTTTTTGTATTATAGACGCACACCAGAGGCAGTCAGTCATCTGTAATTGTAATGAAATGTGTAATTTCTAGTCGGATGACTGGAAATCACACATTTGACACAATTTTCAGTATATACATTGCAGTTTTTATTTATTTAGTTTCAACAATCAAATAAACCTTTAAACATTGTCTCCTGAAAATTAATTTAAAAATAATGCCTTTTTTCTATGGAGAATTGGACTTGGAAATATTAAGTATAGTAGGAGTAAAATTTTAAAAGAAAATTGGCAATGGTTTCTTATGGGTTAAGAAAAAGCAAAAAGGTATTAAGTTTCCAATAAACAATACAATTTAAAATCGTTTCGAATCATCTTTCTATATTTTCAAATAACAGAGATGGTGACTTTAAAATATCCTGGCACCCTGTATATGCACTACATATGAATATTATATATCCTTATAAAAATATAATTTTATAAGTATAATGTTTCCTATATCCTGTATTGTGATCTATTGGACCCATAAAAAAATATCATCATACTGAATATATGAATACTGATCATTATACTTATGATATAATCGTCATAATTATAATATCTGCTGTATAGTCTTTTTTGAATCGAATATTTTCAATAATTCTCTTTGAAAGCACACAATTTTGACCCGATCATACAGATTTTTTTAAGGCGCCATTATTCAGTACCTGCGTTATATGTATCCGGATTAAAATCCGACCTCTGCGCCGTTTGCAGGAATTATATAAGCAAATAATACATTAATCCCGTGTAAATATTTGATTTGGACGTTTTAATTTTTGTCGTCCCTTTTTTAGCCTTATCTCCCTGTGATATAACGTCATCGAAAGTGTTTCCAACCACAAAAATAAAACAAACGCAAATCTAGCGTGTTTGTAATTTACAAAAATAATTGTTTTGTTTTTCATAGCGTATATAATACAGACATTTCCTACAAACAATATCGTAAAAAGAGTTGTATAGTACCTGAATTTTAATTCCGCTTTGATATATACATATTTCGATACTACGCATATTATTAATTTATTTTGTAATTTTACTGACAACTATCATTATATATTGTGTTAGTAAATAAATCTTATGCCACCTGCATCTACAACATTGACGCAGCTACTCTGCAAGACACCAATGCCTTTTACCAGGAGAACTCCAGGCTAAACGTATTAAAAAAGGAGGACACATTCATTCTCGTCTCGTCGATATTATTGGATGTTTTGTTAGTTAAATATTGTTTTAAATGTCTGAATAAGTTATAATCGAACATCACAATGTGTGGATAGCTGTTCCAGCCGTTCCAAGTTCGATTAATTTTTGATGGGTTTCCTTTGTCACGTGTGCCCTTGAATTATCATGGATCACATGGAAGCCATTTTTCTCAAAATGTTTTCGCAGATTTTTACAGTTGATCAACGTATATAGTAACGTTAACCATCCTCCTTCCAGGAAGCAGTTCAAAGTATAGCACACCCTTCGTTTTCATCAACAACACAACAGAACTTGCATCGTGACCGTGGATGTCTGCAGTCTATTCCTTTTTAAAAGCAGACAGCGCCACGTATAGGTTTTGTTAAATGTTCTAACTTTCGTCTTCCATCACGACAACCTCGAGAAACTCGAAGATTTCTCTGAGGAAAAACTGGAGCAGAACAGAAAATCGAGTTTTTTGTTGTCCTCATCGAAACTCGCATTCTCGGATTCAAGTCGACTGAACCAGCAGTTATATGTCCAGCAGTTATAGGACACTGCTGTTGATGTTCCAAAGCCTTTTGTTGGGCTAGTAGTCTCTACCTGGGTATTTCAAAGCGAGTGATACATGACACAAAACCATTATTAAAGACAGTTGTCTCATATCTAAGGCTTTACTGAGGTGCCTGTACACAATGTACGGCAAAAAACTACTTGCTAACTGCGAATTCGTAGTTGGGGTTCTTAATGTCTCCCCAACGGGGAAAGTCAGTCTGTTTGGCGAGAGGGGTTCTTCTCGACATCTTATAGAATTCTGTTTACGCCAGCTACCATTAAAACAATTGGAAGTTTCTTTTACACAGCACAGGGTTCGTGGCAAGTAGCACCGTCCTGTTGAATTCACATGTCTTCAAAAGCAATATCTTCTAATTGAGACACAAAGAACTGGGTTATCATGTCACGAAATCATTCGTCATTTGCCGTTAATGCATTATCTGCCTCGTCTTCAAAGAAAGATGGTTCAATGCTTCCTTCAGACCACAATGCACATCAAACATTGGGGATACGTTTGTTCCTCGTGAATGATTCGTGGATTTCCTGAGCCCCAAATACGACAATATTATTAACTATTCTATTCTATTAACGAAATCATCAAGATGAAAACGGGCCTCGTCTCTGAAGATGATTTTGTCCACAAAATCGGCATTCACTTCTTCTTGTTCAATGATCCAATTGGTGAACTCTCTTCGCTGTGCATGGTCTGTTGGCAGAAGTTGTTGAGTCAATCTGACTTTGTAAGCACGGAGATGTAAATATATAGTGAGAATACGGTCAAGAGTGGCTGTTGAAATGTTGAATTATGTGCACGATGAAGATCGCTGAACTCTCGGCCACACTCTCGCGACCTGCCGTGGTGTTTTGTTCTGAACGACAACTACAAGCTCGTGTCGTGTGTTGGACGAAAGTTGGACGCACTTAACGAATCGTAACAACCAAAATTTCACCATTTTAATGGTAACGTTTAACAACAAGGACGCGTTGTTGTATTGCATATCGTGTTGTAACATTCCATATTTACTAACTTCTATCTGTCTCCTATGGACCTGTCACAATTATTGACCTATCGAATCATGATAGCGCAATTTATTGACCTATCGAATCAAGTGGCGCGCAATTCAAATTTTGGGCAACACCCTATATAATTAACAAAGTTGACGTGATAACGTTCCTGTTCAATTAAACTATAAAATAAATAAACAACTCTCATATACGGTAGTTCTATATTCAGCTGTATATGTAGTTATAGATATGTATAGCTATATTCACCTCCGCCTTTTAAACGCTGTATATTTTACTGCAGCATTTTGCGCTACATAAGTAAAGTTGCTTAATTACCACGATAAAAAACGCCAGAATCAAACTAAATTTAATTTACAACGGTCCCCGCCTCATTGTTACATTATATTTACGAACTAAAATCAAAGCAGTCTCTTAATTAAACGAAGCTCCTATAAAGTAACTTAATATGATTATTTTTAAGTTGAGAAACAAAAGAGTAAAGAAGATCAAAGATACGTAATTCGGGGATGATTTAAATTAACTAGAGAAAGCAATTAGTTTCTAGTTAGGTTTGTAGAATAATTTAACCATTTCTACAGTCTTATCTAGATAATTAATTTTATTTAACTTCTTTTAGAGTTCGCAGGACCTGCATTGTTAAGACTTTTTAGTTCTTATCTATAGTATTCCATTTCGAAATTCCTCCTTGCGATGAAACTTTGTTGCTTGCTGTGCGCTACGGTAAAATAATAGTTCGAGATACCTTTTATATCGACTTAAGAAGTAGTTTATTGTGTTACTTCTGAAACGTAGTCGTATTTTAATTCTGAAACGTAAACACAATCGTATCTTATAAAAATTAATGTTTAAAACAAGGTACAAAGTTAATTTGAAACTTTAAGAAGGCATAATATACAATTTTTCAATAGGGACGCTGGAGATTTATTAGGTTATAGCGGTCATGTCGTTAAAGCAACATCTGTCAAATTTGTTGAGAACTGTTTGTTGAGAACATGGCAAATCACCATGGAATGTTATAGCGTTCAACAACGTGTGAAAATTATCTAATTTTATTTTCAAAATCAGTCCTCCGTTCGAGAAACGTTCCAAGTATGACGTGATTTCTATTCTCGCCACAACCGTCTCGCCGAGTCGACTATTCGATGTTTGGTGGCCAAATTTGAGTCAACCGGTTTGATAAATAATCAGCCAACATCTGAAGAATACCGAAATGTAAGGTCTGCTGAAAAAATCGCTGCTGTGCGTGAGAGTGTGCGGGAAACCCCAAGGCAGTCAATTTCTCGTCGTTCACGATAACTTGATTTTTCTAAAACTACAACTTGGCAAATTTTGCATCAGGACTTGGGTCTGCACCCGTATATAAAATCCAACGTAAGATAAGCGACCATAGACAACTCCGTGTGTTCGCTGATTAGGGCTCTGGAGCAGTTGGAAGTTAACCCAAATTTCGTCAAAAAAAATCACCTTTAGTGACGAGGCCCATTTCTGGATGAATGGATATGTGAACAAGCAAAATTGTCGGATTTAGGACGATACCAATCAACACGAGATACATCAGCACCAAATGTATCTCGAGAAAGTCACTGTTTGGTGTGGATTTCATCGGTCGGCGGACTGGCGCGATCATCGGTCCATACTTCTTCCAAAACGAAACTGGCATTGCCATAACCGTCAACGGTGAGCGCTACAGGTCGATGATAAGCAACTTCTTGTGGCCTAAACAGGATGATATGGATATCGACGACATTTGATTCCAACAGGAAGACGCTACATACCACACAGCGCATGCCACGATGAACATTATGCACGAGTGATTTGAGGGCATGGTTATCTCACGCAGCGGCGACGTGAACGGGCCACCGAGATCATGCCTTTAGACGTCTTTCTTTAGGGCTATCTTAAATCGTAAGCCTATTCGAATAAACTGCAAATAATTGCCCTCAAAGTCAACATAACAAATGTCATCCAGTCAATTCAACCAGATTTGCGACAATGATGCGACCAAAGTCATCGATAATTCGACCTCCCCAATACGTGCCACCAAGAAAAACCGCGGCGGACATTTGAATGACGTTATATTCCATACTTAATGCTATAAAATATTCTTTCAAGTAAAAAAAAAGTTAGTGGATATATCACACACAATTTGTTTTATTTACGTTTAAAAATCGAGCGCCCTTATTTAAAGACCCTTTATAAGATAGTAATCGGTATAGGTATAACGCGATACTGTGCAGTAAGTAACGGAACATTATATCAACATAATACATAACTTCAATCAATAAATATTCAAAAGTATACATCTTTGAAATTCAAACAGCTTGTAAAAAAAAAGGTGAGATTTTAATTTCATTCATATCAATATTGTATACATAATACAAAACATAATTTCAGCTACTTTTAGTAAATCTTATATCTAATACATTTACAAGTATTTGAATTATATGAATGTACTTTTGAGATTGCAGTTTTGCTAACAATTTTTCCTCCACAAATTTTCTTCAAGTTACACCGCTGATCATTACAACACTTATGTCATTCTGATTCTACATTTTTCTCCTTTTTTTTGCAAAAGTGTTTGAGAATAATATAATTAACTTAAAATTAAAAATCTGAATCTAATATTAAAAATATGAAAATTAAATTTTACATAACTTAATGCACGTCTATTCTAAATACAATAAATATATGTTTTCCGTTTGACTTCGAGTTTATAGAAAAAAATCATTTCCACAGTTTATATTTATATCCAGCTTTGGCAGTTCTTTATAACAAAAAAAAAAAAAATGAGGATGAACATGACTAATGACTATCCTCATTGAAAGCATTCCTCCATCAAAGAAGACTCACCTCCTCATTTTGGTGTTGATGTCCAGTCACTTTTTGCCAATTCTTTCCCTGACAAATGCATACCACGACGAGGACCAACTAAATGGCCACCAAGTTCACCTGATGTTCTCAAAAATACCCTCTACTTTATAATCGGTAAATAGAAAACACCTAATATGGAGTAACCTTATCCTCGGAGAACTTCAATAAAATAATTTTTGTTAGAAAAAAGTTGCAATTTAAAAAAGACTGATGACGTAACTTAAACACAAAATGAACAATAAATAAAAGCACGCCGGCCTGTCTTTTTAAAAAATAAGGTTGGCGTGTTTCAGAGTTCAGAATTTTTCAAAAAATTCTTTAAAACAAAATTATGAATATTATGCCAAACGCTTTCACGACGCTGCGCGCTGTAAAAATAGATCTGAAAGTATTTATCCATCAAGTTTCAGGAAATTACAATATTTAATATAAATTCTTTACACTTTTTTATTAGACGCCTTCTTAGCGACAGATTCTTAGCGGGCAAAACGTCTACTTTACATTTTACAGATAAATATTTCCTCCAGTTGATGATATCCTGAAGTGAGTGTATTGACACTTGCCAAAATTTAATTATAACCAGCTTTTAACGTATCAATTATTGGCAAACGTAACACTGGTGCAGATGTGAATATTAAGAATGTTAAGAAGTTAAAGTGTCCGTTATTTTACATAAAATGGAATATTTTTATACTTATCCTTGATGCTTCCAACGGCAGTGCAAAATATCCCACAATCAGTGCATTAGTAGTAGATACATTTATAAATGACGTTGGCCTTACCTGAAACAATAGAACAAAAGTCAATAATTGAAATGAAAACAATACGACTAGATGCATTTGCAAAAACAGGATAACGCGTATGTAAAAATAATAAAAAAAAAATTTACGTTACACCACGTTTTACATTATGCTTCAGTTTAAGTGATTATCAATTATTCATTAGTTATCTGATCTCTAAATTACTGATATAGAACCGCTTTTATCAATAGGGATACACTCCTATTTATAAAAATCAAGCTGGATAAAATAGATACTCATTGTGCTATTAAAACCATTAATTTATATCTTAAATGACTACGAATTAAATGTTTCACGTAAATAAAAGAAAATATAATAACACATTTATATTTTATAAATAATTACAAATGTGTGTCATCAATAAATAATGTAATGAGACACTTTCGACATGTTTTCCATAAATATAGGCAAAAATGAATTAATTTTTGTGCTCATTATTGCCTATGCTTCAACGGAACGTATCATCGAATGTGTCTTTTGTGTTTTTTATCTTCTACTGTTCTTGAGTATATTTTTTTAATTTATAGAAATATATAAGAAAAATATTTCCAAATATGAAATTGAAATTTTAGTAGAACACCTTCAATTAACCTTAAGTACCGGTTATCTATATAGATGTTATCATGAGAGCAATTAATATCAACAATAATAAACAAACTGTGTATAATGGTTTTTCTCTGAACTTGTTTTTCGAAATCCTTCAATTTATTTAAAGATGTTTACTATACTCTTCAAAGATGATAGTACACATAAATACAGGACTTTTCTATTTCCACATTTCTTTATTGGCGTTAGTTATTCCTGGTTTGACTAATATGCAAATACATTTATATTTAGTAAAAGAACAGATAGCACTAGCACTGACTTATTTGATTGAAATATTGATAAAAATTATTCAAGCTTCGCACCCACTTTTCAAGGGAGAAAAATTCTTAAAAGTTGTCTTCTTATTACCTTATTTCGTGAAAAGGGTATACGCTATCGCAGTCTAATTACGAAAATAATGCAATTTGAGACGATTCAACACACGGACACGGAAATTTAGTACTTTATTTTTGTAATCACTGTTCTAATTTCATTTTATGTAATATTTCTTTTATGTGCAGCTGATATGGTAATATTAACTTATATGGAGACATATGAGCCGCAAACTTCGTATTTTAGAACTACCGAAAACAAACTGTCAATAAACACCAAGAAACTGAACATTGTGTTTTTTAGAGATAACACTGGATATAATAAAGATGAGGGTTTTCTTAACAATGTTGAAATTGAAATGATTTTCGTCTGGCGGAATCATCGGTCCGCACATCTTCCAAAACGAAACTGACATTGCCATAAACGTCGACGGCGAGCGCTACAGATCGATGATAAGGAACTTCTTATGGCCTAAACTGGATGATCTGAATACCGACGACATGTGGTTCCAACAGGATGACGCTACGTGCCACACATCGCATGGCTCGATGGACATTCTGCATGAACGATTTGAGGGTATGGTTATCTCCGAGATCGTGCGATGTAATACTTTAGACTTCTTCCTTTGGGGGTATCTTAAATCGCAGGTTTATACGAATAAACCGCAAACAATTGATGCCCTCAAAGTCAACATAATGAATGCCATCCAGAAAATTCAGCCAGATTTATGCGACAAAATCATCGAAAATTGGACCTCCCGAATACGTACCACCAAGCAAAGCCGCGGCGGACATTTGATCGACGTTATATTCAATACTTAATGCCATAAAATATTCTTTCAAATAAAAAAATGAGTGGATATCTCACACACAACTTCTTTTATTTACGTTTAAAAATCGAGCGTCTTTATTGAAAGATCCTTTATAATTGTCGTTACATTACGCACAATTATTCAGCTCAAATTTCAAAATTTTAAAAACAAAAATTGAAATCGTTCTTAAAAAATGTAAAATTAAAACAGTGCTCTAAATGCTTTAAAATGTGCGTATCGGTACAACATGCTTACAAGAAACAATGATTTACCATCATAATTTTACAGCGAATGCATCGAATTGCATATGCAATACTTCGATATATAGCGAATTTTCCCACACTGTATGTTACGTCCGAGTAATCAGACAAGTGCACCATTATTAACATAGCACCGTACAAATGAGCGTATAGTGTAAAAGCTTCCGTTGCCGCTGCATTCAATGCATCCTACAAACTTTTACGCAACGAAAATTACTCCGATGGATGTGGCATTAATTATAATCCAATTATCGATCGTTCTACATGAGTGCGAGTAGTCGTTTTTTGCCATGTAGGAGGATTATTATTAACATTCGCATATGTAATGTGTAATGTGCAATGTGCAATCGGTATTCGCTATCATAATCTGATCTCATAATGTTATATTATGGCTTTGGGGGATATGTAAAATTTTATAACGACTATCCTTTTTCTACCATTCTTACTCTAGTAATTTTTAGTTCATACCATATATAATATAATATATATTTTATTGCCCAAAATATTACAATCCAATTACAGGACAAAGTAATTCAAATCTCAGTTAAATTAGTTGGGTGTAATATCCCATGGATACAACTAGACAATCCTAGTTTTAAGGATTTTATAGAGAAATGTTTAAATGGGGAATTTGGCAAAGTAAACGTGCCTGCAGAATCGGTGATTCCAAAAAATTATCTACCGCGAGCTGCTGCCACTGTCAAATCTACCGTTTATAAAGAAGTTGAGGATAAATATTTATCGGGTTCTGTCGATGAAACCACAAATGCATGCGGCTTGCAAGTGGCTAATATAATTATAGAAGGAATGAGCGACATATCGGCAACACAATCCCATTTGATAGCATTCAAAATATTGACACAAAGACGAATGCTGACTGTTGCAAAATTAGTTGATGAGACGTTAAAAGAAGTATGGGGTTCTCAACATGAAGAAACTAAAAACATGGCTCTACTTTTTCTTACGGATGCTGCCGCCATACATGAAAGCGGCTTGTCGACTTTTGAACGGAACGTATAATTACGATATGCTACATGTAAAGGTGCGTATACATTTGCGAGCCGAACCGCTTGTGAATCATTCGTTAAAAATAGTTTTACAGCGAACATCTACTGAACTAAACACGATCCATGGGAAAGAAGGAACTAACCACGAACCACCAGCAGTCTTGCTCGGCGCGCTTACCTGTAATAAATAATTTCTTCGTGCGAGGAAAATTATACGATTTTAGTTATGGGTGGTGCAGCTCTAATGATAGCAAAAAGTTTGTGAAAAAAGAAGAGGAAAGAAAGACCTATTTCCCTCTAAGCATCTTCTTTTAAATTTTTTTATAATTGTGTTTAGGATTCCAGAGTAACGATTTCGTTTTATAAATGTCAATTAGTTTAACTACACTTTCCTCTGTCCACTCAATTATAATAATTATTATAATATAAAAATTATTAAATAAAATTATAAGGGTAGGCAGATTATTAAATAAACAACCGAGAGAGAAAAAAATCATACAAAAAGGCACAAGAAATAAATAGAGCCAGCCCCGTGGGTCGCGAGCAGAAGAAAAACAACGAACTGCACACGATGCGACGCCGTCTCAATGTGAACTGCGAATGCCTTTGTGTTCGTCAAAAAAACCGACAGGTAGTGGTTCGCCACGAGCGGTTTACAAGCGGTTCGTTCAACGCTCCAAACCCCGTCACAATCTTGCGATAAAATGGTTCAAGAGCGGTTCGCGAACGGTTCGGCTCGCAAATGTATACGCACCTTTACGTGCCAAGTGCATGGTCTACATTGCGTAGCAGAGGCGATCCAACGCCGTCATTCGACTGTCGATCGCCTGATAATGAATGTCAAACAAGCCTTTTAAAAGCCTCACAAAGAGTGGCATTATTCACAGAAATGCTTCCCCACATACAGTTACCTCCAGCGCCTGTAATAAGCCGGTGGGGAACGTGCATCGAGGCGGCTTCATAATATTATTACAATTTTGAGAATATCACCAGGGTACTTCAACAGTTGGATCCAAATGATGCTATTGCTATTGCTATTGCGAATACGCAACAGACTTTAGCGGATCCAGCTATTCAACAAGATTTGGCGTATATACACGGTAATTTTTCGCGCATACCAAAAGTCATTGAAAAGTTGTAAAAAACACAGACAGATGAGTTTTCAATTGTGGATACTATAAACATGACTTGGGACCTTCAGCAGTATATTTTTTAGTTGGAGGGGGATACTGCGAAGGTTATAAAGACAAAATTTACTGCAGTTTTAGATAACAACCCGGGGTTTTCTACCATAGCAGTTATAGTAGATATTTTACAGCAGAAAGAAGTTCATGCCTCTAATCAATAAATCAATATGAAGACTCTACGACATTATTCTTATTTTCGATATGCTCCGTCGAACTTCTGTTGATGTAGAACAGTCATTTTCACATTATAAATGGATATTTACTGACAGACGTCGCTCGTTGATTGTTGAACACTTAGATAAGCTACTAATAATATACTCATGTGATCATACGCGTACATAGCGTTAGATATATAGTGATGTTACCTTGAAGAACTACTCTGCCGTGCAAAGGCAAAACAATGTAATATGAAAAAGGTAGTTTTGAGATAATGGAACTTAAAGTTCAATTATATGCCAAATCATTATCTCATAAGATACGTTTATCAAATTTTTATAGATGAATAAAAGTAACATGTTTTTTGAAGTCCTGCAGACAATTCGTCAGAAAATTTAATTTTGTTTGTAATATTTCTCTTAAATTGTTTTGCCTGCGTTTATGTGATTTCAGTAATGTAAAAAAAAATTGCAAAATACTATAATCTACATTACATTGTTTTGCCTTAGTTCTATGTAGATGTTTTTCCCATATAATTTATGAATAACAATGTATGATATAATACATTATAAAATTTTAACAAGTATTGCCAAAAACTTTATTTTACTGATATAAAATTATATATTTTAACATTAATGATAACTTACTTTAATGGCTGGCTTACAAAAGAACCGCGTTATATCATTTTACTAAATAAATTATTATTATTAAAACCCTTCGCCTACCAAATCACTGGCGTTTTTATTTACACCTATATTCATCCAAAATAGCCACCTATTTGGTTGCATTTTAGGAACTACATTTTTTAAAATTGCCTCTATTTTGTTTTTAGAAATTCCCCGAGGATTTTGAGTTTTTGGTGGTAATTTCATTTCAACATTTTCTATTTCCTATTTTCACTTTCATTTCTATTACATCTGTTTTTTAGAAGACTTTTTGCAAGCTTCAATAAAATCATTAAAGTCTTCTACATTTCCCTGCTTACGAAACGACTGCTCTATTTTACCATGCAAGCCATCGGCAGCCAGGTATGTATGTCCTGGAATCAAGTAGTTTAATGTAATGGTTAGAGTGGAACAGTATTCTGAGTTTACGTAGGTAAGAATTGAAGAAAAGAATTATATTGTTTTTATTTTGCCCACCACAATTAGCTAACCAAATAATTATGTGATGTGCATCCCTGTTTAACTCCAATAATTTTAAAAATGCGCCTGAGATATCTTCCGATCATCGTCCAACTATTGCTTCGTGGCAAACGATACAGAAGTGCTTGTTGTCTTTACACATTGATGTAAAGGTTTCATTGAAGACAATTAGTCGACATGTGAGGAATGACTCCTTAATTTTGGGCATTCGAGTAAGCCTAAATACCTTCTGTAGGTCGACAGCAAAAAATTTTGTATTCGGGTCTAATAATTCGGGTCGAGCAATTTCTACTAATTTCCTCGCTCTGGTCGACATCTCACACAAAATTAAGGCACTCACAATTACAATAAACACACAAATATACAATTGAGTTTCTTAACACTTCGCGATATTAGAGCCATTTAGCGGGAAAACTAGTAAAACAGCTGTAAAATACTGTATGCATTACACATACATTGGAATGACAAACATAAATTTGAACACCTGAATTGGCAAAACAGTGTAATATCGACTACACTGTTTTACCGCTGAAACAGTGTAATTTGTAGCCGAGACGTAATGCGTTAATTTATTATACACTGTTTTGCCTTAGTAAAAAAGGTCAATTTTTGTTGGTTACATTGTTCTGCCTCTGTTTGAAGTAAAAGAAAGTCATATTACAGTATTTTGCTGTGACCTTATCTCAAAAACTATTAAGTATATTGCAATGCCAGAATTATGTATTATACAGCATGAAAAGTTAAGTCATAAATCGTTAAAATCGCAAAATCGCTAATTTGTCGATTACAGTGTTTTGCCTTTACACGGCAGTACTGTGTTGCCCACATCATTTTGACAATACGGTGACGTGATGACTTGCCCTGCCCCCTGACCTGACTACTCATTTTTAGAAATACAATTACAAGTCCTCATTTGTTTCTAAACGACCACGCAATGAAAGGTAAACTAATATGCGAATGATTTTTATATGTAATCTGTTCTTCATTATAAGTCCGTCTCTGTTATTTCAACAATCAAATCCGGGGCTTAGTAATGTATATTTAAAAAACAAATAAAGTAACAAATTTACACAGAATTATTCAAAATATTGAATTCTAAACATAGGTATACAACAGATATTGTAATTACGATAATATATGCATGATTTTTAAAACAAAAGGATATTTAAGAAAATGACCATATTGGATAGTTGCGTAGTTTTAAACTTACATGGTAGATATCACAAAATAAACTAACCTTATTTAAATTATAACATATTGCATACAATTGTCGCCACAAGAGTATGTTAGTCTTGAGCTATTGGTAATTACAATGTATAGTATTGTCTCAAAAGAATAATATAGTATTCCAAAATTCAACTGACCAAGAAGATAATTACAGTCAATTTCACTATGCAGTAACTTATAGCCAAAACTAATGCTAGGTAAGACATGTCTCAAGTGTAACAGCCTCAAGGGCAACGTTTGAAAATAATCAAGTACCTAGTAGCTGATGATTCTAGCTCTCTCAGGGTACATTCGATACATTTTAAAGCGTAAACATTTTAGAAATCTCTGGGAGCTTGTTTCACTAGATTTTTTCGACTCCTGTAGTAGGGGCACAATATATGTACGAGTATATGAGGCACATTCCAGTAAGTACCGCCCAAACGAATAGTAAATTATTCTAATAGAATGAACATTTTTTAAATGTTTTGAACGTTTTTGTTTTGAAAAAACAAATGAATTCTAACAAAATGTGGGAAAACCAAATCGAAGGGTTCAAGCGTTTTCAATGAAACCTGAAGACTACCAAATTATTAGGGGTAGTCCATACTTTTTTCCACACTGTATATAAACCACAATATATTACTCCCTACCGTCCTCCCTTTACTCTCTGCGTACAGTACGTATCCATATAGAACGTGAATACTATATGGATACTGTTGAAACGTGGGGCAATATGGCTGTTCGTAATATCCGAATTTGAAAAACTAATTGTGTTGATCAAGCTCGCTATTCGCGACGATGAAGTAAAAACACATAGAAGGTAATATAAATGTATATTTTCTATCTGCCAATTCTCATTTACTGTCTGCTTGTGATTTAATAATAATATACATATAAATTTTATCAAGGACATTAGAAATGTTTTAATGAAAGGACACTTGAAAAAACAAATCATGAATCGAATTACATTTTCCACCAGCCTTACAAGTTATCATTTTTCCGGTAAATGAACCTACTGTAAATGTCCTATTTTTAAACGACCCGGAATCTCGTTTTAACTCTAATTGACGTTCATGGACTATAAATAACTTAAATGTAATGAAATGTGCAGTTAAATCACCAATACAGATGGGTTTGGTTACCTGCACATTCAAATTCCCCATAATTATCCAGTAAAGATTTAACGGCAGATTTAATTCGAATAAATTCAATTTTAAATTCATGCAGCGTTTTTTAATCCTTGGAGTAATAATTAATTAACTGCAATAAATTTCCTCTCTTTTTAGGAGAGCATAAATTTAGCGCAAGGAGCTTAGAAAACAGAAAAGCTTAAAAGTATGTAAGTAGTCCGTAAGTCTGTCTGTAAGTATGAAATTGTGTTTAGTTAAAATATCAAAATTCAATTTGGGACAAGTACAAAATCCTTATAACTATATTGTTACTTCGTAAAAAATATATTTTTAAATGCTTATGCTTTTATTTTTTTTTTTTTTTGAATATACAAATATAATAAGAGGAACATTATCGTTACTATACCGAAAAAGAGAGGAGCCGACAAATGCGAGAACTTTAGAACGATTAGCCTAACCTCCCATGCGTCAAAAATGTTAACCAGAATAGTGCAGAAGAGGATCGAAAATAGAGCGGAGGAAATACTAGGAGAAGACCAATTCGGGTTTAGGCGAAATAGGGGAACTCGCGAAGCTATTCTAGCGCTAAGAGTAATGTTAGAGAAAACAATAGAAAAAGGAAAGAACGCTTATATAGGATTTGTAGATTTAGAAAAAGCTTTTGATAACGTAAGATGGGAAAAAAGGTTCGAGATACTAAAGAGCACGGGAATGAAGTATAGAGATAGGAGAGTAGTACACAATCTATATAAAGAGCAAACTGCTGTTATAGAAGAAGAAGGGGAAAAAGGGAAGTAGGTATCAGGAAAGGAGTAAGACAAGGATGTACGCTATCACCACTAATTTTTAATCTGTAAATCGAAGAGGCGATTAATGTGGTAAAAGATAGAGTGGATTTCGGGGTTAAAGTACAGGGACAGAAACTAAAAATGCTGAGATTCGCGGATGATATAGCAGTATTAGCATCTAGTAAGGCGGAATTAGAATCAGCATTGAACGAAATGGAGGCAGTGTTGACAGAGGAATACGGAATGAGGGTGAATAAAAACAAAACTAAAGTGTTAGTGTGCAGAGGGCGCGAGAGCAGAGCAAAAACGAAAGTACAAATTAATAATGAAAAATTGGAGGAAGTTAAAGACTTCACTTATTTAGGAAGTAAAATAAATTGGGATGGAAGAAACGATAAAGACATAAAACAAAGAATAGCGCAGGGTCGAGTAGATTTTAACAAAAATAAAGCACTTTTATGCTCGGGGGTAATAAACTTACAAACAAGGAAGAGATTTTTGAAAACATATGTATGGAGCACGGCACTATACGGTTGCGAAACCTGGACGGTAGGGAAAGCAAGTAGGAATAAATTAGAAGCTTTTGAGATGTGGTGTTACCGAAGAATGATGAAAATACCACGGACTGATAGGGTTAAAAACGAAGAAGTATTGGAGAAAAGAAGTATGTGGAAAAACATAAAAAAGAGAAGAGATAGAATGGTAGGCCACTTGCTGAGACATGGGGGAATAGTCCGCGATATTTTGGAGGCAGAAATAGGAGTGAAGAAAGGTAGAGGTAGGCCTAGATTAGACTACTGCTCACAAATAGTAAGGGATATAGGTTGTAGCACAATTAGCGAAATGCGTAGGTTAGCACAAGATAGGAGAAGCTGGAGGTTAGCGTCCAACCAATCTTAGGACTGATGACCTCATGATGATGACAAATATAATGATAAGTTATAAATATAAATCAACATGAGTAAATTTTTAATATTCATGATTTTGATCAATTATGAATTTAATTAAGTAAATAATTAATTGAAATTTCTATCATCGAGGTAATGATAATTCTTCAAATCGAAGCTATCTTTTAATATGAACAAGATGGCACTGAATTCTGGAACAAAATTATAACACGAAACTAGTAATGATGAAAGTTTTTCCAAGATCTTATAATTAAAACAAAATATCCCCCAGAGATATACACCTCTACAGTATGAAATATTTCGGTCCACAATCATTCAGCCGCATTTACAACTACTTTCATCAACGTGGGACACCACCTCCTCATTTTAGAATATGTTCGATATTTTCTAGATGACATGCCTGCTGACAAATAGTAAATAGAAAGAAAAAGTGCAATCAAGTAACTGCTAGAAGGCCAGCTTTAACACCTAATGATTTACTTATCAAATAGTGACCTGACATACCGGTGTTAAGACTTTGTCTTAATATTAGATCGGTATAGCGTGTTCTGTATATATTAAAAATGTCGCAACTAAATCAATATTTTAAAACCATTGACGCCATATTTAGTTCTCGATTTACAAAGAACTAAAATGTGACGAAAACATTGCGACATTCACTTTTTTCACAAAATCGGCTGTCCCGAAAAGTTGCGCTTTTGACGATTCAATGTACCTTTTCTCACCATCCCTAAAATATATCATGATTATTTATTTATTTATGCTACAAGCTATACTTCTAAATTAACGAAGGGGACTTAAAGGAAAGGTAATAGTTGCTGGGAAAAAATCATTTGAAAAAAGTCAACATTTTTAACTTCAGTTTTTAATTTACTGTTTTTCACCAAACTAAAATTTCGAATTCTGGCTGAACTGCTTCTTCCTTATTTATCTAAGAATCGTCCAGAAAAATAATGATAATATCGGGTTAGTAGTTTTCTAGAAAACGTACATTATAATATATGAAAAAAACAAGACATTTTGCTATTAATTTTGTTTCTCTACTACAACTTAAAAAATTAAGCATTTTGTAACAAAACTGATTAAATTAAAGACGAAAATGTGCTGAATAAAGTAAAAACATCGAAATCGAAAGGATAGTTTTGAAGAAATTGAAGAAATAGTGGTGGAAACACTTTTGCCGTCCGGACGGTCTCCAAAAGACTAGTCTCCCCTTAAACGTTTGAAAACAAATTCAGTTGATTTTCCATTGACTAATAAAGCAATAACTCTACTGAAAACCTGGAGGAAAATGATTAAACAAATTCAGGACTTTAATGAAACTATTCACATTTTTGTAAATGCCAAAGATAGACGAGCTGATTTCCTCTACAAGTAACGGCAAGGTATATATTTTTTTATCATTTTTCCACCCCCACATGTCACGTTACTGCTGCGCCCACCCATGTAACATACCCACGAGCCTCCACTGGAAACAAAAACT
This sequence comes from Rosalia funebris, assembly GCA_037954035.1. Taxonomy (NCBI): domain Eukaryota; kingdom Metazoa; phylum Arthropoda; class Insecta; order Coleoptera; family Cerambycidae; genus Rosalia; species Rosalia funebris. The sequence continues at coordinate 40,122,796 of JAZFAV010000007.1, forward strand.
ATTTTTTTGTTTAGACAGTATATACAGTCTACTATAATATTTAACATTTCTTACCTTTCGCAAAAAAATCCTTCGAACTTTAAAATTGCGTTACTTTACAAACATCATAATTATTTAACCACTTCACGCAACGATTTGTCGATACATCATCTCGCGTTATTTCAAACTAGATAACAATCCATTTTATAAGAACTCATTTTTCATCGTACTCAATCATAACAATCCTGCTGAATCCTCAAATCACCATCACACAGAACAGTATCCTTGTAATTTTCTTATTAGGTACTTTTTTCGTTCGCCTGATACTAAATAACCACATCAATCAAAATTTACTGTCGCGGATATGACGCGACAATTGCGGAGAAAATGAGGCGATTCCGTAAAAGCTTCCGTTGCATTTGCGACGTCCTACATTCGATGTGCACCGAAAGTAATTCGTTTGTCGGGAACAGTAAAAACGTCACGGTTATTAAATATATTCAGTTATTGATTAATTTCATCGTCCGTGTTTTCGAATTACTTTTAATTGGGAAATCTATCGCAATCCAAAGGCACGGTTATAATAAAAAATGGTATATACGAGGGCTGATAAAAAAATACGGTGAACGAATTTTTATAGCTGTTGTGACGCATTAAAATTGGCGCATTAGCAAGGATAATGAGTGTGCCTCGATAGCTCAGCGGTCAGAGCAACTAGCCGAAAACTGGGAGAGCCGGGTTCGATTCACGGTCGAGGCAAAATGCACTTTTATCCATGCTAACGCCAAAGTGGTGATTCCGACGTGATTCGTCGCTCCAGTATATGCAACCTCCCTTACATCTCAAATTCGCGGATTCGATTCCCGTCCTATCCATCGCCCTACAGTCCGGGGGTTACCGAACAACGGTTCGTAAGAATGGCGAACGCGGTCACATTCCGTTAAATTGTATCGAGACAAATCATGTCTCTAGGGAGGGAGTACTGTAGTGACGCATTAAAATTGGCGCATTAGCAAGGATAATGAATGTGCCTCGATAGCTCAGCGGTCAGAGCAACTAGCCGGAAACTGGGAGAGCCGGGTTCGATTCCCGGTCGAGGCAAAATGCACTTTTATCCTTGCTATCGCCAAAGTGGTGACCCCGACGTGATGTGATTCGCTCCAGTATATGCAACCTCCCTTACATCTCAAATTCGCAGCTTTTAATCAAATGTGAATTTAAAAATTCATCTGAAATACCCCATATAAATTGAGACAACAAACATGACAAAACGGTGTTTGAATGTCAATTTTGGGTATTTCCAATTTTATCACTATTGGATATCGTTACTAACAAATGAATACTATTTTGGAATATTCTGAAGTTTATCGTTTAACTATATGATCCACAAAATTAAAGCTTCTATCTTGATTACCTATAATCTTCCTTAATGCTTTTTCACGATGCCGTCATGCATGCTGCATCAATTACTAATATCAGCACATTATTGGGGATATTCAATCTTGATATTATTTTTTAGCTTCTGTTAGGGATTTTTTAATATTTAAAATTCTTATTATTCGTATAGTGTTAATATATAATTATATATTATTATATTATATAATTATTAGTACCTACAGTTTTAATTAATTATTATAAAAGTTATATATATATATATATATATATATATATATATATATATATATATATATATATATATATATATATATATATATATATATTTTTTTTTTTTTTTTTTCATCGAAAACTTATTGCTTGGTGTTGGACATTCTTATGCGAACAATTATATCAATTATATAAAAATCTTCATAACATACAGCTTTTTGATTACGTGATAACTGCATCAGTTAATAACATTGCACATTGTTATTCTACACATTTATACTGGATATTATTATAACAGCACAGCAATATAAATATTCTTTATATTGCTGTTTGTATTTCTTGTTTACTGGATATTAGTTATTAATACACAGTGGATGAATTTTTGTACACTTATAATTTATATTATGTAAATTCACTGGCGTCCACAAAAAAATTGTGAATAATAACCATAAAAAAATTATATATTTCGTAGAAAACATATCTCGTAGAAAACCTTGGCTTTGGACATTCTTGTATTTCAAAAAAAAAAACGCTGCCATTGACAATGATCTAAAAACCACAACAACTCGGCAACAAAAAACTTATTAAATGGAAGACACATTATTTAATCTCGAATCTACGAGTAGAATTAGCGGAAGAGTAATCCAGGACTGGGTCGCTTCCCTCCCTTCAAATATCATTCCTTCAAATATCATCCCACTAAGGTCGTCAATCACCCCATTCTTGCGAAACATGTGGTGACATCGCCTAGGAAATGCTCCCTGATGTTGACCACAGTTAACCGATGTTCTCACAAGGATTGGATTCTATGGATTATGTAACAGTAGAAAGGGCAAATATGCACGATTTATCCTCCTGTTCGCACTCTCTGCAGAGGATCATCATATTGTGAAGATGTTTCCCTAGATGACAGTGTCCGCTTAAAATTTTCGTCACAAAACGAAAGTTCCTCCTAGACATTACCAGGAAAGTTTGTGCTGTACTTAGGTGAGGGTATCTTATGTATTTCTTAGCAAACAACTGACAGCTCCATTTCATCCTACAGTTTAATAAATTCCCTGTATGTGTACTGTTATTTTTTTACGGGCTATCTCTTTAGCGACCAAGGTAATACCTCCCAGCTCCATTTGTAGTATGCTAATACGACTATCCACGGACTACTTACATTTGATATGCATGCCCTTGAGTATACTCCACATATTGTTGCTTCTCTCTTAGTCATTTATAAACACACTTATTATTCCTTCGTTGTCAATCTTCTTATCGCTGGTGATGCTTATTGCGTAAGGTCTATCAAAAATAAATTAGGGAGGGTTGCTGTCGCAACCCACCTATAAGGAGAGCACCTTATTAATAGCCTCATTCCACAGGCGACTCCTAACTTTCCTGTATCCCTGTGAACACACTGACTGTTCCTTCATTGTCAATCTCCTTTTCGCTAATGTTTATTGCGTAAGGTCTATCAGAGACGAATTTAAGAGAGGTGCTGTCGCAACCCACTTATAGGAAGAGCATCATGTTGATATCCTTATTCCATAGGCAGCTCCTAGCGTTCCCATATCCCTCGTGTGGTTATGTACCGACAGAATTTGAAGCATATCATTAAGCCGTAGTTAAAGTCTCTCTTATATCAACGTCCAGTGGTGGCATATATAGATTACATCCAACCATTGTTCACATACCTCCAATTATGTTCATAGAAGCAGACCTTTGCTCTAGACCAAGATTCCATGTTATTACTGCTTATTGGCTTTACATCCACCAGGCAATGGCTGCACAGACTATCATCGGCCTTATTACAGTGTATAAGAATAATCACCTTGGATTTCATTCTCCAGATCTATCAGGAGATATAAGCTCACTGTAGTTTCCTTTCAATGTAACGGAAAAATTGTAGAGAAAAACTATGTTGGATTTTTCAAGATTCTATATAAATATTATCATTAAAAATTAATTATAGTTTCATTAAAATTTTACAAGTATGCAGTTTTTTTTCTTTTTCAATCAGTTTCATGACAATTGTGTTTTCATCTTTTGCGAAAAAAGACTAAGGGGGGTTTTCAAAAGATAATCGGGTCTTAATCAGACATTTGATTAAAACTCTTTTTTTTTTGTGAAAATTTATACATTTTTAATATTACCAAAATTAAACACTTGAAACCAAATCAATTAGGAAATGGTAAATACTTTCTAAACAACTGCAGCCATGTCGCAAAATTATCAAAATATGGTAAATTTATCTTTATTAGTTAATCACCTTTACCTGCTGCATATATTTATAAATATCAATTTCAAACGGTCTTTATTTCATATTTATTTCTCGAGAATTCGCTTAATTCAAAAAAAATTCTCTACATTGATAATCAAACTGATTGAAAAAGACAAGTCATTTCAGCATCTCTAAAATAAGAATCAGAATTAACGAAAAACAGCTCCCCCATTAAACTTGTTTTATCGGTGCCTGTGTCTGTTTATTCTTATTAGTTACTTGATAATTTAGTAATTCCCTTAAGCCCATCAAACCGAGAGACGTCGCGACGTCTTCGATTAAAAACACCCTGCGCCGCCCCCACCAATTAAGCAGTCTCGAAGAATCGGCAACTTTTACTCCGTTATTTGACGTTCTAAATGAAATTGCGTCACCGATCTTGACGTAAGGATTACAAAGAGTGCGATCTGCAGATTTGAAAGCTCGTTTTAATCCCATGACGAGCCCTAATAAAGTTCCCTTTAGCTTTATTTCCATTTTAGCGGGATTAAATTTATTAAACGGATTAGAAGCAGGTATAATAAACACTTAGAGTAAGCTACTCCCCCGTCGGCTTCTGTAGTTCGGGGCTGAAACTTGAAATGTTAGTTCGTTCGAGACGCGGAAACATATTAAGTCGTTTGTCACATCCTTTTCAGACGAGTCGAAAATCCATTGGGGAGGAAATGTGCAAGTACTAGAATATCCAACGGATCTTACTTATTTTTCAAATACCGATTACAAAAGCAAAGGGGTGATGAACTAAACAAATTAGAAATACAGTAGGACTACCTCGAGAAATTACGTGCATCAACAATAAACGATAATTAAGGGAGCAAAAAGATTCCGAACAATTGTCAGTGATTTTTGAAAGGCTGTATGTTAACTTTATGAAAAATGGTCCTATCGAGATGAAGAAAAAACATTTTGAAGCTTGAAGTTTCTAGCTTTGAAATCTTCAATCAAGTTATCTTTGAATTTACGCAACCCAAAGAAATACCGCGAGACAAAAATTTCCTATTTTTTTAGGAGCGTTCACAAGCTCAGGAAACTTTTTGGGCGAAATCAATGCAAAAGCCGATTGTCCTGTTTATTCAGCTTTAATTTGTTTTTTAACGAACTATGTACGGTCATTTTTTGCTGAGATATCGGTGGTTGAATGAAAAATGACACTTTTATCTTTTATCGTCGATATCTCAGAAACTAATGATCGTACAGCGAATCGAAGGATAGTTTTGAAAACTTGAATAAAAACCCTATCAATTACGAATGAAAGATTAATGTTGTAAATTTTCAAATTGATCCGACGAACCGGTTTTTTTTTCTCCGAATGATTAAGTTTTGAAAAGAATTAAAGGAACAAGATTATTGCTTTGAAACAATATTTAACGATTAGCAAGATGGGGAAAAAATATCTTTACTTTGCTTACAATTTCGCTTCCAATGCTCATTAAATTCCAAAAAAAAAAAGAAGAAAACAAATGTTGAAAAAAAATTGTTTTTCACATTTTTGAATTTTTTCTTTCTTTAATTAATTTCCACTTGGGAAGTTATGTCGAAAGCAGCAGACCATACGCTGCTTTGTCGATGTAGTATCTACTGTTTCTTCGATTCCGCCGTTTGCTGCATCTTTGGTCCAGCTGTTTGCATCTCCCTCGATATAGCGTCTGGTACTTGCTATAATTTCACAAATTAATATTAAATCCAAAATAATTTATAAGATAATAAAAATCAAGAGCGTCACTCTCCACTCAACCAGCGATATCTCAGCAACAAATGGTCGTAACAAAGTCTGTTAAAAAACCAAATGAAAACTGAATAAACAGGCTAAACGGTCTTTGCATTTATTTAGTCCAAATAATTTTCCTGAGCCCGGGGACGCTCGTTTTATATTTCGAAGACGCAGAAACTTTTTCCAGAAATATTTCGAAACTAGAAACTTCAAAATGGTTTTCTTTCCATTGCGATATGACATTTTTCATAAAGTTACAGCAAATAAATGTACATATGTTCTTTCGATATCACAAAAAACTGTAATTTTTATGGTGAATGTTTAATATACAAAGTGGGTCTTTAGGAATTATATATATATATATATATATATATATATATATATATATATATATATATATATATATATATATATATATATATATATATATATATTTTGACCACTTAATGTTTATATCTACAAAATGATTATTGAAACTTTCTTTTAATATCATCATTATTAACCTAGTTATGGAATTTTAAATATTTAGAAATAGTTGCTCAACATTTTAATGTTGCCAATTAGTTCAATTAACCCGACTAAATAAACTGATTATTTTACAGACGTGAAACAATAATTCGTCTGAATAATAAAAAACTTTGGACTCTCAACTAAGTATACCACATACATATATTTACTAGGAATATAATTTATTTAATTTTATAAGGCATAGTACGCCACTGTGCTCAGAAATCAGATAGTGGAATCAGCTATCAAAAAAATACATTGACTAAATTAGTTTTAAATTAAAAGCAAAGGTTAAGTGTAAACTTAATAGTATGGACCATAAATGGACCACTATGGAGCACCCCACAAAAAAAAAATAAATGAATCAGTTTACAGCTAATTACATACGTAAATACAATATATATATATATATATATATATATATATATATATATATATATATATATATATATATATATATATATATATATATATATATAACCATATAATACTGAGCTATATGAGTAAATGCGAGTATCATTTTTATTTACTTCGATTTGGTTCAGTTTAATTACGAAACGAAGAAATAAACTGTAATCAGTATGTAGACGTGGATGTAAACCAAAAACACCTCCATGCCGTTTCCTAACACGTGGAGACGTTTAAAAAACCAATACAGGAATCATCCGAAAAACCCGCTAAACTAAAAGATGTCTAATAATAAGACCAAATCAAAAAAAGCTTCTTTTATCGGTGGGGATTTATAATTGCATCAAATTGTGTCCAAATCTATTTATTGTCTCACCCTATTCAACTTGTCAAGAATAGGAACAAGTCTCAAAACTGTGATATCGGACCGTCCACGAGGTGCGCAGTAAATAGCCTGGTCTTTACTCAGTTATATTTACACTTTTGTAGAGTGAATATTGAATATGAATATACACAGAGTTCGATCTGACCGCGCGGAAAGTGCATCCTTATTCCTCCAAATGCTGCCTCACTCTCTCTTCTACGCATACCTAGAGAATCTCACACTTTTTCCTATTTTTGACCAGCAGTATGTATGAATGTACACAGAGTTTGATCTGGCCATGCATGCATAAAGTGCATCCTTTTCCCTCCAAATTTTGCCTCACCCTTTCTATTACGCATACAAAGATACTCTCACACTTTTTCCTATTCTTGACAAGCTGTACCTTTTATATGCTTCGAATAATTGAAACGTTTATTCTTCAAATTGGTCGGCAAGTCTATTTCGCGGGCGACCCTTCTCTAAAAAAACTATATGAAAAATATTGTCGATATTTACTTAATTTACTGTCCATATTAATGTCCTGTTAATAACAATAATAACACTGGACAATAGCCAAAAAATATCAGAAATAAAATTAATTAAAACTGACTATTTTTGATGTGCTAAACCCGAAAATAATTAATTAGTTCAAATTCTGAAGATACGTGTATGACTGTACCCCTTAGAAAACCACTATAACCGTAAGAGCACACGTGGAACATTTGAAAATTCTATACAAAACGTTGCTGCAATCGACACAGTAGTGTTGTATCATGTACAAATAACGCGTTTTCGTCATTATTTAGTTGAGTACCGGACAGCATTCGAGTAAGATGTCTCTGAAATGTGTGAAGAATCCAGATAGTTTCTGTTACGTTTGTGGTGAGATGACTTTTGCGGGTCAGAAGTGCTCCATTACTCCAATGGTAAAAAAGGCGTATCTTCCGTATTTCAGCTGTAAAATAGGCATTCAGGACAAGAACTGGGCCCCACACATCTGCCGTAATGCATGTGCTTCAGGTTTGCGAACTGGTTAAATCGTAAAAAACGATCCATGCCCTTCGCTGTCCCAATGGTCTGGAGAGAATCGAAAAATCATGTACCTAAATGACTACTATTTTTGCATGGTATCTCCTGTGGGACAAGGGACAGGTATATCTAAAAAGAAAGTCTGTTGTCAACTATCCAAATATACCATCTGTCATGCGACCTGTGCCCCATGGAGATGGACTTCCTATTTCAGAATCCCCGGAAACATATACTTACGAATCAGATGATGAAGATACTGTGATTTGTCAAGACGAAGATGTTATTCCATCAACATCAAAAGATCCTCCTATCCTCCTACACCGAGTACATCCCATCGTCAATCACAAAATAACCCAAGCAGAATTAAATGATCTTATGAGAGATCTTGAACTGCCAAAAAGTAAAGCAGAACTGCTGGGATCAAGATTGCAGCAGTGGAACCTATTAGAAGACAATGTTGCTGTATCTGTTTTTCGTAAACGCCAAAAACACTTAACGCCATTTTCTGACATGGAGAATAATTTGGTTTTCTGCAATAACATTGAAGGGTGTAATGATGATTTTGAATACATTGTACAAACCTCAGGAATGGAGATTATTTGTAGACAGTTCAACATTGAATTTAAAAGCGGTGCTTTTGCATATTAGAAATACCTTACCGTCTATTCCTATCGAATATGCGTTCCGCATGAAAGAAACATAATGACAACGTGAAGCAGCTCTTGAGATGCTTAAAATATAATGAACACAAATGGCAAATTTATGGCGACTTAAAGGTTGTTGCAATTTTACTGGAATTGCAGCTAGGTTACACAAAATTTTGCTGTTTTTTGTGTGAGTGGGAAAGTCGAGCAAAGACACTTCATTACAATAAAAAGGACTGGACCGCTCGCAAGTCACTAGAACCAGGGCACAAAAATGTACAATATATGCCATTGGTAGATTCTAAAAAGATTTTGTTGCCGCCCTTACATATTAAATAGAGATGGGTTAGCTTTCCAGTACCTCCTTCAGAAATTTCCAAGGCTAAGTGAAGCAAATATCAAAGAGGGTATTTTTGTTGGACCATAGATTCGAAATATGTTAAAAGACGCACATTTTCAAAGCACTTTAACAGATATTGAAAAAAATGGAATGATTTTCGTTTGGTGGTCACTAATTTCTTAGGCAACAACAGGGCTGACAATTATGTTACCCTTGTCGATTGAAATATGTTGTTATCATATGAGAAAATGGGTTGCAATATGTCGTTGAAGATATATTTTCAACATTCGCATTTAGACTTCTTTCTAGACAACTGTGGAGCTGTAAATGATAAGTACGGCTAACGTTTTCATCAGGAGATAGTAACAATGGAGAAGAGGTACCAGGGAAAATGGAATCCTTCCATGCTCGCAGACTACTGTTGGGCCCTTCTTAGAGTTACTCAAGAAACAATTTACAAGAGAACAGCAAAAAGACGGCGCCGGCGTACCGAGAGACATTAAAACATAAATATAGGTATTTTTTATGATGTAGTTTAAAATAATATACGTCCTTGAAAACGGCAACTAATTTTTTAATTTCATTGTCATTTTCATAGTCAGCATCCTAAAATTAATTGGATACCTAATTTGCATAAAAGATGCAACATATAAGTTAAAATTTTTTGTCCAATGTAATTAACATTTGATATTAATTAAATAAACGGAATTTCAGAAAAAAAGTAACAGTGAACCACATTTCTAATAGTTCAAATATTGACCTTGTAAGGATATTTTGTACTTAATTTGCAATAATTTGTACTTAATTTGCAAATTTTAGCAATATTTCTATGTTTTCATCTTCGGCAACGTTTTCAAAAATCTTTCTCTATGTGAAACTGTAAATTCAGTTACAGTTTTTACATTATGCCTCTTTTATTCCCGCAGCTTTTGATATTGTTCTCGAATTACCACTACTATACAAGTATTATTATACACTTTTCTATGATTTCGAACAGATTTCATCGACAATCAGCTTTGTATATATTCAGTCTGAAAGTTCTGGGGCATGTTTCGACCGCTGTTGCCTACCTGCTCGACATACTCTATCAAAGTGTATTTCCTGCCTATTTTGCACATGTATGAATGAACAAATTCCGCGTGCCTTTTGAAAATTCCACCTTTGATACTTGCCGGATTTGATCTGATTAAATTTTATGCCGAATTCGTTTACGTATAAATCGCGCATGAAACTGCTTTTATTTTAGATCGGGTACCCGATAGGAATACATTTCTAAACTGTTGGTTTCGAAGTGCCTTCAGGCGGTGACAGTAAATTCTCATCAGTTGTTTTTGCACTTAAAGGAATTAGGTATAGGTGCAGTCTCTATGTAAATGGTCTTTTAATAAGGACGCTCGATTTTTAAATATAAATAAAACAAGTTGTGTGTGAGATATCCACTTAATTTTTTTATTTAAAAGAATTTTAGAATGTTATGGCATTACATATGGAATATAACGTCGTTCAAATGTCTGCCGCGGCATTGCTTGGTGGCACGTACTCGGGAGGTGCACTTTTCGATGACTTTGTCGCATAAAGCTGAATCAATTTGCTGGATGGCGTTCGATATGTTGACATTGAGGGCATCAACTTATTCGCATAGACCTGCGATATAAGATAGCCCCAGAAGAAGAAGTCTAGGGGCGTTAAATCGCACGATATTGGTGGCCAGTTCACGTCGTCGCTGCGCGAAATAACCATGCCCTCAAATCGCTCGTACAGAACGTCCATCGTGGCATGTACTGTGTGGCACGTAGCGCCGTCCTACACCATTCATATCATCCAGTTTAGGCCACAAGAAGTTGTTTATCATGGGTCTGTAGCGCTCGCCGTTGACGGTTATGGCACTGTCAGCTTCGTTTTGGAAGAAGTGCGGGCCGATGATTCCGGCAGACTAAAATCCGCACCAAACAGTTACTTTCTCGGGATACATTTGGTACTGGTATATCTCGTGTGGATTGGTATCGTCCCAAATCCGAAAATTTTGCTTGTTCACATATCCATTCTTCCAAAAATAGACTTCGTCGCTAATTATAACTTTTTTGGTGAAATTTGGGTCAATTTTCAACTGCTCCATAGCCCAGTCAGCAAACACACGGCGTTGTCTATGGTAGTTTACCTTAAGTTCCTGAGTCAGTTGGATTTCATACGGGTGCGGACTCAAATCTCGACGCAAAATTCGTCAAGTTGAAGTCGCGGAAAATCCAAGTTCTTGTGAACGGCGAGAAATTGACTGCCTCGGGTTTTTCCGTACACTCTCACGCACAGCAGCGATGTGTTCAGCAGACTTTATGTTTTGGTGACGTACGGGTGTTGGCTAATTTTTTATTAAACCGGTCGATTCGAATTTGGCCACCAAACGTCGAATAGTCGACTCGGCGGAAAGGTTGTGGCGAGGATAAAAATAACGTAAAGCGCGGAACGTTTCTCGAACGAAGCACTAATTTTGAAAATAAAATTTGATGATTTGCACACGTTGTTGGACGCTATAACCTTCCATGGTGATTTACCATACACTACTGAACAATTCACAGTAAACTTGACAGATGTTGCTTTAACAACGTGGCCTCTATAACCTAACACATTTCGAGCGTCCCTATTGAAAGAATCTGTATATGTCCTTCAGAAGACGTAGGAATAAGTTTTTGGCTACAATCCAATATTAACAGCAAACTTGACAGATGTTGCTTTAACAACATGGCCCCTATAACCTAACAAATTTCGAGTGTCTCTATTGAAAGACTCTATATATGTCCTTCAGAAAACGTAGGAATAAGTTTAGAAATTTAAAATTTATAAATTACAAAATTCAATAATGTCGAAAATTGAAAAAAGTAATTTTGTTTGCCTTAAAATAAGCTGCCATCTTTTCTGCGCATTTTCTGCAGATCCGTGTGGGATCTGCAGAAAATGTGCAGAAAATCTATCTAATCTAGAAGTATTTTTTTAAATAAATGTCAGTTACAGCTTGTTGATTTCATGTACCATATGTACTTTGATCCTGTAATGAAGACATTAATGATAATGCAATAATAATGTAATAATGATATTAATGGTTTTTTATAATAATGATATTAATTAAGTTTTTGGCTACAATTCAATATTGTCTTTAGCTATAGGAAAGGTATCAAGGTCTTCAGTTTCTTCTAGCCTTTGTTGCAAACATAAGGATTTTGTAATATGTAACTTCTCTAGGTGGATGAGCAAATTAATTACAGCGAAAGAGGGGCGCGATACTTCCATTCTCGTCCCGATCATTCTACTGGCATAAACAAGCCTTATATTACGCTCAAAAACTCTACTGATTTTCCCTTCAACCTCTTTTTTAAGGAGAGTTCATCACAGTTTTCCTGAACGGGCGATTCAGACAGGAAACTATGACTTCCACTGCCAAACCAAATATCCTTCCAGTGAATAAACCCAAACCTTCGTTACATTTGCAACATTTTAGTAAAGGACTCGAAAAGTCACCTAGATTATTTATATTTAGTGAATCATACGTCAAATTATTTTCGAAGATTAAGTTTTACTCTGGACTAGGATAACAAAGAGCGCCACAAAAAAATTCGGGAACTTGATGGTGTAATCTTTTCCTTTTCCTCTACATCAAAAAATGTAATTCCTGTAGGATGCTCAGGTGTTGAACTCCTCTTTTGGTTTTTTGTACGATGGACAAATGTACGAGACTACTTTTTCGTATTATACGTTTTTCGAAACACACAAAACACTGAAAACAACCATAAAAACACGAAGATTTGTAACTTGGTAGATTTCAACGCTTAGGAACGCACTTTTACCAATGCCAATGCAAATAGTAAATCGATCGAAATAGAATCGACCGGCAAAACGATTTTCTTGGAGGCTGCCGGTTGTTGGTTCGAAAAACTCCTCTCCTGAAAAATTAGATTTTATCACTTTAAGAACACGAAATTAGGATATTCATCACTAAAAATGCCTTTGACCTTTCAACCTTATTTAAAGTTGACATATGAATAAAAATCCAGTGAAATGAAAGAAAAAACCCTTATGATTCAGTTTATTATTTTATTTACACTTTGAACAAGATTCTATCTCAATTTTCTGCGAATTTATCAATATTCATTTTACATCTCAATTGCTATCAAATACATATACGAGTCCACCAACAGCAGAACTTTGAAATAGGCAGCAGCTACAAATGCCATTTTCCACAAACTGCATAACAATAACAAATTATTTGATAACAGAGAACCTCTCCATTGCTAGTTCTTTTGGTATTTTGAACCCTTATTAGCAACTAGAATACTAATAATCAAGGAATACTAGAAAATACTCTCGATAAATAGAATACTAGAATCGTTAAAAATCGAGGACGGATAATATGTTCAGCATTCATATTTAATTAATAGTTCATTAATAATTATGCAGTTAATAAACACCTTATAGGAGACACGTCCTTCCTCCGGCCTGACATGAGGTCATGCGATACCCTATAACGACCCTCTTTTCCCTTTTATAACTATTGGTCAGCAAGCAACAGTCAGCAAGAGTTGGCTAGATGTGCATTCAATTTTTACATATCTGTATTGCTTGTATATTATTGTGCTTTATATGCAAATGATTTAACATTATTTTACAATATTTCATGTTTTGAGAACTGTATGATTTTGCAACAAAATCTGAATAGGATTCATTGGTACCTAGATAATAAATTGTCTCATAATATCACCAAATGTAATCTTTGGTCTATAACAACCAAACAGAATACGATGGTTTACGATTATAGACATGAACACAATATACTTTCTACGCCGAAAACATTCATTGATTTAAGTACAAATTCATTGATACAAAAATTGACATTAATATCACACTTATAATTATATAATAAAAAATCGTATCAATATGTTGGATATCTTATTAGAAATACCTTACATTTTTTACGTCCTTGTAATTTTAGGATACTTTAAAGTTAAGTACTGCGATCAAATTTAGAATATGCCTCTATAATATGAAAACTTCAATATCAGGTGCATACGAGTCTAGGCTCATAATAAATAGTTCGCACAGGCATAATATTACAACTAATACATTTAAGTAGAAGCTATAACACTCTTAAAACTATTTTATTAAAAAAATATTGGTAACGGAAAAAAACTTTTAAATACGATGAAATATTACTACGTTATGATGTGTCATTAAGGTTCGCGGTTCAGAATAGTTCGATCGTTTCATCGAAACTATGTTACATCACCATTATCAACAATAACGGCTTTAATTCTGATAGGCATTGTATCTACTAGCGTAGATCTAGCGTATCTAGTAGCGTACTCTTCAGGAAGAGTGCTGTCCCAAATTTCTTGCAATTTGGAGAGTAAATCGTTAACTGAACGAGCTGGATATTTGCGGATTTGTTTTTTCATTTTATGCCACAATGTTTCGATTGGCGAGAGGTCTGGACTGCTAGAGAGCCATTCCATAACAGGGGCATTCATTATACATTATGTTCTGTAAATCGAGCTTTGAGAGTTTCTACTGTGTGAGACACGCAGCACCATCTTGCTAGAAGATGTACTGAGCGTCAGTGCCTTGGCGTATTGGTATTGACGGCAATAAACTCTGTCAAAATTTGTTTATATTGTTCTGCTGTCACAGCAACCATCTACGAAATGTACTTTTCCTACGCCCATACCACTCATACACCCTCAGATTATAAGAGACGCAAGGAACTTCACTTTCCTAACCAAACAGTTAGAATGATAAGTTTCCTGTGCGGTTCTTAGCACACGTTTCCTGGTATCGCCCAAACAGATTTCAAACTTGGCTTCATCACTCCCAATTACCTAGTGCCATTGTTGTAAAAGTCCAGTGCCTATGTTCTCTGGCATACCGTAACCGATTGATTTTCTGATTTAGTTAATAATGGCTTCTCTTTTGACTGAAGGAGAAACCGATAAGTTCAAAAGTAAAATGTAAAGAATCAAACTTTACCTTGTAGAATGAATTTGTATCCTATTTTCTTTATTGAGCCTTTTGTTGTGGACACAGAAATATGTCTTCCAATGGCTTGTCTCCATAGTACCATAATTTCTTTGTACTGGATCATGGGTTTGTTACAATCCTCTTCAGAGGATGTTGATTTAAGCGTGAAATTTGGGATGGTCGAACAGTTTTCTTCCTTTGGACTGTGTAATCCAGTTTTTTATACAAGTAGATAATACCTTGTAGATTTAGGCAGGGAATACGAAGCAGATATTTTCCAAGTCGAAATTCCCTGTTTATAAGCATTAACTATTGACTTTCGCATATCGTCACTTAATGCCACGCCACGTGTCATTTTTTTTAGAAAATTTCAGCAGCGCGTCCAAAAAACACTTTATAATATCTGTTCTGCTTTGACAATTGGGATTCTATTTTGTTTTAAAACGTTATGAACATTTAGCCTATTATACATTTCAACAACTGGCCGAACTATTCTGAACCGCGAATCTTAATATTGTCACTGACATATAACGTAATAATATTTCATCGTCTTTAAGTTAAAAGTTTATACTTTGTTTCTGTTACCAATATTTTTCCTTAATAAAATAGTTTTGAGAGTGTTAGTTATTACTTTTATTTAAATATATGAGTTGTAAAATCATACCTGGTCGAACTATTATGAGCCTGGGCTCGTATATGTAGATCATTTAGAACAAATTTAGCAGTTATTTTACATTGCAGTTTGTTTAAACGACAACGTGCTTATGTGACGATGCCATTTCAGACAGCACAATGTACATTTACATTTACTGTACACTTGCAAATTATTACAAATTATTACGATGAGAATTAGCTTAATATGGATAAAGCGAGTACGTATAGCAGTTCAAAATTTAAATAAGAATAAAAATTCAGATGACGGTCTCACGCATATAAATCAAATCAAATGAAACATGTTTGATTCAGCGAAATCCCTATAACGAGGGTGGAGGCCCTAAGTCTTCAGAATTAATTTTTACGCCGCCGCCCCAGGCTACAATAAAAACAAAATATATCCCCTGCGCGCATTTTCATAAAAAGGAATTACAAAAAATTATAATGCCGGTTCGGGTTTAATTTACTTTTTTATCATCATTTTAATAGACGCATTTCTTTACAATTAGCTCCATACATCTCCTATACAAATAGATAGAAAAACTTCGACAGTATGTCTGTTGAAAGTGAATTCCAGCCGAGATTATTTTCCATGAGAATCTGTTTACCCTGTTTTTATTATCGATTCGTTTTACTTCAATACTTGAAATATGTTCAACGGAAAATTTACACCAATAACATAGGCCAACAAAGATTTTGTGATCGGATTTTTTTTTTGACTTTTTGGCTCGGTTACATAACATGGACTACAGAAATACTATTTTTTTGTTTCCATCACGCACGAGTATTTGTAAATGAACATTGTACAATAATTAGTAGTTTTTAAAACCGAGGTTCTATAACATTAAATTTTGCCTCAATATTTGCGGCGCCCCTGTGTTTAATCGGTCTAAAACGTACACACAGGTGTGGGGGATTTACCGAAACAGAGTTGGCCGGTGGGGATATTCCGGTTTTACACTATTCGGATATTTACATAATCGCTGTAATACGTTTTTAATGTGTGTACGTTTACTCGAGACATGACATCATGTGTTTTTATTTTGTTTTAAAAATGCCTAAAAGTTGTAAAAATATACCAAATATATTTTGTTATAAACTGAACACCTGGTTAAAAAAACGTAATTTATGGAAATTTGGTTGATCAGCAAAAAATTATTTTGCCACCACTTCATATTAAATTAGTAAAAGCAATATGTAATAGCTATAGATAAAAATGGGAATTGTCTTAAGTACTTATGTGGCAAATTTCCGGATCTTTCTGAAGCAAAATTAAAGGAAGGAAAATTAAAGGGTAGGACCACAAATAAGAAAATTAATGCAGGACCAACAGTTTAAAGAAACAATGACAGAAATTGAAAAAGAATCTTGGATATGCTTTAAAAATATAAGAAATTTTTTTAGGAAATTATATACATCCGCAGTCTGAGGAAGTTGTCCAAACTGCTGGATAAGTTTAAGTAACTTGATTGTAATATGAACATAAAAATTCATTTTCTGCATGCTCATCTGGACTACTTTCCAGAAAATCTTGGTGCTGTTAGTGAGGAGCAAAGTGAAACGTTCCATCGAGACATAAAGGGGATGGAAAGAAGGTACCACGGTCGATGGCATGTGGCTATGATGGCAGATTACTACTGGATGCTGAAAAGATAACATTCAACGAATTATTACACAAGAAACATTACAAAACGTAATTTTTGTTAAAAAGCGAGATTTTCAAAGAAAAAAAAGAAATTAGAGACTCAAAACTATTTGTGCTGTTGCTTTTTACTATGTTTTTTAATGTTTGTTAAATATAATGTTTATTAAAATGTAATTTTTCGTTTAGTTTTTAATTTGTTCTTATTGTTCAGTTGATCAAAAACCTTACATGAGGGGCAAGAATGGAACGTAGATATGAAATCAGCATAAATAACTCACTTATAATCACTTATCAAGCCCAAATCAGCTTTTAAAATATAAAAATTTGTAGGCCTGTGTAATTATTGTAATTGCTAAGAATAATTCATTGCCTAAATAATAATTTATTTCAGATTAGTATTTAGTAATCTGAATTTGTATATGTTAGATAGTAACATATACAAATAAATCCCCGTTTAACAGAACACAAATTTTCTATGGGTACCTATATATTGGTATGAAAAAAAATCATTACTAATACATGTTCTGTTACATTCAGTTAGTTTACTTGATTTTAAACTGAATCAATATAAAACACATTCGACAAAATTACTTCTTGAATAAATTTCTAAGGGATTGATAGTTAAAAATATTTAATAATATGTATGTTGTCCACTATTAAGTGTTATAGTTTTTTGTATATTGTTATGGTTTGTTAGATATGTTTTTTATATATTAGATACGACAGTTGAAGATTAGTTGTTAGGTATGGCGATCGAGAAGGCTAGTAAATAATGCCAGGAGCGAATATTGATCCAGTCTACTAATTGAAGCAAAATTTGGTAAATTATGTTGAACGAACGGGGCTCATTATAAAACATCTAAATCCTAGATAGACTATGTTCTGTGTCCTTATCAGAATACAATTTTATTAACTATGATAATTATGACAAATACAAGAATCTACAACTAAATAAAGAAATTCTTCTATTATTAAGACTTAGCAGATGCAAAAACAAACAAAAATTCTAGCATCTAGTACTCTTCTATTCACATTAAAAACAAAACAAAGCTTGTTTTGCTTTTAATTTTACCTTAAGAGGTAACATCACTGTAAATTTTGCAAAAAATCGTATTTCTTTTCCTAAAAAAATATATTCCTTGAAATTTCGCGTTTTTTTCTAAGCGTATCGGACTGCTCCGTAACGACACCTGCGTCAAATAAATACCTGCTACGGTAGCGAGAGGAGGAGAATCTCGTGTGGAGTACCACAGGGGTCGGTTATGGGTCCTACCCTATGGAACATTATGTTTGATGGGGTATTTAGACTCAGAGTGCCCGAAAGAGTGAGGGTCTTGAGCTACGCTGATGATATCGCGGTGGTCGTTACCGGAAGAAGTGACACCGATGTGAGGGAAAACGCCAACCTCACTGTCGAGAGGATCAAAGGATGGGTTGAAGAGAGGGAACTGACTCTGGCGTTGGAAAAAACGGAGGCAATCCTCCTGACAAGGAGGAGAAAGCGTCTGGAGCAGGAGGAGTCTGGATTAATAGTTCTCATATTAACATATCAAACAGACGCTGGAAAAGGCGGGCAAAACTGTTTCGGCCCTTGGTCGCTTGATGCCAAACATCAAGGGCCACAGGGCATCAAAAAGGAGAGTCCTCAGCGGGGTGGTGCAGTCGATTTTGCTGTATGCTGCCCCAATCTGGGTGGATATATTGAGACGAGACAAATGGAGGAAAGAGCTCACCAAAGTCCAGAGAAGAGCAGCGCTAAGAGTTTGTAGCGCATACAGAACCGTATCGGCAGCGGCAACGCTGGTGATAGCCTGTATACCCATCGATCTTCTGGCAAGGGAGAGATGGGAGGTGTACGGAGGCGCTGACAGAGGTGCAGCAAGGGAGAGCCTATGGGAACACTGGCAGGGGAGATGGGAGGCGGAGCCCCGAGGGAGATGGACGAGGGTGCTAATCCCGGACATAAGGCCATGGTGCGAAAGGGCACATGGCGATGTCGGGTATTACTTAACCCAGGTCCTTACTGGGCACGACTGTTTCGCGGACTATCTATTGGATATAGGCAAACACGAGAGCAGAGAGTGCTGGTTCTGCGGAGAGGTCGATGATGCCGGCCACACAGTGTTCAGCTGCAAAAGGTGAACAGGAAAAAGGAGAGCTGCAGAGACAGCACATACTATCAAGATAGGACATGCTATCATTGCGGACAACATGATCCCAATCATGCTCGAGAGCAAAGAAAGATGGACAGTGGTAGAGCAGATGCTAACGTCCATCATGAAGGAGAAAGAGAAGGAGGAAAGGGAAGTGGGGAATGAGTAAGTATCCTGAGTGATATGCCGAGGAGAAGTAAAGCGAGAGCGGTTCCTCTTCGGCATCACACTGATAGGATAGCGGAGGGTTTTTAGTCGGTAGGCGTATACGAATCCGACACTACCTGGCCAAACAATAACAGAACACCAGAGGCCAGGTGTCTATTGAAAATTTTCTAATGTTTCTAACGGCCTAATGTTTTACCTTATGATTTCTAACTTCTCTAATACACAACAGATGTCGTTAAAAGATGTTTATGTTTAGTCAGAATCATTTACAAACAAAAGTAAGAAAAAAGACAATTTTCTAGCTTGAAATCACGGCTTTTATGTGTAGTGCTGATTTTTAATCCGTACTCCTTGGAAAACAGGAAGAATGAAATCTGGGCGATTTCATTTTCGATTCATTCATTATTTCATAATTTATCAACCGACGAAAATCCGAAGTACAAGAAGTGCTCAAAGTCTTGGTGTGACTGGAGGGAGGCGTAAGCAGCAGGTTCCTTGGACACCTTCCATCATAAGCCGCCATTTTCTAAGGAAGTTTCTAGAGCCATCAAATCGATTTATGAGGACCTGAGCCGAAACGAGTTGCTAAACTATTGTTCGGGAGGCTAAACGCAAAATAGCAATGAAAGTTTCAGTTCTAATGTTTGGAAATTGGCTCCAAAATCTTATTCAAGTGTCAAAGAAGTAATGAATATAGCAACCGATATTACTGTGTCACTTTTAATGATGGTCTGACTAATATTTTTCGAGTTATGAAAGGTTTAGAGATGAAGATAGAAGCCGATGCTAAGCGGATCAAGCAAGCCAAGATGTATTTGGCAGCTTTATGGTCCTGGGATAGCAGATCAATGGTAAAAAATTTTAGATACTAGGATTTTAAATTTTTAATGTCTATAACACATTTCAGAACTTTAAACGCGTTTTTTCAAAAATAACTGCAGCGGAACTCCAACAATTTTCATTATTTTCATGCGAAATTTTAATAATAACTTTAAAATAACATTTTGAAGTGAAATACGTACGCAATTGTCTATAAGTTAATTTAAACATTATTTGTTAACAAATGGTTTGCTAACATAAGAAATTTGGCAGTACTTATTTACCTAAACTTCGATGTTTTATGAGACTACAATGAGAATGAAAGAGGAAATGAGTTAAAAGATATTCAATTAGAGTCCCACATAAACAAATAACTCCTAGGTAGCCCTTTAAAACTGGTTTTAATATGAGCTGAAGGGTTCAAAAGTAAAGGCAGACAGATTTAATTAATACTGTGTTTATTGTGTATAATTTTGTATTCTATTGAGTGTCTCAGTTGGAACTATAGGATTTCAATTGCGTGCCATTTGGGTTCTGTCAAAGATATGTAGGACGCCAATATTTAACGACTGTCATCTACAAATCATACGGCGTCAACATGCCGCGATTAACAGTTCAACAACGAATAGTTCGTGTACAACTGGTTTATGAAATTGAGCGATCATTTAAAAATTCGCACAAAATTTAGACAAAATAAAGCGCCTACAGAGTTCACAGTTCGTAACATAATCAAGAAATTTGAAGGGGCTGGTTCTGTTATTGATAAGGCAACACTAACACGTCCTCACCGTGGTCGGTCACATGAAAATATTGCTGCAGTGAGAGAAAATGTACGAGAGCTTACAAACACATCAATTCGACGTCATGTACAACAATTGAATCTACCAAGAGCCACAATGCATCGAATTTTAAGAAAAATCTGCATCTGTCAGCATACAAAATCAGTTGACACAACAATTAAGAGTATTTACAACATAGTACATTTGTTTTGGTGTTAAAAAGAAAGAAGGTGATGTTGATTTTTGTAACAAAATTTTGATCAGCGATGAAGCACATTTTCATCTTGGCGGATACGTCAGCGAACAAAATTATCGAATTTGGGGTGCCGAAAATCTATATGCTGTTCATGAAAAAGGAATGCATCCAGAGAGATGTACGTATTTGGTGCATATTTTGGAGTGATGGAATACTTCTTTGAAAATGAAGTTGGTAATACTATCACAGTAAATAGGCAGTGCTACCGTGATATGTTAATAAATTTTTTTCCACCAAATTGATGATTTGTATTTGAACAACATGTGGTTTCAGCAAGACGCTGCAACGTGTCATACAGCACGTGCAACCATAACTATGTTGCATACCTTTCCTGATCATGTTGTCTCGGGCAATGCTGACATCAATTGGCCTGCAAAATCATGTGATTTAACACCACTGGACTTTCTTTCTTTGGGGTTTATGTCAAGGGAAAAGTACACACATTCAACGTGTTATTCGAGAAATAGAGCCAGTTTTATGTGCCCGTGTTATTGACCATTCTGCTAAACGAATGACATCATGCAAAATAAGTCGAGGCGGCCATATAAACGAAATTCTTTTCAATCTGTAGCCGTATCGTCTCTATTTTATGTTGAAGAATAAAAAACCTCAGTCTGTCAAATATTATTAGTTTTATTCACAAATCACATCCTATAGCCCCAAATAAACTCATACCCTGTATTATGTAAAATCACATCCTATAGTCCCTTTACATCCTCTGCATATGTTATGTTGTCTTTATTTCTATCCATTATCTATAATGTTAAATAATGTAAAGACGGATGATAATACATTAAATTTATATAACTAATTTCAGAAGAATTTTCCTATTCAGAGGCATTCTAACTTCTCTTTAGATTAAAAAACGGGACAACCTGTATACGGCGATGTATTTTATAATCGTACCACCGAACTGGAACTCCTTCTATTCACAGCAATATTTAAAAAAAGATGCAAAGGAAGGTATATATTACATCCTTCCAGACAGTCATCTCCTTTCACCACATCCAAAAAAAAAAAAATTTGCAAACCCAGTCATGCATCCCATACAAATTCACAATACCCTAATACTTCGCAGGTGGATAATACAGGTCCTTCTACGTCAATGAATTCGAGCTTCTCAATTTTTCCCTTCAAACGGATTGATCTCGTTCCTGCTATCATTTCTAAAGGGAAGGATAATACAGGGAAGACAGCTACAGGTAGATTTAAGAGACTTTGTAATCGGGATAGGAACATGAAATCTGGGAAAGGGTATATTACCGGGAGAAGTTCCCGGTAAAATCGTTCGAATTCTTGGTGGCGTGTCTTTATTTCCAACTCAAGCTGATTAAAAGAGGAAAAAGAGAATTAAATTACAATACTTACACCGAGAAAAGTGGTTTTTAACATGACGTTCGCAATTATTTCAATAACGCAAAATAAATTTATGCAATTGTTTGATGTATATAAAAAACTTGTTTTATAAAGTGTGCAAATGTCTTTCTGAGATTAACAAACATGTGTATATTTACAGAAAACTTCGCATGCATTTTCAGTTAGTTCAGACAGACAGACATAATTATAATATTATATACGTGTATATTAAAATTGATTTTATTTTATTTTGATAATTTTTTGTATAAATAAACATCGTGTTTTAATACTATTAGCTTTTAATATAGTAAACTAAGGTTACACTGAAAAATACAAATTTTTTGTAACTATCAAGGCATCTGGTATCAAAGATTTGGTAGGCATTTTATTGAATATTAGTGTCATACCGTACTCTAACTTTATTAATAAAATTAGTTTCACTGACGACTGAAAAGGATAAATTCACGTTGCTCATAAACAGAGAGGGACAAAAACTATTATAAATCAAAACTGTTCTAAAAAAATCAAAACTGATCTAAAGAAATATCATATCAATAACTGATTAATAATTATTCTATTACTATTATTGTCAAGTTAACCTTGTCGAGCGCAATTTCTACGTGTTGACTTGTTTAAATAAATAGGAGAAAACCGAAGTGTTAAGGATAGTTGGATATGATAACGGATTTAAACAACTATAGATCTCGGTCTCAACAAACTGCAGATTTTGGCCCCTTTGGGTCAAGAGTGGCATCATTAACGTCAAGATAAAATAAATGTATGGATTAGAACGGTAGGAAGTCGTCTTTTAGGGCCTAAGTGCTTTTAAAGCCAATTTGACTACTGCTAGATATTTGAAATATGTACTTTTCGACTTTAATTTTTTATCTAAAGTTTATATTCCTCACTTCTCATGTAGGTGTTGATATTCAATAATTTATTGATGATACTCCCCTGCCAGATGGATAGAGCGACGAAGATCAGCTGAATGGCTACCACATTTTGCCTCGATTTGATTCCAATGGATTTCTTGTCGTGGGATTACTTAAAATCGTTACGAAAATCTGAGCAACAAATTCAGATTAAAATAGAAAATATCAGTCCAGAAATTATTATACAAATCCATAAAAATAAAGATGTAAATGTTCGTTTGTTAAAAATCTTAAGTCTCCGAAAGTTCTTCACCCATTGTTTTGAAATTTTGACACAACGTTGAATTCGAATACGCGGATGTTTTTATATACCCACTATTATATACATGTCACACCTGTGACAGGTAAAAATCCACGGCAACGCGTAGCGGGTACAGCTAGTATGATATACAAATATGCTCCTCATATTTTTAGGATTATTTCTTTCCATTATGAAAATCTCATAACGGCCTTGTCTATGATGAATTAAAAATTTACAAGGGACAAGCACACAAGGCCGTCTTAAGAAAATCATTAGCAACACGTTAAATACTAACTGTATATGACACAACAGTAAGTATTTTTCTTGTTTTTTTTTTTACTTTTCCGCACTCCACTATAAGCGGAAAAGTGTAATCGTTGGAATTGAAAAAACAAAATTTTTTTGGGTTTATTTTTCGTTATTCGGTCTAAAAACCAAAAAAAAAAAAAGTTTTTAAAAATGTTTTGCTGCGTGTGTCGTCATTGTCATCGGCATTTATTCTTGCTAGCACGATAACTCAACTAAAACATGTCGGATCGATCGGGTTTTGACTGATTCTGATCGGGGACGTCTCCCAGACAACACCTATTGATTTTGAGGTGGATAGCACACACCACCCCCTCCCTTGGGTCTATTTGAGAAATCTTTTTTGTTAGCACGATAACTCAACTAAATCGTATCGGATCGATCGGGTTTTGACTAATTCTGATCGGGGCGTCTCCCAGACGACATCCATTGATTTTGAGGTAGATAGGACACACACCACCCTGTCCATGGGTCATGAGAAGGCACGATGGTGGACTATTTGAGAAATTTGTATTGTTAATACGATAACTCAACTAAATCGTGTCGGATCGATAGGGATTTGACTGATTCTGATCGGGAGCATCTCCCAGATGACATCTATTGATTTTGAGGTGAATAGGACACACCCCACCCTGTCCATGGGTCATGAGAAAGCATGACGGTGGACTATTTGAGAATTTTTTTTTGTTAACACGATAACTCAACTAAGTCATGTTGGACCGATCGGGTTTTGACTCATTCAGATCGGGGACGTCTCCCAGACGACACCTATTGATTTTGAGGTGGATAGAACACATTCTGCCATGTTCATGGGTCATGAGAAACCACAATGGTGGACTATTTGAGAAATTTGTTTGTTGGCAGGATCACTGAATTAAATCGTGTCGGATCGATCGAGATTCGACTGATTCTGATTAGGGACGTCTACCAGACGACATCTGTTGATTTTGAGGTGGATAGGACACACCCCACCCTGTTCATGGGTCATCAGAAAGCACGAGGGTGAACTATTTGAAAAAAGTAAAACTGTCGCATAACACACATATTCTGAATTTATGTGTTGGTTTATTTTTTCTCGGTCACTCAATTTCGAGATAGATATGTTCTACGTGCCGAAATGTCCGTTTTAAGGTTTTAAAACTGTTTATTTTATTGTATAATTATTATTTTTACTGTTATTCTATTAGGTCTAAATCCATGTAGCAGAGACAGAAATAAACAGGGGCTCTCCAATTTTTCCTCATAGGTTAATTAACAATTAGCCCGTTACATTGAGCCACTTGCACCCAATTGTCATATCTTGCAATTTAAATGTATAATACTGGCGAGGAGCTGCTGACATAAATTAATGTTGAATCTGTAGGCGTAAGTTCCAATAAAACAAACTATGTACCTAACACTGCGTGTAGGATGATGCGAAATAATTATTTCAAAAGGTCATTACGCCGATTTATGTAAGCTTGTCTGTTTTATTATTTTCGACCAATCAGATAAGTCGATTTTGCTTGCGATATTTTTCAAGAATACTGATCTTTAATGATTGGTTGTAAGCCTGCTCCGATATGAACATTTTTTAAATCTACTATCTATAAATAATAACTAAAAACAATTGCCTGTATCGGTAATATAATATAAAAATTGTAATTCGATGATGAGCTAGCTCCCTGTATATTGTTACGCTTTCCTTTAGATAATTTTTACTGGTTCTAAAAATACAAGGTAGTTTTTTTAATCGCCCTCTAAGGAAACACCTCTATACATCTGTTAATATAGGGTCTTTCAATAAAGACACTGGATTTTTAAACGTAAATAAAACAAGTTGTGTGTGAGATCCACTCAATGTATTTTTTATTTGAAAAAAATATATTATGGGTATGGAATATAACGTCGTTCAAAAGTTCGCCACGTCTTTGCTTTGTGGCGCGTATTCGGGAGGTCCAATTTTCGACGAATTTGTCGCATAAATCTGGCTGAACTTGCTAGATGGCGTCCGTTATGTTGATTTTGAGGGCATCAATTATTTATGGTTTATTCGCATAGACCTGCGATTTAAGATAGCCACAAAGGAATAAGTCTAATGGAGTTAAATCGCACGATCTCGGTAGCCAGCTCAGTTCGCCGCTGCGCGAGACAACCATGCCCTCAAACCGCTCTTACAGAATGTCCATCGTGACATGCGCTGTGTGGCACGTAGCGCCATCCTGTTGGAACCACATGTCGTCGGTATCGATATCATCCAGTTTAGGTCACAAGAAGTTGCTTATCGCCGATATGTAGCGTTCGCCGTTGACAGTTATGGCAATGCCAATTTCATTTTGGAAGACGTACGGACCGATGATTCCGCCAGACCAAAATTCGCACCAAGCAGTGACCTTCTCGGGATGCATTTGGTGCTGGTGTATCTCGTATGGATTGGTATCGTCCCAAATCCGACAATTTGGTTTGTTCGCATATCCATTCATCCAGAAATGGGCTTCGTCGCTAAAGATGACTTTTTTGACGAAATTTGAATTAATTTCCAACTGCTCCAGAGCCCAATCAGCGCGTTGTCTATGGTCGTTTACCTTATGTTCCTGGACAGTTGGATTTTATACAGGTGCAGTCCCAAGGCAAAATTCGCCAAGTTGAAGCTGCTGAAAGACGAGAAATTGACTACCTCGAGTTTTCACGTACACTCTCACGCACAACAGCAACGTTTTCAGCAAAGCGGTTGACTCGAATTTAACCACCAAATGTCGAATAGTCGATTCGGAGAGACGGTTATGACGAGGATAAAAATCACATAATGCGCGGAACATACGTTGTTGAACGCTATAACCTCCCACGGTGATTTGCCATATACTACTGAACAATTCACAACAAATTTGACAGATGCTGCTTTAACAACATGGCCGCTATAACCCAACAAATTTCGAGCGTCCCTATTGAAAGACCCTTTAGTAGGTTTACGATATATGTGCCTTAAAACCTTTTTATTTTGGCTTATAAGCTACTGAATGGCGAAGTATTTGAAATAACATTCAGTTTCGTATTTTATGTGTAGCTTTATAGAACAATCAATTGTAAACAATTTTTTAAATAGAACCATATTTCTAAAATCAAAAAGAACTCGGCTATAGGCAAAAAAAAAAACTTTGTTCTGTATTTGTGTTCTGTGCTCAAAACTTCTCGTCTTTAAATACGTACCTAAATACCTATTTAGTACACTGCAGATATTTATCTTCAACAAAATCCCAAACGGTACAATAATTAAGGGGTGTAATTCAATTGGCCTACCAAACACACCCCTTAGGCACATTTAGGGCAAATGATTAATTGAAAGTATTTAATTAAGAGTGGCAGAATACAATACTGTAATTGATTTTCATGTGGACTTGGATGTCTTATAGATATGTCTTATAGAACATTTTGTGTATGAAAAACTGAAACGGAAAATATATGGGATGACTATTATTATTTGCCTTGGTGTTTTTACTGTTACTGTTGTTATTATATTAGGTATTGGTTTCTCAATCAATTCATTCTATATTTAATATTTTTCTGAGAACACTCACTTTGCTATACATCGAAGTTAATTTCAGCGTATCATACGAAAAGGTCAATACACAATTTATCGTGATATACTCAAACGTCTAGGGTGCTCAATGAATTAGTTATTAAAGAATTTTGGGCAAAAACAAAAGTAAAATAAAGGTTAAATGTCACGCTTGGCAGCTGCTACCTCTTCTTTGTTTCCTTTCTCACAGAAATTCCCCTCACATTCTTCAGTCATTTTAGGCTAACATTTTATGTACAAAACGAAAGTCTCTCCTTGATACCTACTTCACAATGTCGACAACGTCTTTTGTAAACTTAAGAAAAGTAAATTCAGGGTATACGGTATAGATTCCATGTACAAGTAACTATAAGGCACACAGTGTGTAGAGTTCCTTAGAAGATGGAATATATTGCGCAGAGAAGTTCTTTTGAGTCTTTTCCACGATAAAAATACTAAACAGTTTCTCGTAACCACCCAATCTTTGTTCTACAAATGTGGTACCAGAACTTGTCTCATTGATTTCTGTAATCAATACATTTTGTTGGTCCATTTCTCTATTGTTATTTTGTCTCCAGATTCTATAGTTTCATCCACAGTTATAATACGATTCAAAAATAGAATTGTAAAAATACCTTCCAAAACGGCAAAGGGACTCAAAAATTATCACTCTCAATATCATAGTGTTAATAAAATGTCATAATTCCCTATGCGCGCGACATAGCATAGCATTCACAACTTTGTAGGCCATGTGTCCGTCAGAAATTCTGATTAAATTGGTAATATTAATATCGCACGTAAAATCGCATTAAATTTAATTGCATCAATTATTGTGGACAAAGACCTTAGGAAGCGTTTTCTTTCAATAAAGGGGTTGAAGGTTTCATAAAACATGCAATATTATGTAGTGAAATCTTTTATTTTGAACATTATTTTACAAGCGTTGTATTTGGAAAATACTGCTGCTGATAGCAATAATACGACACATGAAAGACGAAGTCTTCCTGACAATATGTAGGCAATTTAATATAGATTTTATGTAATACCAAATAAATAAGAATAAATATAAATGAATAAGAAGAAATGTTTATAAAGAATTATAGGAATTATTGTTGACTATTCATAATAAATATTTATTTTTTATTAGTTCTTTAATTATTGGGAGTTGTAAATTTACCAATACACAACAAATATGTGCAATGACATCAACGTGGTTAAATGTCGGAATTTAATTTAAATCTGATAAGTTTTTAGTATTTGCATTATTCTCTCGGCATGAATTCTGACACGAGCAAAATTGTAAATTTCTTGAGATTTCTCTCTGGAAAATTCACTTTTGTCCTGTAGAAAAGGTGGCATAACTATCCTTCCAGCTTCCAGCTTCGTCCAAAACTCGTCTTAATTCTGGAAACCCTTTGTCCGTCAAAATGATGTCATCTTCCAAATAATTTATTAATCCAGATTATACAGTCATTTGTGAATCACTTTTCCTTCCACCTGCCACTTTAGTCTTAAATGAAATAAAGCCTCCAGCTGTAGTACCACTAAGCAACTTCTTAATAAACCCCTCTTTTTCCATTTCTTGCATTTATTTCTTCCGGTATTATTGCAATTTATAACATAGCAACTATAATGGCCCATTTTTAGATTCGTTTACAAATTAACTTTTGTAAACATGCATATGATATTTTGTAAACAGCCTACTTTAATGCAATTTGTGTCCACTGCAAGCGCTGTCATCGAATTCTTTACCCCCACCCCATACTCTGTACACGGCGAATATCAATGATAGGTATGTTAACAAAAGCGATGCATTGACTTAGATGAAACAAGAATCTAAAGCATTTCTTTTCTCAGTGTAGTTTCTCGTATTCTAAATTTACGATAGATATATTTTTTAGAAACAATGATTTATTAGAAATGACAAGAAAAGGTAGATCCATATTATCAGAAAATTGGTGTAAGTTCGTAGACTCTCCTATCAATAATAATGGAATAATTATTTGAATTATCAAGAAATATCATTAACAAATTTAATAAAAGCAATTTACATATTCAATGAACAAATCCACTTTTATTCGAATGAAAAATATTTCTTTACATCAACGCTCAAAATAAAATTTAAAGAATTTATTTTCCCTTTTTTCCCATAATGGTAATTTCATAACACAAACATAATAAATTGCTGTATGTTTTATAAACAAAAAAAATTTACTTTTAAACACACACATCTAACTTTTGAGCTCTTAAGTTTTACTATCCGAAGTGGAAGATATAACAGAACCCTGCCTTGCTATACAATTTGATCTAGTAATTAGTCTGCGAAGGAATTTGTAAATTGGCCCATTAATTAGACCCCCTAATTTGGTCCAGTATTTTGACCGCAAATTGATCCGGTATTCGGCCTTGAATCGAAAGAACAATGAAGTCGAAAGACACCACTTTTCGGGGCATAATTGCGACACTACCTAAAATTCGCTTTCTAAAGACGCTTCCTGTATTATAGAAAGCTAGTAAAATCACCACTATTCATTAAGGATGTAAAAACTCTTACCAGTTTTCAAATCTTCGCACCATGTGACAAAGTGAATCGAGAATGTTTTTCAGTACAATCTAGCGTTCACTGATAAAATATTAATACCCGTCCCTCCCTCCATCTACGATAATAAAAGATTAATCTGGGATTAACCTCCAACTAACTTCCAACACAACCTTGCTGTACCACACTCTTCAGAAAGAAGGACCGAAAATTAGCTTCAAGAGAGCGCTTCTCGCCTACCTGCTCATTAAAAATTTTTGCATACGAAATCGCAAATCGCTTGATAGTATATTATTCTCACGAAGCCCAAGGTATCATAAAATATGATGAAGATGGAAACTGAAGGATAAACATAGATATTGTACACAGTGAGATCACACAGATAGAAAAATTAGAAATTCGATTGTCTGTAATTCAAGTACTGGTCAATATCTCGCATGCGATGGACATATGTAAGTTGGAAGATTAGACCACGTAAACAACAAAGTGCGCTATTTCTAGATGCATAAACATCATCTATATTATTGTATATTCCAATCAAAATAAAAAACAATGAATGCGACAGTGACAAATTTTGTTCTCTAGAATCACGAGGGAGCAAGACAGTAGCAAAGCGGAAAATCCCTTAAAGATATCTAGCATAAAGCGAAGACGTGAATTAACGCCTTAGCAGCAGTATAGTCGTTCGAAACAAGAACAATGCAATGAGTCAACCAGTTCCTTAACAGTTAGATGGAAACAATACTGCATAATAGTTAGAAATGCCACCTAATGCGTTAATTAGATTGTGACCTATGATAGTTACAAATCAGAACTTCATAATTATGAGCTCTTTTGTTGTCAAACAAGTTTTGTAGAACTATCAGGATAGTAAGAAAAAAACTTACATGAAAAGGGTTATTTCAGTCAGAACGCAAGACTATACACAGAGATCAACTAAATGTCTAAAAATATATTTATATGCCGTCCTAAATATGCAAGTCATAACCTGCATGTGCAAGTCTATACTATCTATTTACACACATACACTTTCTAACATATGAGTACAAATTATTCGCCCACAAACAAGCAGAAACCTGCTTAAAGACGGACCACGCCTCAGATGCCCGTGTTGAGTAAAAGTGGGGTACCAATAGTTTTTTTTTTTTGTAATGAAATTATTTCACATTTAAGTCTGTACAAAAACTGTGCTAACGAATAAACTAGGCATTCTTAAGGGCACAATATCCTACACAAAAAAATATCAGAAGTTACAAGATAGATGGTGCATCATAAGGTTAATAACTCAATATCATACGCTCTATATTCGACATCAAATTGCATAAGAACCAAAGGATGTAGCGAAAATCCAATTTCAAATTTTAAATCAGTGATGACATTGTTACTAAAATGGGTTAAATAGCTCTTGTAACAGCGAATGAAAAAATAATTCCCCAGTGTTATTTACTTTAGTTTGAAGTCAACGCTTTATCTATAGATATGTATATCGAGCGCAAATTAAATAATATATTAGGTAAATATTCAGACGAACATGTCTTTACGTGAATGATAAGAAAAAATTCAAAACATGTCTTTTCTCCGTGTAGTTGCTACTGTAATAGCCTCCTACTCAATAAATCATTTATTTTTTTTCAGAAAAGACGCTTTATTTCTTAGAAACGACACAGAGAGAAAGGATACAATATTTTATCAGAAAATTGAAGTGGATTCGTAGGCCCTCCATCTCCGCAATTAGACACACCCCGTAAATTAAATTACGCCGTGTCTGGCATATCGGGCTGTCAGTGAGCCGTCACCTACATTTTCGACCTTTCTAAGAACGAACAGTAAACCTGTAGAGTGCATACGACCTTTGGGGGCCTTCTTGCATATGAAATCGGCATTCGAGAGGGAATGACCGGTTAGGTGATGATGTAACGTATGGGCATGGATTTGCATTTTGATCGCCAGTGTCGGTGTGAAGGGGAAAATGCAAGAGTGATATGAAATCATAAAATGAAATAAGCAAAGAGTAAAAACCAGAAATCGATAGTTCTTAGAGATAGTATGTAGAACCAATAACCGCTTGTTTCTATATTACACTGAGAGAACTGTTTATTTAATGACGAAGATCGGTTTCAGTTTTCGATTAATCGAAGTTGCGAAAAAAAAATAACTACAGAATTAAAATTAAAATAATAGAAACTTACTATTAATATATACATGTTTTACGTTATGAAAATTTTTAGTAATCATAAAATTCATTATTTAAATTACGCTATACACGGTGCGTTAAGATTTAAGTTGCTAATTCAGAAATAATCATTTGCTTCAAAACCATCTATGTTCTGAGATATTGTAGGATATAACAAAATAAATAAAAACAATGCTTCTTACATGGATAAATTGTTTTTGATTCTAGAGACATGGTTCTACTTCCGAAATTGTTTGGAATTGGATGATCTACAATACTAGGAAAATAATACAGGGTATCCATTTAAATTAAAAAATAAATAAAATCAAGGTTAGAATTAAATAAAATTAAGGTTAAATTGTGGAAAATGGTGTTGGTCATTGTTAGATATAATAGTTTACAAATCAATATAAAAAATTCAAAAGCCCTACAACGTAAATTCAATATTAACAAATATACAAGTCTATTAAAACCATCACGCGGTATAACATTCTATTTCCCTGAAATACACATATCACCTATGCGAGTAATTTTCTTTTTCTATAATATCAAGAAAGCCCTTTCAAAATATTTAGAAAGACTTATTATTAAATTCAGATCAAAAAATTTTAACATCACTGCTAGAGACTGATTTATTTCCTTATTATAAAGAATAAAAACCACTTCCATGTGGCAAGCTTCTGGATATTTCTCTCTTTATCAACACAGCGTATTTTAATTGCTGAACATATATCTATTTAATATGTTTTTGAAACATAATCATCTAGAAGGTCGTAATGAAATGTTCACGAAAAAGAAACACGTGGTATAACTTAGACATTATTTACGCAGCTAATTTTCGTTTCTATAACACAAAAAACGCTTTCAAAATATTCAGAAAGACTTATTTTAATTATTAAATTAAGATCAGCAATTTTTAGCACTATTTTTTAAGGTAAGTTTGTTTGATGTTTAGAATAATTTTTGATTGCTGGTATTATTGAAAAATTCATGTAATTTGAAAAAAAATAGTTTATATATTAGTCTGAATTAATATGTTTGTCTATATTGAATCCAATACATGAGTAATATGTATTTTTTTATTCGGGATTACTATTTATTTACATTTCTTATAAATTATCCATTTTTATATTAATATTCGTTAATAGGGTAAAAATGGAAAATCAGTACTCGGGTAAGAAAAATTGGTTTTTGGAAACAGCCTCTTACTGATAAGAAATTGCTAGACGAAGCAGAAAAAGTTCAATTTGAACTAGAGAATTTACCGGATGTCGGTTTGTCCAGTAAAATTGACAGTGATCAGAAACATCAACAGGTTCAAGATAATGTTATTGAAGAAAGTATAGTTCAACCTGATATTGAAGCAATTCAAAAAGAAAAGTACTTCAAAAACAAAATTATAACGAAGTAGATAGGAAATAGAAGAAGAAGAAGAAGAAGAAGAAGAAGAAGAAGAAGAAGAAGAACGTTTCTGAAAGAGAAGTATATAGATTATTAGAAGTAATCAAGTCTAATTATTTTGAATCCTATGAAACGCCTACTGATATTTGTATTAAACTACTTGATGGCGTCGAAACGAAAACAAAAATAGCTTTTAAAAAAAAATCAAGTATTGGACATTAATGGGTTAACTTAATTATATGGAAGATCGTAATGAAATTTTCAGGAAAAAGAGATCACGTGGTATAACATTATATTTCCCTGAATTAGACATATATTATCTACCCGGCTGATTTTCGTTTCTATAACACCAAAAAGAGACACTTTCAAATTATTTAGAAAGGCTATTTCAATTATTAAATTAAGATCAGCATTTTTTAGCATTACTGATGTACTAAAGAACAAGCACAGATTTGTTCCCTTATACCGAAGCACAGCTTACAGTAAGCTATGACCGAAGACTATATTCATCTGGCAGAAAGGATTCTGGACACCCTGTATATTTCTCTCTTTTTAAACATAATATATTTTAATTGCTAAACATATACGTATTTATTATGCTTTTAAAATTCAATTATCCAGAAGATCGTAATAAAATTTTATACCACTGTGACATTTTCACTCCGCCACTGTAGAAGACTCTCCAGCAAGGTAGACGGCCACAAAGGAAATACCTGTAGCTTTGGAATGTTACTGGGTAGTCGCAAAGACTGTCCAACGGGGATGCCTCACTTCGACACTGCAAATCCAGTGTGGGATTTACTTTTTGCTCTCTGCTCCTTTATATTACATTTCCTACGGATTTTTTGTCTATACTCTGATTAACAACGACCATTCTATCTATTCTATATTTCCGGGTAATTTTAAAAGACACTCTAAGTTCTCATTACTGGCTTATAGTAGGCTAAGTCCTCATTACTTTTTTTTGTGGAAGTAATTTACGGTTCTCAATACATAATTAACACATCGCGTGCTCCTTGATTCTTATAACTCCATTATTAATTTAAGACTTGATCGATTCGTTGTTTCCTTCGTAAGTCGATTCGATGTCATTGTTTAATGAACCTGCTCCTGAGCTCGATTCGTTCTATTTCCATTATTTGGGTTCACCTGAATTCGAGGGGTCCATTCTTAAGCTAAACTGATTGGCGATCCAAGCGTAAAATTGGAAAATGTGATTCAAATTCAAAACCTCATAACTTCCAGATTGCTTAATTAATTTTCAATTTGTTTTCGATTTCTAGAACGTCTCGTCGTACCCCGGCATTCTTTCGTGAAATCGTAAACATACTCATGCAGATTGGTTTTGCGTTTTCCAGTAATATGAGAAATATGTTTGTATCTGATAGTGGAGATGGATACGTGTACATTACATTTAGTCTGCTATTGAGAAAGAATGTAGTGGAGCATATCGAAAGTGTCTCCTTTCGATATGCTCCACTAAAATATGTATACGCAATAACAAACTAATGTTAAAGTTAATGCCGGTCTTAGTCGATTAAGGACTTGACTAATTCAGGACTGACAAAGCAAAAGGAGAGAATCCCTCTCCAGTTTTGATAAAACTTTACACAGAGGAAAAACATCTAAAAATAAGTATACATATGTTTTTACGTAATAATCTTATAAAGACATATAATGGAATGCTATGCTCTCCCAGTGGCGAAGCGTTCATTAAGGCTGTAAGGTGCACCTACCCTATATATTTTAGATGGTAGACCCCGTTTTTATATTACCACTTGCCTTTGCCAGAATGATAAACATTCTCTATTCATATTATCATACCTATTTCCATTTAAACTGAAGCGCCAGCATGCCGGCAACCGGCAGTGCGCAAGCCTTGGCAGGCCTGCGCACTGAGAGTCTGGGCTGACTCTCTACCGCCTTGGATTTAACGGACTTTATAGAGATCCGCTGTGCAGGGGAAGCAGGGGGGACACGCGAAAAATGATATGTAATTTAACTAGCCTGATCGATCAGTTTGTGTACTACAGTGGCTATAATATTGACCTGTCGATAGTCGTAGTGATTAGTGTTATTTTTAAAGATAATGACGGCCCAAGACACTGCCGATTTAGTAGACTTTTTAATTAATAAGAGTGATATGCAAAAAATATAGGTAAGTTGCTTTTGCGATTCAACTATTCAATATATACATATATTGCATTAAAAATGAGCAGCCAGCCTCCCTCGTCTAATTCAGGACAGCCTACCCTCAGCTTAAATGGACGCTTTGCCACTATTGCCTCAAAACCATGGTATTTCAAGGATTTTCGTTTTTTGTTAACGAAAAAAAATAAAAATCGAATATCAAGAATATTTCCACATTTGTATGACTATTTAAAAAATAATCCATTTAAAAAATTATGTTTAACGCGGTATCTTTGATTTAGGTTATCCTGTATATATAAAATTAAGTTTAAAAATTCGCAACAAAAATAAAAAAGTGCGCATGTGAGCGTTTATTCAAGAGAAAAACCTGAATTTTCCAACCTTCCATCGAATTTATTCCAACCTTATTGAACTCATTGTATCTATAGAATTTATTAAAATTATTATGCTACGACATCAAGAGCACCAAATCTAATCAGAAAACCCCCAATTTGCTAGTATGTAATACTAATTAGTATCAGGTGGTAATCAAACACGTGCGAATAAAAATAAAGTAACAGATCAGAAATCGTGTGGCGCCATTACTTTCAATTTGTATAACTGCTGCTATGCACACAAACTGAAAGCTGGGCTATCATTAGAAGAGCAACCGTGTTTCCAATAAACTTAGTACTATTAAGATTTGATGCACGCCAGGTGAACATTTAGATTAATTCCGTTAGGACCAGTAATTTCCGCAAATGAACAGAGTATTCTCTAAAGTTACCTCTGACTGTGATTTGCTTTATAGCCTGGACGCTTAATGTAAACGAGAGGGGTAAGGAAAAATTGTGTTATTTGATACAACACGGAATTCTCCAAATCGGGTAATACTCGCATACAGTTCTGAGAAAATCAAAATTATACACAGGGACCGCCAAAACGTTTGCAAAAATTCAACAAGATAATTATTAGATTTTTTAGCATCACTAATAAAAGTTCTGTTATTTTCGCTTTCCATCAAGAAATCACACTGTCAGTTCTGTTTTGATGTGCATTCTTTGGTATATGTACATCTTTTTGACGAACTCAGTGTTGGAGTTATGACATCATCGGCAGTTATTTTTAATAGCAACACCTCTATCTGATGATGCCACTTAAGAGCGACGCGACAGTGGAAAGCTTCCCGCTTCATACATAATTTTTTACGCATAACGCATGAAACTTTGTGGTAGGTTACAAAATTATCATTTTGAGAAGCAAAAAATTATAAATTGAATTTAACATATAAATATATAAAAAATATAATCAATGCAAACAAAAACCCTTGAATGAAATATTGAAATTATCTCACGCCACCCCTTGACAATATGCAATTCGAAACTGAAATTTTGTAAGACGTTATTTAGTGTTTCGGAATTAATTGGTCTTCGTTCCTAATTGTATTTTAACGCCTCAATAATATTTAGTGTAATATGTACCTTGTATTTAAGGTAATCCCACAAAATGACAGTGTCGGTTATTCTTTTTTAGGTAATTCAGTATAGTAAAACACATTGCAAGCTCCGGTATGATTTAGGGAAATCATCGGAGCAGGTTGATAAAGATATTCCTATGCACTTATCCTATGTCTATAGACATAGGATAGACAGATCTTAGCTGAATTTGAAAATATCTGGATAAACGTAGATATGGTCAACCAAGAAACATAAAAGTCATATTTATATCGATAATAATAATCAAAACTATCTTCCACGTGCCACACAGGAAAGAGTCAGACTGCCTGCGGTAAGAGGAAAGGGTCTGTGTCAGTAGTTGCACATTTTCATTGTGAGATGTAACGAGTGCTCGCTGACGTATGTTTTCTTGCAAATTGAATTATTATTATTGACTTAAAAATATCGTATAAACTTCCTTCGTGTGCTGCAATGAAAAAGTAGGCGAGTGAATTTCTCGAACTGCATTTTGATGGCACCAAACTACGGGTAATTTATACGATCCAATGTATCATGGAGTAAAAACGCGCGTTACAGAACATGTCGCGACTGAAAAACAAAACTCGTTTGAGGAGTAACACCACTGTAATATTTTTAAAAAATTTATGTTTTTATTAGCTTAAAAACTTATCTGAACCTTTTAGAATACGATGTAGAAAATTTGTTACCATAAAAATTTTTTTCCTTGAAATTTCGCGCTCTTTTCTAACCGCGTCGGACTGCTCCGAAACGACACCTACGTCAAATAAATACCTGCTGAGAAGGTACAGTCTAGGTACAGTCTAATGTTTTACCTTATCATTTCATTACACAGCAAATGCCGTTAAAAACGTCCATGGCCTCGGAGGAAAAGGTAAATTAACTGCCAAATTAATTGATCAATTAACAACTTATTATGACTTGGCAATATGTCCTGCTATGGAATCCGAGCTTCTTGGAAAATATGAAAAATGAAATCTCGGCAACCTTATTTCGTAAGTTATGAACCGACGAAAAGCCGCAGCACAAGAAGTGTTCAGAGTCTTGGTGTGACTGAAAGAAGGCGCAAGCAGCGGATTCCTTGGACATATTCCATAATAAGCTGCCGCTTCCTAAGGAAATGTTTAAAGTCACTAAACCGATTTATGAGGACCTGAACCGAAACGAGTTGCTAAACCGTCGCTTGGGAGGCTACACCCAAAATAACAATGAAAGTTTCAATGCTACTGTTTGGAAATTAGCTCCAAAATCTTATTCACGTGGCAAAAAAGTCGTGGAATATAATGACTGATATTGCCGTGTGCACTTTTAATGATGGTGTGACTAATATTCTTCGAATTATGAAAGGTTTGGAGATGGATATTATATTGGCGTCCAATCATACAATTTTTGTCCAGAAGCCAATGCTAAGCTGATGCACGCTGAGATGTCTGACAGTTACAGCGCAAGAGGCACGCTCTAACATAAAATGTCCAAGGAAAGGGAATGAGGAAGAATAATTAAATATAGGAGGGCAGCTTTATGGTCCTGGGATAGCAGATTATTGATAAAAGATTTTCAAACAGTCGCATTTTTAATTTTTCCATGCCTATAGCACATTTCAAAACTTTAAACGCTTTTTTTCGAAACATGATTTTTCAAAAATAATTCCAGCATAACTTTTCCTAACTCCAGCATTCTTTTCATACGATTTTTTAACAATATCTTTAAAATAACATTTTTAAGTGAAAAACGTACGGAATTTTCGATAAGTTAATTCAAACATTAACAAAGTATTGCAATATCCCCTACGTATTTCACTAGCTATAAACATATAGATTAAGTGATTTTTTGATCATACCTTTTATATTATACTTAAATATATGCATAATAACTTATTTAAATATTATTATCTTATTAATTATTAATTTTTCTTCCATAAAAAAATGTCAAAAAAGCCCCTCTTTTAGCTTATTACAGTGGTGTTACCCCTTAAGTGGTAATCGGAGTGCTAAGGAAAATCAAAAACAATTTAACATAGACTTAGTTATCAATGTATATTTAACACTATATATTTAATAGTAACATTAAAAAAAAAAGTTTGGACACACAGAAATTAGAACATCCTTCCCCAGAAAACCTACAGGCAGGTTTTGTGTAGGGGAAGGTTACACATATAAATGCGGACAAACACCCAGCCCTGAGGGAAGTGCCAAGTTACCTCTGGTGAGAATCGAACTCACGCAGACAATGTGCCCAGTATTTGGCCCAGTTGCCACCCTGTTACCAAATACCAAGTCAGCACCACCGCGGCACCATGAGAATAAGACCATGCGTCACCCATCCAAGTCGCACCATGCAATCCGTTGCTTGACTTCGAACAGCGCAGGTCCGACAATGAACGGAGTACGCTGCCTTATTTAAATATACATACATCTAACACTGTATATGTAAGCAACTGATCATGTATTAAAAACTTATACATACTATACGTTTATTCCCCTGCCCGTTTTATATCGCAAACACGCAATAAAACAAACCGAATAAATCGATCGTCTAAACTCAAGAGATACAGCCCAGTGTATTTGCGTTTTCAATCAAACTGAGTAGATTTAAATGTTCCCGTGACAAAATAAATACCAATTCTACAAAAACACCTTGCACAGGCCGAACGCGGAAGTACCTGTTACGAAATATATCGGCAGGATTTCCACGATTTTCCCGAGCAGGCGAGAAGTACGAATCAAGACTGGCAATGTGGAAGAAGTGGAAATTTATATTACCGGTTGTAGATCATTAGCATGTGCTGTATACATTAACACTGGTATAAAAACTATGATTTTCATGAAACTGTAAGAATTTACATGTAATATTCGCTTGCTTAATAATTATGGTGACCTGGGCGAAACCATCATTTGATTATAACTTATAACTGATTAAGAGGTAACACCACTGTAATAAACTAAAAAAAGGACTTTTTGACAATTTTTTTTTTTTTTTTTTGATGGAAGAAAAGGTAATAAGATAATATTCCGTTTTATATAAGATATAAAACAGAAATCAGAAATAACAGAATTACGTCCACGATTCGGGGTTCCTCATGGTAGTGTGTTTGGACCAATACTATACCTAATCTTCACAGCTGATCTTCCAACCAATAAAGGAGTAATTATCTCAACCTTTGCGGATGACTTTGCTATCCTGGCGGAAAACCATGATCCAAATGTAGCAGCAATAATTTTGCAAGAAAGCGTATAGCAAATAGAAGAATAGGCCAAAACCTGGAGTATTAAAATTGAAGAAGAAAAATCAAACCATATAGTATTTACAAAATGCCACGGAAACTCGCTTTCAATAAGACTAAATGATAAAAATATACCTACAGACTGCGTTAAATATCTTAGCCCTACGCTTATTATTAGATCAGAAACTGACCTGAAAAGTGCATATATGAAAGAAACGTCAACAACTTGGAACAAAATTTCGGAAACGCTATTGATTTCTGGGAA
Organism: Rosalia funebris; assembly: GCA_037954035.1. Classification (NCBI taxonomy): domain Eukaryota; kingdom Metazoa; phylum Arthropoda; class Insecta; order Coleoptera; family Cerambycidae; genus Rosalia; species Rosalia funebris. The sequence continues at coordinate 40,163,702 of JAZFAV010000007.1, forward strand.
GAAAATTCCAACTCTCAATTAGAAATAAATTTTTGTCATATAATGTAACATTTAAACCTGTTTGGACCTACGGGATTGAGCTATGGGGTACAGCATGCAAATCCAACCCTACGTTCACAGAGAAATTTCAATAAAAAACACTGGATTCAATTATTGATGCTCCCTATTTTGTCACAGATAAAAACATGATCTAAGTGTTCCTACAGTACAGCCTACAGGCGTTACCTGCTGTTGACAAAGCTGCTGAATAATGTAATCAACATAAATCCATTGCGCATGTACCATCTTGGATGAAGCCATACAAGGAAATAAACCACCTTCTATGTAACGCTGCCTAATGGCAGCATTTTTTGTACAGTAGAATAAGTTAGTAATTTAATGTACCTATTGTCAATAAATCTGTGACATAGTGATCGGTATAGTGAATAATAAATAACTCCTAATCCAAATATATAACAAGTATAATAAAATACAAAAAACTACAGTTCACAATCTAACATAATTCAAGAATACAGATTATTAATATTGGATATAGTAATGTATAATATACTTTCAGTAACACTCGAAGACAACAATCAATGATCGATTATATAATAACTAACAGATGCTTACAACCACCTCAGATATTGGACATACGAGCCCTTAACTCTGCGATTGGTAGCGACCACAAATTACTCCTTGGAAAAATCAAAATGGAACTAAAATCTAACAAAAACACAAGATATAGCACATCGGAAGAAAAAATATACGTAGAATCATTGTGGGATGAATCCACCAAGGAATTATACCAAAAGCGACTTAGGGAAAAATAGAAAACAAACCATTAGACGAAAAAGATGACATTAATAACAGCTGGGAGAAACTAAAGAGAAATATCAACGAAGCAGTCACTGAAGCACTTGGAACACGAAGAACAAACCAAGGAAAAACAGGACCCAACAAGACTCCCTGGTTCTGTGAGGAAGTTAAGGAGCTATGCAAAAATAAAAAGAGAGCCTACTTAAAATACACGACAACGCAGTCTCCGGAAGATTATCAAGAGTACAAAAGAATTAAAAACTAGTGAGACAAGTTAAAAACAAGCACTGGGAAAACTTTTCAAAAAGGATGGAAAACGACTTCTATAGACTCCAGAAACAGATATGGCGGCTGATCAGAGACCAGAGAAACTAAACACAGGAGTTAATTAGCAGTAACCGCATACCAAAGGAAACTTGGGCGAATTACTTGAAGGAGTTATACAAGAAACAGCAGACCAAAATCGAACCTAACACACCCGAAATTATAATTAACGACGATATAATTGTAGAAAAGGAAGACGTCGAACTAGCCCTAAAAAACTGAAAAACAGGAAAAGTGCGGGACCTGACGGAATTATCAATGAGCTGCTGAAATATGGAGGAGAGAGTCTGACAGAACAACTGAAAATTCTCATCAATAAAATTATATACCATCACAGAATCTCCGATGAATGGAGGACTAGCACAACAATAGTCCTATTCAAAAAAGACGATAAAGAAGTGCCGGCTAACTACAGAGGGATCAATCTTCTCTCCACCTCGTTAAAACTAACCACAAAAATTTTTACAAGCAAAATTATTGAACACACTTCCTTAGCAGACAGCAGTGATTCCGCTCGGGAAAGTCATGCAAAGATGCAGTATTTGTTATAAGACAAATAACTGAAAAGTCAATTTAATATAACCGTCCAGCTTTCATGTGTTTCATCGATCTAGAGACAAATACCTCAAAACATCATCAAATCGATTGAAAATATATATCAGGCCAATACGATTCAAGCTAGGATAAACGGTGAATTGACCGAAAAAATAGAAGTAAAGAATGGCACCCGACAAGGTGATCTTAGCCCCCTACTATTTAACATCATCATGGACGAGCTGATAAAGCAGGTGCGTAAATTAAAAGGGTACAAAATGGGAAATAGGAAAATCAAACTACTGTGCTACTCCGACGATGCAGTATTAATAGCTGAAAGCGAAGATGATTTTCAAAGACTACTGCATCAATTTAACACAACAGCGAAAAAGTTTAAAATGAATATATCAGCGACAAAAACTAAAGCCATGACTACATCTAGAACATCACTCAGATGCAAAATAGAAATAGGTAATAAAATTATACAACAGTTACAGAAATTAAGAAATCACTCTGTATATATATATATATATATATATATATATATATATATATATATATATATATATATATATATATATATATATATATATATATATTTTTTTTTGTTTAACGTTTATTAAACAATGAATATGTATGATTTGTAACAGAGCTCTATTTCAATACTCCATATGGCACTATTTCAATATTCATGAGTTTGTAGCACAACATTATAACTGTAATGTACATTTAATTCAAGAATAGTTCAATGGTGTTCCAAGTTTCAGTCAGCGAAGATGCTGTTATCTAGGTGGCCCAAGGCTGGTGAATTGGGATGTATTTCGTGTCATTGTAGGTGTTACCGACCCCTTCTTTTATACATTGCCGCCTCTTCCTCCCTATATGTAAGTAATTTGCCTGTTTTTCTTCGTCTCTTTGTCTGGTTTCAGTCTATTGCGAGGTTGTCACTCCATCGTTTACGGGGTTTTCCGATGTTCTACATCCTATTGGTGATTTGTTCCCTCGGGATCTTTACTATTCTGTCGTCCATCATACGGTTGATGTGTTCGTTCCATTCCCTTTTCCTTTGTAATACTCAGTCATTGATGTTATCGACTTTACATATTCTTCTGATATCCTCGCTCCTTTTTCGATCCATAAATGTTCTGCAAGCTATTTTGCGCGCCATTTTCATCTCTGTTGTTTCCAGTATTTGTATTGTTTTCGAGCTTTCTGACCTGGTTTCTGCAGTGTATGTTAGTATAGGTCTGATTGCTATTTTATAGATTCTGTATTTAACTTCGATTCCTTATGTTTGTTGCTCCATATGGTACTATTAAGACATGGAGCTGTTCTTGCTGCTTTCATGGCTTGTCCCCTAACCTCCGTTTCAACATCCCCGTACCCGGATATTTCTATTCCGAGATACTTGAACTTAATTTCTGTATCTGTAATTGTTTGTTCAATAATTTTGCACCATTGTTTATGATAAAAAATTAATATAAATGTTATGTTGTTTTAATTTTCATGGCCCGCTGGTCAGAAGTAAATTAATAAAATGGAAAACTATGGTATCGAATAAAAAATACCTCGAAAACGGTAGCAGATAGGTATAGGGAATCCTAATACAGATTGAAATATAACTTAATTCTCCATCACAGAACGCAATAAAATACAGGGTGTTTCATTCATGAAAATTGACTTTTGAGCAGTTGAAGCTTGTCAGAATGAACTAAATTTTTTGGACACCCTGTAAATAATAAAATATCAAACTACATATCACCTGAAAGCTTAATAGTCCGCCTAATTGCAGCCCAAAATTTGCTACTATAACTTTTGTTTTGAATAAGTGACGAGCATTCCAATGGGATACTACAAAACCTAATTTTTTCAAAAAAATTAAAATATCTCAAAAACTGCTGAAGATAGGTATAGGGAATTGTTAAGAAAGTTCACTTAAAATCAGCAGGGTAATTCAAAAATGTAATAATATACTGGATGTTCTATTTAAAATAATTAAGTTGATAGCTACTTCCGGTATAATCGGAAGTGTCAGAAAAGCAAAAATACTTTAGTTGAATAGATCGTTCTCGCTAACCCCTGATTCCAAATTTAAAAAAATGAATTCCAATGGGAAATTCATAAACTTTTAATGAACGGGTTAGCTGAATCACCCTGAATATATATATATATATATATATATATATATATATATATATATATATATATATATATATATATATATATATAAACTTCACCGTAACAAAAAATAATTTTAAAGTATAGCGTAATAATCAAAGGATTTATTACAACTTCGATGAATTACCTCGCCTTTCATAGACCGATCTTCCTATAATTAGTGTGCTAGAAATACCAGTAATAAGCAAAAAAAAATCAAACAAAGGTTACGGTTTTATAAATTATTACGAAATCTACGGACTATTAACACTTGAAATGCTTAATTATGTGAACTCTGGTTATATGCTTCGTTAGTTCCTCCAGGTCAAGACATTTTTCCGTCCTCTTGCGGTAAAGCTGCGCTAATTGTTCATTGTTTTGAGCGCAAAAAAATTGGGTAGGTTGAATGCCGAGATCAAACAGAAAACCGTTACATAAAATAGACGTTTTAACCGAGGATGAAGGTTGGGAAAGCCGCTTCGTAGGTACGAACCAATTGGAGATATAACATTCTAATATTTTATGTAGTAATTACATATTTCTGTAACACTTCCTTGGTAACTGTTACGTCATTCCATTGATGAAATAAAATTGTGACATAACTATTTGAACAAAATAGAATGTTGTTCAAAAAATAGAAATATGAACAAAAAGAAACAATACACCAGTCTTATTAAAATTTAGAGTAATTATTTACTTTAGTGTAAATCTCGCAAATCCTCATCAAAATTTGGCTAGCCCCCTATTTCGAGGGTGCCAAACAAAAATCTGATCGATGTTTCTGCGGCCTGACAAAGTTTTCGAGAAAATTAATTTTCAAATTTTCCACACGTAACACCACTTTATCTTATGAAATAACTTTTACTTTCCATTACGCAGATAGGTACCTAATAGTAATATAAGTATGGTAGAATACTTTCTTTATACATATTATAGATAAAAGTCGTCATAAAACTTTTATTCATTACGATTTTCTTAATTTTGTACAGCTGTGCAAGTGTGTTATTTTTCTTCCAATGTTTATAATTTTCATGCAGCCATCGATTTGCTATCCAAGCGCCCTCTATTAAACTCGATGTAATTTAATCACTGAGCGTACCTAAAGTACTACTTCGTCAATCAGTGTACAGTAAATAAATATATAAGTATATAGTTATATACTAAACTAAATAATTACCAAATTTAGTCTTGGTAATATTTTACCATATTTAATAAAGTGGAATGATGTAAAAATTTTACTGTTTCGGTCTAAAATTTAACACGAATTTTTTAAATTCTACTAACATAAGCCATCTAAGCATTAGTATAGAGGTTACTATGAGGGTGTGATATAATTGAGTAATTCCGGAAATATAAGCGTCTAAGATTGTAGACATACCTTACATTGCAGACAGTGGTGAATGTTTTTCTGTGAACATTTTCTTTCTAATGTTGCTTTTCGATCACGTGTCCAAATTAAGAATTTTCAAAGGGACACCTTGTATAACAGTCACCATATCATTTTTGCAATACAAATACGGCAGTAATACAAGTGAGACACGGGGTTGACACAACAAAACGTTTATTTCAAGCTTACAAGATTCACTGTTAGTAATGAAGGACAGAAATGAGTATTTATAAAGTTTCTTATCTAAGGGCTGTGTCAGCTTCTGTTGAGATAAATGATTCAAATAATTATATTAGGTTAAGCGTAATATTGCCAAGAGATATGTTATCGAAAATAAAAGGAATGGTATAAGCATGGGTATCATATTACACGGCGATGTTTGTAGGGGTTATATTGTAAAATAGCAAAAGAATTGACAGTTGCATATAAAGTATTCACAATTTTTTAAGAATTGTATTTTTATGGGCGTCAGTTTTGCAAGATACTGTTTTACTACACAAATTATAATGTTGTTGAATTTTATGAGTCCCGGTATAATTTCACCGAAAAGATATTATGTATATACCTATGTACCTTAACTTATTTGTTGACGATGAATTAAACAAGATTATAATATAAATGCATAATTTTATTTGTTATTTTTAATTTACTTTGTGCTTATTATTTAATAGGTAATATAATATGAATGTTACCAAAGATATTACCAAATTTCAACGAGAACCATATCCCAATAAGAAGAAATTATTAACAATCGTTAAATTAGGCGCATTATTTATTTCTGAATGATCAACTTATGTCCAAATGATTTCTCTATCCTAAGAAACAGACACAGTCATTGTCATGATCAAGTTTATTAAACCGAATAGATATTAGAGGTCTGAGAAATGTGCTAAATTTTGAGAAATTCGCTGCAGTATTTCCTTGGGTAAGTAGTTAAGTGATATTTTACATTTGCCATTATTATTGTGCACTTACTAATAACACATTAATCTTATCAAGAATGTACCCAACTATTAAATAATGAATTTAATAATTGGGTAGATTCTTGATTACGTTACTACTATGTTAACACTGTTAAAATTATAATTTTTATTTTCAGTAAGGACTAAATCCCCTCATTAAAAGAATTATTAGTAACTATCCAAAGGCATCCGGATATTAACTAGCGTATTTATTACTATTAACCTGGAAGAAGATTCACATTAGGATAGTATCATAATTTTTAATTTGAAAGTTCGATAGTACATTACATTACATTATGGTATATGGGTTTGGGCCTCATCAGCCACTGATCGCATGGGTAGTACCTTGGCGATCCCCTCTTATCCGGTTCATTATCCAAAAATGCTATCCCATAAAAGGAGCAATTTAGGCACGTCCCCCGCCTTAAGCCTCGCCTCCTAGGATAACAGGGGTCCTTAATATAAGGTACCTCTTTTCTTCCAGTGCGGGGCAGGTGTAAAGAAGATGAATCGAGGTTTCCTCGTCTTCTTTACAGTATCTGCAGGCCGGGCTGTCAGTCAGCCTCAGCTTGTGCTTATATGCATTCAGAGTACTATGGTGGCCCGTTATGATTCCCACCAGGGATCTGGCTTTGTGCCTGTTCAATTTAATGAATTCTTGAACCCATTTCTCAATCTCTGAGTATTCGATGAAGAGTTTGGTTATTCGACAACCCGTTACTCCTCTCCATCTTTTATTGTGCTGGTCTCTTGCCCAGCCATTGATGCGGTCTCTGATCAGATTCCGACTTATTCCCACTGCAGGTTCTGGTCCATAGAGCTTTTCCCTGGTCCCTAGTCTGGTAAGGTCATCTGCAATTTGATTTCCCTTAATGCCACTATGCCCAGGTATCCATAAGAGTTCCACCGGTCTCTTCTCTGCTAAGTGGTTCAATGCTTCATAGCAATTATAGGCCAGTTTCGACTTTGTCGTTGCTGATTTCAGGGCTGCCAACGCCGCCCTGCTATCCGAGCAGATACATACCTTCTCCTGGGTCCGATTTTGGTCGGCCCCAGAACACCGTATGTAATTGCAACTAACTCGGCCTGGAGTGCGGTAGTGTATTTGCCCAGGGGAAAGGTTTTTCCTATCCCATCGCGTCGCCTATACAACCCCGCACCCGCTCTGTTCCCACTCTTGGCTCCATCCGTGTACCAGATGTCTCCATTGAACGATAATCCAGCTCGACTCTCCATTCAGCCGGTCTTGCTGGTGAGGGTGATCTTATATTTCTTGTCAAACAGGAAGTGGACACCCGTACTATCAGAAGGCATCCATAGGACCCCCTCCTCAGCTAGCTCTCTTGAGAGTCTATTCAGGTCCCTTACCTTCCTGTTCATGTTTCCCATCCTGTGCATTGCCTTTACGGCTTCCGCTTTCAGGGTGACATCAAGAGGTGGTATTCCCGTCAGTATCCCCATCGCCTCGATCGGTGTTAATCTTGGGGCTCTGTTTATACTTCTTAGAATCATTCCTCTTAGCTTGTTAAGTCGGTTGGCTTCCGACTTTAAACAGGCTCTCTCCCACCAGACCAGTGCTGCATACGTCAGTCTGGGTTTGAGAATTGCCTCACACATCCATTTCATGGTCTCCGGTTTCAAGCCCCAGCTATTACCAATGGCCCTTCTCATTTGCCAAAGTGTTGCTATGATTATGGAACATATGTGATTTAGATGTTTTTCCCATGACAGTTTCCCGTCCAGGATTACTCCTAAATATTTCACTTCGCTATTATAGCTTAGTTCTTGGCCACCAAATTTCAGCGGACATGTTCTGTTCCACTTATATTTCTTGGTCAACACCATCATCTCAGTCTTAGAGGGATTGACCGAGAGTCCTCTATCCCTACACCAATTCCTAACCTTGTTTAATGCTCCCTGCATTATATCGAGAATCGGTTCCAAGAAAGGGCCCTTCGTTATTATTACTAAGTCATCGGCATAGCCAATTACCTGGTAATCCTTTAACCTTTCAAGCAGCTCATCCGCTACCAAGCACCACAGAGGGGGGTCTCCCCTCTGTGGTGCCTGTGGCTCGTACAAGTACTATTTCAAATTGTATGATTTAGGAGTTGGGAATTTGGTTGCGTTGTTCACGAATATATAAATATATTCTCTAGCACCAATATTTTATTAGCGCAATAAAGAAATAAATTTTGTATATTAAAAATAAAAATATAATCCGGATAGTAAAAGGTGTAAAATTGATACAAACCTTAAATAAAGCGTACTCTTATTACAAAAGGTGGTGAAGTTTACAGTGATGCTTACTCCATTACTGGTATGAAAATTCACACCAGCGAATGATAAAATTCTACTAAATCCTTGTGGTGTTCATTTCTCACCAAACTGGTGTGTCCTTATACATATGTACCCCGTTTGGTGTGAAATTGGTGTAAAATTTTACACCACATTTCAAACAGAATATAATCGTTCCGACATACGACTAAGTATTAGCAGACTACAAATGTATTATAGATATACTTCCCAAATATTATTGTGCTTTGCTACAAGAGTTTTTACACTATTTAAAAACTAATAACACATAAATACTATTGACGGACGCCTTCTGCGATCCCTCGAATAACGCGAACTCCCAAAAGACTACCGGATCGTACCGTATGTTTTTTTATTACATTTAAAATGTAAATTATTATGTTCGATCAGAGTTTGAACCCCTTGGCTATCAAATTGAAAAACATATACTTACAAACAAAATACACTGAATATCTACACGTCAGAAGAAAAATAAGAGGTCCATTCTACATATAAGAAAATTATCCTGTGCTAAATTATGCACAAAAAGAAACCGTTTCTCTTATACGTATAAATAAATAAGTACAAAAACTTCCCTGACAATGTTGCTGTCGTGACTCGAGAAAATTAAACTTCAAAAATGCCTATATGTTACCAGCTAAAGTGGGTTATATAAACGCCATATGGTGTGTAATAACGACATGAAGCATAAACTTGTTTTTTACTATGCTAAATATTTATAATAATGTGCAAACAAGAAACGCCGCCGCAGACGTTACGAGAACCCGTTGGAATGAAAAGGGGTGGATTTGGTCTGGCTTAACTCCCTTTAGGTTTTTATTTACTGTTACGACTGCTCTCAGTTTCATCTTACCTTGATGTGAGACTGGTCAGATACAAATGCCTACGTATGTCTTTCTTCAAATTATGAAAAAGGGCAAAATAAATAGGAAAATTTCTGATAAAGCAGTCAACACAAGAAAATATATACAAGGCGCGTCAATATTTATTCTGTTTTATGGAGAATAGAACATATTTTCCATCTAACCCATTCGTATTTTGATTTATTCGATAAAATCATTACCGAGGAAGTAGGAAATGAATGCTCAGATAGGTCGATCTTGTTTTTAATTCCCTATATGCGCGACATCAGCGCCGCGTAGAGTTCACAACTTTGTAGGCTGTCATGTGTCTATCAGAAATTCTGATTAAATCGGTACTATTAAAACTGTGCGTAAAATCGCATTAAATTTAATTGCACTGCGTCAATTTTTGTGGACAAAGACCTTAACAGGCGTTTTATTTCAATAAGAGGATGAAGGTTTCATAAAACATGCAATATTATGTAGTGAAATCTTTTATTTTGAACATTATTTATAAGCGTTCCCCAAGAAAAAATCATCTTTAGCGACGAGATCCATTTTTGAATGAAAGGATATGTGAACAAGAGAAATTGTCGAATTTGAACGTTACCAATCCACACGAGATACACTAGCTCCAAATGCATCCCGAACATTGCCATAATCGTCAACGGCGTTGACGGTTATGCTGGACGGACGACGAAACTGGCATTGCCATAACCGTCAACGGCGAGCGCTACAGATCGATGATAAGCAACTTCTTGTGGTCTAAACTAGATGATATGGATACCGATGACATGTGGTTTCAACAGGATGGCGCTACGTGCCACACAGCACATACAACGATGGACATTCTGCACAAGCGATTTGAGGGCATGGTCATCTCACGCAGCGGTGACGTGAACTGGCCACCAAGATCGTGTGATTTAACGCCTTTACACTTCTTCCTTTGGGGCTATCTTTAAATCACAGGTCTATGCAAATTAATCACAAACAATCGATGCCCTCAAGTTAATATAACGAACACCATCCAGCAAATTCAGCCAGATTATGCGACAAAATCATCGAAAATTGGACCTCCCAAATACGTGCCCCCAAGCAAAGCGGCGGCGGACATTTGAACGATGTTAAATTCCATACTTAATGCCATAAAATATTCTTTCAAATAAAAAAATTGAGTGGATATCTCACACACAACTTGTTTTATTTACGTTTAAAAATCGAGCGTCCTTATTGAAAACCCCTTTATAAATGTAGTTGCTCGTATTTTAAATTAAATACAATTAATTATAATTACTGAATTTTCGACGTCCTAAAGCAATTCATTAACTTAAAATTGGAGCTTCTAAAATGTTAGTCGCCAATTGCGATATTCCCCTTTTGGTTTAAAAATGTAACCAACTAATGAGTATTGTGGGCTTTAGTGTCATTTTATAAAATGAATTTAGCTCTCTGCTCATCAATTAGGATCTTTATAGGTACTTTTAATATATTATTCTAATTATTTACTCCATTAAATTCATCCTGTGTATAAATATCAGGCTAGTAACTTTGATATCACGAAATACTATCTCATAGATTCGTATTCTGACAGCTTGTTTTTTATTTTATTTTAAATAATTTTTAGTGAACTATATATAACAAGAATAAAAGTTAAACTGTTTATACTTACGCTTCTTTAAATACATTAAAATAGATAAATTAAGACGATCTACAATTCGCCGGTAAGATTCGTTATAACGTTGTTGAAAATTTAAAAACATACAGTCAAAGAAACAATGATAAAAAATATTCTGTTCCATAAATTTAACGAAATAAAAAAAATATTTTATTACCCATTATTTATAATGGATATTCTGATACTACTGCCTATATAATTAAAACTTGTGTTACAAGCCAATGCATTTACACTGAGAAAACGATTTATTTACCTCACATCTATCAATTATTTAAAGCATGTCATTTTGTTTACAGCAATGATATAAATGTGATAAATGTATTGCTGTTCATAAAGGAAGTTTGAATATAGTTTAAGTGTAATATTGGGCCATCAGTGAGGTGGTTATCAAAACCGTAATATATTAATTTAAAACAAAACATGGAATTTAAATCAAACGCTTTCGAGAAGCCAAGTAACACCAAAACTGTTGTTATGTACTGCAAGTGATATATTATCAATAACTAGAGTAAGTGCCATACTAGATAATAAAATTTTGTAAAGCTATTTTGAGAAGACTGAAATATTATTAAGATTAAAAAAATGTGCTTTTGGATGAACCCTATTTTTTCAACAAATTTTGATGTATAATATATTTATGATTCTAATATCAGACACATATGACAGATTGGCGGAGGGGGGGGGGGGGGGTTATTCTATCCCTATTTTCCATATTTCACAAAGTACCGATGATAGCCGTATTTCACACTAATATGAACTTAGCAGAACAACTTTGAAGAATAGAAAAATGCGTAGACTTATTTATTATTTGCCGTTAATTAGCCGTTAATTAATCGTGAAAATTATTATTTAACCGTTTTTGAATTTTAAAAAATTTTCTGTTCTGCTAGCTTTAGATGAAGTTAGCAGAACATTTATCAAAAAAAAAAATATTTGTTAAAAGTAAGTATATAGGAATTTGCCGCTTTTTAACCATAAACTAATGGTAGATATAAACGAAATGTGGAAAAAAAAAATTTTAATATTAGTAAAATAACTCAAAACTGGAAGTAACCTGACGACCGAAACTGACCCCCATAAGTCTTTTTCAAACGAGATTCATGGCTGTTCTGCTAAGTTCACAGAAAGCCATAAATCGTAATAAAAAATTTCTAAATTATCACAGCGAATTCGAAGACGTTACGATTAATTAAAAGGACACGAACGGTAAATTCCTGAACGAAAACTGATCCCCATACGAGATACATGGCTGTTCTGCTAAGTTCACAGAAACAAATTCATAAATCATAATAAAAAATTGCAAAAACATCACGGCGAATTCAGAAACGTCACTATTAATTAAGGGAACGGTAAATTCCTGAATGAAAGCTGACTCCCAACAGACATTTTCAAACGAGATTAATAATACTTTTGCAAATTATCATTAATCATGCGGTGATAATTTTGCAAATTTTTTATTACGATTTTCGGATTTTTTCTTACCGGGAACTTAGCAGAACAGCAATTAATCTCATATGAAAATGTCTTATGGGATCAGTTTCAATTCAGGAATTTACCGTTCGCGTTTTTTTAATTAATCGTGACAACTTCGAACTCGCCGTGTCACGTTTAGCATTTTTTTTTTCAGTTTTGTGTATTTTGTTCCCCGTAACTTAGCAGACGAGCTATCTATTAATCTTAATTAATTCGTCCTCTAGTCTTTTGTGGACATGTAGATTATTAATTTTCTTTCGTGTTTATCTAATTTCTTTCGTTACTTCCAGTTTTATTTTACAGATTGAAAAATAATTTCTTTTTGTTTCATTTTTTGTCAAAATTCGTTTACACCATTTTCTTACGGTTGAAAAGCGGCAAATTCCTATATACTTACTTTTAACATGTTGTAGATGTTCTGCTATTAACGGCTAATTAAGGGCAAATAATAAGCCTATGTATTTTTCCATTCTTCGAAGTTGTTCTGCTAAGTTCATACTGATCAAAATGTCATAAAGTTGTGACGCGGTATTATTATACCGCTGATAATATACTCAACTAAAAAAAAAGAAAAGTATGGGTACCATTTTGATTTTATGATGCATATTCGTCAACAAAATATTCGCGATAAACTCCACACTTCCAGACTGTATAAAGAACTTCGGCTTTCCCCACATTGTAACAAACGTTCGTCGTTTTTTGCCTATAAAGTAAAAAAACCTGATGTATGACACCCGCGCGATCGTCCGTTGTTTCTTAAGCATCGTTATTCGTCTTCCGTGCCATTACGTCCGATCTCCCCCTATATTATTATTGTATTAACGACAAACATAAAACGCGAAGTGCGTTCAAAAGTAAATGAGTAAAGTTATTGCCCGGATACGCAGTCCCGACATTCCAAGTTTTCTTCATTTTTCAGGTCTCTCCCCTGAATTGTTTATCAGAACTGGATTGATTTTTAAATTACCCGCTCGTGATCTTTCTAAAACGATCTTCAAGGAATGAAGATTTTCAAGAGGATTTGATGAAATTTTAATCATCGTCTGATACACTGTTGAAAATCTGCAGCGCTAAAACTTTTATTGATGAGAAAATGATGTAAAATGATATTTGTGTAATGTAAAATGAGTTGGCCAAGTATACAGGTATTACATTTTGTTTGCCGAGATGACTGAATAAAGTGTTGAATTTTATGAGTCGCTGGATGATTTCACCGATTATATCATGTATATGTATCTATCCTATTTGTTTAGCGAGGACGAAGTAAACAAGGCAATAGAAATGCATATTTTGTATCTCTTATTTTTTATTTGCTTATCATTTAATAATAATGATATATAAATTATCCCAAGAACATTATCAAATTTTTGTTTTCAACGAGAACTAAATATTAATAAGAAGTAATAAACAATTACTAAAACCTAAATCAATGGTTTGTCTGTCCTAAGAAGCACATGTAGTCATGATCATGACCAAGTTTATTAAAACTAATCGATATTAGATATCTGAAAAATATGTTAAACTGTTACAAATTCACTGGAAGATTTCGTGAGGTAAATAGTTAGGTGAAATTTTATATTTGTTATTATTATTGTGCACTTACTAATAATACATTAATCTCAATAATGTACTCAATTATTTAATAATGTATTTAATAATGGGGTTCATTCTTGATTACGTTATTACTACATTAACATTATTTAAATTATAATTTTTATTTTCAGTATGGACTAAATCCCCGTTAAAAGAAAATTTATTAGTAAATGTCCAAAGGCATCTGCACATTGGGATAGGATCATAATATTTAATTGGAAAGCTTGATAATACAAGTATCATTTTAAATATGATTGCGGATATGGAATTTGGTTGCGTTGCAGTTGTTCCCCCGAATATATAAATATTTTCTAGACTTCCATTAATACATACATAATATACATCAATATTTCATTAGTTCAATATATTAATTAATTTTATATATTAAAAAGAAAAATATAATAAAGTGAACTATATTTTAAAGGTGTTTTATTTTCATTCATTATACAATATGCACAGAAAAAGATTTAAAGTTGAAACAAAGTTTACACTAAAAGGTAGTGAAATTTACACTATGTTGGATGGTTTAGTTTACGACATGTTGATTTTCGTCCATTACTGATATGAAAATTCACACCAGTGAATGCTAAAATTGTACCACGGCCTTGTGATGATCATTTCACATAAAACTAGTGTGTGCTCCGTTTGGTGTGAAATTGGTGTAAAATTTTACACGACAACATAAAAATTTAAATTATAAGAATAAATCAATATATAAATATGAAAAACCTCAAAATCCGTTTCGAATCTCACATACGCTTGTATAAACAAAATGAAGGGTATTTCAATAAGGACGCTCGATTTTTAAACGTAAATGAATCAATTTGTGTGTGAGATATCGGCTCAATTTTTTTAAATGAATATTTTATGGCATTAAGTATGGAATATAATTTGCTTGATGGTACGTATCCGGGAGGTCCAAGTTTCGATAACTTTGTCGCATAAATCTGGCTGAATTTGCTGAATGGCGTTCGTTATTTTGATTTTGAGGGAATCAATAATTGTTTGTCGTTTATTCGAATAGACCTGCGATTTAGATTGCGCCTAGACCTGCGATTCGCATAGATAGCCTCAAAGAAAGAAGTACAAAAGCGTTAAATTGTACGACCTCGGTGGTCAGTTTACATCGCCGCCGTGTGAGAAAACCATCGCTAGTGCAGTAGTATATTTATCGTGGCATGCGCTGTGTGGCACGTAGCGTGTTGGAACCACATGTCGTCGGTATCCATATCATCCAGTTTAGGCCACAAGAAATTGCTTATCATCGATCCGTAACGCTCGCCGTTAACAGTTATGACAGTACCAGTTTCGTTTTGGGAGAAGTATGGACCGATGATTTCGACAGACCAAAATCCGCATCAAACGGTAACTTTCTCGGGATGCATTTGGTGTTGGTGTATCTCATGTGGATTGGTATCGTCCCAAATCCGACAATTTTGCTTGTTCACATATCCATTCATCTAAAAATGAACCTCGTCCCTAAAGTTATCTTTAGGGACGAGGCCTAAAGGACGAAATGTGGGTCAACTTCCAACTGCTCCAGAGCCCAATCAGGGAACACACGGCGTTGTCTATGGTCGTTTACCTTAAGTTCCTGGGTCAGTTGGATTTTATATGGGTGCAGACCCAAGTTCCGACGCAAAATTCGCCAAGTTGAAGTCGCAGAAAGGTCAAGTTCAACGACGAGAAATTGAATGCTTAGGGTTTTCCCGTAGACTGTCACGCACAGCAGCGATGTTTTCAGACCTTGCGTTTCGGTGACGTACGGGTGTTGGCTGATTATTCATTAATCCGGTTGACTCGAATTTGGCCACCAAACATCGAATAGTCGACTCGACAGGACGGCTGTGGCGAGGATAAATCCCACGTATGCGCGTAACGTTTCTCGAACGGAGCACTGATTTTGAAAATAAAATTTGAGATTTGCACACGTTGTTGAACGCTATAACCTTCCATGGTGATTTGCCATACACTACTGAGCAAGTCACAACAAATTTGGCAGATGTTGCTTTAACATGACCGCTATAACCTAACAAATTTCGAGTATCCCTATTGAAAGACCCTGTATAAGCAATAACGGATTACGTTTAGGGTTAATTATACTCTTGGCCGATAGAAGGACGACCATGTTTAAACAGACGGCATAATTAATTTTAAAATTTTTCAGTACTGACTATTATTCCGAGGAACATATCGAAAGAGTCTCCTTACATTGTTTGGCAATGGTACTCTTTTAACCTACTAATTGATAGATGCTCATTAGCACGTACGTACGTAGTATATATAATCCATGATCCAAAATAACTATGAAAACCCATATCTCATTATTCATTTCCGTTAACGAGATTCGAGAAATCCTCCAAGTCGCCATCAGAACTACAAAACAAGTCGAAGTCTAATGGTTTTCACCTAGCCATAATATTAATTAATGACTGTAAAAATCGACTCCTTCGCTTCTGCACCTAATGGGAGTGTGCTGTTAATGTTGCCTGCATATAAAATACATGTATACGTTGAATACTTATAGGTATATATCGGTACATCTGCTACGAACGGTAGAATTTAGTCGACCGTACATCCTCTTTACCCCTTCAGTGGAATAGGCGGCATTATGTGGAACTGGGGCGAAAAACATTTAAAAGAGTTGCAGAAACGAATAGCATTGAATTATTCGAGGGGTAAAATTACGCTTTATTGGGTTTATACGTCATTAAAAATATGTGGTTTGTCGATTGTTTTCACGAGATTCTCGATGTATACAGGGTTTCTCACGGTAGTGAGACCAAAATGGCAATCATATAGAACAATTATTATAATTTTATATTCATTTATTATTTCTTGTCATTATGTTCCAATTTTTTTATATTTTTCATTTGTTATTACGTTCTAAATTTTGTTATGTTCCTGTTTTGTTTTCATGTTCTAATTAAAGTGAATTTTTGCCGTTTCAGTCATGTTCATTTTGTTTCGAAAACCAAACGATGTTTCGGTTTCTGCCAAAAATCACATTAAAATAGAAAATATGGATTAACAAGAAAACCGTTGGAAATAGGTATAGGGAAAGTTATACGAGTAGCGAATCGATACAGAATTAAATTCTGTATCCGATCATCCAAGAATGTACAGGGTGTCACATTTGAAATAACGGACTTTTTCAACTTTGAAAATTAT
Organism: Rosalia funebris; assembly: GCA_037954035.1. Lineage (NCBI taxonomy): Eukaryota > Metazoa > Arthropoda > Insecta > Coleoptera > Cerambycidae > Rosalia > Rosalia funebris. The sequence goes on from JAZFAV010000007.1 coordinate 40,180,934, forward strand.
GTAATTGGTGATACAATTTTGGACACCCTGTTTGCGATAAATTAATTGTCAATGTGGATTTCGAAAGTACCATTCTTGTGCTTCTGTCTACCTCAGAAGCGCTTAGCACCAGTCGAAAATGGGTAGAAGGCACAGTGTTGAAAATAAGGCTACCAAAATTTTCAAAATTATCAAGATAGGTATCTAAGAAACAGTTGAAAATAGGTATAGGGAAACCTGATGGAACTCATGAAATTTTCTCAGGAATCCAAAAATGAAATAATATACCGGGTGTTCTATTTAAAATAAGGAAGTTACTGGCGACTTCCGGGATAACCGAAAGTGGTATGACCTTGAAAAAATTTCAAAATTAAAGAGAATCTTGAATAACCCCAGAGTCCAGAAATTCAGAATTCATTCAGAAGTTTTTTCTAACCACGAAAACTTCTAACGAACGGCTATCGTGAGAAACCTTGTATATGTAACATGGATTTTTATCCAATGATTAATAAATAAAAAAACAATATAAATCATCAACTTGACAACATTCATTATTTATATGACAGGTTAGAGAAACATCAATGCATAAATTTTTCCAATCTATTTATCGATGAGCTACAACTAAATTTTTTTTCTTCGGTTTCTCTCAACTTTGTTCCAACCATTACATTACTTTAAGAAACTCAACTCACTTAAAAACTATTGACGCATCGTAATACGCATCTTGGACCCGTTAGTTTAAAGTTACAACAAACGAGTAGTGTTAGAGTAATGATTTTGTGTAAAATTGGATAGCCAAACATAGATTCGATTTCAGACTACCGAAAACGAAAATTTCAAAATTGTATCGCATTCATCGTAATTGAAAATTACCCTTGCGAAAAATACTCGAAACTCTATTATACTGTACCGACAGTTCTTGTACATGCAAAATCTATATACACAAGTGGGTTGGCAGTGCTGCCCTCTCCCGATAGGTACGTTACTAGACACTTACCTTGCTCAGTTGGTCAAGTATTGTTCATGTAAGACCATTGCAGCAAAGATCTTTTAAGACCGTCCCAAAATTTTCGGCGATTTTGCCATGGCAAACTTTAAGGAGCAACGAGCCAACATGAAATTCTGTCTCCTGTTAAAGAAAACTGAGGCAGATTCAGTTTCAATGCCTCGGGAAGCTTATGGGAAAGGAGATTTAAGTTATGCAAGAATTTACGAGTGGTTTGAACGATCCAGAAGTGATCTAATGTCAAATGAAGATGAACCTCGTTTGGATCGCCCTTCAACGTCCAGATCGTCACAGAGCAATCGACGAATTAGATAAAATATCTGGAGTCCTGTAGTTCATGCCAAAGAATCCTAACTGAAGATTTGAATATGAGACGCGTTGCAGCAATGATTGTTCCACGGCTGGTTTTCGATGATCAGAAACCTCCTTAACCTCCCGTCGGGCGCAGCCCATCTGTGAGATCTGGCAGTCACTTTCTTCTTTGCCCTTTCGTGTGTATTACGAATGTTAACTCAAACTCCTTCCATAGTTTCCTAGCTGCAAATCACACTTCTCGATGTGGTGTCGATTTTTTTTTAAGTGCACTCCCTGGCTTTGTATGAGCCGCCCGGATCTGTCAGGTGCATTGCGCCTGATTACATCATTATTTTCACTTTTATATTTTGTTAGATTTCTTTTATTATTTGGTTTAATAAAAATTTTTTGGATCTCTACACTTGGTTTTTTATATTATTCAAAATTAACACATTTGGGTGTTAAATTATTGGTTTATACTAAATATTATTGCCAAAAATGTGACGCTTATTTTTGTTTGGAACATATTGAAATGATGAAGAAGATTTATAATGATTTACACTTAATATAGGCAGTTATTTGTAACTTTTCTTTGTAATTCACGTCCAATATTTTTGTTATATATAACTTTATGACTTTTACATGTGGTTTGTTTTCTGTATTCAAAATATTATTCAATACTAATTTATGTGTATTTTGTCCTTAAAACAGAAAAAAAATTGTCAATAGCTGGTTCTCATAAAAATATTCCAAATTTATTGTTTTACAACATAAAATGAGTTTCTTTGTGTAAATTTAGTTATTGCGATTAAAAACTAGTGTGAAATATGTAGTGTATTAATTAAAATGAGCCTCTTGTTGAATCTCCACCTCATTAAAATCTAAATTGTGTAAAAATTTTATATGGGATCTCTGTTGCATTGCGCCCGAATGTGTTTGGATTTAGACTGCGCCCGACGGAAAGTTAAACATCTACTTCTTTAAAAAAATAATTAACGATAGACGTAGCCAGCGATATGTAGCTAATTTGTTAGGAGTTACATATATAATTAACAATTAGTCGAACAGTTCAACGTTTTAATGAACTTGGAAGTTACTGTGGAACTCCAGGACAAAATCGTAAGAAGTCTACAGATGCAAGAGATGAGCGATATTCTATGCAAGTCGCCTTAAGAAACAAACATTCTACCAGTTTAGAGTTAAGCAGAGCCCAAGCAGCAGCTCGAAATGTAGCAATTTCTGAACGAACAGTCAGGAGAAGGTTTAATAAACAAGGATTGGACAATAGAAGACTCGCTATTGCACCACTGCTTACCAGAGAACCAGCACTGCAAATTATTTAGAGTTACTACGTTTTGCAAGAGAACACTTAAATTGGACCATTGACGACTGGAAGCGAGTTTTGATTTCAGACGAAGCAAGAGTTAATTCACCAGATAGACAATCTGACGGAGGCCAGGAGAGCGGTTCACCACTTGATCAATAGCATGCCCAGACGAGTAAAAGCAATGATAAGAGCTAGAGGAGGATCTACACGCTACTGAATTAAAATTCTTACGATTTAACTTCACCAATTTTTTTTCTAAAATGTTTCAACTTCATTGAATTTTACATTATTGGTCCTTTCGGTTATTTATTCATGTTTTTCCCGATAATACCATTCAAAACATCAGTTGAAATCATGTAACTATGATATCAGGTAGGTACTAAGTGTATTATTCAAGCATGCAGTGGCGAAGCGTCCATAAAGGCTGTAAGGCGCAGCCTACCCTATATATTTTAGATGGTAGACCCCTTTCTTATATTGCCACTTTACTTTGCCAGAATGATAAACATTTTCTATTTATATTATCATACATATTTCCATTTAAACTGAAGCAACCGACAGTGCGCAAGCCTTGGCCGGCCGCTGTCTGGGCTGTCGACAGCGAGCTCAGACAGCGGCTTGGTTTTAACGGACTTATAGAGATCCACGGTGCAGGGGAACAGAGGGGAGTACGCGAAAAATGACATGCAATTTAGCTAGCCTGATCGATCAGTTTGCATAATACAGTGGCTATAATATTGACCTGTCGTTACTCGTAGTGATTAGTGTTATTTTTAAGGATAATGGCGGCCCTAGACAGCACCAATTTAGTAGACTTTGGAATTAATAAGGGTGGTTATTTTAATAATGCATCTTTAGAAGATAAACTGAAAACTAAATACGAATATTTAATTATAAACTGAAATTATAAATTGAAAATGAAAGCGGCAAAACCTACCAATTTATTTCAAGAACTATAGATGTTGTTACAGAATATATATATATATATATATATATATATATATATATATATATATATATATATATATATATATATATATATATATATATATATACCTGTATACTGCATAAAAAATTAGCAGCCCCCCCCCCCCCTCCCTCGCTTAATTCAGGACAGCCTACCCTCAGTTTGAATCGACGCTTCACTACTGCAAGCACGATTTTTAAAATTAGGATATTGTCATGCCAGATTAGGAAAAATATCCTAATTTAATAATAATCATGCTTGAATAATACACCGATACAGCCTGACCTAAAAAATCAGTATTTCAGCCAAACAGGCTATACAAATTAATTCGCGATTTCGCAGATTCTTTAATGTGCCGCACAGCATATAATTCGTGGGCGGTTAAAAGAATTATCGATGCGAATACTATTTACTGTTGTCGAGTAAAATTTCATAATATTTTGCACAATGGCCGGATTTTATTAGCTGGCGGGGTATTTCGCAAGACCCCCTTTATAATATTTAATTCAATCCCAACTGAGATTAGAGTCAGAATATTTCGGTTTTAATGGTTGTTGGGGACCCGTTCTTCCACTACGAGCCGTTCATAATTTATTCGCATTCTTCCTGCCCTATGGAAATCTCTGTTTTCTATAGCTCCTCACCTAGTGGTTGGTAAATAAATATTATTCACGTTTTAATAGTATAATATATTATTGGCATTTAGATGTTTATAAATAATATAAATAATAAATATCGCAATTAGAGCGAGCGAAATGGTCTGGGTACCATAGACGTGCGTATAATAATAGGTACATACAAAATAACGTAAGTAATAATAAGTTGCAATTCATAATACATTGCCAGAATTGCCCTCTTAAGTAGCATTGTTACAAGTTGGATAAGATCGGTAAAAGATCAGCGGCATGCTTCCACAGTTGTTACGATAACGATGACACTGTATTTTTCTGTGACCTCACGGTAGTCTTTTTGGCAAGTGATATTCAGTTACATAAACTGAATAACTCCACACTACCCTAGTTTCTACAATACATAGACTGAAAACTCCCTAATCCAGCTACAAGATATGTTGACCAGATATATGTCCATATGACCAGATATACTAGACATATGACCAGATATATAACCAATGTCAACCACATTAGGGAAAGTTTTGTGTATCTCATTATAGGCGCAACTAACGCATGCGGATATTCAGTCGCAATTTTTTTAGAGCTACTTTAAAATCTAACAGTACTAGTGACTTCTAATAAAAAATGTGAAAAAAAAATGGTTATAAAAGCGCCTACTCGGAGAGATACGTTTAGACAACTTTTGAGACATACTTTTACCTCCTAAACCAGTTGTCAGAAGAAGGGATGCTTGGTTAAAAGTTACAACTTATTATGATACGTATTTTGGGGAACTACGATGTGTTATCTTTAGGTTTGATCCCAAAAAAAAGAAACGGCATACACGCAGTGCAGAACTTACTGCAACTACAAATCATACGAGATTATGTCCATTACATTAATATTAACTATTCCATCTTAATTACTGTAATAAATAAACTGGAACATATGGCTTATCAATACAAGAACAGTTTATGGTACTAGATGCTGTAAAAAAAGTTAATAACCACAACACATGAAATCAGTACTGTCATTAAAAACAAACTGCAAGATGTGTTTACGAAAAATCCTAGATACTATTCATTTCATCGCTCTTTTCCAAATAAAAAACTCTCTTATCGTGCCGATAAACGGAACAGTCTACCTGAGTCCGGTTATAAAAACAAGCCACGGTATGAGATAAGAGCCGTTTGGGATTTGTTATTTGGCAAATAGAGTTGAAATAAACTATACAGCCGTTTGGAACACAGTCTCATAAAGCAGTTGTACACAAACTATTCGGTGTTCAACTATTAATCGCGGCATGCTGACATCGTATGGTTTGTAGTTGATAGTCGTTAAATATTGACACCCTATCTTTGACAGAACACAAATGGTGCAAAGACTAATCTGAAATGTCAATAAAAGTGATTTCAGGTTTTATTTTTATCCCATTATGTATTTATTACACCTATAATTAGGTGATTTACGCACACTTACACGTTTTTTCGCGTAAATAGTAGAGTTGAACACCCATATTGTGTAACACATTTTCGTTCGTTTAGGTTATCGACTGTTAAAATAGTGGCAGTTATACTTCTTACACCCTGTATAACATGTGGCGTACATGTTATTGAAACTAAAATATGGCCATATATACGTTTATATAACTTGAATAATACTCCTGCAAGTGCCCATTCAAGGCGAATGGAAGATTTTTAAGACCGGGTCGCGGCATTAGATACCTCGTAAACCTGTGTTCGAGTGCAAGTTTCATAGGGCCAGGTGCCCCGCGTTGTCGTAAACGAGAACCGAATTCCACCGGCTATTTTATATATTTTATGAGTACAAGTGAACCCCGATCGATATGTAATTTTAGAATGAATACTGTATGGAATTCATTTAGTATTTTAATGAAACTCCGAAACGTTCTGTCAACACAGAATTTTCTGCTGCAATCCCAAATTGTAATCACGGCAATTAAATGCGAAATGGAAGGAAAATCGGATAGGGTGAGGCGACGGCCGGCGGCGGCAAGGAGGAGACGCTGTGGAAATTGCCCGGTAATTTGTTTCTTGAAAGGTCGGGAGTATGGCCCACCTGCTAGACAGTTGTTTCTCTAAATGAGTGGCGTAATTTTAAATAGAAAAAGACGCCGCCGCCGGCCAGCCGCCCCGTGGAAATGTTGGCCACCTGAATTATACTGGGCTTCAAAATATAACTTTTTTTCCTTCTTATAATTATGTGTGATTATTATGGATTTTAAGCTTCTGTATCAAACTATAGTAATAAGAATTATGTATCACGTATACTTTTTCTGTAATCGATTTCTTAAACAAAACGATTATTTTACTTAAAATTATAATCATAAATTTAATGATTGCGACAATATTTACAACAAAAGTTATAATTCATTCCTAAATACTAAAAGTCATTAAAATAATCTAACTAGTTGAATATTTTCCATAGGAGTTTCGCGGCGTAACGACCAACAAAAATTTGCCAGCATTACTTCTGACCATTTCCCGTTATATCGTCTCTCTATGTACAATATATCTTAATGAAACTTTTCTCAATGTTCATCCGATACTACACCAAGATTTTCGGGAAAGAAATCTAAGCGATACTCCACAAAATGAATTATAAGGGATGTGTTGCATTTCAGAGCTTTGTAAGAAGAAAAAAGTTCTCGGATGATTTCCTGGTAGTTTTCAGCTTTTTTAAGTTCTCGGATGATTTCCTGGTAGTTTTCAGCTTTTTTATTGCCAAGAAAATTATGACACACTTCTGCAAAAACAATCCATGCTCTTTTTTTTGCTTTATTCAGATTTATTTTAAAACTTACGTCCTTCATAAGCTCTCGTATTTGCGGGCCTACAAAGATTCCTTCTTTCAATTTTGCGTCGCTGATGCGGGAGAATTTTGTTTTAAGGTATTGAAAGCCTTCACCATCCTTGTTCATTGCTTTCACAATTTTTCATCAGACCCAGCTTTATATACAGTGGTGGGAGAAAAATTTTCACTTTGCACTAAAGTTTCTTCATTTACATTTTCGACAGCAGGGTTCAAACTCGCTCTTCGTGGCCAGTTTTTTACTACGTAGTGTTTATCTCTTGCTATTATTATCTTTCTTATCATGTATAAATTTTATACAAAACTTAACAAAAAAATCCGGTTTAAAACAGAAACAATCACTATACAACTTTTTAACATACTCAGCGCTATGGATCACAGCGAGAACTGTGATCTTCTATCAATTCAGATCTGTTTTGCAGATACGATGTGCAGATATGATTTAAATGAATTAAAGCAGCGTTAATGAAAAAACGAAACAACAAAAAATACTGAATTTTGAGAAATGAAAAAAAAATCATTTTAAAACAATATATATGTACATGATAGCAAAAAAATAGAAAACAGATGTACATTCAGCATGTTACAATGTTCATATTCATAATATTTTTATTTAAATGAGATATCGTTGCAGACCAGTGTTATATGTACAAGAGTCCTTTAGAAGAAACATACGTCAGTTTTGAGTTATTTTACTAATATTGAAAAATATTTTTTTGCTTTTTTTTTTTTTTTAAATTTCGTTTATACCATTTCTTTACGGTTAAAAAGCTGCAAGTTTCTATATACTTACTTTTAACAAAAAATTTATATGATAGATATTCTGCTAACTTCATCTGAAGTTAGCAGAACACTCAAAATTTTTTTAAAATCAAGAACGGTTACATGATCACTTTCACGATTAATTTACGGCTAATTAACGGGAAATAATAAGCCTGTGCATTCTTCCATTCTTCAAAAATGTTGAGCTAAGTTCATACTGATCGTAGTTTCCCATTTCAATCACCTGGTATTAACGGCTTTGTATTAAAATTACTTTTATGGTAAAAACTAACACCCACAACCTGCGATATGTATTTTAATTTACTGATAATCCAAGTATGTAGCATAGACGACAGGTAACCATAAGGTTCGAGCGTCATACTACAAACGATAACCGAATTTTACTTCGAAAAGTCGCTCTCCGAAAGTAGGTAATCTTAAGTGTACGGCAATGACTTCAGTGAAATAAAGATATCGAAGAGGTATATTGAACCGAACCGCATACTGAACAGATGGCTGGAAGTTTATAAAACCCTTAACGTAGAAGTATATAAACAGTTTACTAGATTAAGTTACTCGTTTATGTTACAAACTCGGTTACAAAGTAGAAAATTTATTTTAAATACTGTGCTTTCGTAAAGTGATGAATGAATTCATTAAAAATGCAACGAACAACGTTTGGGAAAAGCTGTCGGACCCCTCATTTTATTTTTATTTGCGTATTTTTTTTAAACATAATTTATATAGCCAGGGAAATTCGTGTAGAACAATCATTCCCAAAGTGGTCTATACCGACCCCTAGGGGTCGATATAGACCACTTTGGCAATGTGACTTCGGTCTACGGGGGGCCCATGTCAATAAAAAAAAATTGGGGAGATGTAAATGGGAGTCCACGAGAGTGGATCCCATTTAGGCAGGCCGTATCAAAATTTTGGTTTCCCGTAAATGTATTAATCGACCTAACACAGATAATACCTATGTAGGTACTTACGTAATACTTTCTAATAATAGATATGTATATAAAGTTCCCAATTATTATATGTATATTTCATAAAATTGTGCAAGCAGGCTACTCGCTTTGTAGTCGCAATACGTGTAACTTGTAAAAACTTGCACATTTGATGCCGGTAGTAACGCGTTACGTCCATATGCAATATTAGGAAAACAGGGGATCTACCGAAAATTGAAAAAATAGGCATGTGGTCTACGGAACAAAAAAGTTTGGGGGCCTCTGGTGTATAAGGTATGACGTCATCGATATTTTTTTCAATGGCAACTCCCTTGTTTTATTACGGAATGTAAAAAATCGTATTTTTTACATACGATTTTGCAATTTTAAAATACTAAACTTAATGGCAATGATTATTTAAAAAAATTACTAAATCAAATATTCCTATTATGCACCGTTGGCTACCTGACAGTAGCCAAGACGGTTAATAAATTATTTTTGAACATCATCAATAACTTCAGGAGGTATACGTTATATGTATTTCGTAAGTAACGTATGGTAGTAACGCGCATTGTGCGTTTTAAGTATCCCCACAAAAAGTAATCTAGAGGTATGAAATCTGGCGATCTGGCTGGCCACTCAATCGTTCCCCTTCTCCCTATCCAACGATTCGGGAACATCCGATCTAAATAAGCGCGGGCAGGTGCTGCATAATAAGGAGATGCACCGTCTTCTTGAAAAAAAGGTCATATCTCGGAAAATCAGGTTCCTCTACATCTGGATATAAGGTTATTAGTGCAGGAATAAAGTCATCTACGAGATCCAAATACCTTGCATCAATTAGGTTCACGCCAAAGAAATAGGGACCCAGAATTATTCCGTCAACTATGTAAACCATCATATCATACATTCATTTTCTGGGTTTTTGAAGTATGATATTCCATCATCCATCAAGGATTCTCAGTAACCCAATAACCGCAGTTTCGTCTATCGACATGGCTGTTCAAAACAAAGGTAGTCTCGTCATAACAAATGATGTTTTCTACGAGATTATTATCATTATTACATACCCGGTGCATTTGCTCCAGGAATTGATTTCGCCGATCTAAGTCTTCTTCAGACAGCTCATGAACAATGCATGCCTGATAAGGATGGTGCAATACTTTTTTAAGAGTTTTATATACTGTAGACTCCATCATCATCACTGCCATATTTAAATTAGAAGCCAATTGGTCAAGTGTTGAGTGATGATCTGATGATTTTCTTGCATTACCAACAAAGCTGATCGTCTTGTGATAATGAGGGTCGACCAGATTGAGGAAGATTACGAGCATGCCCAAATTCGCGCTATTTAGGCTCAACATTGCTTACTATGCTTTGGCTAATGAGTTGCCAATCAGGATGAGTTGCATTGAACAATTCAACTACTCTTCTTTGGATGCCCATCCTGTCTTCAAATTCAGTTATTCAATTCTTTCTCGTTCAGTTAATTTAACTGTTTTTTACAAAATGACAAAGTTACTATTCAATAAACACTTCAAATACACTGCTTTTGTCAAATATAATCTAGGAAATGTATTTAAAGATATAACTCCAACGCCAAAAATCTATTTACAACGACGACAAACAAATTACGATTCCAAGTGTTTATCTGACAAAAAAAAATTATCAGTCGCTGAGGCGACCTCTCTGTCGGGCAGCCAACGGTGCACAATTTGAACCTATTAATTTAATTGATTTTTTGAATAATCATTGCCATTAAATTTAGAATTTTGAAATTGCGCAATGGTTTTTCTTAATTTTTTTTATCCAACCTATAATCACACTGATATAATTATTACAGTAGGGTATGTACAAAAATATGCTCTTTCACATTCCGTAATAAAAGACGGAATTGTTATTAAAAAAATGCCGATGACGTCCTACACGAATCACCCTGTATATTTTAAGTACATTTTAAAAAAGGGGCGAGTAAAAATAAAATTTGACGGGTCCGAGATTTTTTCCTAAAAACTTATTCCTTGAATTTTCAACGAATTTATTGACTAGTTTCAAAGCTTTTGAGAAACTTTGAAACAGGTCCATGTACAAACATTTTTAAACTTGAAAATGTTAATTTCAATTGAAATATTAAAATGTTAGAACTACAGATATCTCGTATTAGTAAGTACACTCGTTAGGCGAATTTTCTGAAACTGGTGCCATAAACGATTTAGCTCGATAAGATAGATCTCAAGTTAGTGAGAACATTGCTTGAAGCATATTTCTTGAAATCGAAATATTGAATTATAGAAGATGCCTAATGCGATGCCTCAGGTAACCCGGCCATTATTAGTTGCATAGTATTTAAAGTATTTTTCGCTATTTTTAATAGCCCTTACATATTCTGGAAATCAGGATCACCGCCAAAACGACGAGATATTAGCAAAATCCAGTGCGGTAGCTTCCTTCGACTCGACCAACGATAGTTCGCCCGGAGTTTGAGTTAGTTTCGTGTTTGCGGTTGATAAACGTTGGACATAGACAAGATATACTGCTTCGCAAGGCAGTGATTACTAGAGGACGATTTAGTTAATTGGCAAGAGGAAAATGTGTCATCCCATTCCACGATTTGCAATAATTAGTTAGCGTTTGCATATGAACTCCGATAAAACAACGTTCTGCTCTCATGTGCTTTGGAGAATCGGCAATGCTGTGCGAAAATAAAATAGAGTACCTACAGCCGTCGGATTAAAATATTCACTAGGTTTCTATTTTAAGTCAGTACTTAAATTAGATTTCTAAAATTAGTCTTAATTCATTGTTTGAAGTACGTTAACTATAAATGCCATAATATCAGTATGCCAAAATAATTATTATTTTTATATCGTTTCTTTATATTCTTGCAGAAAAACATTGAACTGTTACGAATTTGTCGGAATTCACACAATTTATTGCGAATCATGCGAGACAACAGAAGTCAAGTCGATGTAGTGTACACGGGTTTCTCGAAAACATTTGACAAAGTGAAGCACAACATTTTGCTATCTAAATTGTAATTGTTTAGATTTAGTAGTGATCTATGTCTATTAACGCAATCGTACTTATCGCAACGTCAACTGCTTGTATCGTATATTAGTTTTAAATCAAAACATTCATCGCCGGTTCTGGTATGTCTCAAAGTCCTAATTTAAGGCCATTATTATTCATCATATTCATTAATGACTTTCCTGTAACCTACGTAAAAGACACACAGTGGCTTCAATTCAACGCATATTATAATACAGATAGATATAAAATACACAACACTAATTGTAAGAATAGCTATCAGACCACGAACATCAGTCGGACACCGTTTTGTGATTCTTCCGTTTCGTATTCCCTCTAACTGCCTTCCGTTAGTCCGCGTTGTCGTCGTAATCCTGCTTGTGTCAGCAACTTTTGACACACTGGCGGCATTCAGGGGGCGACGTATCTTACATACGTAACTCTTTCCTGTAATTTTACGAAAACTGTTGACGTTGTGTCAACTTGTGTGTGAATAATAAGCTTTCAACAAAAATAATTAAATGTATCTTCATTTACTCTAAAAACAGCCAATATTACATGATAATTCTCTTAATAATATAGTTTGAACTTGCTGTAAAATCCTCATTTACGTGTACTTTTTGATGACAAACTTTCATTCTCCAATAATATTTATCAAATAACTATGAATGCATATAATATATTAGGCTTTACAATATCCTTTTTTAACGTTGCCTCTTAAAAAGCTGATATATCTCATTACTGCACTCGAAGCTAGAATACTGTGACATTGTCTGGTATCCTTGGTATCAAATATACCTATATTAATCAACTTGAGAATATTCGGCGTCTTTTAATAATAATTTTAGCTTTTCGTATAGATCATATTTGCCCAATAGGGGGTTTGACTATACATTACTTCTACACAGATTTGACATGCAATCACTGGGTGCCAGAGTGATATTTACTAGTTTGTTTTTAATTGAAATACTTTAGTTAAATATTTCATAATCACCTGCATTCCTACATATGTTTAATATACCTGTTTGGTTCTCGAGTGGACACCGTGTCTAATTGTCGAATGCAAGACCGAATGTATTATTAAAGTCTCCAGCATTCTAAATATACCCAGTATTTGTGATTTGCGCAACTGTGCCTTGAATTAATCGTTGTGTTTAGGGAAACATCATTTTAGTTTACATTAATATATAATAATTATTACTTATATATTGTTATACTGTATTTGTTTATTACTTACATATTGTCACATACTGTTACTGTTTGTACGTATAATATTTATGTGAGTACATATATTGTTTAAGTTCTATTTTATTTTGTCCTGTAACTGGAATTAATTCTATTGGGCAATAACTGCATTATTATTATTATTACATTACACTCCAGTCTCCTCTCTTAAGTGGCTCTGATACTCACGGAGAAGGTGCTGGTGTTATCAGGAATCACTCCTCACGTCAGTGACGTTAGTGATTGATTATTGGGACGAGTCGTGTACCCTAAGTTGATGTAGTGGATCGAGAATTACGCATCTTCGTATTCTGCATTCGACAGGCCACCGTAATTTTAACAGTGTTCTGGATAGATTCTACAGAGTTCGCAGATTAAACCTCGATATTTTTATTTAAAATTTGTACCAAGATATCAAAAACTAAATTTATTTTGGTCAAAAGTGGTAGATGTTAAATCATTCTCAGAGCTAGTTTCGTGTAATTAGTGTAATAATCATAAAATTTCTTGTTTAATCAAATACGTCTTACTGACCGTTTCATTTCACAACCAAACCCAAATATTTACCAATCAATCTTTTAAAAAATAACCCCAATTCTTGTTGAAATAACCTTTGCAAATATCACAACGAAACATATTTCTAAACACGCGGCAGTCAGCAATGTGAAGTTTTTTCAGTTTCATCAAGAAAATAGAAACCCAAGATCAACTTCCGAATTGATCCAAAAAGCAAATTGCAGTATATTGCCCGAAAAATCTAGACAGCGTTATGAAAAAGAGTCCGATGCTTTTGTGCAATGCTGTTCCTCAAAAAACGTGTCTATCAACGCAATAAATGAAGATGTTGTAATTGCATATGTTGTAGATAGATTTAACAAAAAAATAAATCCCTTTGGTGCCATTATTCCATGCTAACCTCGACGCTCTCGATAATGAATAATATTTCCATTGACAAGTTTCCCAGACTAACTGCATATTTGAAGAACGATTTGGGAAAACCCAAGAAATCCCACGTTTTCTCCAGTGAACAGATTAACTCGTTCCTAAGCGAAGCCCCAAATGTTGATTTTGTTGTTAATGAAGTTAAATATTATACTGAAACATATTAAAAATCTGCAAAATTGTTAGTAATCATTGATCGAATTTGTTGTTTATTATATTTTGTCTTTTTTTGTCGTGCTTTTTGCTCTTAGAATTGGGATTGCAGGGGCTATAGAAGAGAAGAGTTAACTAAAATGAAAATTAAAAACATCGAAGAGGAAGGATCCATCCTAGTTGTCACCTTTCCTGATAACAAAAATCATACCACAGGACAATTAGTCCTATTCGAAAACGAACACGACAAAAAGTATGTTGACCTGCGAGCCGGCAGCATTTCATTGTTTACGAAAAATATGAAGCCTATTCATTGTTTGCGAAAAAGGAAAATGCAGCAGTCAGTCAGTAGGTATTAATGCAATTGGCAAAATCCGTTGTAAAATTGCCGAATATCTAAAATTAAAATGTCTACAAAATATTACGGGACATTGCTTAGCAGAACTTCTGCCATTTGTTAGTAAAAACAGGAGGTGAAAGGAGCTTGGAATGGAAGTAGAAAGGCCTTTAAAAATAGAGAAAGAAGAAATATCCAAAAGAAACCGTCATGCAACCCAAAAAAAAAATCAATAGAATATGATAAACTGTAGTAGGTATTTTGAAACTTTTTTAAAATTTAAGAAATTCTGAAAGAAACTCAAAGTTTAGTAAAATTTAATTACTGGATTTTATTTTAATACACTAGTGCGATAAAGTGGCAATTACCACACTAGAAATAGTGAGTGTAACTTTAGTTAACACACAGTCGTAGATAAAATAACTCTTTTATTTACATTTTCGAACAAATTATTATTGCGTTTTGAAAATATTTAGGTTAATATACAATAAGTTTTTCGTTTGTCTTCCTGTTGTATCCAAATTTAATGAAATTGACGCAGATTTTATTTACACCAACGCTTTTGAACTAGTCTTTATAATTCAACAATCATGTAGCCATCTTCTGGGCTACATGATTTTACATGGTCAATTTTGGCATTTCTCATATTTTAAGTCCTGTAACAAACATTTCAACAATTAACAAATGTCAAATATTTTTAAAGAAAATCCGAGTTTATTAAGCAAATAAAGCGTTTTCAAATAAATAGTTCCAACGAAGATCTACCACAATCTATTCTGGAGGAGGCAAAGATCGCAAATAATTATGATTCGTTTCTGTTATTCTGTTCTATCTTGTTCAGTTAATCGCCTGCAGACCATCGGTCCTTACTCGTATGTTATTTTAATGATGGAATTTGCTTATTTACAATTTTCACTAAAACCAAAATAGTTTCTATAGGTACTAAAAAAAATATTATTTAGTCGACATCAAGGTGAAAATTAAAATAACATTTTTAAATATACATTAAATATTTTCAAATTTGAGAACATAAAGGTGATGACAGTTTTAAACTGTATGTATGCTTGTGGATGTATTTAAATATAAGATACTTTTAATAACAGTATCTAAATTATCAAAACATCCTCAACACATCCCTGATGATTTACAGTGATGTACCTAATCATGGACGCAAAATGCCCCTTATAGTTTTCGCAATCGATGAACACAAAAAGTGTCTATTTTCGCGAATTTGTACTAAAATCTCGAGATAGATATGTAATGGTACCAGGCTTTGTATGTATTATTATAAAAGTTGTTTTCCGTTTCTGTACCACCTAGTCCAAGGTTTTAGTCAAAGGTTTTGGTTCATTACACAAGAATGTTATAAAAAAAGGCCAGGTAGGTGTTGCCTGGTCATCCTTTAGCAATTTCAGAATGAAATCGAACCGATACTATAGCTATATTTTAATGCAACGGATTTATTTCGACTGAAAAAAGAGTTGTTTATTTTAAATTCTAATCTTGTAACATTAATGCCAGATATTTAGTTACAACAATTATTATATGTTATAATCTTGTAACTCTACATCATGACTTAATTTCAAAACCAAGATAATCACTGAATAAATTAATTTCCTGATAAACATGTCACGATAAAAGCGACTCTTGAACTTAAAGGCCTTTGTTTCATGTTAAAAAGTGCATTTAATTACTGGTTTCTTTTATATAAAGCAATGAAGCCCTTGTTTGCTCTTAATTTAAATTTATCTACATATTCAACTCAGATACCTCCTTAATTCTTATCTCCTTAAAAAGGCCAACGAACTAAATAACCTAATGAAGTAATGAACAATTATATGAAATACGCTTCCGCTCAGGACCATGTTCTCAAGTTTTGATGAGATTATCAAATTAATAGCTATCACATACGTTCAAGTAAATGTCAATATAGGTAATCGAATTGATAGATAAATAATCGCCATATAATGTTTTACCTCGAATTTTACAAGCTGGATAACCATGAAATAAATATGGATATTTAAGAATAATAGCGATTTTGATCATGCTAAACGTAATAAATAAAAGTGAGAATACAGGCAAAACTTTATCTGAAGATAACGAACTGACTCAAAATCAATAACCAAATTATGTTTTATTGTATATATTATATAGATTTTATCTATACAGTATATTCTATACACTCATCATCCAAGTTTTTATATAAAAAATTGTTGTCAGTTAAAGTACGTTCCAGAAAAACGCCTTTTATTAACTTCATTTGGCAATTGTCGGTTTAATCATTTGATATTTATAGGTATGCATAAAAAACCGGTTTAACTGTATGTATAGAATTCTTTTTAGTAACGATCATTTTATATGAGAGTAAGCAAACGAATACCTAATTGGATTTAAATGCACAGAACCTTCTAATCTTCTGCACCGACAACGGTATATTATGCAATTTGAAATAAGAACGTTCCAAGGCCTTGAAGAATTGTTGCGTTATTCTTGAGAACTTTAATTTAATTGTCTAGTTCGCATAAGAAGCTCATAACGGAACAATCAAATAAAAATTAAACAAACACTTACCTGCTGAAGTAGATGGTAGAAACGAAATTAAACATAAGATACACAATTTATATTTAAATCCTAAAGACTTTGGTTCCTCTTGTTCGATATTAATAAAAGGTATTCTTTGTTTACACATAACCATGATGTATGTTTTTAACTGAACAGACACAACTTTTAATCATCCAGCTGAATATTTTCACTCATGTTTGAATTATAATTCACTCTCAACACCAACTTCATTTTAAAATCACGCCGCGTGAAATAATGAAAAAGTTTAGAAGACACCTGTGGATGCTGCGATCAAACACACCGTTAACTTTTCACCTTCATATTTTTCGATCTTAATAATTTCAGACAACCTTCGATATATTTCCCTTCGACGCGAATCGCAACTCGTAGTAATTTATTTCGAATAGTTTACCCGTAAAAAATTATTAACAGATAAACAGACGTTACCGCAGACACACCGAAGACAGCGGCACACGTCGTAAATGCAAGTTTGAGAAGTGCATGTTTTCTGTTGAAAGTTTTCGCGCTTGCGCCGACGCTCAGGTGAGAAAGTCGAATGCCCAATAAAATATTTAGGCGAACCGCGGGACATCTACAGGGCAGGTGTCGAAACTATTTGAAAACGGCGTGGTGCCCGCTGAACATATTTGATGTACACAAATCCAGTGTCGTACAATTTTAATAAAATAAAAAATGTCATAAAAGTTTATACAACGAGATTTATAACTAATATACTTCTCGATACTTTTATAATTGTCCTTGATTATATAAAAATACAATATTAATAGTTGTATGGTAGATAGGTCAATTTAATTGCAGACAGACTGCTTTGAGATATATTCAATTTCAAGTTCTTTGTATTATGATTATGACTAGTTACTATAATTTATAACAAGTGAATAATATAATTAACGAAAAATACAAATTGGCATTATTACTCATTGATATTAGATATAATTAAATTTAGAATTAAATTATGGCATTTGTTGCTTGCAGTGTCAAAATTGTAGTATACTTCTTTCATACGTATTTTAAAATATGAATGTTTACACTTGGTTGATTAAATATCTAATTAACACATCTAAGTAGTTTTGCAGGACAATTTCAAGGTGTTTGTATTACTTTTTTTATATTTTTTTTCTAGCATATGAAATGAAAATCAATTAACAGTATGTGATAGTATGTTGGTTTTACATACCTCTTTTGAAACAAAAAGGTTTGATTGTTAAGCTATTAAATATGAATCCAATAAGGTATAACAATATTTCATACTTCATTTTGTGTAGTTCTAAGAATCATTTATTTAAAACTTTCACCCTAAAAATATTTAATATTTTTCAGTTTATGCTGAATACTTGCCCAAAGATCAGTTACTTATATGACATAGACACTTGCTTTTGTCGACAAATTATGTGAAATATTGTAAGATTATATCTAGTTAGTCGCATATGACTAACGCAGTTAGCGTGACATACATAACACATTTTTTTCATCTTGCACTGCACTTTTATTCAAAAGAGAAAGAATAATTTTACTACACCATTTTCACATTACAATAAACAAATAGCAGGCTCTCTTTAAGAATTGTTGGATGTGACACGATTCTGACCATCTAGAATATCCTTACATCCAAATTGAATATTAAGGAGTTCCGACCTAACTCTAATTAATATTGAAAGATTTGAAATGCTAATATTTGTGTACATAACTCATTGCAATGGCAATATAAAATTATTTTTACTATATTGAAAAATCTAAAATGTAATGTGCAATGGTAATGAAAACAAAAAACAGTAATTTTGTTAATAAAGTTTATTAAATAAATTTACATTAGAAGAAAAATCCGAGGGTATGCCCCGAGGTGTTTCGTTCTCGCTTCTTCATTATCCATGATACGTCCGCTTGTCGTCAGTACCACATACCTGAAAAAATTGAGCATATAAATTAATTTAAATTATATGAACCCATTTAAATATATAAGTAATGTATAGGAATTCTTATACATAATACAATTGACTGAATAAATGTAAGCTCATGTAATATAAATTTATTTATCAAGATTGATTTAACAACTTGAATACCTTAGCATGGGAGAGATATTATACCTGATGATATTTCAGGTGGGGAGGGTATGTATATTACAGCCTGTTCGGATTTCGCGTTGCTAGGGTCAGTAGCGCCATGTCCAAGTGAGAATTTCCACAATCATCCGAAATTTTAACCGAATTACATGCACAGTATGAGAATACGACAATATCAAAAACCTTTAATGTATGGGTGGTCCAAAAATGTTCAAGGAAGGGTGTGGAGCTGTGGAGAATGAGTTACAAGAGGCGTCCAAGGGCAAGTGGGATGCATAACAAAATTCAAACAATCTCTGAGGTCTTTGAAGGAGATCGACAACGCCTGATGGTTGACAATATTGCTGTTACACTGAATCAGCATTCAGAAGAGGAATTCTGCTGCACGACAATCCCCAGCTAGTACCCCATATATCCATTTTCACTGGAGACAAACTGATATAATTCTGCCGGGCAATCTTGGAACATCATTCGAACAGCATCAATTTATTGTGATATGATTATCATTTGTTTGGACTCATGAATGAAGCAATGGGTGGACGTCGATTTGGGAGCGACAACGAAGTGGAGGAGTTTATGCGAAACTGGGCCCTGACTGCCTCAATATTTTTAAAAAGGGATAAAATCATTTCCCAAGCATTGGCCCAAATGACAAATATCAAATGTCTGACAAAACCTGAGTTGACAAAAATTAGTTAGAAGAATTTACTGTTTGTACTTAAATTCTACATCTTGGCAAAGAAATGTTAAACATTATATATTAAACTAGGAAATAATCGCAAATATCCTATAAATGTCCTAATCGATACGAGTAATGGGTATACAAACTTAGGGGAGATCACCCCACATTTGTTAATCCGTTAAATTAACAATAATCTTTCCACTATTGTAGTTATCCACAATTTCGAGCTCCCCAATGTATTCATAAGCATCGCTTCAGTAAGTAAGGACTTCAAAGCATTGCTTAATACATTTACACAAACCATGGCTAAAAATAAAATTATTCGAGAATTATAATTAAAAACAACTTTTTTATTCATTATTGTACAATTTCAAACCCCTTGGTGGTAATTGTACAGATGTAATAAAGTTTTGAAAATGCCTACAAAATTTTTTCTACCCCCCCATTTTCGAGGGCGCTGAACACGAATCTGGTTTTAGTTTCATCCGCTCGGACACAGTTTTCGAGAAAATGGATTTTCCATTTTCCGCAATACATGTCACTTTTCTTATCAAATAATTTTCAGTTCACACTACGCAGGTAGCTGATATTAATACCAGTAGATGCTACAACCTACAACACTTCCTTTATACATATCATATATTAAACCGTCATAAAGCCTATTATTCATTACTATTTTCTTAATTTTCTTCAAATGATTACAATTTCGATACAATTGTCGTCCATTGTAATATTTTTAATCGTACGCCCTCTATATGAAACCACATGTACTGATTAGTATACGGGGAGCTCCAAAAGTTAATTATGAATATTAACAACTAAATACCCTGTTATTTTGAAAGAACTTAACCTAACCTAGCCTAACTTAACTGTCTACTTATTATGGTTAGGTTAGGTTAGATTGAAAATGGTTCTGGTGTGGATATGGATTTTTTCTGCCCAGTTATCTATATTGTGGAAATAAATAATTTTGTTTCCAATGAAGGTTACCATCATTGTTTAAACAAAATGTGAGTTTTTATTGATTTCTGTAAGGAACCATTTAAAGAAATTTAACCAGGGTATGAAATCTTGTGCAGCATGTGAATCTTCTGAAAATTGTACGGGTACAGTAACTACTTTTGCAAAACTCTGTATACAATACAATGGAACACCTGAATTGGATGGAATATGCTTCCGATACTACGTGTAGGGTTTTCGTTGGCAATGTTTAGGATCTGTTTCTTAATATTTACCGGAATTTGTCATTGTTTACCGCGATTTGCAAATTGGAGACCGACGCTGCCAGTGTCTTAAGATATAAAAATTCGTCCATTCGGTAAACGTCTTAATTATTTTGAGAATGAAATTTTCAAAATAATTAAAACGTTTACTTCCATAAATCCTGCATCTTTGGCTTTTATTTTTGTTCATAATGTATTATGGACACCTAATTATACCTATAATTAGGAGATTTACAATTTATTTTCTCGTTAATGGTAGAGTTGAGCATTCATGCTTTATGACATGATACTTTTTCCAATTCTACATACATACCGGAACCTGTGCTATATCGAAAAAATAACCTTTGTTGTTTTTACTGTCTAGAAGAATTCTGTGGCTTTTAAGTAATCTGTGATTGTTTATTTACAAATGGTGGAATTGGTAACTTGCATATTGCATGTTTTAAATCGATAATCAGTTTCAAAACTTGTGAAATATAATTTACTTCAAAATGTCTGAAATAGAAGAAAAATTTGTTGATGATGATAAAATATCAGCTTCAAAGAAATTATGTTTAAAACTGCAAGGCCATTATCCAAAGATGAGAAAAATGGCTTATATTGATATGGAAACCTTTTTTTCAAACACAGAAACCGAATTTACGAACGACCAATTACGTGATATATTCTGTGAAATACATATATATATTTTAAATGGATTAAGAGACAGCAGCGAAGCTGTAAGAGAGCAAGCGATTTGCTTTGTAAACTATCTCATTATTGAAAAACTACCTTTAAATGATTTTTATTTGACTTATGTATTTCCTGTATTAGTAGAAAGAATAGGAAGTGTGGAAATAATTGAAGAATCGGAAGAAATTAGACTTCAATTATTAAAATTACTGCATGCCATAATATTGAAATATACAAATACAGCCCAGTTAAAACCGTTTTTGAGTGAATGTGTCTTAATACTCAGGCAAACGGTAGCCGATAGAGACCCAGCGATTAAACGGTATAGTTGTCAAGTTATCATAGATCTGGCCAAAGGATTACCAAGAGACTTCCATATGGAAGCAGAAATTTTAATAAAACCTCTTTTACCATGCCTTGGGCAACATTACTATAAAACACGACTTGCAGCTATCGACGCAATTGGTGAGATAATTATGCATAGCACCTATAAAGGTCTATGTGAAGTGGCCATCCCCTTGGCAGAAAAATTATTTGATGAAATTCCGATTGTTAGGCGAACAGTTGCAAAGGTTGCGGCAAGATGGCTTTTGGAATACAGAGATCGTTACTCTTTTTTTCATGTCATTTTACCATTGCTTCTTACTGGCTTAACTGATGAAATACTGGAGACTCGAGCAGTATCTGAAGACTTATGGAAGGAAGTTGGCTTGCAATACCTACAAGAAAATGAAAAAGATTTAAAAGATGAAATAGACTTTTTAACTGAACCACCGAAGTATTATCCTGCCATGATGAAACGTCCAAATCTAGGCTGTCGTGTTTTGATAAAAAGGAATATTAGTAAATTAGCTGGTCCCATATGTAGAGAGTTGACCAGTTGGCAGGAAGGTATTCGAGGTCGAAGTAGCCAGTTATTATGTGTACTAGTGTTACATGCTGAAGAAGGATTAACACAAAGTCTCCAAGACTTATTACCAGCTATGTATTCAGTAGCTAGAGATGATGATTCTAGGGTGGTAGAGAACATTATTGAAGCCAGTGAGATCATTGGACATTTTATACCGTGTGCAACGTGGTCTAAGTTGGTTATACCTGCAATTGAGGATGATCCACATTATGGTCATATAACAGTCCTAGCTGCATTAATCAAAGGATCTCCTAATGAATATATCGCAGAATATGTTGAAGAGATTAGTAAATTATTGGCAGAAGATTTTATTTGTTGCACTCGAAAGAAAAAATTTCAATTACAACTTGCGAAGTGTGTTACGGTTCTATCAAAAAAACATGAAAAAGGAACCGAGAATTTCACAGGCTACTGTCTTTTTAAAATAATTGTTACATTAATATCATTACGAATGTTAGACATAGATGAAGAAATATTTTTAAATGCACTAGAAGATATTCGAATATCATTAAAATTAAATGATAAGAAAGACTTATGGAAACTTTACTTGGGTGACCTATTGGAACATATTAACGTTAATCCAAAAATGTGGACAACCATTAGTGAAGGAGCTTGTATCCTCTTTGCTATTCTTTCTCACTCAGAAGAAGCTTTTGGACAAAACTTGGAGGTCATTGCAGATATTCTAACTGAATTAGTAGATAGCGAAAGTGATGCAGAAGTTAGATTAAAAACATTTTATATGCTCTCAAACACATTAGAGAAGAAGAGTATAATTTTCAGAGATGCTATTAATCTAACATCATTTTTGGAAAAACTGATAAGAGACATAATGGTCCCATCGTTAGTATGGCACCCCGGATCATCTGCCGAAGCAGTACGCACAATGGCTGCCACGTGTCTTAAACATACCCTAATGGTAGGCCCAGGGGTAGATTTGTTTTCGTCAGATATCCTATTGGCAGAATTAAAAGAAAAGTTGTTACCGTTACTTATATCATTATTAGAAGATGCATCATATCACAGCAGGCAAATTGCCATAGAATGTTTACTATTATTGAAGGAAAATTGTTACCAAAAAGGTATATGGTTTATTGAAGATTTAACCAAAGTATATCCTGAGATTTTGAGGAGAGTAGACGATCCTATTGAAAAAGTCAGATTATGTGCTTTACAGAATATGTCGCCCTTATTCAAAAACTGTCCCGAAACATTTACACAAAACCATTATAAAGGTCATCATGAACTCATTTTGGATACGCTTTTCACGCATTTTGATGATGATGATGTTGGCGTTCAAGATATTATTTTTGAATTTTTTATATCGATGGCACATATTAATAGATCTGAATTATTGAACAAAACCGAGATGCATAAACCTTTCCTGAGAAATCAAAAGGGGTGTGAAAAGATTTTACGATTTTTAGATGATTCATGAATTGAATAAATTATATACGGTTTGTATAATTGTGTACCTTGTTATAGTTATTTTCTATTTAACATGGTTGTAGTCAGAAGTACACTAATAAAAATTGTATCAAAATAAGGTGAAAATAAGAATGAAAAGGTATATAAAAGTTTCCATAGTTAGTCTTTTCTTTACACCTTCAGATTTTCAGATATCGTACAGTTTATACAGAGAAATCACAGAAAATATTAACAGGTTTATTAGCACTTCAGAATAAGCTGGGTGTATTAAATAGAAAAAGAATAATACATTTCAGTTTATTTCTGCTCAAGTTTATTTAATACAAAAGGAAAACAGCTGTTAGTACATTTACAATATTTTAAATTCAACATTTATTAAAAATAAATAGTTCTGTCTTATTTGAATCATTAAATCTTGGTGTTCAGCAAGTAACTCCATTTTTGAGAAATAAGTGCAGCATATTAATATAGCATTGTATAGCATATTAATAGAGCGGATAATGCTTAATAACTGCTAGTATTGATATTGAGCAAGAGATTAATTGTAAATAAGTCATTTGATCTGATTAATGTTACAGTCCATCCAAAACTATTTAAAAATTAGTAAAACTACATAAATTAAAACAATCTATTTCCTTTCAAAATGAAAATTTATGAAGGGATTCATAACGAGAAAGATATTGTCATATACATATTTTGAGCATATATTTTTATATGTTAATATATATTTCAGTTCCTGTATTTGTCATTGTTTTCCAAATTATAGAATTTGGTTATTTTAAATTAACCATACATTCTAGAATCATGTCTAAAATTTGACAGTATTGTATAAATATAAGAATTGATTTCAATTCCACAAATACTCTGAAAAAAAGTATACGAAACCAACATCAAGTATACCAAATATTTTTTTACGCCATACCAACAAATTTTGGCAAATATAAGAATATTTGTTTTGCACATATACTACAGAGGTTAGAAGAAAATATATTGTTGCCATAAATGTATATAAACATATTTCTATAATAAAGATTTCAATGAGGACATTTGATTTTTAAATGTAAATAAAACAAGTTATGTGTGAGATATCCACTCAATTAATTTTCTTTGAGAGAATATTTTATATGGAATTAACGTCATTCAAATGTCGGCCACGGCTTTGCTTGGTGACACGTATTCGGGAGGTCCGATTTTCGATGACTGTCGCATAAATCTGGCTGAATTTGCTGGATGGCATTCGTTATGTTGACTCTGAGGGCATCGATTGTTTGCTGTTTATTCGCATAGACCTACGATTTAAGATAGCCCCAAAGGAAGAAGTCTAAAGGCGTTAAATCGCACGATCTCGGTGGCCAATTTAAGTCTTCGCTGCGCGAGATAACCGTGCCCTTAAATCGCTCGTGCAGAATATTCATCATTACATGCGCTGTGTGGTACGTAGCGCCGTCCTGTTAAAACCACATATCTTCGGTATCCATGTCATCTAGTTTAGGCCACAAGAAGTTGTTTATTATCGATCTGTAGCGCTCGCCGTTGACGGTTATGGCAATGCCAGTTCCGTTTTGGAAGAAGTACAGACCGATGATTCCGCAGACCAAAATCCGCACCAAACTGACTTTCTCGGGATGCATTTGGTGCTGGTGTATCACGTGTTGATTTGGATTGGTATCGTACCAAATCTGACAATTTTGTTTGTTCGCATATCCATTCATCCAAAAATGGGCTGCGTAGCTAGATGATTTTTTTTGGCGAAACTTGGGTCAACTTCCAACTGCTCAAGAGCCCAATCAGCGAACACATGGCGTTGTTTGTAATCAAGTTCCTGGGTCAGTTGGATTTTATAGGGTACAGACCCAAGCCTCGACGCAAAATTTACCAAGTTGAAGTCGCAGAAAGGCTATGTTCTTGTGAACGACAAGAAATTGACGGCCTCGGGTTTTCCCGTACACTCGCACGCACAGCAGCGATGTTTTCAGCAGACCTTGCGCTTCGGTGACGTACGGGTGTTAGCTGATTATTTATCAAACCGGTGGAGTCGAATTTGGCCACCAAACGTCGAATAGTAGACTAGGGGACGGTTGTGACTAGGATAAAAAGCACATAATGCGCAGAACGTTTCCTCGAACGAAGTACTGATTTTGAAAATAGAATTTGATGATTGGCACACGTTGTTGAACGCTATAACCGTCCATGGTGATTTGCTATACACTACTGAACAGTTTACAAACAAATTTGACAGATGTTGCTTTAAAAACATGGCCGCTATATCCTAACAAATTTCGTCCCTATTGAAAGACCCTGTATAATCTTATAGTCTTCTTGGCTATAGAATATAATAAAGTATATCATATTAATCTGTTTTACGCAACATTTGTGCTTACCTCCACTTGATTCTCTAGTTATAGTAGGTGAATAATAATTCGTGATCAAAGAATATCAATGAAAACATAAATATAAATAATGTTGTGTTTCTAATACTTGTATGATGGAGAATAAAGTTGTCACCAGACAATTGGAGGAAATTAAGTATGGTATTCAGCGATCAAATATACTTTTCTATAGTTATATTTAATGAAAATTTATAAAAATCGCAATTACAATTTTTAAGTTAACAAAATATAATTCAAGATTATTCAATGAATATTAAGCCATTTCATACACTTCATAAGTATAATTAAAGCTGCCTACTATCAGTGGTGTTACACTCTGATTACTCGGCGGCAGCTGAGATCGCGTAGACTTACTTAGAGATATTTGAATTGATGTATGTAGATTAGATACAAGCAATTCAGTTTAGTTTTGCCATTGTGTTTGCATATCTGTTTGTTTGCATCTTGTTGATCTTATCTTTGTGACATCCTCTAACACAAATATATAATGCAATAGTTACTTTATATAATATAAATATACTAGACTATGAGGAGAGGTAGCATATGAGGTTTATATGGGAAGTTCCTGATTTAAAATATGATGTGTCCTCACATAAAGTTTGGTTTATAATGGAAGATTGTAAGTAAATAAGTGACAAGTACGTAGGAAAAAAATGGAAGAAAACACATGCAAAATGTCAAAATGCATTGATATGTTCTTACTTCCAATTTATTGAATTCAAATTATATTTTAACTATCATGCAAATGTAATTTTCACTTAAAGATAATTGTTTTGTTGTACCTTGTGGTCCATAGATAATGATTAAATTACCTACTTTTCCATGTAACGAGTGTTAAATATTAGTCAACCCTTTAAATTTTTAACAAGAATGAGTGTGTGTGTTACTTCATTTGAAAGGGTTTTTAATTCTCTATTCAGTAGTTTTTTTTTTTTAATTTTGGATATCCTTCATTAAGAAACTTAAATTAAAAGTAGTTAAATATTAAATCACATTAGTATTAAATATGTAAAGTAAAACATTTGTTACTTATTTTGCTATATTTATAGAAACCCTTGATTCATTATGAAGTTGATGTGACATACCTTAATTATTTTAAATTAAGAGTTAAGGGGTGATTTGATAACGAAGTTCTACTTCAGTAGACGATATAGTGCTGATTATAGAAAAAAATACTGAAAAACTCCAGAAACCAATCAAATCACTCTAGAAACGATAAAAAATAATTTAAAAGTATATCAATAATTCCTCTTTTGTTAGGAAGTAATCAGTTCTCAGTTTTTAAAATTCCATGTACCAGAAAATTATCAGAAAAGAAAAATAAAACAATTTTAGATAATAAAGAATTAAATATCATTTCAAACGGAATATCACAGGCAACCTTCAAATAATAATTTAACGGTGTGTGGTTCCCAGGGAGCTTGATGCACAAAATTCTGCTGAAATGTTATCTTAGAATTAAACATCGCCATGTTCTAGGATTTTACTTAAAAACCGTAAATTATGTAAAAAATATAGTATAAAACATTAAAAATATACAGGGTGTAACAAGTAGATATACACGACTACCTATTGTGTTTCATCCATATGTTGGGTATCATAATATTAATGTATAGAACAGCTATTTAGCCGCAAAAATGAGTGATGTTAGCGTCGTACTGCATAATTGAATAAAAGGTATAATAAAAACTAAAAGTGGACATATTGTCGAATTACTGTCTACCTCAATCTGAGTTTGAATTCCAACTCCGGCATGTTGATATCGGAGGCAATGGCTGTTATCAGTTTTCTTTGTAACCTTTCATGTTTCATAATATGAACAAATTAGGGTACATCTAAGTATCATTTATACATCTTTTTTAATGTAAAATAAGTACCCTATTCTATCGAATATATACCACCAATCGCTTCACTCACTTTTTTTCTGAATATTAATTGTTAGTAAGAGTGCAAGCTAAACCTAAAACTTGTGCTGTTCCTCCACCAAGCTGGTTCGATGCCGTGGCAATCTTAGACCTTTTTTTAAAACATTTTATGGAAACATTTCAATAGAATGTTAATTTATGTATTTATTGACAACTATACATAGGGAAATTATTTTCAAATATATAATTTCACTAATACTACAATTTCATGTTTATTGAAGTATACCTAACATGTATACATATATGAAGAAATTATTTTCATATATATTATTCACTAAACACTAGATATTTTAATACTTCTCCGTGATTCTCTTCTTCATAACCATCGTCAAGACCTGGCTCATTTGATTGGAATTTTAATACAATATCCTCTGGTAAATGCTCTACTCCTGCATAAAAAACTTTTTAAATCGGTATTTAAATGGTTTTTAATAGCCCTTAAGCGTCAATTACATGCGACAAGTTTACTAAAGCACCAATTACATGGGGCGAGTTTACTAACTACTCGCTGGCTAGTAAACTCGCCAGAGAGTGAGCTTATTGCAACTAGCGCTTCGCAGGGATAATCTCACATAGCTTGTAAACTCGCTCACTAGTAGTTGTCAGCTGGTTGTCAAAAGTCACATTTATTTTTTCTATTTCTTCAGTTCAGTGATTTTGTGCTTTTAAAAATGAAATGGAACGCTAAATGCATCACTGATTTTTTATTAATTTATGAAGATTTTCCATTGCTATGGAACATTAAAAATGGAAAAAATTACTTAAATGTAAAATTAAAGAATCTTTGTTTGAAGAACTTTACAAACGACTTAAAGAAAAAGGGTTTGTTGAGGATATCAATATAAAGCAGCTCAAGACAAAAATAAAAACAATAGAGGACGTGTACAGACAAGAAATAAATAAAATAGAAAAAAGCAAAAAAGTAGCACCTCCCCGATGATACATATTTGCCCAAGCTTTCATGGTTTAACTCTGCCCACTTTTTACGGGAATTTCTGTCGACAAGAAACAGCAAATCAAATTTAGTAAGTATATTCAATTATTTTGTGTTAGTAATTAATGTTTACAAAATAATTAGGTATAGGTAGGTACAGAATGTTATTCAGAATTAATTTCATTAAAACCAATGTTTCCCGATATTCCGGCTTTCTGCCACTGCCATGGTAAAGGATTTTCTTTTATAAAGTATTCGGTGAACGACTTTCGTACATCTTCGCGGCCCATTTGTAGTTATTGCTACCCTGTTTTTGAACAGACAGCAGATTTGTCACATTATCTCTCCATTGTCCAGGTATAATATCTCCAGTGTTATAATTTTCTCTATAACTGCATTACCAGAAATGTATAAGTAGGGTTTTGTCTTGCGCAGGTAGTTATGAAGGCTACATGCAGCCCAAATAAGTTCATCAATGGTATCTGGTTTCAATTCTATTGGTCTTAAAAAAAAAACCGAATCTCCACACAAGAATGCCGAAGGCATTCTCGACAACTCTTCGTGCACGGGATAACCCATAATTAAATATGTTCTCGATATCAGACAGGCCAGTTTTGCAATATGGCTTCATTAAATTTGTCCTTAGAGGAAACGCATCATCTCCGATAAGTACAGTATCTTGACCCATCCCAAGAGTATTGTTTTCCATGGCAATGTTCAATGACCTATCTCTGAATATTGCACTGTCGCTTGCTCGTCCATTTGCCCCAACATCGATGTACAAAAACTGATAATTAGCGTCAACCAACGCGAACAGTATAATTCTGTGTTCTTTTGTAATTATAAAATTCCGAACCAGAGTTTGGAGGTCCCTTAATGACGACATACTTCCCGTCCAACGCTCCTCCATCTTCGAAAATTCCAGTATCTAAAACAATTATTTTCAACCTCTTTCCATTCATCGCGCGTCTTGGGCACCTACAAAAAATAATAAAATAAGAATAAATAAATAAATATGTGGAATACAAAAGTTGATTGACTAAATTTCATTTTGTTTCAGGATGATACTGTTAGTGTAAAGACAAACGAAAATGAAATGGAGGAATCCTACTTTACTGAAGAGTTTACAGAAAAAAATTCCTACATCGAAGGTGGTAGCGGCACAAGTGGTATAAAATCTCCAACTAATAACGTTCGGAAAGAAATATAGCCACCACCAAAGCCAACTAAAAAGTTAAAAGGACCCGTCTCAACAAGAGTCGAAGAGGCATTTCAGAGGTTAGATGATATTGCTCAAAGTACGGCTGAGGACAAGCCGTATGATCATTTTGGAAAATATGTTGGTGCCGAGCTTCATAGCTTACCAAATCAGCAAGCCTTATTATTGCAGCAAGATATTTAGAACAGCATTACCAATTATAAGCTGTCTTGTTTGGAGTCCTCCAGTTATAATCGCTATAAGCAACAAATTTCTAGTATTCCTTCTTCAAAACCATCTTCTGCTAGTTCAAGTTCTTATGGCATCCCAAACTGTCACTGTTGAGACAACTGGTAACGTGATCGTATATCATGTGAACGAAAACATTTTGAACCAAGCAATCTTTATTAGCGAAATAACTGAGTAATTGCTAACATAACTTAATTACTAACTTCTTTTTATTCAAGCGAAAAAATGTATATAAACCCATAAGTATTTATGTAAGATTTAATTTTACTTATCGTTATAAAATCTTTCAAGAGGTGTTTAATTGCAGTTAGCATCTCAGGTAAAAACGATGATGTAGTAGGTTCAGGAACTCGAAACAAGTATGATAGACTAATTAACGAATCCAACCATACACAATAAATCATCAAACTGGGTATCATCCATTCTCAACATATTGCGGTAGGCTTTAGGATCTTCCCCTTTTAACTCTCAATTGGATGCACAATATTTCTCTCTTGTTGCTACCCAGTCTTTCACCCACACTTTTCTAGTTTTCTTCTTCATCTTTTTTCCATTAATTCGTTTTTAATTGCCATGGCAACAATAACAACTGCCCGAACTATTTCAGATGACATTTTTGCTCAGAAAACAATGGACAACTAGCAGTTCAATAGACAAATTACTAATCACACACAGCAAGTTTACAGGCCGGATAGTAAAATAAGCCGACGAATAGCGAGTAAAGTAGCTGGGTCTTGAACTTTACTCGCTGGGATCAAACAAGTGGCTAGTTTACTAGCCAACTTTATTATACGGAGCCAGTTTACTAGCAGATTGTAAACTAGCCAGCGAGTAGCTAGTAAACTCGCTCCATGTAATTGACGCTTTACATATTCTGTAAATCAGGATCACCACCAAAACGACGGCATATTAGCGAAATCCAGTGCGCCAACTTCTTTTTACTCGACCAACGAACTATCGTTCGCCCGGAGTTTTGAGTTATTTCGTGTTTGCGGTTGATAAACATTGGACATAGGATTACTACATGGATTACTACAGGCCAATTTAGTTAATCGGTCAGAGGAAAATGTGTCATCCCATTCCACGATTTGTAATAATTGGTTGGCAGTGTAGAGTTTGCACTTCAACTCCTATAAGACAACGTTCTGCTCTCATCTGCTTAAGAGAATCGGCAATGTTGTGCGAAAATAAAATAAAGTACCTACATTTTATGTGTGTACTTTGTTATAGGTATTTTCTATTTAATATGGCTATAGTCAAAAGTACACAAAAAAAATTGTATGAAAATCAGGTGACATTAAGGTACGCTATCACCACTAATTTTTAATCTGTACATCGAAGAGGCGATTAATGTGGTAAAAGATAGAGTGGATTTCG
This sequence comes from Rosalia funebris, assembly GCA_037954035.1. Lineage (NCBI taxonomy): Eukaryota > Metazoa > Arthropoda > Insecta > Coleoptera > Cerambycidae > Rosalia > Rosalia funebris. The sequence goes on from JAZFAV010000007.1 coordinate 40,212,976, forward strand.
AGATTAAAGTACAGGGACAGAAACTAAAAATGCTGAGATTCGCGGATGATATAGCAGTATTAGCATCTAGTAAGGAGGAACTAGAATCAGCATTGAACGAAATGGAGGCAGTGTTGACAGAGGAATACGGAATGAGGGCGCGAGAGCAGAGCAAAAACGAAAGTACAAATTAATAATGAAAGATTGGAGGAAGTTAAAGACTTCACTTATTTAGGAAGTAAAATAAATTGGGATGGAAGAAGCGATAAAGACATAAAACAAAGAATAGCGCAGGGTCCAGTAGCTTTTAACAAAAAGAAAGCACTTTTATGCTCGGGGGTAATAAACTTAGAAACAAGGAAGAGATTTTTGAAAACATATGTATGGAGCACGGCACTATACGGTTGCGAAACCTGGACGGTAGGGGAAGCAAGTAGGAAGAAATTAGAGGCTTTTGAGATGTGGTGTTACCGAAGAATGATGAAAATACCATGGACTGATAGGGTTAGAAACGAAGAAGTATTGGAGAAAGTCGGCGAGAAAAGAAGTAATGTGGAAAAACATAAAGAAGAGAAGAGATAGAATGGTAGGCCACTTGCTGAGACATGGGGGAATAGTTCGCGATATTTTGGAGGCAGAAACAGGAGTGAAGAAAGGCAGAGGTAGGCCTAGATTAGACTACTGCTCGCAAATAGTAAGGGATGTAGGTTGTAGCACAATTAGCGAAATGCGTAGGTTAGCACAAGATAGGAGAAGCTGGAGGTTAGTGTCCAACCAGTCTTAGGACTGACGACCTCATGATGATGAAGAATGAAAAGGTATATAAAAATTTACATAGTGTTTTCTTCACACCTTCAAGTTTTTAGATATCGTACAGTTTATACAGAAAAATCACAGAAAATATTAACAGGTTTATTAACACTTCAGAATAAGCTGGGTGTATTAAATAGAAAAAAGAATAATATATTTCAGTTTATTTCTGCTCAAGTTTATTTAATACAAAAGGAAAACAGCTGTTAGTACATTTACAATATTTCAAATTCAAAATTTAATAAAAATCAATAGTTCTATCTTGTTTGAATGAATAAACCTTGGTGTTAACAGCAAGTAACTCCATTTTTTAGAAAAATATACAGCATATTAATGGTGCTGTTTATGGTGTTAATTAAATGCTTAATAACTGCTAGTATCAATATACAGCAAGAGATTAATTGCAAATAAGTTATATGATCTGATTTATGTTACAATCCATCTGAAACTATTTAAAAACTAGTACAACTGCATAAATTAAAACAATCTATTTCCTTTCGAAATAAAAATTTATGAAGGGATTCCTAATGAAAAAGAGATATCGTCATATAGAGTACAACTTCGATAATTCGGACACTCCATTTATCCGGACATGTACCATACTTGGACACTTTTTTTACCTCTATAATTCGGACAGATTAATGTGACCGATATTGCAGAAGACTACGTCATTCCAAATCAACCCACGCAATCATGTGATGATTATAAGCCAATAATATTGAACTTGACAAACAATAGATGTCTAGCATGTGTTAGAACAGACTGCTTAACAGTAGAGTGTGAAATTTATGAGCTTACACTTCCGCATGAATTTTTCATTTATACACTATGGTTCCATTTAAAAGACCACTAAAATATTAACATTAAGTGTTATTAAAGTAAAACATAAATTAAAAATTTTGAATTTTCTTGAAAATCGAAATAGTATCCGGCGCACAGCAGGACACTTTAATGTGCCTAAACCAACAGTATCCGACATTAGAAATAACCAAGAAAAAATAAAACAATTTCTCAGTTCATGATGTGGTAAGTCATTTTTATATCTTTCCGATAGATGCAAGTTAACAATGATTTTTTTTTAGTAAAAAGAAAGTTCATGAAAAAAGCAGAAAATCCTGAAATGGAACAATAGATTTACCAATGGTTCTTGCAGCAACGCAATAGACATTTACCAATATCGTATATTTTGCGTGAGAAAGAAATTTTTTTTATAGACAACTGGGAAGGACTATTTCCTAACTAGCTCTGGATGGCTCGATAAATTTAAAGCAAGACATGGTATCTGCCTGTTAAAGGTATGTGGTGAAAGTATATTAAGTGACACCGATGCTGTATCACCATTTCGACAAATTTTTTTAAAAATTATCTATAAAATGGAGTTGAGTGATGAACAAATATACAATGCCGATGAATCAGATATTGTCTGGAGGGTATTACCTGACACCACATGGGTGTATGAGAGTGAGAAGTCAGCACCAGGAACAAAAGTTTCTAAAAACCGATTAACTTTTCAGTCAGAGTGTCAAAAAATTTTTAGACGCGGTTAATCGTCCTCATAGAGCACTTATTAATAGATAATGCCCTTTCCCATCCAACAATCGCTGAAATTGACAGTTTAGCAGATTCGGAGTTAAGAATTTTACTTTTGCGACCCAATTGCACCGCGATCGTTCAACCTATGGATCAAGACTTGATTCAAAACATTACGGTTTCATATAGAAAAAGTTTATTGCAAAACATCATTGCACAATAAGAGATTTGCAATATTATACAGACCTTAAAAGACTATAGTTAAAGATGCCACCTTCAAGTTAAATAAGGCATGCGTTTAATTACCCAAAAAAAAAAATATCAGGAAGAGCTGGTTTGCACTGTGGCCTCAAATATCATTGGAATGGAATGAAGAGGATATGCTGCCATTAAGTGAAGTCAAAAAACAATTGCAGTTAGACTCGGCTGAGTTAGATTTGAACGAAATTAAAAACATCTGCATAATTTGGAACTTACTGAACATATCAGCGATGAAAAAATAACCTAGAGCCCATTCTAGGTCAAAATGAGTTATATATTAAGGATCTCACAGACCAAGACATAATCACACTGTAATGAAGACATCCATGAAGATGAAAATTTGCCTGAAGTAAAAAAAATTAAGCACAGGGATGCTATTTATGCATTTTCAATATGCATAACATGGGCGGAAGAAAATGACTTACCTGCACATAATATTTCGTTATTAAAAGAGTTAAAGGAAGGTGCTACCAAAATACAAGCAAACAAACTTTCCCAAAATATTTACGATTTTTTTAAAACAACATAATCAATCTGTTATGCACTATAGTAATAAATACTATTTATCTTTTGTCTTTAACACATAATATAATATGTATGTATAAAAGTTGAATGTATGTACATACGTACATATATATGTGTGTAAATGAATAAATATTTTTACTAGTCTGAAGTATATCTATAACCTCCTAATTTTTTATGGTAGTCATGTGACACTGGATGTCATGTATATTTTATTACGGTTCCATAAAAAGTAATAAATACCCCCTTCATTCGGACACTTCAGGTGTCCGAAATTTTTAGAAATTTTATCTGTCCGGATTATCGAAGTTGTACTACGTTTTGAGCATATATTTCTATATGTTAATATATATTTCAATTCCTGTATTTGTCATTTTTTTTCAAATTATAGAATTTAGTTATTTTAAATTAAGCAAATGTTCTACAACCATTTTCAAAATTTGACATTGTATAATAAGAATTGATTTCAAATTCACGAATATCTAGAAAAAAAACATATTTTTCAGTTAACACCAAGTATACCAAATATTTTTGTATGCTGTACTAACAAATATTGGCAGTACATAAGAATATTTGTTTTGTATACTACAGAGACTAGAAGACAATATAGTGTTGCTAAAAAATATATAAACATATTCTTTTTTTAGTAAACCTATTCTAAAAATCTACACATCAAGATATTTACAGTCTTTTGGACTATATAATATAATAACGTAAATCATTAATCTATATTACACAAAATTTGTGATTACCTCCACATGATCCTTTAGTTATAGTAGGGATAGTAGAAGAATAATAATTCATGATCAGGACTATCAATGAAAACAATAAATATAAATAACATTATGTTTCCGATACTTTTATGATGGAGAGTAAGGTTGCACCAGGCATCTACAGATAATTGGAAAAATTAAGTATGATATTCAGAGATCAAATATGTTTTTTATAGTTATATTTGATAATTTATAAAAAAAAATGCAACTAAAGTTTTTAAGTTGATTTTTAAGACTGTCTTAAACACTTTAAAAATCAACAAAATTTAATTAAGGATTATTCGTTAGATAGATAATACATTTCATAAAAAAACCTTTTAAAATGAACAAATTATACTAGTATTGATTCTATCAAAAATTCATTTGCATTAAACTTTTGCAAACAAACAATTTGATTTGAATTATAATTAAAGCTGCCCATCATCAGAGGTGTTACACTCTAATAGCTCCGCGACAGCTGAGATGCCGTCGCATAGACTTAAGATATTTGAATCCATATATGCATAAGCAATTCAGTTTTCTATTTGACCATCTGATGTTTTGTTTGTTGTAGCAGTGTAAATATTTATACTTATATCTTTGTGGCCTTCTATAGCACAAATATACTCATAGTTTACAATAACACATGACTTTTTATGCATAATGAGGTTTATATGGGAATTTCCTGATTTAAAATATGATGTGTCTTTCATAAAGTTTGATTTGTAAGGGAAGCTTGTTGGTCTTTAAGAAATGTTTATGAATAAAGGATGTAAACCATGCAGCACATAAATAAAACAAGAAGAGGTTAAAGACATACCGAATTTATCTTTGATTTAATTGTTATGAAGTGTTTGAAACAAATATCCTACAGGAAATCGCCTGGCCAAGGTAACATTTCAACTTTCAACACATCAAGTGTTAATATTCTTATCGATGCCGCTGCAGTTATGTTATTTTGAAAGAACTCTATGGCCCGTTCTCTCAAAACTGTGGGTCCTAAATTGTATGTGTGTTACATGTATACTTCATGCATTACAGTTTTCAGTAGAAATTATTTGAAAATGTTATTTAAAAACACACTTGAGAATTTCATAAACAGTGTCCTCTTATTTAGCAACCTTCAGCTGATTTAACATGATAGGGCACACGGTTAGAGGCAACATATTATTTGCAAAATTTTCAAAAAATAAAGTCTGTAGTTTTACAGTTTGATGCTAAAGAATCAGCTATCACTAAAGAAAATCAGATAAAATATTAATACATATTACATAACGGGTGAGGACTACTATATATAATTTACACATAGCAGCTTATATACAGGGCCACAACTGATGGGGCAGCTCTAGTTGACACCCTCGATAATTAAAACTCAAATATGATTTATCTGATGACGTGAATTTGATTGGTGAAATGCACATTAAATCAAATGTTTTCCTTGTTATGTGGAAACCTGATATCCTGTTTATTTTTTCAAATCATGTATTCATATTTTTTGATTTTATATAAATAACAATATTTTTATACCTACTGTTCACAAAATAACAATAAAATTTTAACTTGTATTTCCATATCAACCATTAAACTCGAATTCTTTTGGTATACTGCTAAAATTTACTAGACACATTTTTGTGATTAAAAAAATCCTAGAAAAATATATTTACATCTGCATTTAAAATTTAAAGAGTAATAATAGACTTATAGCCCAAAATATAAATGAGAAGGATAATTAAAGAAAAACGCAATGTATAATTCAATAGCATTAATTAAATATAAATTGTGGAATATCACTGTAAGTTATCTAAAGATAAGAAAGTTTATAAATGCAAAATATTCGCCAGAATTGAAAAAAAAATTATAAAATGTACTTATTGTATCAGGTAGATCAATATTTTCGACACATTATGTACAAAGGAAACGTAAGACCTTGCTTTTACTTAAATAAAAATCTACATAACTTTATCAGTAATTAAAGAGGTGGGTTGACATTAATTTTGCACACCCTATATCAAAAATAACAAAAACAGAAATCATGAAATTGATAGTTTTTAATAAAATATGAGCCAAAACTACCCCATGCTTTATTTTAGTATTTTAATAAAGTGTATGCTCCTCATTGTGTATTTTGTTTTATTAAATTAGTTATAAAATCAATAAAAAACTTGTTCCATTTTTTTCTGTCTGTATTCCAAGTGAATGTTGGAAATTGCTGGAAAAATATATTTTGACCTAAATTTTACCTGCATAACAGTTCAATTATTCAATAGATAAAAAAATTTATAAAAATGTTTTCGCAGAGTTCTAAAATGTATTATAAAATTTAATTCTTGTATTTATATCAGGTAGACCAGACTTTTCCACACATTAAGTAAAAAGAAAATGTAAGACCTTGCTTTTACTTAAATAAAAATAAGGACTTACATAACTTGATAATTAAATAAGTCAGGCTTATCTTTATTTACTAAACGGTTGTTTTCGTGTCTGTGTCACGAAATTTTTAGGTTGATGTACGAAATGCTTTTCGTTCGAATTTCGGCATTTTGACAAAATGCGTAACAACATGGTAACTTTTATTTTTTGATCCGAAGCCTTTAGAGCAGCGTTTCCCAAACGTTTTTTTGCCCTGGCCCGGTTACTTTTATGCTTCCCATTCGTTACCCATTAAAAGATTTTTTAACTATCTTGATGTATGAATTGGCAAAATAAAACACATTTCTATGTCTACATAGAAGTATGTATATGATATAATTAAAGTGTTAACTTTTAACAATAATGTAATTATATTAGTTGACTGCTATTAGGGAGAAGTATGAAGCTGTTTATTTTTAACTAGGAACAATTTAACAACACGGAGACAATTCTGCAACCCGCTATTTTATGTTCATGGCCCAGTCCCGAGTCGCGACCCACCATATGGGAAAACTGCTCTAGAGGCATGCTCTGTGGTGCCCTCGATATGAGCGAGGGGGCGGTGTAATATTATTGCGATTTGCTAACTTGTCTCTATTTACTAAACGGCTGTTTTCGTGTGTGTGTCACGAAATTTTTCGGTAGACGTACAAAATGCTTTTCGTTGGAATTTCGGCATTTTGACAAAATCGATTTGGTAAATCGACCCTTGCGAACAACGTGGTGACTTTTGTTTTTTGAACCGAAGCCTCTAGAGGCATGCTCAAGGGCGAGGCAGTATTATTGCGATTTACTTACTCATCAATAATTAAAGAAGTGGGTTATATCACTAAAGTAACACCCTATATCAAGGGTGCACAACAATGCAGTGTATCGAAAAAGATTCATTGCCCTCTTAATCAGCGACAACATGAATCATAATAAATTGACAATTTTTAATAAAATAAGAGCCGAAGCTACCTGATTATTCAATTATTTTAGTATTTTAGGCAGCTTCACGTTGTACTATTTTGTTTTAATAATATATAAGCTATAAAATTAATCAACAATTGAAATTAATTTGAGATATTTCGTTAAATTTCCTTCACAATTTTGTATACGTTTCTGAAAAGTAGGAAATTTTGATTACACTTATTTTGTCCTGAAATATATATATATATATATATATATATATATATATATATATATATATATATATGTGTGTGTGTGTGTGTGTGTGTGTGTGTGAGAATTTCTCTACATTAAAATATCTTTATACCTCCTATTATTTCTGAGATATCAACGGTAGCTTAGTTTAAACACGTCTAATTATTAAAAAACGATGGGGTACTTAAGAAATGGTAACCTAAACAATTGAAATATTATTTGGGCTCTCAACTAACAGATTTTTTTTAATGGGCACTTTACGGAAGAGAGTAGGATATGGCGGGCCACAAACCAAATTCGCTCTACATTTAGAGCTCGTCAGTTATTATGTAATACTATAATACTTATTTCTTATATCAACTATATTATTCCTGCTAATCACAAGTTTTAATTTTGGTGAGTTTTTCACCTTTGTTTTGTTGAAACTATATATTGCAATAGATAATGGCTTATTTACAAAAACAACTTGAAACAAACCCTCCGTCATAAAAATGTTTTTCACTACTTCAAATTCTTAAGCTTTGTACTCATTAGACGATTACTAACCACACAAATGATCAACGTAAATAATGGTGTCTATGTTGTGGATTTTTAAATTGCTTGGACGCTTAAATTGTGGTCATAATTGTATATTTCGTACAAAGCTTTACACAACAATAACAACTTGTTGGATTTCGGTGCTGGAAAAATATAATTTTGAATTACAAAATAATAATAATAACATAATAATTATAAACTAAGTAGAAATTATTTGTTCGTGGAATTCAATGAATCTATCTCACTTTATCAGATGTGTGTAGTACCTTGGCAACCAAGAAACCTAATGCTGTCACGACGGCCAGGCTCAAGCCTGCTTTCCACCATACTGCCGAATCACTTGAAATGACTCCAAATTCTTGAAAATTCCTAAAGAAATGGAAAAAGTGTATGTTTCAAATAAATAAGTGACAAGTACGTAGAAAAGAAAATGGAAAAAGCACATGCAAAATGTCAAAATGCATTGATATCTCAATACTTCCAATTTATTGAATTCAAATTACATATATTTTAACTATCGTGCAAATGTAATTTTTACTTAAAAATAATTGTTTTCTGTACACTGTGGCCCATAGATAATTATTAAATTGCTTTTCTATGTATTATAGGATTTTTAAATATTAATTAACCCTTTAAATATTTTAACTAGAATGAGAGCATAGAGGATATTTAATTCCCTATTCAGTAGTATCGTTTTTTATTATGGATATTCCTTATTAAGAAAATTAAAAATTAAATCACTTTAATGATAAATATCTAAAGTAAAAAATACATTATTTTTTGTAATATTAAGGAGAACCCTGATTTATTGTGAAGTTGATGTGACATACCTCAATTATTATTTTAAATTAAGAGTTAAGGGGTGATTTGATATCAAAGTTTTACTCCAGCTGATGGTAGAAAAAAAAAACAAAAACACAAGAAATCATTCAAATCATCCCAGAAACGATAAAAAATAAGTTAAAAGGATATTAACAAATCCTCCTTTGTTAAGAAGTAATCAGTTCTTAGTTCGATTGTATTAAAATAAAAAAAAAATTAAAATTCCATATACCAAAAACTGTTCACAAAAGGAAAAAAAAAACGAAAACTAGATAATAAAGAATTAAATATAATTTCAAGAGATATCATAAGCAATCTATTTTGCTTTTAACGGTATAATCTCATTCCCAGGGCTTTAAAGTACAAAATTCTGTTGAAATGTTATCTTAAAATTAAAAATAGCCATTTTTAAGGTTTTACTTAAAAATCATAAATTATATAAAAAATTAATGTATCAATACTTAGAGAACATTAATAATATACAGGGTGTATATTTTTAATAAGTATAACTGCTAATATTTTAACAGATCGTGGTTTGGACCTAAACAAATAAAACAGCTTCATACAACATGGATCCTCTACCCAACTGTTCTCCAAAAGTCATTGTTTAAATTATCAAAGTAGATTCCAGATATGTATTTGGCGCAACTTGAAAACATTGTAATAAATCTCGGCTCGGATTCATCACGCGGACGCATTGCGATCATAATGTCATAAAGTATTTATTAATAGTATGTATTTATTAATTTCCATAATTAGTTTAAATTTTTTTTCTAAATGTTAAAGTTGAACACCCATGTATAATTTTTTGTTCGTTTAGTTCCAAACTATCAACTGTTAAAATAATGGCAGTTATAGTTCTTACACTCTGTATATAAATATAAAAGAAAATATATTTTGATATACATTTTGCATATCATTGTATATAGTAACTGGTAAACTCATAAAAGAGACAATAAATGTTGTTGCCATATCTGTATTCTACGACTTGAATTATGAGCTAATGCAAGGTTATGATAAACTTCTGTTAATGTAAATAAAACTTTTAAATCATTTGCCAGTTTCTGTGGTCGCATAGATCAAAGTATCACTTACAATTCACGATATTATGTATTATTATTCATTCTATTAGTGTCCTCAACACAGAGCCTTGTTTTTTTGTTTTCTTTGAGCAGTAAACAAGCTTCTCTATTATTACTATTATTACCGATGCTAGCATTATATAAGTATATACAGTGGTTTCGTAAAGTAATGAGTCCGTTTGTTAAAAACTTTTGGAGAAAACTTTGGGGCCAGTCAAATTACATTTTTAGTTGCGCAATTTTTAAAATACTATCGATATTTTTGTTTAATAGGAACCACCCTTGTTATTGCGGAATGTGAAGGGGCACATTTTTGACATAAGCTACAGTAATAATTACATTAGCCCAACCTAATACTGGAGTAGGTTGGAACCTGTGGTATTAAGATAACACTGACTTAGTTTTCCACAAAACACTACAACTCGATGCGCGTTTCGCCAACAAAGTTGTCATCATCTGGAGATGATTAAAACTCAATTTTAATCATCTCCAGATGATGACAACTTTGTTCGTGAAACACGCGTTGATTTTTCGCCAACGCGCGAAAACTTGTTTTTAAATCGTTAGTTTACAGACTTGTAATCTACGTCAACATTATATTTTTCAGAGTTAAGATCAAGAATCATTCCACTATGTTAATATTTGTATATTTATATCCCTATTATATCTATTATCATAGGCATGGTTGTTATGGTAGGTATAGTTAGCCTAACTATAAATACTTTAGACATATTTTTTCCAATGCATTTTGACTATATACAACATATACATTAAGCAATAAAAATTATAACAAACCAAAAGTTTTATAAAAAAGACAATGGCAGTAAATTATTGTAATATTAAAATTATACAATCAGGTTATTCAAAGGCCACTATGAATGTAAAATGGAAATACACAAATTTATTAGTAATGTCGCAAAGGATAGTATTGTAAACAATGTTAGATTTCGAGTAATGATTAAGGATAAACTCGAAAGGGATATCATTCTTATAATTCTAAAAGTTGTAGCAACCTGCAAAAATGAGTTAACCACTCGGTTGGTTGAGGGCGCAACAGTAACATATGAACCATGCGACGTAAAGGACTGGAAAACAAAAATTACCATCAAACTTGGAAGCCTATAAAGCTTTAAAGAAGAAAAGACATATAAGCAACCAATGTGTAACACAAGCTTATAATAAAGCTATTTCTACTGTAGACTAAAAAATGATAAAGTTTTGTTAATTGTTACAAACAATTTCTGGTGATCTGATCCTTAATCAAGTTTAAAAAAGAAACATGGTTTTCAAGTTGTTTTTATGTTAATTTTGGAAAATTCCAAAATAGCCTTGTTTTTAGTATTTAACACTTCCGAGTTAAATAAAAAATCACTTATATGTTAAGAAACCAATCAACCCAGATATTGCTTTTGATTTCTTTTAAGAACTAGACTTGAGATCAAATCATAGTAGGTTAAAAATATATACAGAGTTTCAGAATGTTTCTGGCATAACTTTATATATTCATACCTCCCGTACTAAATACAACCAAAAAAAAATAACTAAAACGTTCATGAAGTAAAAAAGTTGTAATTAACATCCTACATACAGTTCATAGTAAAATACTCAACATGACATGCAGTAGGTCATGGTAGGTTGTTGCATGTTCATAATGGGAAATTGATTTCATCCCCTGGTCATGTGGTGAACAGGCATACGCTGTTCATGCCGTGTGGGGTGGTGTTCATATTGAATTCCCGAAAATAAACCGAGTTTAGTTAATATTGCAAATTACACCTGTTTAGTTTCACGTGTTGTTGTAACGACTAATTTAATATTAAAAATCGCAGAAGTTACTCGCCAGGAATACGCCAAGCCAATATGTTGTTAGTTTATGATTTATTTAATAAAAATAATGTAGATACGATGGGAATATGTATTAAGATTTCCAGGGCTACTTTTACTTTTAGGTAGATTTAATTGGTTATTGATTACGTTATTAGTTTATTTCATCAGAATAGTAACAGTCTTAACATTGATTAAATTAATCTCAGATTAAAATAGTTCAGTGAGGTCAAAAATACAATCCCGTAACCAAACTTAAACATGTCAGCAATATGAAGCAGACAGCAATCCCAATCTCAAGCCTATGTTTTACAATGTGAGAGGAAGTGGTTTTTTATTGTCATAAAAAAAATTAACGCTACGAAAATAACTGAAATGTGTTCTACATTCTAATGTGGCTGTTCTAACCGGGTGACTACTGAGTAAATTAGACACTGTCTTAAAATTCCACTTTCCACATCTAAAAAAAAAAACTTGATGCGATTACTGAATGAGAGAGATTAATGTAAAGTAATGGCCGACAGAACACTGAATATCAATGTCAACTGCGCTAACTGTGTTGTTCTAAAAATTTGCAGCTAACAATTTATTGATCAGATCCAGTGGCGTTCTGTCATAGGACACATCAGGTTTTTTATTTTTTATTGGATAACTTAATTGTAAGGCAATTAAGTAATTGTAGTTATAAGGCAATTCTTTTTTTCTTGGAAAACCTAAATTGTCAGTCGATTTAAGTATTATGTATGTGGCATAATTTGAACAGCATCACTACCTTCATAAAATTGTGCCTGAAACTATCCAGAAATCCTATATAAAATTTCAAAATGACATAAAAAGATTTGTTTGTATGTAAATTCTGTCTTAAAATAATAAATATGTATTATTTATAAAAGAATTTATTACAGGATAGATTAAATAAATCAATAGAATAAGAAAATCTATTTAATTTTGCCTCCCACTTAAAAATTAGCATTGCATTTTGAGTATTTTGTATAACCGTCTCCCTTTTTATAACAAGAAAGATATAATCTGGTACAAGATAATCTGGAGAGCAAATAATATATATCGACAGTTTAAAATATTAAAATAAAGTAAATTTTATCAAATATGTATGCTAAATATTAATATTTTTATTATTATCCAATTCTGACCTTGTACGTGTGATAATGAATTAAGATCTCATACAAAACAATATTATAGAGGAAGAAAAATATAAGATTTAAACTTATTTATAAAGATATAAAAAAGGTTAATTAGAATTAAAAGGGTGATTGTATGTCTCTATTAAAATATGTACACTGATGAATTTAAATGTGTAAAACATGACAATTAAATCTATTTAACAAAATTCTGTTTAAAAAGTCGATCTTGACAAATTAAATTGACACAAAATTTTTTATTGTTCCAAGAATAAGAACAAAATTCTACATTATAATCCTATAAAGTATGTATAAATAAGGCTTATATATTTCAACAGATATAGGAGGAGAAAACAAATCCAAGAAATTTTCAACAGTATGGGAAATAATTGGCATACATTCAACGTGAGTCTAATTTTAAAAAGGCATTCTGAAAAATTTTCCGGACCTATATTGATACGAATTTTGTTCTTATTTGATCTAGAATCCACAAAATATATAAGCCTTATTTCCAGAGATTTCCTTGTGTATTTTAAAAATTCTTCAAAAGGAATTCGACATGTATATCTGATTACTTTTTTTTACTATTTTTAAGGTTGTTGCCTTAAATATATTTTTTTTGTTTACATAAGATAAACTGATTAAGCCCTAAATTAATATTTCAGAGAATAAAATATTTTTAAGGTTCATAATTGGATAGAATGTTGAAATATTAGCAATATACAATTATTGCAATATTATGTAGATTCTATCTTTATTATGATAAATTTTGTATAACCAAAATTGCAAATAATTAAAAAAATCTCAAAATATGACTCATTTAAATATAAATAATAAATATCCTGTATGTATATGAACTTCAGCCAATGTTTAATTTCAATTTATTTTTAAGCAGATAAAACATCTCAAAATGTCTTTAAGCAATCACGACCATCTATTAAGATTTGGCTTAATTATCTACAGATTATTCATCCCTCTTAAAGTTCAATAAGTTTTTAGAAAATCCTCCAGAAGCAAAACTTGTGTTACACATTGTGCAAATGCAATACAATACACTATATATACATACAAATTAATTTATAGTTATGTAACTACTAGCACCATTCTTATGCAAAAGAATAACACATAATTTTAATAAATGTCAAACATCACAATTTGACATAAATTTAGGTATGTGTTCCACGAGATCAGACAACGATTGAAAGATGATATTGACGAATTTTTACAATCCGGTGATTCTTAATTGCTGGTGGTATAAGTTGTTTCCAGCGGTGGCTCGTAAGTGAAGGCAAGTGAGGCATAAGAACCGAGATAAAAGGGTAAAAAATTAATTTTACTTATTTTAATATTTAGTCTTAATTATATACAGGGTGTAAGAAGTATAAATGCCTTATTTTAACAGTTGAGAGTTTGGTCGTAAGCTAAAAAAAAGTATAAATCATCTAATTATGGGTTTAATAAATACATCACGGGACAAAAATAAATAGGGCACCTGCATAACAAATCGGGGATGTAATTTATTGCTTTTATAGAATGTAGTTTGATAATTCAAATAATAATTTCTGGAGAAAGGTTGGATTGAACACCCATGTTGCATAAAGCTTTTTTAGTTATTTAGGTCCATGCTACCAACTGTTAAAATAATGGCAGTTATACTTCTTATATCTTATATAACAATCCATAACTGTTATCCACCGTTACCTTAATATTTTATTAATAACGTACCAAAATGCGATAAGAGTACAGAGTCAATGATAATCTGGTACAGAGAGAATGATCAGAGATTCAGTAGTATGTATTTCAATATAGTGTTACCATTTGAATTCATATATGTTTTCGGGTATTTTTAGTACTTCTGTACATCTAATAGTAATGGTAAGAAATGAATGACTGAGTTTTAATGTGGCAAATCTCCTTATATTAGTTTAATAGAGTATGAGATTAAAAATTTAGGAAACTGTTTAAACATTTCTACGGGAAAGAGAGAAGGGCAACAAAATTTATATCACCTTAATGTACCTTTGATTTTCCTCAAATATAGGACTTTAAATAGGTTGTGTTGTGACTTTGCATAGAGGACAGACTATTGTGCGGTCTCGGAGGGCACATATTTCGTGCTTGTAATTGATTAAATTTCATTGTAAAATGTATGTTTATTTATATTAGTTTTTAGAATGTTATTTTAGTGCCTGTCACAAATCGGGTGTCTGTTACACCCTATGTATATGTGGTAAGTAGACATTTACTACAAGCGTACTACCACGAGAAAGTAAGAGTTATTTTTATTAAAAAAGGACGCAATAAATAACGAATAAAAAAAACTGTAGTGATGTAGTAATACCAGTGGCTTTTTAACCATATGAATAAATGAAATGTGGTATATGAAGTTTGTGGCTGATGAGTGCAGATGGGTTGATGAAGTGCAGTACAAAACAAATGATTTTGTTGGCAATGTCTGTCATTTTTTAACAACATACTTTCAATATCCTAAATGTCAAATCATGCTTCGATTGATTATCCATTTTAGGAAAACAAAATATTGTAAATTTGAAACATTTTTTAGAAATCCATCATCTGATCTTGTGAAATCCAATAAAAAAAAAATAATTTTTAAAACTGAACATACATTTAGTTGCTTTGACTAACTTATCTAGATTCTTTTGTTACTACTTTTGCATTAAGAATCTGCTCAAAAAAGAAAAGGTATGTATAACAGCAACCAGTATGTGTGTTTTGCTTAAATCTAATTGTCACAAACCTGTGTCTATAGAACAATATCCAAGCTGCTTGAAAACGACTATCAAAAAATTATTAATATTTATATCAGATTAGCAATTAGTTTTCTATTGCATTAGAAAATAAATACTAAAATGTAAACCATAATACTTACGGGAATGCAGCCATTGTTGCCAGTTTCACAAATACATCCCTTTTATAGTGGCCATTAACGCTAAACCTCTGCGGTGGCAAAATTTTGTATTTCTGACAAAAGCTGGCTGGTTGCAAGAGATAACCTTGCCTTACCTCCTCTAAATCGTCTTTGCAAGCCACTATTAAG
This sequence comes from Rosalia funebris, assembly GCA_037954035.1. Taxonomy (NCBI): domain Eukaryota; kingdom Metazoa; phylum Arthropoda; class Insecta; order Coleoptera; family Cerambycidae; genus Rosalia; species Rosalia funebris. The sequence goes on from JAZFAV010000007.1 coordinate 40,228,847, forward strand.
ACAGGAATTTTACTTTCGGCAAAATATTTCTAAAAAATGTGTAAACATCAACGGGAATCGGTTACACTAAATAGAAATATGGGTAGACTACAACAGTACTTACAATGTATATTCTGGCTATATACTCAAAAGACTTTTCATTACTTATATCATAAACCAGACAGGCAACATCACACTGTACCTCATGTGGCAACAATGGGTCTGACACATTCCTAACATTAATGTCTCTTAGCACCAGAATTTTTTCTTGGCCATACACTTGTACCACATTTACTGTACTATTTGGGGTGCCAGTTTTGTCTATCAGAAGATTCTTTGACTGAAAGCAAAAACTAATTTATTAGAAAGCAATGACTAATAATAGAAATGGGTAATTAAATCCATTTTATTTTTAAAAATTAAATCTATTTAATTTTGGTGTTCCAAATTCTTTGAAGAGAATCGTTCTAATAATTCCAAGCATTGAAGATGTAAACCATGAAATATGTGGAATTTTTTTGTCCAATAACTGCATATCAAAACATACAAAAAAATTTGGCAATTTGTATCCTGACATCCTTAGAAACACAACATTTCAATATTAAGGAAATGACCTTCAGAATTGAGAAGGAAATGAAAAATGTTTAATTAACCTAGTTATGAGTTCCTTTTTTCTTGCCTTCCTTAACAGATCTAATTCACATTATTTTTTTTTAAATTTCAGTTAAAAATGTAATATAATTTAAGGTGTAATTATAATGTAACGTGTTTTATGTAAAAACGTTTTTGAACTGAATGTCATTTAGTTCCCATTATATAATTTAAATCTCATTCAATTCCCTACAATTCAGTTTTTCTTTTCATCCATAATTCTATTCCACTTTTATTAAATTTGAAGATTGTGGTATGGCAAGTGGTAATGACTGAGTGGTAATTATTTTTCTCATAAAGAAGAGGCATAAATTTAGAACAGAAACGTATGTACATAGATACAAAGCAGATATGGTGTATACTTATTTTTCAAGGGTCTTTGACTAGGTGAATCATATGTTAATTTCAAAATTAAGAGTTATATGAATTCGGAAACAATCTTTGTTGCTACAAAGATTTGATATCATGTCATTGAATAGAAGGGTGTTTATTAACTTAATCGTATAGATGCACCCGCATTACCAAGCATGTTTAGTATACGCATAACCAGACTAGGCTCTCGAGACGAAAATATAGTTTATTTCATCGCTATTTGCCAAATAAAAAATCTCAAAACATACCGTGGCTTGTTTTTATGGCTAGGCTCAGGTAGACTGTTCCATTTATCATCAAGATAAGAGTTTTTTATTTGGCACATAGCAGTGAAATTAATAGTATGTGTTATTGCCGGACAGCAAGAACTAAAGTGGTGTTAAAATCGCCAATGTTTTTTTAAAGACTACTCAATCAGAAAGAAAGACCGTTATAAATATGGCTAAAGCAAAATTCATCTTGCTTAAAAAAATGTTAAAAAACTATTGAAGTCTATTGATTCTCAGTTACATGATTAAATAATCTTTAACTTATTAAATAATCTTTACCCTTCCACTCTTAAGTATAATCATCAAGAAACCAATATCAATCAAGAAGTAAAAAAATTTAGTTTTATTGTAACAAACCTAAATTTTAAAAAATAAAAATGTTTAACAATATCTCAATGCATTTCCATTGACATGTGAAATAAACTCTTTAGTTTCTTTTAAGTTAACTATATACAAAATAAAGACTGCTATAAATCAAGTTTCTTATATGACCATGGCACTGAGTTTAAAAATCAATCTTGTCTACATTTTTCTGCTAACTCTGGTAAACAACTTATGCTGTTTCATGAAACAAATATCTACTCGTTGAAATTAAAAATAGGATATGATTAAGTATATAAAAATACCAATGCTAATAAAAACAGGCGAGTTAAATTGCCCCACAGATAAACAGTTGTAAAATTAATTGAAGTTTACTGTAGCACGAGAAATGGTAGTTTAATAACAGAATAACGGTTGTTAATAAAGAAAAACACACACAGACAAAAGATAATAAAGTATAGCAGCATCTCACTTTTATAATCACTATCTACTTACGTCGAAACTGGATTTAATAAAACTCCTACAAAAACTAGATTTTCCTGCACCAGTAGGCCCGATTACGTGACACTCATACACGTTACGACTGGACTGTTTTTTGGCTAAGTCTAGCTTTTTCTCTCTTGTAACTAAAAATCACAAAAACAATGAGCAACTTAACATCTCTTCAGTGGCGTTTCATTAACCTTGAACTGCCGTAGTTTGATTTTCGTTTTCATATATGTTGTAGCCCAGATACGCCAAGTACTCAAATGTCCTCGGTAAATCAACGAGAGTCATCAGAGCCCACTGACAAAGGTAACCCTGATAAGTGATCCACCCTTTATCATTTGTTGGTACCATGGCACTAACGTCTGGACCCCACGCAGGAGTAGGGCAGGTTGAAAACAGCTCCTCAAATTCTGTAGGCGAAAGGGCCCTATCGCGGTCTTTGTCGTATCTTTCAAAGAGGTGGGTTAGGAATTGATGACCTCGGTGGGACAGTTCTGTGGTGGAGCCCGACGGAACTTTTAAGCTGGAGAAGACAAAATGCTTTTTTTTTAGAGAGATTCTCTAGCCTTAGATGGCAAACTTTCAATATCTCTATGATCTACTATAATTGAATCTCTTAAACTTCTCCTTAGGTCTTTTATACATTTCAAAACATCCTACTTGAAAACTATCAATATTATTATATTATTTATGATATTTAGTGAACATTAGTAAAATTGGTAAAATAGATGGTTCAAATATATGTTGTATGTAAAAAAAGTGTTCTTTTAAGTGGGCATTATAGGATAAGGGTTGAAATAAAAAACATCCTCAATAGGGATATATAGGGCGTTGGTAAACTTGGGAGTTCATATTTAACAGGAAGTTTCTAACAATACTTTTACTATTTACGAATTCTAAATAAAATTGTATGATTTAAAAACACCAAATCCAAAACTACAAATCTCTCAGTCAATTCAATGGGACAAATAAAAAGGGTCAGCTACACATGAAACTATCCCTAACCAACTTGAAAAGCTGTTTAAAGTTTTCCTGTAACGATAGTAAGATAGGAAGGTAACTTTTAGAGGCAAAATGTAGCAAACCATAACTATAAAATAGTAATTTTAAGCTCACGAAAAATGCTTTTAAGTTCAATACATTGTTATAACAGAGCTTTATATACAGACATCATAAAGTGGCAATATTTTGCTTAAATCGTATCATATAATTCAGTGGTTTAATACAGTAATATAGGCCATTATAATGATAGTACATGCTATTTCATAATGTAATGATATTTTCTGTTATAAAATTTAAATATTCTGTGCTGCTCTGGCAGTAACATTCTTTTATTATCAATCATTAAGATCAATAATAAAAGAACAAATTGTAGTGAATTTATATAATCAGCTACCAGAAAAAAATGTTTACTATACTGACTACTAATTCTTATAGATAATTCCTTGTCTAGATAAAACTGATAGCCGATGATAAAATTTTGGTGGAATTTAGTATAAAATCTCCATGACAAATTAAAAAACAATAAAAACAATTCCCTTACATAACAATCATACCTTGGATATAGATATTCTTTCGACATATTCAAGTTATCGTTATAACCAAACTTCCGGAGTACTGTCCAAGTGGTTTCATTTCTGCCCCTCTGAATAAACAAGCTGTGCAAATACAAAAAACCCTTCATTGTGACGCAGTTCTGGCAGACGCCATCCTCCATGTTTTTCCTTAGAACTGCTTTAACGTCATCTAGAACTTGAGGTTGTAGTGGGGCATTAAAGCAACGACTTTGAAAATTGTTCAGTTCTATATCGTTAAGAAGGCCATCACAATCTATGTCACATATTTTGAATATCCTAATAAGGGCATTTTTACATGCATCTGTTAACTGAAAATTTGTAAATAAACACGTTAGCACATTAGACTAATAAATTTACTTACATCAGCCTTTTCTACGGAATATATAGGTGACGTTGGGTGGAGGACAGCTTTTTGTGCATAATAGAACATCTCTGAAATATTTTTCAGGGTCTTTGCTGAACACTCTATGCATGTTTCTATTTCTGAAAATTCTTCCATAATCTCAAATATTCCCTAAAATATTTTTGCCATAAATACCACCACAAGAAGCAATCATAATAGATGAAATTGTGATTATAATAAAAAATAATTAAGAAAGAATTTTTACAGAATTAAAACATTTTGTAAATTTTAGATAAAGTACTGTGGTATAGATATATTGAGTTATATTTCACACAGTAAATTATTTAATGGAACTAATATGTAGATAATTTACAGTGAGTAATTATTACACAGAATTCTAAAACACAATAAGCAATTGTTTAAAAGCACTAATAAATCTGTAACCAATTTGGTATACATCGTTTCTACTTCATGTATATGATAGTTATATAACAGTATAGCTCTACTTTAAACTAATATGGTAACACTAGTTTTTTATTTTAATTATGAATTTAAAGTAAACTAAGTTCAAAGTTACAAAAAAAAAAAAAACAAATTTAAGTTATCTTGTATTTTGCATTACATTTTGTATGAAGTTTCACAAACAAGTTGTACATTATATTTCTTTTTTAATATGAATACAAATAATTAAGCTTCCAAAAATATCTTTTGGCATATCTAAAGTTACAATACATTATTCTAATTATTTTAGATATTATTTTTTAACTATGTTGTGTAGCAAAGAAAAAAAGTCTAGATATCATATATCAATATTGATCAAGTCTAGATATCATAGATATAATCAATAATGAACTACTACTCTACTCAAGAATATTATGTTTGTTCTTTATACAAATTTGGTGTTCTGTAATTTTTATTACATTAAAAAAATTTAAATATCTCCATGTATACAAAAATTCTGTTTGTATTAGGTTTTGTTTAAATAAACTCTCATCTTACTGATATGTTTTCCTATAAATGAATAAGTATGCATAAAAAATATAGACTTTTAACCAAAAACAGTGTTGCAGCAATAAATAAGGGATCATTATTTAATATAAAATTTCAATATATTGTAACACACATTTCACCATAATATTCAACATACAAATAATGTTGAAGATACTTACTTTGGCACAATTTTTATTCAACAATAAAAAACTACATAAAAGCATAAACAGGTATGTAAAATGTTCACACCTAATATATTTAAAGATCCATTTTAGATTGCAGATAATTTGATTGTTAGGTAATTAAAATACACTCAGACTTACATCAATTGTTGAGTACTCAACAAGATCAATTTTATTCCCAACCAGCACTATGGGACAAGGTTTATCAGGATGATTTTGCCTGATCAAAGGCATCCAATATGATGTTATCCGGTCAATGGAGTCATCATCGTCAACAGCATATACAATACACACAACACTAGCCCTTTTAATCTGCTCATTCAGCTCTGCTTCTGTTTGTTCGGCTGATGAATAGTCGACAATATTGGTTGGAACTTGTTCAGGGGTAACATCAGCCGGTATAGTAATTTCCTCAGCTTTGGGAGGAACAGTTTCGGGAAATTCTTCGCTTACAAGTGATAATATTAAAGAAGTTTTACCCACACCGCTGTCTCCAACTAGTAGAATCCGCACTGTACGTTTTAGAGGGTTTTTTACCACCATTTTTCTCTTAGACCTAAAATATTTGAGGTTATGACAAACCTTTTCAGTTGCTTCTGTAATAAGTTATATACTTGTTTGATCAATAGATTTTTATCTTAATTAGGTTTTATACAATTATCGGCATAATAAAAATAAACCTGACACTCCTACTTATGCTGTATTAAATATACCTGTACATATAGGAAAAATAATGTCAGGTGCATTTACCTTTGAACTTTTAGTTGTTAAATTTCCCACGGACACATAACTGTTTAATTAAACAAGGATTGCCTTTAGATGTTCCAAACACTGAAATTATTTATCTCAACCCGTTACTTTAATACTTTTACTACTTTACAAATTTCATTCAGTTTCCGTAATGTCAAAATTTTAACGCGTGCGTACGAAGATTCGCACGTGACTATAACAGAGAATTTTATGATTTTATCACATTTTCCAGTTTATTTTATGCCAATTTCATAACTTTTTGCCAAGACTTCTAGCGGAGGTGACCTAAAATCTCGGTTTTGTTTACGTCCCCCACGAGGGAACGTTGTTTTTATAGTTCCAGCAGTTGAACAAACTGAAATTATGATATCCCCTGCGGTGGGTCTCACGCGATCAGAATAAAATAAATCTATTAATAGAATGTATTACTATTTCTATTGCATTAATGGTAATAATTTAATAAAAAATCAGGAATGAAGTTTTATATTTTTTAATATTTAACAAAATACTGTCCACAGCTTTATGTCAAGTATTCGTAAACAATATATGTACATACTTATATCTTTTACATTGCGAAACCAGTCTAGAGAGCTAGCTTACGAAATTATATGTATAATTAGACCCAAAAATCTATTTATCAATGTACCTATTATACACATATAGAAGAAAAATTTTCCTATTTATAAGATTATAATAGCCATGTTTTTGACATGGTCTATTAATATCGCAGAACATATACGGTGGCTCTCAAAACTACTTGTACCTTTGGCGATAATACCCATTATTAATACCCATTAGACACTGTCTAGTATTTTCTACTTTGCAATTTCTTCATTATAGTGTACACTGGTTGTTACTTCCAATAGGATAATAGGTACATATGTAAAAAATCGGAAACAATAAAACCTGAGATTATTCGTACGGTTTGCTACTCAGAGTCAACTTCTTGGGCAATACCATCTACCGACGAATAATAGAATTAGTCACTGGTTGGCTGGGAATTCCCGCAAATCGTAGACGACTTTCTCATAGTCAATGCATAAAACTGTCAACATGGGGCGTAAAAAATGCGAAACTACAGTAAAGGAACAATAATAAGTATTTCAGTGGCATAAGGATGGAAGGTCATTAGTGAAATTGGAAAATTAATAGGAAGAAGTAAATCAACTATACAGTATATATTGTTAAAAAAAACAGAAGGGGCAGCAATAAATTACAATACAAGACGGTAAAGCAGAGGATTTTAACAGAACGTGAAGACGATACTTAATAAATGATGTTAAGAAACAGCATTTCGGCTCCTCAATTAGCCAAAAATGTATTAGAAGCTTTAATAAAATTGTTAGTGCCGAAACATGCCATAGAGTATTGAGAGAAACGAATTTCATCTTTGAGTAGCACAAAAGAAACCTTTTATTAACGAAATTAATGGACAAGAGGTTTGGCAAAAAAATGTATTAATATGGACCACGAGTTTTTTTAGACAAGTTGTATTTTCCGATGAAATAAGGAAGCCAACACGAAATTGAAATTACAACATTTAAAACTGATAGGGAAGATCTCGGATTGTCTGGGGATGCACGAGTAGCAGTAGTGTTGGTAATTTGGTAGTTATCAATGGAATCATGGATAAATATAAATATCTAAACATTGTACAAGAAAATGTTTTGAGCACAAAAAAATTAGGAACAAACATACGGCATGCAATGTACCTCATGGGCTTGAACCCCCCCCCCCCCCTCAAAGCGATGGATATATTACTCAGAATTTGGTTAGCAGCATGTACCTCTAGGCTGGTTTGCAGCAACAAAATATTAGATTTAGGAAAAGCATTTTTTCTGTTGTATTTAGTAACTGTAGGAATAGTTTTGTGATTTTCATTTAACATCTTTTAAATAAATGAAAGTCAACTTTCCAATGGTGTATCTTTTGTCTCCAATTGTTTGCATATATTTTTTCCTAATTTGGAAGTAATGAGTATATACTACAGTGCAGAATTTGCAAAGCAGAAAAAATCAAACAGCACCATGGGTATTATAATATAATAATAGTTTTGAGAACCACTGTAGTTATGTCTAGTTTGGGTATTTAAAGTATTATTATTAATTATTAGTTTTTTAAATACATTAGATTATACATTTCTAAAAATTTTCTAGTATTTAATCTAGACAATACATAATCCCATAATATCTGCCTATAATTATGTGGTTGTCCCACATTTTTTTTTTCATTGTTAACTTGAAACTATAAAATAAAAATAATTATGAATATTGAAACATTAGGTGGTCAGTAAGTTATTGTATTGTATTAATTAGCACAGAGGCTGGTATTATAAAATTAGTCTTATTGGAACACAAATATTTTTCATTTACATTATAAATGTAAACTACATTTATGATATGGGTAAACAAGTATGGGTATTATGGACTAAATAAATGACTTACAGTAGAACTTCGGTAATTCGGACAGATATAGTTTAGGTATTCGTCCGGATTACCAAAGTTCGATGAACACCCCTGATTAACATTTATGAAATCAAGTTTATTTATTCCAACATTAATTCAAATGTTTTACAAATCGACATATACTAAATGTGTGGACACACATATGTACATATACTCGTATATACGTATGAAACTGGCGAAAAGGAATATATTTCAAGTCAAAATGTCTCTAATTTTTTTTTTTTTTTGAGTAATGTTCTCGTTGTGAAGCTTTCTTGCTAGTTCTGAATTTTTTTTTTTTTTTTTTTCATTAAACGGACTTCTTGATAATTCAATTTGTTTCCCTCGGCCCATTGCACACATTTCGAAAAACACTGTACTGCTTCTGAATGTTTGATTTTTGTCGGAATTTCAATAACATCCTCTTCTTCTTCATCATTTGTGTTTGATTGTATCACTTCAATTATTTCTTCATCGCCAACATTATCAGCAGCTACTTCGTCCCTTCCTGTCGCCCAGTTTGTAATTTCTTCATCAGTCAGTTCACTTTTCAGATCTATAACTCTTAAAATTTTTTTCAAGTCATCCATTTTCATTTCTTCGTCAAATCTTTTTCTTAGATCGGTCAGCGAAATATCATCTTCATATGACACCAATTGAGCTTTGTGGCCAGTGTCTGGATTACAGAGGTAAAAATCTGAAAGTGTCCGAACTATAACGGGTGTCCGATTGACTGGAGTGTCCGGTTTACGGCGTGTCCGAATTGCCGCAGTTCCACTGTATTTATCGATAGGCTCCGTAAAAGCTTAAGTTTACATTTACAATCTACAGGGTGTTTATTACCTTTCAAATTCATGTTTCATGAAGGATATATCTTGATAAAATAAGACAACTATAACAAAACTAATTTAATAAAAGTTACCTACAGATTATATACAAAAATATTTTATTACTCATATTTTCCTTGAAAAGATATTACTCATCTTATGCAGTAATTTAAATATTGACAAATTATGACAATATTTCCAATGTATGTACATCATTTATCTGTTTGCCACCTATGGTACAAGCATTATTGTCGGTTTAGTAGCATTAACCGAAAAACAAAATAAATGAAAGTTACCGTTCATTTATTAATTTCAGTTTGATACAATTATTTAAACTTTATTTAAAATTTCTGATACGAGGTATATGATATATTCTTACTGAAAACCTTATAATAAAACAAAAACCAAAGAATTCTAATTAACATGGTTTTTGTGCTTTAACATGATTAAGAATATATACGCTTGAAATATATATACAAATTATGTAACATAAAGTTAAAGGTATGGACATTTTATTTAAAATTGAAAGTCTGAATCTGAATATTCATTAGTAGTTGTACTCCAAATATTCAGAAGAATGTAGTCAAGATGTTAATGCCAATAATACAGGATTAATGTTCATAACGGCTCAAATGATCGTATTAATAAAGCAGTGTTTTTAATGTATATCGAATTTCATTTTAATGACCAGTATGAGTGCGAGCTTCCCAGTTTTCCTTAAAAACAGTCCATTTTTATTTATTTGTTTTTTCACACCATATGGATAATTGTGTTGGCATTTCTATAGAAAAAAAATCTCAGAAGAAGACAAACACAGTGTATATTTTCTCCAACGAAAATATCATCTAAGACTATTAAATATAACAACAGGCTCATAATTTGATTTTTTTCTTTTTTGGCTTGACAGTCAGGGGAGCTGGCATTTTGAAAACTGTGCTGAAAAAAAAAGTAAGAGATTGTTAACTATAAAGTTTGGTACAAAATGTACAAAAACCATAATAAAAACAGGCCTGTATATTCAAGATATGCAGAACAATTTTTTAAATCTGCAAAAATGAATATTCTAATATGAAAAAGTTAATTAAAAAATCCAGATATGGTATTAAAAAAACACAATTTTAATATAGGACAAAACATGTGCAATAATTTTGTTGCAGTGAAATTTATTTCTAAAAATAAGTTTGCAAGAAAAATATACTTACTGGCATGTGGTGCAGATAGGGCTGAATTTACAAAATACTGTAAAAAAAATAAATTAAACTAAGTACATACATCTTGATAATCACTTACTTGAAAGGCAAACGGAACACACATAGCCAATATCAATTAGTTCCCTGTGACAAAAACATGCAGCCCTATAATCTACTTTTACGGGAGGTGGTAACACTAGCTTTTCCCTTATAGGTGGTTCTGGTAAAAACACCCACTAGAAATATAAAAAATACCAAGTAATATTCAAAGAATGTTGATATTACCCAAACTAACTGTTTTGGATGTTTTAAAAATATTTATAAAAGTTGAATGAAAGTTTCTAGATATAACTACAAAATATTGGTAAATTATTTAAATAAATATAACAAATGACTTACAAGTAAATACTGTAACAAGCCATGTAACTGTGGAACTTTCAAATATAACCCATTGGTAATATCACACCCTTGTTGTAACAAACTTAAATGCTGATCTAAAGCACAAACGTCTATTACAACATTTTGTTTTTGTGCAGTAAAAAACACATTCATATAATTCATATACTGAGAAGCTGAACATCCACTTCCAGTTACAACCAAAATTCGGCTATTTAACTAAAAAATAAAAAAACTATTTGTCTTTTCTTAGATTAGAAAAATATCTATATAATTCCCTTAAAAGGTAATTGTGATACATACTTTTGCCCCAGGAGGCTTAGTTCGCTGTATTCTTGCAATGTAACAAAGCGCCATAGCAATAGCGCCAGCTAGGAGTGACTCAGTTATAACAGCTGAAGTCTCGGACAACAAAACCTTAGCTAAATTGTGCTTTGTTGTCTTTTCTACAATTGTAAAAGCTTCATATTGCCCATCAACCTGTCTTACATCTAATGGTTTTCCAGGTCCAGGATATATAAACTGACTAAGGGAAAAATACAACAAACTCTTATTTTGTACACTAAGCAGAATATTACCTGGTTCTCGAGTGGCATGCCATAATTGCTAGTTTATTTTGAGCCTTTTGCATTAAATGAGAATTTGCAAATGCTATTACAGAATCAACGCATTGGGTTAAAACATGTGGATTTTCTTTTAACATTTTTTGACCAGGATTACTATCCAGTATTATCACCAATAAACTCGTTTCATCGGTAGAAGTGATTTCAGGTTGCTTTTCAGCGGGCAGTACTATATTATTCATTATTGCTATCTACAACAAAATTATATATTTCACTTTACAAAATAAAACAAGTTTAAAAACTACCTGCTGTCAAAAGTCAAATGACACAAGTCACAATAAATATATGACTATCTTCAGACTATAGCGCGAAATGTACAGGGGACAATCAACATGAAATATATTACATTTAGTTCGCCGTTCAAAAAAATACGAAATATGTCAAAATTTTTAGGGATACGTCAATGTAATGACAGAGTAATATATAGAGATTTGTAAGTTATTTGAATTAATTTAGTAGTTTTATTAATTAATGAAAAAAGCTTTAAAGATTAAGTTATCCGGCCCAAAAAAACTGGTTAGGTAAATTTTCAGATTAATCATAATGGTTTGTAAATTAAGAAAATTCCAGGAGAGTCCTGTCAAAGTCTTCAAGCGCATCACATGAAACTGTTTCACAAAATCAAGAAGTTGCAATGACAGAAGAGGCTCTTGCTAATGAAATCTCAGCACTCAAGGACCAAATAGCGAATTTAAAAGCAGCTATAAATACTTTATCGGAAGAAACCGAGCAGAAAGAAATTGCAATAGCGAAGTTAGCACGAGAGAAGGAACAGTTACATTTAGATTTATTGAAACAAAAAAGGTCAAATATTAATTTGACACAACAATTAGAAGATGAAAGGAATTTCTATTATAAAGAGAAAGAAATTTACTGTCAAGAGATGAATGAATGTAAAAAATTAAAACGGCTAATGAGCAGCTCTTCAGCCTTAACCGGCGAAGAAAAAACGTTATCGGATTATAAACTAGAGATTTTAAAATTAAAGCAGACTCTTAATCAAACATTGGAAGCGAATTATAATCTGAGTATAAAATTTTTACGTATGAAAAATACTAAAACCTGTTTGAAGACTGAATTGAAAACAATGAAATTGGAACATGAAAAGGTAAAAATATATATACTTATATTCTCACTTGCCATTCATTTTATTAGGCAAAAGAATATGCAATAACATTAACATTTGGCTTATTTGCTTTTTCAGCAATTTTAAGTTACCATTAGTAAACGCACATTTTTACACGGTGATAAAAATGAACATTTTTATTTATAGCTAGAAAATGACTATAAAGCCAAAATAGAGAATTTGTCAACTGAACTAAATGATTTAGTAAACGAAAAACTTCAAACACATATGTCTCCAAGTAGTAAAAAATATCTACAGGTAAGTTTTATAATTTATTGTATTATATTGTATTGTATTACTCTTTCAACAATATACTTTTCAACTATATTCCATTCGCTGTAAATTGGTGTTGATAGAATTTACATTAAAGTTTGAATGTTGAAAAATAATATGTGAACTCATATACATACAAATATTATATAAATTTTACACATACATATTTTATATTCCAGCTGGTTAAACAGAATAGTTGTCTAGTTTACGAAAATTTGTGTCTTCAATTAGAAGTGGATAATATTAGTTTAAAATTTGAAAGATTAAAGTTGGATAGAACGAAAAGTGAAACCAATAGTCGATTGAAGTATATTCATCACACTAAAAAGGAGGAGAAGCCCGAGAGAACTTGCAAAAATAGAACCCAGAGAGATACAACGAGACATGTCCGAATTTTTAATGAAGCTCCAGAGAAATTAGAAAGAGAACCAAAACCCAGTTGCAGTAAAAGTGTGCTGCCAAGAAATGAAAAAATTGTTAAACTATATGAAAGAAAAGAGTTGCCAGGTGTACCAGACATAAAAATAATAAATGAGAAAGAAATCATAAGTAGGGAGAAGAAGCCAAGAAAAAAATATCAAAATAAAAATGAATCAAAACTCGAACAAAGAATTTCGAATAAAAAAAACTCAAATTTACCTAAAGTTGATCTAGGAGTTCCCGATGTTCAATTAAATATAGACGATAGTTGTAGGGAGAAAATTGTGAATCAAAATAATTCAAAGTTAGCACTTTTTCAAGTTTCAGATATGCAGTCAGAAGCTTCTGGTGACTATGTCTCTTTAACAAATGCTCTTGCAAGAAGTCATTCGTCCCCTGAAATTATACAAACTTCACTCTTTAGAAAACCTAAAGGTGATGAAACATAACGTCAATTTACTATTGTACTCATTTTTTTGTAATAGGTTCCAATAAATATAAGCTGCATAATAAAGACTTTTCATATAATGAATATTCTACGACATATATTTTCTATTTAGGGCAGATTTATCATTTCTTTTAACATAAATGTACACTACAATAATTATATAAGGATTATATAAAAAGACAATTATATCAACTTAGCTCAACAGATATTTTGTTACTTTGGGTATTTTTTGTAGAGCCCTTGTATTCTCTAGAATATTCTGGTGTGAAATTATGTACAAATTGCTGCCATTATTCATACTCTTTAATGTCATAATCTGTGCTTTTGTATTGTCCTGCGGCATTAACTTGACGTTTGACGTGTTGAAGGAAAGGGAGAAAGTGGTTTATGGTTTTCTCTTTAAGTATGACTCAATTTAAAAGCATTTAAGTGTATTTAACTTATCAAGAAGATTGTGTTATGTTATAGTTATAAATTGAAAATATTAAAATGATCGGCAGGATAGAATTGCAAGAATGCCTTCGAGATTCTCCAAAATTCAGGCAAGTGTAGATCTACGGGATTTTGTTTATAAACATTTTACTCATATTGTGGTTCAATACTTTTTTAGAAGTTTGCTGGAAGATGAGGAATCCAGCATAGACCAACTTGAAAGTAAACTAGAAAAAATCTTAAAAGTATGTGGATCCATGGTAGATGCAGGAAAAACATATGTTGGACAACAAAGGTTTGTGTTAACTAGTTTAATTGTCTTAATTATTATTACAAACTACAACAGTCTTCATTGTTTGGATTCATAAATAACTACACATACAATTTTTTTTATCATGTATCGTTTACATTTATATTTTGTTCAGTTATAACTCTTTAAATGAAAATGTATAAGCCAGAATTTATTATTACTCAATGCTTTTATTATTTTTACTCTTACATACGAGTAAGCTGTGTCAGATTAAAAGGAAATCTGTTAATGTTATTAGGTGCTAAAAATATGTCTTATGCCATTTGGATTAAAATGACTAATAAAATAACTAAATAACAATTAAGTATTATCGAGTAGGTACAAAAAAACTGTCAGCAAGGTTAAACTTAAACCCACTATTATTTTGTTCGCCGTGAGTCATTAAATATTTGCCTGCAGTAATTTATGTAGATTCTCATGAAAATGTAAAAGAATGCCTAAAATAGGGACTAGATTAAATAATATACTCAATGACTCCTTTTGTTTGAACAGAGTGGTTTTAATAGTTACAATCAATACTAAGATACTTTTTTTTTGTCTAAATTGTTTTGCAAAGATCTTATTACATTGGAGTGAGCTATAAAAATATAATCAATAATGCTTAGCATTTTATTTATTATATACATTATATTTCTAAATTTAATATTACTTTAAAACAGTTAAATACCTTGGAGGCGACTTAGAAGATAATATTTTTTTAACAAAATACCTTTAACAAAAATTGGGAAATTTGATAACAGATATTGGGTGTAAACACAATGAATGTAGCATATAAAGTAGCCTAAGTGATATGAATTTTTTAAGGCATTCAAATAACTAGAAAAAAGTTCCTATTTATTTGAATGCTTAAAGGATGTTAAATATATTACAGCAATAAAAAGTTACAGGTGAAATAAGATGGGTAAAAATTATAGTTGGTTAACTATTAATCTAAATAACTCGCTTTGAATCAAATGTAAATAATAGGAAATAATCTAAAACATAATTTACCTACTAATGTATTGACTCAACAATTAAAATACATATTAGCCATTGATAGAATTGAAAATTATTAGTCAGAAAATGGTTTTACTGTATTATTATACAACATTATTTTTATTATCAATGGTAGATTTAGATAAAGGATGGTAAACATTAAAGTTCTATATTGATATAATTTACTGTACCATAAAATTTCCCGTTTAATCTCAATAATTAATACCCTTATATATTAACTTTTGTTAAGTAATGACATTACTGTAACATAAGTAATATACCATGTAACTGCAGAAATACTCGGCAGTATCCATGATGTTGCTACTTGTAACAACTTAATACCTGGAATTTATACAGAACTTGTTCCGTGGATCCACGTAGGTGTAGGTATTTCTGGTATTCTTTATGTGCCAAAGATGCTTTTAGCATTACTATTTGCCCCAATATAATTTACATCACACATATTTTATGTGAGCCTTATTCAAAAACATATTTAGATGTATATTAGAGTTCTTTGAGTATAATCAAATGCAAAAAAAAAAAAATCTAGTATATAATAATAAATTTTCCATAAAGCATAACATTCTCCATTATTAGTTATTGTTAATTTTTTCTAACAAGCAGTACAATAAATATTAAATTGATTAGTTGTTCATTAAATATTTTATGTAGTTCAGTTTCTCTCATTTAAATGAATATCAAATGATAGTTTCACAGTGGCATGTAGTCACAGAAAAAGAAAAGAGAAACAAAGAAAACATTGTATTGGGTGTACTTATTTTGATTATATAATTCACTATTTTGTGAATGTATTGCTATAACATTCTCATACATTCCTGCATTCACTATTATTGATTTGGTTTAATGTTATTTTTATGTATATTTTATAAGCATTAATAACTGTTTTAAGATTACATATATGAGATGCCGAAGAGCATATTATTGAAATAGATATTGTAAATTACAATTAATGTAAACAATTTTATAAATAATATTGTGAATGTGAATTTTTCATCGACTACCTTGATGTTAATAATAGGAAATGCATGTGCTTTATTTTAATCATGCTTATCATTATGTGAGATTTGCAATAAATATTATTGGATATGTTTATAATATGGATCAATAACATATTTGTTCTTTCTTTAGGTGAGATATAAATTAATAAATTCATAAAAGATTAGTAATAGATAACTTGATTTTAAAATTTCCAGTTGCATAAATAATGTTGTATAGATAGTTAACTATAAATTTCAATTTATAGTTATAATTTATTTCAACACCTGAAATAAAATTATGTTAGGGACTTTAAACAATTTTTGAAATTGTTAACAACTTAAAAGCAATATTTTACATGCTAATAGTGTTTATATATTAACAAGTTAATGAATTTTGAGAGAATCATTTGTTGAATTATGATTTATGTGGTGTTTTGTAAATTTTTGAGAAAAGTAATAAAATATTATTTGTAATGTTTCATGAAAACGTTCATATTTTCATAATAAATCATATCTATAAGAAAAATATAAGAAAAAATCAGTAATATCTAGAAAAGAAATATTCAAAACAGTTTTTTTATATCAAATATGTCATTAATAATACACCATTAACAATGCAACAATTCATAATTAGTTAATTGTAAGTTGATGCTGTGGTTATTAAAATGGGACACATTCGATTAAATGCACATAAATTCATTTTTTATTATGGCTAATGTATGTATTGTTCCTAGGTGAAAGCAAAATGTTACATAATAATTTTGTAATTCAAGTTCACTTATGTCGCTTCGTATACCCTCACAGAATTCACATTGTATTGAAATTAAACCAATGATTTGTTCCACTCATCATGCGGGTAATTTCATTGATGTAATAATATAATCATAATCTCGCATACTGCTTCAACCAATAACCTTAGTGACCTCTGTGACTCACTTTATAATGTTTTAGTGTTATTTAGGCTTTTTCAATTATATGATTTTCTTGTTAATTAGTCATACATATCTGGAACAAATTTATGGGATATGCATGAGTAATAGGATTTCATTTAAAACAAATCATCTTGCCATTAAAGCATTTAAATGTTTCTATTTAAGTTAATTACGCAATTAGTACTTATTTCTCACACTGAAAACTTGAAAATAAGTTTAAAAATGTTCCTAATCAACTAATAAATCCCTTATCAATTTATTTTATTTATAAATATAACATTAACAACATTCCAACAAAAAGGAGATGCTGAAACAAAATAAGAATTCCTAGTTATTTTGTTAATTTCTAATATGGACCATTATATGATTTATGGGCCTGAGTTAAAAGAAAATATGTCAGTACCAAGTAAACACAATAAATTTTAATAAAAAAAGCGACATGATATAATAATACATATATTTTATAAAACAGATATTCAAAACAAATGCAATAAAGCAAAGGCATTTTTTATATGAACAAATTTATATTGTATTTTCTAGTTTTAGATTCAGACTATAACAAAATTCCTCATAATAATTTCCCGACTCTTTTCAGCCTCTTTGCCAACAGCTTGTGGGATTTAAGTACGCATTTCAAAGAAGACCCGACAGTGCTTTCATCGTTAAACAAACTGATACACAGCCTGCAAGAAATGAACAAATTCCACACGATTCTGTTGGACCAAGCATCTCGAACTATCTTAAAGAATCTCACCTCGTTTATAAAAAAGTAAGTAAACTTTGGAATTGCATGTTCTTAATGAACTTAAATAAGTGTCCTTGGAGTTGTTTAAAATTAACAATGGA
Organism: Rosalia funebris; assembly: GCA_037954035.1. Taxonomy (NCBI): domain Eukaryota; kingdom Metazoa; phylum Arthropoda; class Insecta; order Coleoptera; family Cerambycidae; genus Rosalia; species Rosalia funebris. The sequence continues at coordinate 40,247,010 of JAZFAV010000007.1, forward strand.
TTGTAATTAACTGTCCCTACATTGCAATTTCATGCGCATTAAGAAAAGAAAATAGGTTGCATTATCTTGAACTTTTTGTGTTTTGATTGTTGTTTAAAGTATTCCATAAACTATTTATACGGGGACTATTTTTTAATGAAAATAATAGATATTACTTACTAGAATGAATATTATCGTGCACAAACATTAAATAAACAAATTTTTGTTTAAATTTAATATGAATTAGATATTATAATATTTATATGATATTAAACCATTAAAATTGTTATCAATAGATGATTATTAGGATTTTAACTATATTTAATATTACACAATAATATAGGGACATAAATAAGTTAGGCATTAGAATAGAGACTTGGAATGGGACGAATCACCAAAGCTTTTAGCAATAAGTTATATTGCTACTCAAACAAATATTTTTGATAACTAAAACATATAATTGACTAACAAGGGATCTGCAATGGTAGTATAACCTTCAACTCTAGTAACTACGAGTTTTATTACACTTCATATAACATCTGCTTGCATATATTTTTTCTGTACATAGCATCTGTCAGACGGTGATAGTTTAGTTTTTTATTGTTCTTGGCAATATTTCGAATTAAGTATTGCTTACTTAATTTAAAATTTTAGGATATTGTTTGTTTTGAAGATTGGTTTTTAACATGTACATAAACTTTCAGATTAAATTTAAAGTTAATTTATCTTATGTATTGTACACCAATATTACAAAAATGTATTATGAGCTATACATATAAAGTTATTGTAGGACTTTTGCTTTTAATTTGGTTCTCATAATTAGAGTTTGATAAAATTTGAATGTGTTGAGATTTTTACTTTATTATCCAAATCCAAGTATTCAAGACATGTGTATTTACTTAATTCTAGTTACTTAGCTCCTTTAAATAAATTTTTGGATGGCTTATATTTACATATTTGTTAGAAGTATATGTATACAGACATTGCATAAAATTATTAATCCTTTAGAGAATTATAAAATTATTAATGCTGTACAAAAAATGATCTGATTATCTTATTTATTACGTAAAGAAATTAGCCATGCACTATTCCGTGTCTTATGAGACATATAGTAGTAATAGCAATATAACGTAAAGTGGACATACTACCAGAAGTTATATCTTCCAGTGACATCAAACAAGTCCATGACTATAAGCTGCATTTTGAAAAAATATCTTCTGAGTACGATAATGTACTTTTGCGTAATTCCCACACTCCGCGAAGCAAGCAACAAGAAGTGGAAGAAGTTCAAAATATTCTGGTGGCGGTGAGATCTTGTTTTGGTCATCAAACTTTGGATTACGTGAACAGCGTCAGTGTGCTGCAATCGAAGAAACGTCACGAAATTCTAAGCACGGTAAGTTGAGAAATCTATTGAGTATAAGATAAACAGTAGTTTATATTTATTGTATAAAATATTTTTTACTGAAAGTATACCTTTGTTTAAATGTTACCAAGTGTATACCTTTTTTATGTCTGTATAAGTAACTTGTAAGATATATTTTTTATATATTTTCCTTATTTATTTTATAATACAACAAACATTTCTGTTGCAAATTTATAATTTACATTTTATGAACACCTACAATAACACAGTGGCCTTGTGGTTTGCTTTTAAATTTGTTACTTCATTCGTTTCTGTGTTATCAATCAAATTATCTTTAATTTTTACTCTTTATCTTCCCTGTTTATATTTTCTCTAAACTATAATGAACGGTTACAACTTTGGAATAATAAAGCATAACCTAATTGTATCATTTCTTATTTTTGGTATGCTTACATGGTCTGTTTATATTTTCTCTAAACTACAATGAATCGTTACAGCTTTGGAATAATAAATCATGAACTAATTGTATTTTTACTTATTTTTTTTTTGTATGCTTACATGGTCTGTTTATATTTTCTCTAAACTATAATAAATCACTACAACTTTGGAATAATAAATCATAAACTAATTGCATTGTTTCTTATTTTTTTAAATTTTTGGTATGCCCACAAAAAATACTTACAAAAAAAAAGAAGACTGTGTAAGACTTTACTATAACACAAACAAATATAATATTGATTTATTTACCTCAGCTGACTCACTCATATAATCATTTCCAGAGTTGTAATAAGTTTAATTTGAGTATCTGGCACAGTAGTTCCTAGTATTCTTGTAAAAAATCTAGTTTTATTGTAACCTTTACCCTACAAAGATTTTACAACTGATTTCTTGCTAATTTGGTATGTTCTGTTTTTTAATTCTATCTAATCTAATCTCCAAAATAAATATGTGGTTGAGGCATTGATTCATTTATAGGATTTATATACAATTAACTCATTTTTTTAAACGGTTAAGTATGTGTACAAATGTGCCTATTATCACAAGATAGTGTAATAAATTTTTTCTTATTTAGAAATTTGTTTTCTAGCTTTTATCATATATGCATGCTTGCACAACTTACTATCATCAAGGATCAGATCTGTGCTCTGACTTGGAACCTTTCTTCAAAACTCTAGCTGAGGAAGTAAGTATCTTTTTTAATTAATGACAAATGTTTCATCCTCGCCCTTTCATCATTATTAATATTTAATATCTTTCTTATTGATTAAAATATTTATACTGATAAAATTATCAGTTTATTATGTTGACTTTTCCTCAATATTGTTTGTAGTTTCTTATAGGAATAAAATTGCCAATTAAAAACTCTCAGTGATCCTGTTCCTCAGTGTTCATTGAGAAAAAGATTATCATTTCAAGCTCGGTTTATATTATGTCTGGCAATTTTCTTTTTATCTTAATTTATGTAGAGATAGTATCTACTGCCTTCTGTAGTTGGATAAGAACAAGATTTTTCTATTTGTTTATTTTCTAATCATGTTTACTTTATGTTGGACGATCAGTAAATATTTGAGATATTATAAAGCTTGCTATTTTATATTGCAGATATCAAATATTATTTAGATAAATAAAAAGTAAGCACTGGTCTCAAAGGCTAGAAGGCAAGATATATTTGCATATATTTTATTGTGTGGATATAAAATAATTTGTCTAATGAATTTATTTTTGAGGAGCATTTTTTGTTATTTGGTCATGCTCATAAAATTTCATCAAAATTCATATTTCTTTATCAAGTTTATTTAAAGAATTGTTCTAGTTTACTGTTCACATATATGGAATAAATTCATTTAAAATTCAATTCAAAAACTTTTTATTTTAGTTACACATTTCTTAATCTCAGTTTCATGTATACAGGGTACCCTAAAAAGGAGATGTCAATGTCAAGCTTAATTTTTTAAAGGGATCTCTCAATTTTTTTGTTTTCATTTTTGAATTCTGTGTAAAATTTTTACCATTCTTGGAAAAGGAAATTTTGTTAATTGAGCTTTGGAATGGTTAATTGAATGGTTAATTGTTTACCAAGTAGAAAATATGAACTTTATATTCAATATATTCAAAATATATTATACATATATTTATTAGATAATTTAATTTTAAAGGTAGAATATTAATAAGATTTACTAATTGTTGTAAAATACGTTTAAAATCTTATTTTTAATTATGTCAACCAGAAAATGTCTGATAATTATTTATTAGCAATTAAATTTAGATTAAATGTTTGCTTTAAATTAGTTTGCATTATATTTGCACAAGACAATGAAAATTGTTATTTCACATATAAAAATATCACCTTCTTTAACGTTAAGTTCATATTTATAATATATTTTATTAAACTCAAAAACAATTATTTTTAAAATGTGGTGATATTTAAAACTTAAATCCGTAAAAATAGAAGGTAGCAATTTCCAAGCATATTTTTATCAATTTAGGCTTGTTCATTAACTGTATGTAAACAGTAAAATTTTTCTTCAACGCGTTTTTATAATATATTGTCATGTAATTACAAAAAAAAAAATTCATCAATACATTTTCAAGTACCCCTTGTACCATTTTAAATATAACGAAGATAATTTATAAGTCAAATGTTGCCCCTTATTGAATATACTCAAAATAGTTTTATTTTTAAAATATGAAATTGCCTATTCCTGTAGTTTTAATATAGCAGGTAACTCAATGTCATGGTGTTTGAATATTTCACGGATTGTTAATATTTTTAATTTATGAAAATTTACCAAATAATAATCACATATTTTGCTCATTAATATTATTATTATTGTTTTAGATAGCTGTAATGAGGGAAGAAACATACAAGATACAAAAAGAATTAGAAAATACACATGCCATTGTTTCTAATATCGAACCAATTACTATAAAAAATGAAAAAAACTCCCCAATAATGGAGGGTTATTTGTTTAAAAGAACCTCGAATGCTTTCAAAACGTGGAACCGTCGTTGGTTCTACCTGTATGATAATAAATTAGTTTACAGGTAGGATATAGTCAACATTTTTTTTTTAATTTTTATTAAAATATGTTCAGTTCAAAAGCCTTTCCCAGATTGTGTTATAAACAAAGCTGAATTTCAGAAAACGATCTGGAGAAGAAAACGAGACAATCATGGAAGACGATTTAAGGTTATGTAGTGTTAAACCTGTTCAAGATGGTGAACGTAGATTTTGTTTCGAAGTATTATCACCGTCAAAGTTAGTACAAATACAATACAAATTTTATTTTTTTACCGTTACAAAATCACTTTGTAGAAGTCATATGCTGCAGGCAGATTCAAAAGAAATGTATGATTCGTGGATTTCCGCTTTACAAACAGGAATTGGAGCTGCGATACAGCGAATCCGTAGCGTTGATATGGATAGCAACAAGGGGGAAAACATGATCACTCGATACTCGGAAGATATCACAGGCAGACAACCGAATGGACAACTTTCTAACATTAACAACAATAAAATTAAGAAGATTAGGTAAGTGTGAATCACTTTATAACCCAGCAGTTGTGGCTGTTGAATAAATTTTTTATTAAGGGAACTCTTGGTTTTTTCCTAAATAGTACTTTTTCACCTCGGTAAAACTTACTTGCTATGGCCACTAATTTTCTTAACCATGCACAAAGCAAAAAAATTTATAAACACTTCATAAATACAAGTAATTTTGGTTTTCGGTGTATATAGATCCTGGCGATTGTGAACATCGCATACTCTGTTTTTAGGTTTGTTTATAATATATCTTTCTTTAGTATATCTTACTAAATATATCTTTTATGCACAATAATTAATAAAACAGATGAAAAAAATTTATGTATTTGTAAAATACGTATGTACTATTGAGAAATAATGTAACGAGGCGATATCTGTACTTCTCGTTTGAAATATAGACTATAATGTATTAGTTTATTATGTTATTGGTGTCAAAATGACCATGTCCTCTGTTGATAAAGACCATAATAAAGTATATTTAATTTATTATTGCTTATATTTCAGTCGCCTAGATGCAAAATTCGACAAGACCAGACAAACATAATATAAAATAATTAATAAAAGCCTGTAACATTTTTATTCAATTGAAAGCAGTGACCAAATTTCGTAAAATGGGTTATTATTGTTTTTAAATGATAACAAATCATAGTTTAGAAATCAGAAGCATCCATATGACCCTCAAAATTGGGAAATAAAATGGACATGTCGATTTTTGCACCTAATTCTGTTTGAAATGTTCAAAAAAAATGTGTGTAAGTTTTGAAAATTAATTTTATTTCTCATTATTATCGAACAACACAAAATACATTTTCAAATACCAAAGGTAATTGATTCTTTTTCGCAGTTACTCGGTGGCGGCTCGTGGTGATTTGTCATGGGTGGGCAACAACTAACTATTAGTAGGTCATATAGTGCAAAATAATGAAGTAAAATATAGTAAAAAAAACTTTAACTCATCACTTTATGTTAGTCACTGTACAGGTATATGTTAAGATTTAAAATTCTTTCAGCTTTCAAGTTGAAAATGCATAGCACTAAAATTGCATAAAACTAGTACAGACTCTTATGAATGCTACACAATTTTTCTATTTACACATTTTTTAATACATTGATAACCAAAATAATTTTACTTAATAATATAACAAATATAGAGAAATTCTCTCACGTTCGCCATGGTATAAATACTAAATAAATACAAACTAAACAAATACAAATGTAAAGTACCAACTTCCACAGACAGACCGCCGTGCCGCACTAATTTATTGTAATTATTGTTAAAGAACCGTTAAAATTTTGAAAATCCTAACCTACAGAGTACAGACCTCACTGAGATACAACGTTCTACAATGTCTCTGAAGACTGAACTCGGAAATACGGAGATCGGAGATTCTCGATTCCTTCCTCGCTTTGCCGAAGGCTTCTTCGGCAGGGTGGTCTAGCCCACCCATATCACCGCTTACTCGAGACTCGAGTAAGCTGTGTCCGTGTTTCAAATAGTTTCATGTAGTTTACACGTGTATAATTTTGTTTTTATGTCTTCAAATCATTCGTAATTCTATTAATTAATTCTATTCATGTGTTTACTGTTTATTTAATTTTATATTCCAGATTCTCATGTTTCTATATTATTGTGAAATAATTTAAACTTTCAAGGGATGTTGAAAGTTTACCTATGTCAATAATATCAATATTAATTTTAAAACTAATCTTGGTAGACACTTATTTACTTGTATTTATTTATTAAAAGCAATAAATATAATTTTTTATTTGGGCGAGGCGCTTGCGCTGTCGCGTATGTACCTACAAAGCCAGGAAGGCAAAAGGCATGGCTGCCCGCCCGGCCCGACACCCACCACGCTAGGCTAGGCATAACCACGGTAACTATTCCATAGTTAGAAGAGTGAATTGCTGCACTTACTTGTACTGCAATTTTCCACCACGGTTGCGCTGTTAGTATTAGTATATATAATCAGAACTTTTCATTATATTATTGTTGTTATGTAATATATAGTGTATTTAATTAATTACATATTACATAATTATATCTTCACTAATTTCTATAAACGATAAATAACGACCTTTGGAACTGTGTGTTCCTCTTCTTCTAGGAAATAGCTGGGTGGGCACTGCCCACCCTGCCACCCCTGACCAGCCACCACTGCTTTGACTGCTTGTCCTCCATCTGAAACATTTTGGAAAGCTTCTAGAAAAAAAATATTTTTCCCATTCCTTCCCATCATGTTTCTCTAATAGTTTCGCTATACTTTTTTTCTTGTCTTTATTAATCAGAACTTTTCAATTTTAATTTTCAATTCCTTTGGTCCCATTTGTGAGATGTTTTTCCTCTTTTAAATAAGCTTTTGAATGTTCTCATACTATTTTAACACCGGATAATCCTTTTTGAAGGTTGAAATTTAAAGTGTCAATATCCTGGTTGTTTTACAACATTTTGAGTTTCACATCTCCAGTCCCTGATTACAAAGTCTTCTCCAGTTTCGTGAACATTAGCAAATTTTTTGATCATACTGATGTACTCTTTTGGATGAACAACTTCTACTTTCTTATAGATTTTTTCAATTTGACCAGAAACGCGATCGGGGGGGAATATAAGAATGCTCAACAACCGGAAAGAGAAACTCTATTTTCTCTACATGTGGAGGAGCTTGAAATTGTAACTAATAACTCAACATACCAATGATAGTAGAATTTTTGTTTTGTGCCCCACATCCATCACACACATGTTAATCAACTGACAAAATCTACAAATTAAACTGCATCACGTGATGAAATATTTAGCTCGTATTGGTTCATTGGAAATGTCTGCCTTTGCATCTAAGACCACAAGGGATATGTCGGGTTTTGCATCTGAGATGAAATTTTAAACTCAAATTACTTTTGAATTGTTGGTATTTGTTGTAAAAATTCCCTTGGACTATGTCGACATTTACATTTTTAATCTATTGCCATAACAATCTAATTTTTGAGGAAAGGGTGACTTGTCGGGTTTTGCATCTATGCGACTGATTTCAGGACAATGTATCGATGGTGTCTCATTATATTTTTCCTTAATGGTACATATACCCAAAAGAAAATCGTTCACCAGATATTAAAGATAAATATTTTTATTAATCTGATATACAGTAAAGACACTAATCTGAAGAGTAATGACACTAATCTTTATAGAAACTTATAAAGATATGCATTGAAAGAAGTATGGATTCCAGAGGTATATTAAGAAAATTAAAATTTTGTTATTTACAGAATGTGGGAACAGTTACTCAAAATACCCGGTAATAACTATTGTTGTGACTGCGGTAGCCCCAATCCACATTGGGCTAGTATAAATTTAGGAATTACTTTATGCATCGGTAAGTTTTCGTTTCATCTACTGTGAGAAATTCTGATTTTAAAAGCATGGTAACTTCCAATAGAAAACATTTTCAGAATGTTCTGGCGTCCACAGAAGCTTGGGGGTTCACTACAGCAAAGTTCGATCATTAACTTTGGATGACTGGGAGCCGGAGATTATTAAAGTGATGGCGGAGCTCGGGAATTTACTTGTTAATAAAATTTATGAGGCAAACGTACCTGAGGATTTTACGAGAGCATCTGAACACTGTATCGGGTAAGATAAGTTCCATTTTTACTATTATTTGGCAAATTTATCAGAGTGCGTAATAGACAATTATTTTTGAGATTTTATAAAATGTGAGCAGTAATAACTTTTTCTAAATAGGCCAAAACGCACGTAAAACTGAAAATTTAATATTTAGAACACAGATGAACTATTGATGAACTTGCAGATGTTAGCAATAATATATTTCAGATGTTACTCTAATGAATTACTCTATTAATGGACTTAAGCACATTATTCATAAGAGTAATTGAAATTTACAAGCTAATCCCCTTTGTTGAAAATTTTGAGGAAATACTAAAACAGTGAATAGTATCACAATAAGGGTTTGAAACAGTAGTTTGATATAAAAAAAAATTAGGAATAGTCGTATCTAAATTTGGATTTTCAAATAAACAAAAAAAAATCTAAATGTACAGTTAATATATTTCTCTTAGACCAAAATTAAGTTCACATGTTATATAGACAGTGGAATATTTTGAAACTGTAAATTATCATGTCAATTGCGTGAGTTAATAATAAGTAAAAATAAAATAGCTGTTTAAAATATCTCTAGCGTTAAGGTGAAGCCTTAGCTGTATAGTTTATTTCATCGCTATTTGCCAAATAAAAAATCTCAAAACATAACTTTGGCTTGTTTTTATGGCTAGGCTCAGGTAGACTCTTCCTTTTATCGGCAAGATGAGTTTTTTATTTGGCAAATAGCGATGAAATGAATTATAAGGTGAATCGTTTTTCCAAACTAGGACAAACATTTATTAACAATGAAACATATTTTTTTCTATAAATTTTATCACAGAAATTGTTCCTGATTGATTTTAAGCAAATACTGATAATTCATCAACAATAATTTTCTTTGCTTTTAATGCTTTTCTCTAAAAAGTGTCTTATTACTATTTTAAGTTTGACAGCATTTTTTATCACAAGTATTAGGGGATTGCCCCCCTCCCTAAGAAACCAATTGAACTTCTCTATATAGGATGGTTCGGTTTCTATAGTGGAAACTTCAGGGAATGATAGAGTATCAAAAATCAATACAAATATTGCCCTAAAACGTGCCTGTTTTGAGATAAGGCGTTGAAGTTTTTATTTTTTAAATACTTTTTCCAAATATCTCTTGAACGAATTACATTATTAAAAATATATTTGACTACGTAAAATATCTTGTGGAGCACTAACATTTCCCTACTACAAAAATTTCCAGACTTCAGCAGTGGCGTCAAACAGGGAGGTAGTGAATGTGACCCTTTTCCTATAGGAATTTCCATGTCACTGATGCTAGCCACTAGACTTAAGTGATGTTTTAAAAATAAATCAATTTTTTTATATTTCTACTTAACTATAGTTTCAAAAAATAAAACCCGCCACAGGTAGGATTCGACATTTGTCCCGGATCGAAACCGAACGACATACAGCTGTTTCGAACTTGTTAGTTCTCATCAGTGCCGCATACGGTACGCCGATTCAGGACAAATGCCGAATGAACTTTATGGCCTATACATCTTTATCGATATGATCTCTGTCAGTAACTTATAAGTCGGAAATCGAGAAAGGAACCACCAAGCCGCCAAGCGGCTATCAAAGTAGTTCCCGAATAGCAAAGCTATTACATAATCGCTCTAGGAAACAACTACTCCTTGGGCTAAAGCCCCGGCAGGCATTGAATTATACCCAGAAGCGATCCTCGACCCCTTTCTCGTGTTTCTGCACGATCGGGTATAATTCAACGCCTGCCGGGGCTTTAGCCCGAGGAGTAGTTGTTTCCTAGAGCGATTATGTAATAGCTTTGCTATTCGGGAACTACTTTGATAGCCGCTTGGCAGCTTGGTGGTTCCTTTCTCGATTTCCGACTTATAAGTTACTGACAGAGATCGTATGTATAAAGATGTATAGGCCATAAAGTTCATTCGGCATTTGTCCTGAATCGGCATACCGTATGCGGCACTGATGAGAACTAACAAGTTCGAAACAGCTGTATGTCGTTCGGTTTCGATCCGGGACAAATGTCGAATCCTACCTGTGGCGGGTTTTATTTTTTGAAACCTTATCTGATCGTGCAGAAACACGAGAAAGGGGTCGAGGATCGCTTCTGGGTATAATTCAACGCCTGCCGGGGCTTTAGCCCGAGGAGTACTTGTTTCCTAGAGCGATTATGTAATAGCTTTGCTATTCGGGAACTACTTTGATAGCCGCTTGGTGGTTCCTTTCTCGATTTCCGTCTTATAAGTTACTGACAGAGATCGTATCGATAAAGATGTATAGGCCATAAAGTTCATTCGGCATTTGTCCTGAATCGGCGTACCGTATGCGGCACTGATGAGAACTAACAAGTTCGAAACAGCTGTATGTCGTTCGGTTTCGATCCGGGACAAATGTCGAATCCTACCTGTGGCGGGTTTTATTTTTTTAAACCTTATCTGATCGTGCAGAAACACGAGAAAGGGGTCGAGGATCGCTTTTGGGTATAATTCAACGCCTGCCGGGGCTTTAGCCCGAGGAGTAGTTGTTTCCTAGAGCGATTATGTAATAGCTTTGCTATTCGGGAACTACTTTGATAGCCGCTTGGCGGCTTGGTGGTTCCTTTCTCGATTTCCGACTTATAAGTTACTGACTTAACTATAGGTTAAAAATTATTTAAAAACATGAATATATTTACATGTACACTACTAAAAAATTGCGAGATTTATTGTGCAATCAATATTCTAAATTCCAAAAAAAAAGTCTAGTAGCTAGGGTCAGTGGTGTATAAATTCAAGTGGGAGGAAGGCTCACTATCCTCTAGTTTTTGTTTTTTAAGATCATAGTTTGTTCAAGAGATATGTACGAAAATCATTTAAAAAATAAAAACATTTCAAAAAAGGTATGTTTTATTGCAATTTTTGTGGAGCAAGTATTGGTTTTCCAATGCTCTATCCTTTCTAGTAGTTACTCTATAGAGAGCATTTAACTTAGAGAAATTCCATTGTTAATAAATGACCTTAGAGATGCCATTTCTGATATAACAATTACCAAGTAAATATAATCTTTTTGTACAGATATAGTAAGAAAGTTAAAACATAAAAAACAGCTATTTGGAGGTTTTTATTGCATAACTATGAAAACTCTATTACAGTTCCCTTAATTTTAGAGCTGTAAGAGAAGCTTGGATAAGGGCGAAATATGTAGACAAACGGTTTGTAAAGACACTACCCCAATTTAACAAAACGTCGCCATCCCCATCGCCCAATAGAACCTCCCGAGCAAGTCTCATGGAAGTCCGTAAGTGGAGCGTTAGAAAAATGCGCCGGAGGCCGAGGAGTTGCGACAAACGCGATAAAAAAAAGCGTTCCAAATCAGTAGAAGATTTAAAAGATAAAATCGATAAGATACCTGAAAGTATTGAAAATAGTAGTAGCGGTAGCGGTAAAGACGACGATACCAATAGCGAATCATCGAAAAGAAATAGTTTAAGGAAACGTACTAGTATTTTACTCTTTGGAAACGATCTGGATAAGCAGCCAATAGATGACGCTATAGATTTAAGTAGTGACCAGGAATCGACAGGAGGAGAGGAAGACGAGACTGTAGGTGAGTAAAGATGAAAAAAAAGTAGTGAAAAATTAAAACTGGTCTACAGGCATTATATTGTCTTCATAGGTGAGGAAGATATATCCAAACTTCAACCAGATCTGCTCTTGTACAAAGCTGCTGCGGCTCACAATTTACCAGTGATGTGCGAAGCTTTAGCTTTAGGCGCCGACAAATATTGGATCAACCCGGACGACAGGGGGCGGAGCCCTATTCACGCCGCCATTTTAAGTGTACTTGTTTTTGCCTGTGCAATTTTTTTCTTGTTAATATTCTACATTCTAGGGTTCTGTGATGCCTTGTGCCTATCTAATACTAAACGGCGCAAAGATAAATGCCCAAGATCAGAACGGTAAGACTCCGTTGCATCTGGCTACGCAGGAAGGGCACACGGCTCAAGTTTGTTTATTGTTGAAGCACCGCGCTGATCAGCATCTCGAAGACGACGAGGGTAAAGTGCCTCTCTCCATGGCGGAGCAGAAGGAGCATGCGGATATAGTCACATTGTAAGTAGATAATTATAATGATTCTGATGATGATTATTTAAGCCGTAGCCACGCTTTTATCATTTATATTTCTTGTTCAAAAATAAACTTGTATGATAGTGATAATGATTACTTTAATCTAATTGTTTCCAAACCCATATGATTCTGCTAAGGAAATCTAGGATACTCTATGAACATATATTGCTTTAAATTTATGGCTCTATTTTAATCCTCATCAAAGTTCTATCTCAATCCTGATGTGAATATAAAATTATGTATAAATATGAAATTAAATGCTATATTAGGTAATGAACATTGCTATATTTAGAGATCATTATTACTTAATGAACATTTTGTCATTAATATAATTCACTTCATCATTTGCAGGTTAAGATTGGGTAGGTTGAATGAAGAAATGAAAGATTCCGAAATGGGAGTCACAGGTGATGACACTTTCAACGACGTCGTTCGAGATTTCTCCCGGTTGGCCTGTTCACATCCCGAGAGATTACAGAGACCAAAAAATGAAGACGAATAGTTAATACCACCATGTATAGGACTGACAATATTAATCATGCCAATTAATAGGTTTAGCTTTATAGTGGGCCAAAAAAGTATTTTTAGATTTCATAAATTACGGCTTCCGCGATTAAGCACGTCACTTTTTAAATATTCTTTTGTATGCTGTGGAGTAAGTTGCTCAAAATGTGCAAACTGTGAAGTAACGATCCGTTTTAGCACAGCATTATAGTCTGCAGAGCGACATTATTATATATTTCTTTTTTATTAGATATTTCTAAGTAACAGGTATTTTTTTTTATGAACGTTATTTATTATTTTTATATATACACCTCAAAATAAGTATCAATAACTGTGGAAATAATGTTCACATAAGTATTGATAACAGGGGTTAAACAAAAGCCTCTTCCATTCCAGAGTACAGGTCTATCAAAAACATTTAATATTAATTTTTTTTTTGTCTTCCTCGACCTCGACCTGATCCGGGTGACACACTGGGGCCAGAACTTCCAAAGTCATGCAAAAACAAAAAAAATCAAATCTAAGCTTTCTAAGTCGCTTTTCTTGTTTCTACATCATCTCATAACTGTATCATGTTTGCGCTGGTAGATAAACACGATTAATTCCACCTCCATTTGGTGACATGCTTACCAGTGCAAACCGATTACTCGTGGACTCTAGACTTGCAATAAGTGCTTCTGCAGAACAATAAAGTGTACTGAGATTTTTAAAATTTACTGCAGATAAACCTCAAAAGTGATTATGAATCCTTGTTCAGGTATGTAACTTATTTTTGGGCACTATATTTTATAATATATTTGTTTTAATGAGTAAAATCGTGAGTTAATTACACACAGAAGTTTTAGTCAAGAGCACAAATATGAGAAGAAGTATTAAGTGAATTAGTTACGTTGTGAGCCTGATCGAGCTTTCATTTTAAAATTTTTACTTTAAGTAGTTATTGTAGTTTACGATTATATTTTAGTTTTATGCACATATTTGCATGATTTAATATAATTAACATTTCAATTATGATTGGAAGTTATATTGAAGATAAGTTGATGTTATTAAATTCTATTTATTATTATTATTGTTTTGTGGGTTTGGGCCTCATCAGCCACTGATCGCATGGGTAGTCCCTTGGCGATCCCCTCTTATCCGGGTCATTATCCAAAAATGCTATCCCATAAAAGGAGCAATTTGGGCACGTCCCTCGCCTTAAGCCTCGCCTCTCCTAGGATAACAGGGGTCCCTAATATAAGGCACTTCCTCTCCTCCAGTGCGGGGCAGATGTAAAGAAGATGAATCGAGGTTTCCTCGTCTTCTTTACAGTATCTGCAGGCCCGGCTGTCAGTCAGCCTCAGCTTGTGTTTATATGCATTCAGGCTACTATGGTGGCCCGTTATGATTCCCACCCGGGTTCTGGCTTTGTGCCTGTTCAATTTAATGAATTCTTGGGCCCATTTCTCAATCTCTTAAGTATTCGATGAAGAGTTTGGTTATTCAACAACCCGTTACTCCTCACTATTTTTATTGTGCTGGTCTCTTACCTAGCCATTGATGCGGTCTCTCATCAGATTCCGACTTATTCCCACTGCAGGTTCTGGTCCATAGAGGTTTTCCCTGGTCCCTAGTCTGGCAAGGTCACCTACAATTAGATTTCCCTGAATGCCATTATGCCCAGGTATCCATAAGAGTTCCACCGGTCTCTTCCCTGCCAAGTGGTTCAATCCTTTATAGCAATTATAGACCAGTTTCGACTTTGTCGTTGCTGAATTCAGGGCTGCCAACGCCGCCCTGCTATCCGAGCAGGTACATACCTTCTCCTGGGTCCGATTTTCGTCGGCTCCCAGAACACCGTATGTAATTGCGACTAGCTCGGCCTAGAGTGCGGTAGTGTATTTGCCCAATGGGAAGGTTTTACCTATCCCGTCGCGTCGCTTATACACCCCCGCACCCGCTCTGTTCCCACTCTTGGCTCCATACGTGTACCAGATGTCTCCATTGAGCGGAAATCCAATTCGACCCTCCATCCAGTCGGTCTTACTGGTGAGGGTGATCTTATATTTCTTGTCAAACAGGAAGTGGACACCCGTACTGTCAGAGGGCATCCATAGGAGTCCCTCCTCAGCTAGCTCTCTTGAGAGTCTATATAGGTTCTTTACCTTCCTATTCATGTTTCCCACCCTGTGCATTGCCTTTGCAGCTTCCGCTTTCAGGGTGACATCAAGAGGTGGTATCCCCGTCAGTATCCCCATCGTCTCAATCGGTGTTGATCTTGGGGCTCCGGTTATACTTCTAAGAATCAATCCTCTTAGCTTGTTAAATCGGTTGGCTTCCGACATTAAACAGGCTCTCTGCCACTAGAAAGAGTTTATTAAAATAGATAAATTACGTATGAAACCTACATTTCTTCGAATGTCTCCTACATTTATCATACAGATTGTCTATTAAAAAGTGGCAGGCTAGAAAGGACAAGAAAAACGATACAGGAGATTCAGACGAAAAAAGTTGAAGAAACCAAAAGAAAAATTCAGGCTCAGTTCAGAGAAAGACTAGGTTTGACAGTGGACAAGCCAAAACCGGGATACGGCAATACCAACGATGGTAACACTGCGAGACGTTTTTTTTTTAATGCCGCAGTGTCCGCCGAAATAACGCTGGATTTTGAATTGATTCAGAAAATGCATACCATATTAATTGTTATATCTTGCGACTACGAATTGATGTCGAAAAACTCCGCATATACGTAATGGACACTGCGAGGTACTTTGTGCAAAAATACCCGTGGATCACATGCCACCTACCCTACACATTTTTTTTCACGGATCAAAAATAATAAAAAATGCGCCACTACTGATAGGCCAATTAACAGAAGAGGCCCAAGAAGCTCGTAACAAAGATTTTAAGAATGTTAGGGAATATTATTCTCGGAAATGTAGCCGGGAAAAATCCAACACTGATGATTTCAATTTGTTGCTATTATCATCTGATACTGTCATAACGAGCAAAAGAGAACTACTACAGAAAAGGCTTACCACCCTTCCCAAAGAACCTTTGGAACTCCTAATGCCTCAATCAGTACAGGCGACAACTGGAAACCATAGTAATACTTCAGATGATGCTGATAATAGTGACGATAGTGATTCAAATTTCGTATGAAGATTACACTATTATAATTACATAATTAAAATTAGTTGCTTACCACCTCAGGTCACGTAGAATAACAGGTTAATAATGTATGTATGTAATAAAAATGTTTAAAAACAAACTTGCTTTACTGTATTATAAATCTTTCTTACAACATCGAAATATCCACTCGAAAACATCATTACCAATTAAGGGTACATTTTAATAATTTTGACCCAATGCGGGTTCTCTTTTGCCCGCCTGGAGCGGCCGATGTGGTTACAGACAATTCCGGAGATGTGAAAGTAGTGGAAAACAAGGGGCTACTCGTAGGCTAGAACGTGGTTCTCGCGTAAATTTGGAATAGTGGGACTTCAAGTCTCAGTGGTGATCGAGCCAGAGTTGGTCTCAGAGGTTATGGTGTCTGGTCAGTTCTGGCGTGGCAGCTGCCAGGTTGGTTTTGTTAAACCATAGGTTCCAGAAAGCGAAAGACGTCGCTGGCTGGACAGTGAAGAATTGACAACGCCTCTGCTTTCGGGTCTGGAACGGAGACTTCTTACGTCAGTGGGCGGACACTTGGAGACGCGGTAGCAGAGAGAAAATTAGTATACACGCAAGTAAATAAGTATCCTAGTACTTATTTATGCGAGCAAATAAGTACCCTACTACTTATTTACTCGCGTGTAATACTAATTTTCTGCCTGCTACCGCGCTCGTCATGTATCCACCCACCGTCGAAGGAGATCTGTCCAGTCCCGGAAGCAAATCCTAGTCTAGTCTAGAAGTTTTGTAATTGGGCTGATGGGAAAATGGCAAATCAATAACGGAAAATTGAGAATAGGACGTGATGGGCGAAAGTCTGTTTCTCCACATTGAATAAAGGAAATTTGACTTACCTACATGTCCAGTGTCGAACACAATCAGATTACGCATCTTCAATTAATTTGCAATTATTTTCATGCTCACGATAAAATGTTTCTATCTGTTTTAATAGAAGATATAGAAATTTTCTTGAATATGACTGTGGTGTGTTTAACTGGATATTTATATGTATTTATTTAATATTGCCTTTTGTTTTCTATTGGAAAATATAAATAAACAAAAACAGAAAAGTTCTGTCCCAGGCTAGATACCAAATTTGTCCTTCAAAGCCACACTTAAGTAAATTAGTAATTAAAACTTGCGCCCAAATTTTCTATATACAGTATTACGGATGTAAATTTAAATACTTTTTTTTTGCATCTTTACACACCAGATTGACTGATCCGGGGATTGAATCCACGTCCTTATGGCTCTGAACTGGCATAATTACTCCGAATCGATCTAGGAAACTTGGAGACCTTCTGCGAGATTTATGGCATAATTTCCCCTCAGAAGGTCTGATTATAACTCTAACATCTATGTTAATCTCGATTCGAACCGGAAGTGAAGAAAAAACCCAACCAATTCTTGCCGTTGCTTAGATTTGAAACCAGGATGTCCATGTGAAAGACATACTTGTGCCAAATTTAAGCAAACGATGTTCAGCAGATCGTACACTCCCTTTGTTCATCTAAAAGGTTTTATGTTGCTACAACGTTAATTCAACTCGTGGGCATATATTTACTTAACCTTGGAACTCCATCCTGTCGTGTCGACTGTTGTACTGTCTTATTTAATCCAATTTTGAAAACGATAAGTTAACAAGTGATACTACCTTGGCACTTATTTTGTTTTTTTTTAATGTCAATATCAAGTGATAGTATCGTTTTTTCCAAAACGGAGTACTGGTTGTTAGAATTTTTAATTTGTTTTTTACTAGTTTTACTTTTATGTGATATTTGATGGAAATAAGTGTTATTCAGCATTACTTAAAGCCCATATCAAAATTATTAAGTGTATAATATTACATTTAAAAGGGACATTATACAGTTGACTATTTACAGAACATTATACAAACAACATTACACAAACCAGATACAAACATTATACAAACCAGATACTGGTTTGCATTCAATATAAAACTTATCACAGTTCTGAGCAGATAATATGCTTCATACATATTTCATTTCATTGGAGTTTTAGGTTTATCGTATTCCAAAAGATATATACTTTTTACGCTGTGAAGTACAGTATCACAGTCTATTAGAAACAACCTGGTTGTTGTAAATGAAAATAATCTGATACCTGTATTGAGGATGTCCCAGTTTCTCAGATTGTTATTCCTACCGAGCAAAATCTATTTTTCACTTAACATATTAGTTTTATTTTTTCATTTTGATATTTGTGATTATATCAAGATTTAATGTTTTTTGCGTATAGGGCAATGTTCTAGTTTTATTCAGTTTCATTTGTTTGGTATGATTGCTCTAAATAACAATCACATTATAACATGTTCGAAAGAAGTGAGTTATGTAGTCATTATTATAATGTCTAAAGCTGCCTGTAGCAACTAAGAGCAGTTTGGAGAAATAAAGCTAGGTTCAAATAACTGTAACAATAATGTCGGTATGAAAATGTAATTTTCTATTATAAGTAAACTCCACAACCTGCTTAAAGAGAAATCTTCCATGAATTAATATGATAGCATCAAAATGCCCAGAAATACTAATGATATAAGTGTTGTGTTGTATATACTCGTATATCCGATGATTTTTTTTTTTTTTTAATGAACATGTATTCAAGTAAAATGTGTACATGTCCTGTGTTTCAAGTTTTATGTCGCAGAATTGTTCTAACAGGCAAATAGAATAAA
The DNA here is from genome assembly GCA_037954035.1 of Rosalia funebris. Lineage (NCBI taxonomy): Eukaryota > Metazoa > Arthropoda > Insecta > Coleoptera > Cerambycidae > Rosalia > Rosalia funebris. Next base: position 40,265,967 of record JAZFAV010000007.1, read on the forward strand.
AATCTAGAACAAAAAAAATTGTACATGCAATAAATGCCACTCCATACAATGAAATAATGAAAAAAAATATTTAAAAGAAATTTTCGCTAATAAGTTGCGCAATACAGAAGCACTATTTTCCCAACATAAACGACATATCACGTAGGATTTTTTATGTAACTTACTTGCCGATGAAAGGATGCACTTGATATGAAATAAAATAGATTTTTTTATATGGTTCCTTTAACAAAACTAAGTTATCAGCAAAAAATAGGTATATAAAATTCTGCCTTTGTAATTTCTCGTATTAAATAAGTGCTTTTAAAAACAAAAAGTACCATACGTAGGGATGATATTAATGAAAACTATATACTCACCCACTACTTATTGTAAGTGCATATCAAATAAGATCTCTTACTGGCTGCCATGCTCATTTAGTAACCTATGATAAAAATAATGCAACGAATAATGTTTCCATGCAGTTTAAGTAAGTTTTGTTACTAGGACAAATAAACGGCCATTGAACAATGTCGTTAACAAAATTATATGTCATATTTCTTGTACTAAATTGGTGAAAAAACACTAATAATGTTGATCATGTTTGTAAAGCTTGTTACTTGGGAGATTTCCCCCTAATACAGGAATGTGTTATAGATTGCAATAAAGTTGCAGTAATAAAATTAGCTTCAATGTTTGTTTTTTAGACTCTGGCTAGTAAACAATTAAAAGAATTAGGACTAAAGGCTGTGGGTATGCTTGATTTGCAGTAAAACTTGTGTAGTCTTTCTGGTAGGGTAAATAGGGAAATTTGAAGTTGTAGTGTATGGAACAATAATGCAGTTTAAATCATTACACTTTTACGTGAAGTATTAATGAAAATTTTATCTTTATATTCATGTATAATTACGGACTATCAAATACTTTATTTTTTTATTATCATGCTTTAACTATGATATAAATATGGGAATATTTACATGAATCCTATTAATACTATCTGCAATATAGTATTATAGTGTCTATAATACTATATATTATATATACAATATATAGTATTATCGTGTCGCCCACCATTTTTTTCTCCATTCTCGGTACAGTTTATTTATCAACCTAAAGCTTATTCTAACAATTTTCTATGGGTACAATAGCATCAGATATGACCATAGGTCATCTTTTCGTCTTAGTAATTGTAAACTCATCACCATCAGATTAGCTCATCTGATAGCTAGTGCTCTCTAATAACCATACTACTATGCGGAATTTGGAAATGCGACATATATTTACTTATTTTTGAGGTGTAAGACTGATGAAGGTGAATAATAGACACATCGTAATTACTGATTTATTATCATTTATTTTACTATCATTAAAATTATAATTTTTTTGGCTTGCTTTTAGTTTTAAGTAATGATACATTTTTGCTCATGTTTTGTATATGTTTGTATTGAATACATCATTATGTACTATAATTTAATTTGTCATTCTATACCTTTGTAAAGAAAATATGTTTAAAATTCAACATTCCATTTATTATATTTTTTACTTTCTATATTCTACATTCTACAATGTATTTTTAATTAGTTAATTAAAATAAGTTCATGTAACTGATTTTAACATTAATTACAGATGAATAAAAACTGTTTCTCTTTTTTATATAATTTATTTTATTACTAATTTTTTTTCAATACGAATTGAACATAAAAAATATTTATGCCATCTGTATACATTATAAATTTATTATCGTGGTTTACAGCAGTGACGGCTGGTAATAATAGTCCGTGACTACTTAAATAAAAAAAAAAACACTTTTCTGTTAATTTTGTAATACATTACTTATAAACTTTCTAAAAATTATAATATTTTATGTATAAACTTTATACTTTAAAGTTTAGTTGTTGATTTTCTATTGACTAATAAAGCAGTAACCCTCATGGATTCCATGTCGAAAATACAGGCAATAAAGATTTGTAGAGCCATTAAAATAACTGTTGGGCATCTTAAAGTTAGATTACACTTCAATAATACATGATGTTAAAAGTCCATTAATTTTGAATTGTAAGTCCATTACACGTGTGACCTTTGGTTATCCTTCACATATACAGAAGTGGGTATTGTATGACCCATCCTCAGTTGTATTAAAATGACTTAACTCTCGTCTCGTTAACTTACGAGGTGATACCCATTTGTTGACCACTAGTTTTAAAGTTTTCAGATTAGATTCGGTTATTGACAACTACTCTGAATTTCGACTGATAATTTGTTTGATATCGTCGTTTATTTGGGATAGACTCAATTTATCTACCGTCTGTTGCTTTCATTAATATATTGCTTATTTCGCCTTTTTTATATGATGCCAATCAGTTCGATAGGCAAGGAGGTATACCTTGGAGGAGTAGGCGGATTGAGGCCTCGGCAAGAACTAGTAACGTACCCTGGGGAGTAGGCAGGTTGCCCCGGCGGCAAGTTACATACCATTCATAAACACAATTTCTTTCTAAAAGTTCCAACCGAGAAGTAGGAAGATCGAGGCATCGGCAAGAACTAATACCCTCCTTAATATTCCTTCAAACCTTAATTCCTTGTTTCTTGAAAACGGCTCCAAAATGGGGACCGAAACGTCGATATAACAATAATTACAGACGCAGTTCAACCATGACTTTACTTGTAGACTCTTCTGTTCGTTCCTCCGACCGCGGAAAACTTTCCGAACACCAATAACATTATAATTTTTCAGGTATGAATAATTCGCATAATAAATAACAAACATAACTGTTTACAATGATAAACTAAACCTATTCAGAATACACACCAGTTTTGTTGTTTCTACTGTTTTTCTTTGTTCGACTTAATCCTAAATACTTTCAGTAAAAGTAAAAAATAAATAAATGGTTTCCTAATACGAGTAGCACAATATATTATTATTAATTATTATTAATATTTATTATTATTAATTATTATTATTAATTATTATTAATTGTATTCTCATAAATACAATAATTTCTCATAGTTAAGTATTTTAAAATTTGTTATGCGGATTTTGAAATTAATAGCAATTACATTTTGAAGATCGAAGTTGTTAAGCATGCGTTAAATTATATTGCTTGTTTTGTGTACGAAAATATTAATATGGAACTGTAATTTGAAAGTATGAATTAAATAATGAATGAATGAATTAAAACACCTATTAAATGGGTGAATATAATAATTTCACATTGTATTTCAAGTTGCCTAAAATTTAAATATTAATTTCTATTTCTTTGTATATTTATAGGGGATCGTGTCCCATCACTAAACGAAGCTGAAGAAGTATTGAATGTAGGCCATATTTTATGTTATTGATCTACATTAAAAGTATTTACCTGTAGACTTCAGCTCTCTATAAACCACCGCCTAAATTACCTTTCCTTAAAATGGTGATAAGAATTGGACTGATTTGTAAATCATGGCATGTCTGGGTTTTGTAGGGAGAGACTTTAGGCTTGCATTGTATATATGTCTACATGTATGACCTATAAATATATGTTAACGTATGTTAACTAATACTAATATTTATTAATAGGTATATTTGAATTTAAATCATATAACATGAACATGCGTTTAAACGCTAACAATAAATGATAGCAATCATTACCGTTTATATACAAATAAATTATTAATTATGTTTTCACTCGGCACTATGACTATGAGACTGGGGAACACTACAAAATTGGCGAGATTCTGAGGGAATAATTCTATCTACAGGGATATTTTGGATTATATTTGTCCACGTTATTTAAAAAGTGGAATGTTCAAACTCGGTGACAATCATTAAGAAAATTAAATCGAAATTCATCTAAGATCTAAGGCGTTCAATAAAATCTAAAGAAAAAAATAAATAACCATTAAGAATACATTGTATGTATGTAGATGAGGTATTTTTAGAAATCATGGTCATAAAAACCAATTAGAAACTATTACATTTTAAAAAATAAATCATATTAAAACAAAAACAAAAATGTTCTTTATTTCAGTGCTCTAGCCGTAGTTATCCACTTTTATATATATTAGAAGAGGAAAGATTTTCTCACTTGACGTAAATTTATAGAAATCAAACCTTTCTTCGAATCCACCTGAATTTTTACAACATAAATAAAACGATTTCTTATCGAAAAATGATACTTTAGTAAAACACACAAGAACTACATAGCAAACTTTCAGAACTTTATCTATTACAATCGTAAGTGTTATACCAATGTACAGTATAACTATTTGTCTATATAAGTATAACTAGAGAGAGGCTATATTATAAGAAGAATATACTATATAAGTATAACTATTTGACTAAGTTCTAAGTATTAAAATATTGGTTATAATATAATTAATGTATCCATAGCTAAAGCGAATCATACAAATACAAATTAAAAAGTGCTACATATTATAAATACTAGCTAAAATAGTATTATAATTTCATACAATTTTAATGATGTTGACTGTAATTAAATTAGGTAAAAAAGTATATTACAATTGTAGTTATTAGTATCCATACAAAGTTTATTAGCTTGTATATGTTTAGTTTGTTAAATAAACGAAGATTAAAATTATTTTGTGGGAATAAGATAATATAAAATATTAATCAAGTGTTATATGTAATAATGATACGAGATTATAGCCACATATTGTTCTCAATTGTTGACATCTTGTTACACGAAATAGCTGATACTAAATTAAATACGAAATCTGATTCGATTCGAAATTGTTATACGCATTGTAAAGATTTTCACCAACGACCTGCTACTGGTAAGGTAAGGTACAGTACATTCAGTATTTAACGTATGTGCTTTAGAGAATGAATGAATACTTGAAGATAGTTGATTAGTGTGAAAATGTTTCTTGTCACCACCGATCTTTCGGGTTTAAATTTTAAACGGGTCACAAATGATCTTTCTCTGAATGATTTTATATAAATACCTGCTTCGAGTGCTTCGGTCAAGTGTTGTTCGTAATAATGATCGAGATTCTGAATTCTGCCACGTCACTGAAACAGCTTTGAGATTTATATAAAGAACCTACTTTTATACTGCTATCCACCGGTATGCGGGGTTTCGTGAAATCTTATATGGTATAATAACGGTAGTGCTAATATACGTTTAATGTCAAGTGGTACAGATTATAAATTACTTTAATTTTCAATGTCAGAAACTTTCAAATATAGCGACATATATACATATGCATTGTGAAGAAATTTTTACCAGCGACCTGCTACTGGTAAGGTACAGTACATTCAGTTTTTAACGTATATGCTTTAGAGAATGAATGAATACTTGAAGGTACCTGAGCAGTGTGAAAATTTTTGTTGTCACCGCCGATATTTCGGGTTTAAATTTTAAATTGGTCACAAATGATCTATATATTTATATGATTTTATATAAATATCTGCTTTAGTCAAGTGTTGTACGTAATAATGACCGGGATTCTGAATTTTGCCACGTCAGTGATAACAGCTATGATATTTACATAAAAGATATACTCTTAAGTCTTTACTTAATTGCCTTTATGTACTACGTGTGCCCTCAGGGGCTCAGAGCTACCACAGCCTGAGTACGGGTGGGGCAAACCCAAGATACCCGAGCCACAGATGAAAGCACGCCGTTTATCTGATTAAAACCACAATGTACTTCGGCCGCTACATAGACCATCATAAGGCGTAATGGTGGAAGCGTCGGTCGAGTACATCGGGCTTCATCGCCTGGTCCGCGAGGAGGAATTCTCTACAAAGAACCCCTAAGTTAAGGTGGAACAGCATATCCGAAGACAGCATAGCCAAGAGGGTGATCTTCGTCACTAATAAACGAACTCCGGAGACCAGGCGATCTCCGGTTTAATTGGCCTTCCTATAGCAATGCGGGGCTCTGCTGCAGGTGACCAAGTGTTTCCCCAGCTACTTGTGGGACGTATCCAAGTGAAATTCTTTTAAAGGCTGGTGGTACGCATCAAGAACCACAAAACCCAGATGACGATAACGCTTCTCAACCTCTTGCCGACGATGAAGAGGTGGAAAGGGGTTCACCCAAAAGCCCTGCCATCTCTGAAAGCGAGGAGCAAAAAATCCTTGCCTCAGGCGAAGGTGAACCATCCGACTCTGAAGAGCTGATAAAGTTGACTAACGACTTATGAAAGCTGAAGAGGAAGGGACTTATTGGGGCAGCAAGGAAAATATTCAAATGGCTGCTGAAACATGGGCACCCTGTTGAAGAGGCCCATGTGCTGGCTCAAAGACCTCTGGACAGAGGAGAGGCCCATCCAGGAAGGGATCCAAAAGAAACCGCTCAGATGGGTTCACTCCGGAGGGTGGAGCCAAAAAAACAGAAGAAATCAGAAGGAGCACCGGTTGTCCAATCCACTTCGGGGCTGAAGCCAGCGGTTTCGTACAAACAAGCGGCTGAATGCATTATAGTTTTCAGAAGCGCTTCTGAGCACACAACAACTCAACGAGGTTCACAATGCAATTCTGAAAAAAATCGTTGAACAAAAAAGACGGACCCGTCAAGTCAAAGTTCCTTGTCTCAACGTTTAAACCCGGATTTCTGGTTCTTTCGTGTGTCGATGAAGTCACCTCGAAGTGGCTATCAGACACAGTGGGAGAAATGAAACCCTGGGACGGAGCTGATTTGCGGACGGTGGGGGAATCTCAAATTCCTCGCTCTCAAATCCTAGTGGGATACTTCCCCAACGGCGCGGAAGATCCTACGGAAAGAAATGGGTTTTGTTAAAGCCCAAAACCAAGGATTGAGCGTGGAGGACTGTAGGTTACTCAACAGAGTAGCTGAGAACACCTCAGCTCAACTGACGTTCTTGGTGGACGATATGTCCTTCGAGATTTTGAAGAAAGTCGACTTCAGGGCGAGTTACAAGTTCAGCCAAATTCAACTCAGGCCGAGGGACGGATCGCACAAGGAAGCTGAAACGATGAAAGGTGTCGTCAAGGGGCAGAGCTTTCAGGAAGTGAGACTTCTGAAGTAGTGCTTCCTCAGCCACCGGGCGGAACGCCTTCCACCTCAGGAAAGGACTCTAAGAAAGGCTTCGTTATTTTCAGGCTTAATAAAACCTGAATTGGTCTGTATGACTTAAGCTGGGCGTATGACTAGGCTGAATGATCGTTTTTAGGCTTAATAAAGCCTCAAAAGAAGCCTTTCCCAAAAAAGGGCATCCAAAAGACCCCATAGGAAAAGGGAGCGGAGGCGAAAAGAAAGGAACTAAAAAATGAGCGCTCCCCAACACATGAGATGTATCCGAATAAATCTGCATCACGCAAAAGCTGCCTCAGACGTGTTTAGCCGCAGAGGAAAATCCACCTCCTGAGGAAGTTAAGCGACTTGTCAGCTACTGCAAGAAGAGAAACAAACACTACATAATAGGCTGCGATGCCAACGTACACCACGTGATATGGGGCAGCACAAACACAAACAAACGAGGTGAGTACCCTTTTGAATTTGTCTTACACTAGCACAGACATTATCAATACGGGAAATACTGCCACCTTTGTGAACAGTGCCCGTCAAGAAGTGTTAGACATAACCTTAGCCAGCACATTCATAAGCAATTCAATAGTTAACTGGCATGTGTCGAATGAGGTTTCAATGTTAGACCACAGACACATCAGATTTGACATTGCAGCGACGTTCCCATGTCTTCAGGAATACAGAAACCCAAAATTGATCGACTGGGGGCTCTACCGAGACCTGCTAAAATCGGAAATGAATGATCAACCGATTCAAATTGAAACTACGGAGGCTCTAGAGTTTTACTCTAATGAAATCACTGATCTCATCATTAAAACGTATGAGAAAAGCTGCCCTGTGAAATAGAAAGTGGTAAACAGGAAAGTACCTTGGTATTCGGTTTTATTACAAGAATTAACTGCCAAAAAACCGATGTACGAAAATTACGTCATTTTCAAACGCGATTTTTTATATAAAAAATTTAAAAAATCGATTGTTGCTGAAAGTACATTTGTAGTACAGCTCCTAACGAAGAAAATAAGCCCTCGAATAAGTCTGTAGGACCATCCGTTTCGATGGAAAAGCCGTATTACGAAAGCACCTTTCTTTACGAAAACAGCTATAACTTTGAAAAAAAAATATTTTGGAATTTTACAAAAATGATTGTTTTTGTCTCACTTAGGACTACATTTTCCGAAACTATTAAATGCTTTCATCAAATATTGTTATTTTTAGAGCAAAATCAAGAAAACGCAATTTTCAACGGTTTTTTTCGATATATCTCGAAAAGTAATGAATCGATTCGAGCTCACAAACATTGAATCGAAAAATTTTTTCATTATGTACAACTTTCTCATTTAACTTTTTCCAATTCAAGTACAAATTTCTTTTTCGCGAAAAACCGTTTTTTTGACTTTTGCGAATTTTTTAGGTTATGTTAGCGGCAGCCATTTTGAGAGCAAAGAATTGTAAGTTTCTTGAAATTTTATTTTCTATATGCTCAAATTTTTTTTTTTGCTGTTTACAATTAGTGACCATTTAACAAAGGGGCTCAGACAGATTGATTGGACTACTAACGGGGCCAAAATCACCAAGGAGTGGGATGAATATAAAAAAAAGGCCCTGACAGAGTACAACAAAGAACTGAGAAGGTCAAAAACAACTTAGAGGCAACTTTGTGAGGGGTCAATGAATTGCCCCAGACAATGCCCCTCCAGAAAATCCTATCCAAAGACCACCCAACCGGCATTGGGCTACTTCAAAACTCCGATGGCAGTTACACGGAGAGCAGAAAGTAATGTGTCAGATTGCTACTGCAAATCCACTTTCCGGGGTCTATCATCAGGGGAAATAACGAGGATGCTGATCGGTTTAGGGAGCGTCAATTTCGCCTCACAAACCGGATAAATAGCCTAGCACGGAAAATTTTCACACAAAATAAGATTAGATGGGCAATCAACTGCTTTAAACCCTACAAATCACCAGGAGAAAATGGAATCTTTCCGGCCCTGTTATAACAGGGTCTAACGGAGCTATTAATTCCACTGACTCTATTATTCAGAGCTAGTTACTGTCTAAGGTACATCCCGCAAAGCTGACGGGAGGCGAATGTGGTCTTCATACCGAAGGCAACCAAGCGCCCAACCTAAGTCATACAGACCAATCAACCTAACATCATTTTTCCTCAAAATAATAGAAAATATAATTGATCTTTATCTGAGAAGAGGGGTACTTGCAGTGACACCGCTCAGTAAGAACCAATATGCCTATCAGTCGGGCAAATCAACTGAGACAGCTTTACATAGCCTTATAAAAAGGATTGAAAAGGCACCCATGGAAAAAGAAATTGCGCTCTGTGCATTCATAGAAATAGAAGGCGCTTTTGGTAACACCTCATATGAATCTATATGCAGGACTGCGCAATACAAAGGATTTGAAATGTCTACACTTGAATGGATCCAATCAATGCTCTCGTGTAGAAAAATCAAAGCAAAATTGGGAAGTGATTCTATAACAGTGACTGTAGTTAAAGGCTGTCCTCGAGGAGGAGTATTATCGCCCCTTCTGTAGTCGATCGTCGTAGATAATCTTCTCACACAGCTGGATAGCCTTGGACTTTATGTTCAGGGATATGCCGATGATATAGTAATTATGATTAGAGGGAAGCATGACAAAGTCATATCTGACCTAATGCAAAATGCCCTCAATGTCACCAACAATTGGTGCTGGAAGGAAGACCTAAGTGTCAACCCCGACAAAACAGTAATTATTCCATTTACTAGAAGAAGGAAGCTTGCATTAACAGGAACACAAATTAACTTCTCAAGTGAGACGAAACATCTTGGAGAAATCCTAAATCAGAAACTCACTACAGCTACAGCTTACTCGATTCGCCTCATAGGATCTGTTTATATACACTATTTAACTTATATAACCACAACCCGGTGGGTTGGAGGAAATGGATCCATATTTGACTGGCTCGGTCACTAGACTTAAATTCACTGCATTTTTATAGTTTTGACAACAAATCTTTGAGGCAGCGCAACAGGTAAGACTAAGTAATTTCATTTAATGTAAAATATAGACTAACATTTTGGTTAGTTTATATTTTTTTTATTTACACAATGTGTATTCTAAGTAGGTTATTTTCATTGCGCATTCGACCTCCGCGGGCCATCCTAGCCTGTAGATGCTATTTATATTCATAAAATGGGTCATATTCATAAAAAGTCAATTATTACCCCATATGGTATCTCAGGTCTACTTCGATAATTCAAATATTGATATTTGGAGAATGGTTGGGTTAAAAATCTATGTTGTATAATGCTTTTTTATTTTTTATTTATTTAGGTCCAAGATATTAACTGTTAAAGAATAACAGTTATACTTCTTAGCACCTGTATATTTTTGTACACTGCATCATTTTCATGATGAGTTGTAAATTAGGACAGTTCACAACGTCTTTGAATCTACATACCCTAACATACTCTATTCCCGACGAAGATTAGAAGCGGCATATCATTTTCATTCCTTGTTACTGAATCAACCGTTGAACAGAAAATAAAATCATAACATTAATTTTGGTGTTTTGTGATCATAATATTTTTATGTAAGATATGATTGTATTAATAGGCATATAAGATTTATTTATGTGTAATTAAAAAAATGGAATCGCTAATCTTGACCAAGCCAAGGTTAGTGGAAATAAATAATTTATTTCCACTAATAATTAACGAACATAACTGAAAATATATTATAACGGGTATGACATTCTGTTGTAAGTTGATATAAAATAACCCTAGATATTAGAGAACTGCTACGTTATGATTTGAACAAAATAACTTTACGAATTTAAAGGTCTAATATCGAAAATTACCACTCAAGGTAGATCATGAATAATTCTTCACAGATTTCAAAATTCTGTATAGATATTATACTTTACAGATCATTGAGAGGTTGTTTACTTTTATTATCCTTAGAGTACCTTTACGCATGTTCATATTATTTATAAAATTAACACCAAATGCATTTTATGAAAGTATTTGAAATACTTCCATCATTAGGTGCAGTAACCGGTAAATTATGAAAAATGGCCTATCACAAATCAAATGATCTCATGAATTAAATCGCTAATTTCTAATTTGGTGGATTACTTTAACTTTTATTGAAAGTTAAATCTAATTTTAAATAAACAACTATTGAGGTTTTGACTGCGTGTTTTATATGTTGTCTACGGTAATCTATTTTGTAGTAATTTAAGTTTGATATTCGATCCCAACTTATCGATGATAATTTTTTATTCAAATTTACCGCCCCTATTGAGAAGTCAGTAGTTAAGCCGGTAACGTAAATTATTCTCTACTTTACCGTCTTTTCTTCATGGTGTTTAAAAGAACGTGAATGGTTCTTGATTCATAAAATAAATCATAGGTAATCTATAAAATTTGTGATCATCGAAGACTTAAATTGGGTGTATATTATATATTTGTGCGTCTGCTTGAATAATTCATTTATATTCGTTTATATTTAAATCATTTTGTGTAATATTAAGAAAGACTGACAGGTTGGTACTAAGTTAGAAAGTAAAACACGAACTATGTATGTTTTTAATAATGTAATAACGTGCTGAATTGAACGACTTTTTATTAAGTTAGGGATTACCTTTTTAATTTGTATAATATATGTTGTTTACAAAATTAATATGACTGAAGCTAAATGTCACCTAACCTTAATTTAGGTACAAAAGCAAAGGTATATAAGTTATGCTTGTTTTTATAGTTAGCAAATACTTAATATGCATACCAATTTGTTTCAAATCGTAAAATAATTAATAAAACTGTTTCTAATAATTCTCGGAGTTTATTTTTAGCCATGGTTCGTATAAACGTATTAAGTGATGCCTTGAAGTCGATAAACAATGCGGAAAAACGTGGCAAGAGGCAGGTTCTCATTCGTCCATGCTCAAAGGTCATAGTCAAATTCTTAACTGTGATGATGAAACATGGGTATATTGGTGAATTTGAAATTGTCGACGATCACAGGAGTGGGAAGATCGTGGTTAATTTGACCGGAAGGCTCAACAAGTGTGGAGTGATCTCTCCTAGGTTTGATGTACCCATTACTCATATCGAGAAATGGACCAATAACTTATTACCCTCGCGTCAATTTGGGTAAGTACAACAATAAACTATTACTTTAAATGGGCTAAAGTATGTAACTTTGGTAATTGTTGAAATTAAGTGTTCAGTGGACAATGCTTACGAAACTTTTTCTACCCCCCTATTTTCGAGGGTGCTGGAGACGAATCTGGCTTCAGTTTCATCTGCTCCGACACAGTTTTCGAGAAATTGAATGGTAATTGTACAGAAGCCAACGTTTTGAAAATGCTTACCAAATTTTTCCTACCCCCCTATTTTGGAGGGTGCAGAACACAAATCTGGTTTTAGTTTCATCCACTTGGACACAGTTTTCGTGAAAATGTATTTTGCACTTTTCCGCACGAGGCCATTTTTTCTTATCAAATAACTTTCAGTTTACACTACAATAGCTAGCTAATATTAATACGAGTAGATGCTACAACACTTCCTTTATACATATCATATACTAATTTTAATAATTACCGTAACTTTTTCTTTTGCAAATGTTAAATATAATTTTAGTTCACCTAAACCACTCGTTCATTTTAGTAATTATTTACTTTAGAGTAAAATTCTCAAACCTTAGCAAATTTTGGCTACCTCCGTTTTTGAGGCTGAAAATAAATCTGACTTCAGTTTTTGGTGGTCAGACACAGTTTTCAAGAAAATGAATTTAACTTTTCCTCACATGACACCACTTTTTTCTCACATAACATTCACTTTACATTACGTACATACCTAATATTAATGTAAGAAGATACTACAACACTTCCTTTCTGTTATGCATTAAAATCATCAAAACTTATTCATTTCGATTTTCAAATTTATTTGTAATGTTTACAGTTTTCATGAAGCTGTTCATTTGCTATTTTAACGCCCTGTATAACCCGAAACACTGGCACAGCAAAGGGACGGTTGCATGAAAATTGTGAACATTGCAAGTAAATTAGAGAATTGTAATGAATAATAAGTAATTGCCTTTCAGATGTTCAAATTATTGACCTTTAGCTATTTGACAGTGTCCCAATCGTATGTACATGTTATCAATTACTTTCTGCAAAGTTTCTGGTCTTATTGTATTAGAACACTGTATTCTCCTTTCCCTTAATTCATCGATGTCTGTCGGTTTTGTTTTGTACACATTGTTTTTCAAATAGCCCCAATAGTAATAATTTAGAGGAGTTAGGTCAGGTGATCTTGGTGGCCCCTCAATCCAAATCCAGTGTTGGATTTCTGGTATTATCTGGTTGTTCAATAAATCGATGTACTTTTGACCTGTCAAATTACCATCGATGAAAAATGGCCCCACAATTTGGTTGCACATTATTCCAGCCCAAACATTCAGTTTTTATAGATATTATGTATGAGATACCCTCATCCAATGAGGATTTTCATCAGACCATTATCGCATATTGTGTCTATTGACCTCTCTACTCAACTGAAATGTGTCTTCATCAGAAAAGCATGTTCAGAAAGAAAATTGTCCATTTTCATCACATCGTCTCATCATTTCGCCACAAAACTCTTAGTAAAACAGTTTTAATCATTGCTAGATGATGCCAACTTTGTTGGTAAAATGCGTATTGAGTATAGTGTTTTGGTGTTTTGTGGAAAACTAAGTCAGTGCTAATAAAAAATTAGGGTTTCCATTTAGCATTTGAAAATTGCCCTCCACTCCACTTTCCCTCCCCCACGGTGGTGGGAGGGTATTAAATTTAACACTATTGAATGGCTGTTTTTAAGTAATTGAACTCGTACTTTATTATTTTTCATTCTTCCGTAGAATTTTTTCAAAATTACAAAAAAAAAATATTTTTGCGATTGCGCCATCTCTCACGAATCGAAAAAAAAACGTTTCAGACAAACTACACGTAGTTCTTATTGCAGAATCCAATTCTGCAACAAAAAATGGGGGTACCCATTTAAGATTTTAAAGTTTCCCCCCACCCCATCCCAAGGGCTGGGGGTGGAGGGTCTCATTTGGTGTCATTAGATAGCGCTTTTAAAATTATTAAGGAAGTGTTGTTTCTTTTTGGATCCAATGTGTATTTCTCGAGATATTTGACCGTTTCCAGACTTTTTGGACACCCGGTATATACCCTTGCCACCTAAAATATCATCATCACCTATAATATCTCTTGAACCCGTGTTAAGGTGTTCAAGTTGTTAAATTAATCTTGATAAATAAATTTGTATTACATGACCCAAAACATATTCATTATTGTATTATGTATTACGAATTCCTAAACATTACTTATATATTTAAATAGGTTCATATTATTTCCATTAATTTACATTCTCTTATTTATTCAGGTATGTGGTACTTACAACAAGTGGCGGTATCATGGACCACGAAGAAGCGAGGAGGAAACACCTCGGGGGGAAAATCCTGGGATTTTTCTTTTAATGTAAATTTATTTAATAAACTTTATTAAAAAAAAATGACTTGTTTTCATTACTCTTGCACATTACATTTTAGCTTTTTCAAATTAGTAAAAATAATTTTATATTGCCATTGCAATCTGTTATGTACACAAATATCAGCGTTTCAAATCTTACAATGTTAATCCAAGTTTAGTCGGAACTCCTTTATTTTGAATTTGGGTGTGAGATTTTCTAGATTGTTAGAATCTGTTAGTTCCCACCATTCTTAAAGAGAGCCTATTTGTTTATTGTAATATAAAAATAATGTAAAATTATTCTTCCTCTTTTGAATAAATGTGCAGTGCAAGATGAAAAAAAGTTATGTATGTTATGCTGTTAGTCGTATGCAACTAACTAAAAAATAAGTGTAACCAAGAATTGTAAGTGCAATGACCTAAGAACCTGATAGGCGCTATCATATGTTCTACATTAATTCGGTAATATTAAATTTAATTGCAATTCATAATCAAAATTAAGAAATGTTAGAATTCAATTGTATAATGCCTATCTGAGACATAGCGCATGTAAATTTGTCATGTTTGTCAAATATAAAAAGACGAATAAATTTTATTGTATTAAGTCCTCATTACGCCGATTTTCTGCAAAAAATGGCAACGTCGATACTCCAAGATTTGCACATGTTGTCGCCCTCTGTTTCTGTCATTTGGAGAATATTTATTTCTTATTTAGACACTTTTGGAGTTAGGCGCAGGCTCACGCCGTAATTCAATGCAACAGCTGATGACCATTGGCAGCAAGGGCAAAATTTATTAGTTATTAATTCAATATATATTCACAATACAACATAGGACCATTTAGTTAATTTAACGATATGTGATTTTGTTATTTAAATTATAGATTGTGTTATAAATATCGTAAAGATATAGTTTTGTGATTTCCTGCAAATGTGATACGTGTGAATTAAGATTCTGGTGCGTATAGTATGTGAAGCTATTAAATATAATAATATTAATAGTGTAATAATAATTTCGATAACGTTAGCGATGAAGGAAAGTGTGCCAGGCTCATCATTAACTGCAAAAGGATTGATTAGTCGAACCATGGATGAAAAGAGAATTATTTTACGTGTTTTTCAGTGTCTACAAAGAGATCATCCTGGTTTAAAAGATGAAGTAGTAGATATGTGCGCAGATTATACAGGAGCCTCAAAGTCAAATACATATAAAATTTTGGGAGAACAAAAAATATGTGGACAAGTACAGGCACCAAAACCACAAAGCGGTTGAACGAAAGTGGAAGTTGACAAGATGCAAAATATGCTATAATATATAAGAAGAACCGTCCACACTTTTTTTAGGAAAAATGAATTACCAACGTTAAAGGTAGTGCTGGAAGCTGTTAGTGAAAATGAGATAATCCCTGAAATGGGCAAGGAGACACTGCGGAAAACTTTACATAGCATGAAATTTAAATATGGGAAAATAGATAGAAAGAGTATTCTTATTGAAAGATGTGAAATAGTACAGTGGAGAGACTATCTCAGGAAAATTAAAGAATTTTGGAGGCAAGGAAAGAAAATTTTTTATATGGATGAGACATGGATTAACGAGGGGTACACTGTGAAAAAAGTATGGCAAGATGACAATGTGAAAAATGCACGGCAAGCAGCTATTGAAGGCTGGTCAACTGGTATAAAAATTCCATCTGGGAAAGGTCGTTATTTGATAATTACACATATAGGAAGTAATAGTGGATTTCTAGTAAATGGTGAATTAATATTTTAGTCCAAGAAAACAGGAGACTACCACGGAAGAGATGGATGCAGAGGTATACGAAAATTGGTTTAGAGGCATTCTTGAAAATTTGGAACCAGAATCTGTCGTCGTTATGGATAATGCCCCGTATCATAGTCCAAAATGCGAAAAAACGCCACAACAGTCATGGAGGCAAGCACAGATTCAAAAATGGTTATGGGCCAAAGGTATCCCTTATGCTGAAAATAGCTTAAAGCCAGAATTGCTTTGAATTGTGAAGCTACATGCAAATAAATATAAGAAACTTGCTGTAGAAGAATTAGCATTAAGCCATGGACCTACTGTTATACGATTACCCCCATATCATTGTGAGTTGAATTAATTGAGTTTGGGCGCAAATTAAAGGGGATATGGCCAGAGAAAATAAAACATTTAAATTGGCTGCTGTCCAACGCCATCTTCAGAAAGCATTAAAAAATGTCACAGCAGAAGACTGGAGACGGTGTATTGGTCATGTTCAAAGAGAAGAACAGAAAATGTGGGATGTAGATAATATGACTGATCAAACCCTCGATCCCATTATTATCAGTGTCGGTAAAAGTGATAGTCAGTGATGACTCGAAAATTGTAAAGGGTAAGATTGTTTTTCGAACATTTTCTTTTGTTTTTGTTATAGAATTTTGTTTATTTTATATAGAATTGTTATTAATGTGGAAATAGGGCTACTGGCAAACCACCCACTGAAAAATGGTAACGTGCCATTAGCAATACTTCATAAGTGGTGTGAAAACTTGTTTTTACTCACAATATTCTCCCTTATGTGATTTAGCAATTTTTTTAAATTTCCGTCATATCAATAATTGTAGCAGTACATGTCACTGACCCCGCCAAAAATAAAAGCATCTACGCCTTTGTTCCAGACAAAATCCCCACCTTCTCTCGGTCATTGCACTCTTTACAATTATTGGTTTACTACCCCTTAGCTATTTGGGCAAGTATTCAACATGAACTAAAAAATTTTGGGTGAGGGGTTTAAAAAAAGATTTCTAAAAGTTTAATTGTCAATATATACTTATAATCGATTGACTATTCATGTAACTTATTGGATTCATGTATGATTAGCTATTTGGGTAGGTATTCAATATAAACTGAAATATATTAAATGTCTAGGGTGAAAGTTTATAAAAAAATTATTCTTAGACTTACACAAAATGAAGTAAGTTACTTAAGGTATGACAAGAATAGTTACTATTCTTGTCATACCTTACTGGATTCATATTTGACAGCTTAGAAATTAAACCTCTTATTTGTTTCAAAAGAAGCATGTAAAATCAACATATCTATTAATTACTATTAATTGATTTTTATTTCAAATCCTAGACACATAAATGGCTGTTTCTTTAGAATAAATGAATAGACTTATGAACAATTTACACTTATTGTTAGTTATTTTTATTGAAAGCTTATTATCTACACACAATGTCGACAAGTCTTCATAACATTAAAGTTATCATATTAATGCAAGTGACATTTGAAAATTATTTTAGGTTAACAAAAAAAAAAGATTATTCGATTATAGTTACAGGCAAGTCATTAATGAATATGATGATTAACAATAGCATTAAATTAGGGCATTGAGGCACACCAGAATCGGCGATGAATCTTTTGATTTAAAACCATTATACGAAACTAGAATGATATATCTTGGAGTAATCTTGGATCAGAAACTCACTTGAAACCTACAGTTGTCAAGAGTAATCGAACGAGCAACAGTGGCGCACTGGACATGCCGTAGACTTTGGCAAAACCTGGGGACTAAACCCTAAAATGATTGTATGGTCATATTTAACGGTGATCAGACTTATGGTCACATACGCTTGGTGTGGTGGCCAAAAAGAAAAGACAGCGCAGGACAAGTTGTCAATCGTGCAACGTTCAGCATATCTTGGAACAACAGGAGCAATGAGAACCTGCCCAACTGCAGCTCTCAAGGTACTACTTAATCTCCCCTTACATAATTAAATAAGGAAAGAGGCGGTTTTAGGGACGATGAGACTGCTTCAGACTGCAGTACTGAAAGAAGGAGACTTGATCGGATATTTGAGCATCTTCAAGGAGTACCTACGGCTCAGCAGTAACCACTAGACCGGTAGACATAATGCAACTTAGGTTCGAATTTGAACACTCATTCGAAGTGGTCATTAATGACCGCCATATGAGAACATACGAACAACTTAAAACAAAAACCAAACAACTACAAAGTCCGTTCATCTGGTATACTGATGGGTCGAAAACAGAAAATGGAATAGGAGCAGGCATTTATGGCCCAGGTTGTAGGTTATCAAATGCCTTAGGCCGGACTCCTACTATTTTCCAGGCAGAAATACATGCCATAGAATTATGTACTCGAGAAAGTCTGAACAGAGACATACGAGGAGCTAGAATCTATATCCACACAGATAGTCAGGCGGCGCTGAAAGCCCTGCGTCGTCAAATCCAAACCTGTGTGGGACTGTCTGCAACTGTTGAAACACCTTGAAAACCAAAAAAAAAAAAAAAAACAGGGTAACCTTGAAATGGGTTTCAGGACATGACGGAATTGAAGGAAATGAGATTGCCGATCGCCTAGCAAAAGAAGGTGCAACCTCTACATTTCTTGGACCAGAACTATATTGTCGTATAGCCAAATGTCATATAAGGGAGGAAGTCCAAAAGTGGGAAAAGAAACAAAAACTTTCCCACTGAAGTCTAGCTCCAGGATAAAAACAAGCGAAAAGGTTTATAACTTATTCGCCTAAAACACCAAATAATTTCTGAAACTAAACAAACTGGAGATAAGGCAGATAACAGGCCCTCTAAGGTACCACCTTAAGAAGATTTGCAAACATATACTCTGCACCTGCAGAGCCCTTTACAGCAAAAGGCTACTTTATCTAGAACAGGTAGACATTTCTCCTGCGGAGGTAAGAACGGTGGGTTATAGAAGAATCCTAAGCTTCTATAGAAGCCCATGAATCGAGGAAGATTCGTAGATCAGGGTAAGCACAATAGATATAATTAGGTTGCAGTGCGGAGAGGCCTGAAGGAAATCTAAACGACCCAAACCATATCTAATCTAATCTAATGTACTACGTGTCGTGCTAGTTTCATAATATCTAATTATCTTGCTTGCAGCTACGAACGATTATCACTACCAGGGATTAATACCTCACTTCCACCAATTTTTTGAAGAGGTTCTCGTCCATTCCTGTAATAACTACTAAGTTATGTTATTGGTTATCCTTAGATTATACTTAGAATACATGTCAAAAATTGAAATTTCTATGTACATATTGGTAGAGATTGTTATTTATACTTACTGAGGTGAATGTGAGAGGTAGAAAATTGTATATGGGGGGCTGTGCAGAAGATTCTTCATCTACTAGAATGTGTAGGAGTGAAAACAGAGCATAATCTCTAGTTCATCTTCAATCATACAGCGGTACATAAGCTCCTATAGAGGGTTTATCATCGTTTCTTGCGCAACTCATGTTCATGCCACATGTGCACCTGTAAAATAAATATTATTTTATTCTTATTATGTTTCTTAATACAGGAAAACGTTTTGTAGACTTTTGTTTTTTAATTAATATTTAGTCCAAAGATATGCTCATCCATTCTCACACTTGTATCAAACTCATGTGATAATTGAACTATGGTTGATTTACCCGTAACTCTATGTATGTACTACACGCACACAATTTACAATTGTGTATATAGTTACATATATTAAAACACAATTATGATTTGAGCCTGAGCAAACAAAAGAGCATTATACGGCACTGCACCCCCACCGTTCTTCAGATATTATCATAAGTGGGTCATTTACTTTCACCTATTTTATGAAAGTACAGCTCTTGCATTCTAGGATGGCCCGCAATCATTTTCATTATTTTTGCCACATGTACGATTGTACAAATTTCACAAATCCTAAAGGGCAATTAAAATTATTTTCCACAAATTAAATTATTTTGAAAACGAAATATTGTCTTATTAGTTAAGAAATTTACGTTTATTTTATTTACATTTATTTTAAATTACGAATACCTGTTTGACATTCTATAAAACATCCGAGGTATACAGGGTTTCAGGATAGTTTCTCGCATAACTTTATATGTACACACATCAGGTTCTAAGCAATATATAAAGGAACTACATAATGTAGCTCTACGGCTAAATGCGTTGTCATAACAAATTTAACAATATAAAAACAGATTTCCCAGGAATACACAGATATGTTGTTAGTTTACGGACTACGTAATGAAAATAATATATTGTAATAAGATTTACTTAGCTAGTTTTAATCTTAGGTTGATTTAATACTGATTAAATTAACCGATTATATCAATCCGAATACCGATTGGGATTATGTTGTTTGTTTATCTCATAAGAGTAGTAACACAGTAGTAGTAGTCTTAAAATCAATTAAATTAATCCCAGATTAAAACAGTCAACCAGGTCAAAAATATAAGCCCTTAACCAATTTTAAACATCCCAGAAATTTGAGACTGACAATCTAAAGCATGTGTTTTAAAATGTGGGACGCAGTATTTTCTTTTAACAAAAAAAAAAAATAAAGTTGCGAAAATAACTGTGTGTACTTCGTACCAATATGGCTGCTCTACCTGAGTAAGTACTACTAAAATAAAATACTAGCTTATAATTCCACTTTCTACATGTCGCAAGATATCGCGATTACTGCAAAAGATATATTAGTCGACAGGACACAGAATACCAAAGTAAACTGCGTTATGCGTTGGCTATATTAGCCTTGAACCTCCCCAATATTAATTGGCAGGCGTAATGACCTTGATGGGTTTTGTCTGCAAGTCTAACGAGATTACCGCTCTTTACTCGCCCATCGTGTAGACCGAGACTGTCGTACGAAAGTAGGCCGAGCTTTGCTTCCGCTTTCGCGGGTACCATCTCGGACATCTGAGCAACGTGTGCTCGGGGTCGTCCCTTTCGCCACAGTATACACATTCGTCCCCATTCGCCTTCTTTATCCCACGCAGATATTGCCCAAAGCATCCATGCTCCGACATCGCCTGCGTTAGATAGAATCCTACTTCCCCATGCGCTCTCTCCACCCACTTCTGACATCGGGAATCACCCTATGGGTCCACCTCTCTTTGGGAGAACCATCCCACTGAACCTGCCACGCACCAAACAGTCGTGCTCTGGCCTCCCGCCTACTCACATCCACACGCACGTCCATTCTCTCCCTTGCTAGAAGCGTCAGGGGAGGGATCCCCATAATTACCAGCGCCGCCTCTCTCGACACCGTCCTGTACGCACTTGTGATCCTCAGTGCCATGTGCCTCTGCGTCTTGTATACTAGGGCCCTGGCACACTCCCTAGTCACCGCCTTCGCTCACACCGGCACTGCGTACAAGATCACCGAATGGACAACGGACGCCAGGGCCCTCCTCTTTGATGCGCGCGGGCCAAGCGTATTCACCATGAGACGCGCCAAAGCATCAGCCGTCCTCTCTGCCTTCGCCGCCGTCCTCCGCACATGTTCCTGGAACGTTAGCTTTCCATCCAGCCAGACCCCCACGTATTTTATTACCTTTGAGGGCCTGACGTACGGCCCCTCACGCTTAAATTTAAGGGGGGAGGTTCCTCCTCCTGGTCACCACCACCGCCTCCGTCTTCTCCTCCGCCAGTTGAAGATCCCTCCCTTCCAGCCACTCCCAGACGACCCGGATCATGGCATTTGTGATGTTCTGTAGGTCAACCACCGAAACAGCCGACACCACAAGTGTTAGGTCGTCAGCGGAAGCGATCATTCTTACTCCATTCAGTGTCGGTATTCTAAGGACCCCATCGAACATGACGTTCCACAGGGTAGGATCTAGCACGGATCCCTGTGGAAAGCCACACGTCACCCTCCTTTTCCAGAGACGTCCCTGCGCCTCCCATATAATCTCCCTATCTACGAAATAATTGGAGAGAGCCTCCTCCGCAACCACGGGGGGCTTCGATGTTTGTGGCTGTCTCCATTATGTGCCCCCACTCCGCTGTGTTAAAAGCGTACAACAAGGGTGACGATGACTGTCACCCTCCTCCCGTCTATGACCTTCTTTGCCGTCCGCCCTAGATGTTCAATGGCGTCTATAGTTGATCTCTCCTTACAGAAGCCAAACTGGGCGTCAGACAGACCTCCCGCCCGCTCGATCGCCCCCTCCAACCTCCCCAGCAGGAGATATTCCAATAGCTTGGCCAGCGCGTCTAACAAGCAAATTGGGCGGAATGCCGACGCCACTGTCACTTTAATACGTGTTAACTGTTTTATTTAAGTTTGTTTATAAATATCTCTTTGAAATCCTTTCACTTTAATCTCAAATCATTATATAATTGTATATAACGGTTACATATGATTATCTGCTAACGATGATAATGTATTAGAAATTAAGTAGTAGCAGGAAGTAAATAAGCCATAAAGAAACTGATTACAGCAAAATAAAATATTTCAAAACTATACTGGCGCCTCCGCCAATTTTCTAAAAATGCATGATGTGAGCTTGCCCATATCTCATTCTTCTCGTATCTTATAAAAATGTTGCTTTGTTGAATTTGATGAACACATACTGATATATTTAGGGTAGAATACATTAGAAATCGTAGTATCAACAAGTAAGTAAACAGTAAAGAGTAAAGAAATAATTAAATAAAGTTTATTACAGCAACATATCGAGACATTTCAAAATCTTATTGGCGCTTCCGTCAATTTTCTAAAAAAAAAACCTGTTTGCCGAGTTGATTTATACATATTCCATTCTCGTATCTTACTACTAAAAACAAACTACAGTCCAATACGATAAAGGCATAAAACGAAATAATATACTAAGAATTATAAATTGATAATATAATAAGTCAGGCGGTGATGCTTATAACCTCCTTTAACAGCATTTGGGCAATGGGTTAATATCAAAATAGTATTTATTTTTCTTTACGAGAGAGAAGTTGGCAGAACCGGAGCTATAGACCCGAGTTTTTAAAAAATATATATGAAATGTACTAAAAAACCACTAAAAATAAAATCTTGTTATATTTTATGATAATAATATAATGTGAAATAAAGTATTATCATTAATTGCACTTACGTACTTTCTAAAGTATTATGAAGTCTAGTCTAAAAATGAATGAATTGCTCGAATGAATGACAAATCGCTGATCTAAGTGCGCAAAGTTTCGTCGAAAAGTAATGGATGTGCCCATATATATATATATATATATATATATATATATATATATATATATATATATATATATAAATAAGTATCATTAATATAATGAAAGTTTACACTTCCAGGACCTGGATTGGTGTTTACAGGACATTCATTACTGTGAGTATCGGGAGTGAACAGAATTTCAAAATTTTGAAAGAAAATATTTATTATCTAACAAATTTCAAAAGAACTCCTGCTTTATTTCTTATGAAATTGTAAAAAATAATTCCTAAATTTATTAAGGCACAAATAGACATTACACTTAATGCAACCTATTCTGGAATGACTATCGCAGCCACGGTTCCTTAGGGAACCCAACTTAGGGGGTCTTTCAATTCATCGTTTACAGGCGAATGTTCAAATTCGTCGAATCTTTTATCCTCACAAGGTAATGGCGCTGCTAGTCTCTTTTTCTCCACTTGTTGAATGTCCTCGTTCTCCTTGTCGTATTCTTCTGCTGTCCGTTTTTTCGTTCTACCTATCATGTATTCTCCCAATTTCAACCTAAACTCGAGCAAATTCATTTTCTTTGATTTACTTCTAGTCGTTGCATAATCCCGCCTATATTCTTGCCAGCTATTGACAATAGCTATGTCGAACAAATGTAAGATCACCTTTAAAGGCCACTTTCTGGTTTTGTAGAAGGATCTATAATAGTTTTTGGTCACAGATATCGATGCCTCCTATCTTCTGATTGTAAACTTGCACATCTTTTGGGCAGGGTACGTCTATTCTTGCGTTCTGTATTTTGTCCCACCTTTTAACCATGTCTCGAGGTTCTGATTCATATGCTGTTGAAATCATAAGCACCGATTTAGTATCCATCCACTTGGTAATACAAATTTTTTTGTCTGGTCGGACAAACTGGTCGCTATCCCCACAAGTCATGTGCTTATCATTTAGAAACTCACAACCCTTTACTCTGTTGGACATTATAGTGGCCGGTTCCGTTTATCTTCATTTGGGTCAATTTTTCCATCAACGGTACAGTGCTAAAATATCTGTCAAAGAATACTGAACTTCCTTCAGGAAGGGTTTCTATTAATCTTAAAATTACTGATGTTTCCAAGCCTAATTCCATGTTCCTTAAATTTGTAGTTGTTCCTTGGTATATTTCGAGATCGAGAACAATTCCTGTACTCGTGGTCAGGACAAAATTTTTCAAACCAACAGGTCGCGGTTTATTTTTTACGTATTGGCGTATCGGACACCGGCCAAGAAATGGGATCATGTGTTCGTCAATCGTCACGCATTTGTTCTTTTTATTTGGAGGCATCTATTTCACAAAATCTAACTGGGCTTCACTTTCCAGAGTGTGTTTTTCTTCATTTCATCAGAAACAGCAAGGTTATCTACGACGTGAAAATTGATCCTAATCAAATAAAATTTGTCACGAGGCATAACGTTGACAATTAAAGGAAATTTGTAGTTGGCATTCTAATACAAGTGAAGAGTAGGGAACTTGGTGGCACCCATGATTGCATGTAATCCAAAAAAATTGTTTATATCTCCAGATGAAATATTGACAGGCTTTCCTGTTTGTTGGATATAATACCTAACTGTAAAATCTACCTCCATTTGGAAAAAGTCATCATTCAAATATCTCCTGAAGTATTGCCATCAAATGATGGCGATATTTGACCATATATGAACCAAATGGTTCATCTGTGTCGACAGAATTTGCGTTGGACTGAAAACCGATATCTCATTTCCCAGTTTTCTGGAAATGCGACAGAGGTACGTCGTCTTCGCTATCTCAACCATCAGATTCAGGTGTACTTTCATCGAGAATATTTTCGTTAAATTCTACATCATTTTCAGGTAAAGTTGAAAGATCTCTAAATCCTCGTCGTTTTCAGCCACATTCAAGCCCTGTTTCAATTTAGGGTTAACAAATCAACTATCACCGCTTATGGAGCCTCCTCGTATCGATAGTTTGCCCAACTCTCTTCTTTATGTAAATAAAGAGAAATAATTTGAAGACATTAACAACATTAAATCATTACTGCAATGTTGTCAAAGGAGTTTGTAAGTAATAGCATCACTCTC
Source organism: Rosalia funebris (assembly GCA_037954035.1). Taxonomy (NCBI): domain Eukaryota; kingdom Metazoa; phylum Arthropoda; class Insecta; order Coleoptera; family Cerambycidae; genus Rosalia; species Rosalia funebris. The sequence goes on from JAZFAV010000007.1 coordinate 40,291,520, forward strand.
TTACTAATTTCAGCATTAGTTTATAATTGGTAGTATATTATTTCATTTTATGCCTTTATAAAATATGACAGTAGTTGTATTTCATCTCCAAGTTCAAGTATAAACGCCCAGTAGACAATCGTTAAATAAAAGGCGGAGGCGCCAATGTCATCATACATTGATTAAATATTTTTTAAGTATTTCTTTACTGCCATTGTATCTTATATCCTGCATAACTGTTACGTGTAATAGTTATGCGTTAAAAAGAAAGAAACAATATAACAAAATATTTAAATAACCGGAGTACGACAAAATATTTTATACACTGTAAATGAGTGCTGCTCAGAATGGCATTAGCCTTATAGTTATTGCCAACCTTTATTTAGAACAATAATTTTCGTTACCAGAAACGTTAATCATGGATTTAGAACTGTCATCCGAGATTTACTCGTATTTTCCATACCAACTCTATATAATAGGGTCGCAATGTTAGCAATTTTGTTAATAGAAAAAATTGCTAACAATTCGCTAATAAACTCGATTTAATGGAGGGCGACTCTGAATCGGCACAAAAGAGCAAAATTTATATATGACAACAAAACATATAGGCAAGGGCAGATTATCCATTATAGTGACGAAACATACAGTGATTCGAGTCACTCTAAGAAAAATGGCTGACTTGTCCGTGTATAACTAAATTTGAGACGATTTTGATTGATACAAAGAGAGACTGCAGGGGATAAATGCATATAGAGGTGGAATTACATGTCCATCTGGATCAGGACAAAGAGTAATAATTCTATACATTGGCAATGAAAACGGCTTCGTGGAATGCTGTTTAATCTGCCTTATCGTGTCATGTGGAGGAAACAAGTTATTGAATGGATATTCAAGAGAGAAATATGATTCATTATAAATAATATTTTTATTTTAGATATTTCTCTCTTGGATAATAATTTATTACCTCCACATGGCGTGATAAATCAGATTGAACAGCCTTTCACAAAATTGTTTTCTTAGTCAATGTATTGTTGTGATATATTTTTTTTGTTATTGCGTGTTAATATTGTGTTGGTACATTTACTGGACATATACTAATATATTTATGGTAAAATGAAGTATAAATAGTAGTAGCAGAAAGCAAGTTAACAGTACAGAAGTAATTAAATGATGTTCATTATACCAACATATCGAATGATTTGAAAACGATACTAACACCTCCGCCAATTTTATAAAAAACCTGTGGTAGACTGAAGTAGAAATTGCAATAGCGGCAAGGAAATAGTGGAGGAGTAATTAAATAAAGCTTATAGCAGTAATACGTAAAAATATTTGAAATAATACTGGAATCGTCGCCAATTTTCTAAAAAACTTCGAGTTGACTTGCGTTTTATTCTCGTATCTTACATAAAATAATAACTTACTTTAGAGTAAGTTATTATTTTGTTATAGAAGGTTAGGATTTGATTTATATTTTTTAATTTGTTATACTGTATGTTTTCAATAACAGAAGACTTTCGCATTTTAGTTAAAACTTACTAAATATCGTAGAAAGTAGTACCGGATAGTTTAAATGGATGCTTAATTTTTTTTACAAAATACGAACGTTGCTTCAGCAGTATTATTAAAAGTATATATACGTATTGAATTTGATTCAATTTTCTAGCAATTACCTTGCAATCAATTAAGTGTCTAGATAACGTACAAGGATTATATAAGTATATTTATGTTTGTAATTAACACCCCACATATATAAATGGTGGTCCAACCAAAACGCACGATGTTAATTGTAAATAAAACAAAAAATTTTCAGAGAACCATCTTAATATTTTTTATTATGATAGAAGGATCTATGACAATTATGTGTGAAACAAGATATCGGCCAAATGCTCGCCACGGCTTCGGTGGCATACCTCTATCCGATGGTCCATATTTTCATTGACTCTGAGACATAATTGAGGTTCAATGTCGTTAATGTGCCGAATTATCTCATCCCTTAGCTCTTGAATTACTCTTGGTTTATTGACGTACACTTTTTCTTTTAAATATCCCCAAAGAAAGAAGTCCAACGGTGTCAAATCACATGATCGTGGCGGCCAATTAACATCGCCACGACGTGAGATAACACAGCCATTGAATTTCTCGCGCAAAAGTGCCATTGTTTCATTGGTTGTGTGGCAAGTGGCACCATCCTGTTGGAACCACATATCGTCCAGGTCCATATCCTCAATTTCTAGCCACAGAAATCCGTTATCATCTCGCGATAGCGAACATCATTCACGGTAACTGCTTGGCCGACCTCATTTTCGAAGAAGTACGGCCCGATGACGCCGCCAGCCCATAAACCGCACCAAACAGTCACTCTTTGTGGATGCATCGGCTTTTCAACAATCACTCGTGGATTCTCATTTGCCCAAATGCGGCAATTCTGCTTGTTAACGAATCCACTGAGGTGAAAGTGTGCCTCGTCGCTGAAGATGATTTTCCTTGTAGTCACCATTCACTTCTGTCTGTTCAACCAACCATTCGGCGTATTGACGACGCTTGAAATGGTCAGTAGGCTTCAGCTCTTGAGTCAATTGAACCTTGTAAGCGTGTAAATTCAAATCTTTATTCAAAATTCGCATCAGTGATGTTCGTGAGATGTTCAATGGTTGGGCACGACGACGAGTCGAGGTTGACGGCTGTTCTGCTACACTATCGCGAACAACAGCAATGTTTTCCGCAGAACGAACTGGGCGAGCATGCACAGGTGTTTTCACATTTCCTACAGACCCGATTTGCTAAAATTTGCGCACAATTCTCCCGATTGTGGATACATTTGGTCGATTATGCTGACCAAAAAAGTCACGAAGTGCACGAAATGCATTTTGATTTGAACGCCCATTTTCGTAAAAGGTTTCAACAATCTTAACGCGCTGCTCAATTGCGTACCTCTCCATGGTTGAATTTGTCAAACACTGAAACAAAGAAATGTCAAATTAAGTTGGGCAAAAAACTTGACGTTAAGGTGTGACTCACAATTAACATCGTGCATTATGGTTGGACCACCCTTTATCATTATTTTTTAATAATTCAATCGCGAATATGAAGAATAAATATTTTGGGTCTAATTTACGTATTTAAACAGTTATCTGGGAAGAAACAGATTTTTATACATGTATCTTTACGTAAATGTTTTTACGATAAAAGAATAGAAAATATTTGTTTGCAAAAAAAGCGCATGCGATAGTCTTCTGTCATTGAAAATATGCAGTATAACAAATAAAAAAAAATATTACATAAAATTCTAATCCACTATAACAAAGTAATAAGTTAATCTAGATAAGATAAGAGTATAAACATGGGCAAATCAATTGAGCAGGTTTTTTAGAAAATCGGCGGAGGCGCCAGTACTATTTCAAATGTTTTTAGGTATTACTGCAATAAACTTTATTTAATTACGCCCCTTCTATTTCATTGTTGCTACTACGATTTTTACTTCATCTTACCATAGATTTTATAAAATTGGCGGAGGTGTCAGTATGCCAGTATCATTTTGAAAACATTCGATATGTCGCTATAATGAACTTTGTTTAATTATATTTTTACTGTTAATTTACTTGCTGCTACTGATATCTACTTTATTTTACCATAAATATATTAGTATATGCCCAGTAAATGTACCAACATAATATTAACATGCAAAAACAAAAAATTATATCACAACTATACATTGACAGTTATTTATGAAAACGATTTTTCTAGAAGGCTGTTCTATCTTTATTATCATGCCACATGGAGGAAACAAGTTATTGAATGGATATCCGAGAGAGAAATATACAAGAAGGAACATGCTTCATCATGACATTGGCTCCTCCGCCATTTACTTAACAATTCTCTGTTGGGCATTTATACGATTTGGGAACGAAATCCAAACTACTGTCATATTTTATAAAGTCATATAATGAAATAATATACTGCCAGTTATAAACCAATGATAAGATTAGTAAGACACTGATGATATTACTTACAAACTCATTTGACAACATTGCGGTAATTAATTAATGTTGTTAATGTTTTCAAAATGGTGTCTCTTTTTATTTACAAAGAAGGTGTTGGGCACACTATCGACACGAGGAGGCTCTATAAGCGCTAAGAGTCAAGTACTTGTTAACCCTAAATTGAAATAGTGCTTCAGAATTTCAGAAATATTTATTCATAATTAATTTTGAAGCCATATTACCTTGATTATTTTATAATAGCTTTCCATAATTTATTATGAGATATGTTGATTGAGAATTCTTATTCTTTGTGATAATAATAATAATGACATTAAATTTCTTGACAGAACAATCATTTGCAGGATAAAATTTAATATACAAACAGTATAAATTATGTATTTTATGTTTTCTTTAATAGTCACTGATAAATTAATTACTATTATCCACTTTATACTTTTCTAAATTGTGTATTATATATATTTTTTTTATTATATTATATAGGTTTGGGCCTCATCAGCCACTGATCGCATGGGTAGTATCTTGGCGATCCCCTCTTATCCGGGTCATTATCCAAAAATGTTATCCCATAAAAGGAGCAATTTAGGCACGTTCCCCGCCTTAAGCCTCACCTCCTCTAGGATAACAGGGGTCTCTAATATAAGGTACCTCTTCTCCTCCAGTGCGGGGCAAGTGTAAAGAAGATGAATCGAGGTTTCCTCGTCTTCTTTACAGTATCTGCAGGTCGGGCTATCAGTCAGCCTCAGCTTGTGCTTATATGCATTCAGGCTACTATGGTGGCACGTTATGATTCCCACCAGGGTTCTGGCTTTGTGCCTGTTCAATTTAATGAATTCTTGGGCCCATTTCTCAATCTCTGAGTATTCGATGAAGAGTTTGGTTATTCGACAACCCGTTACTCCTCTCTATTTTTTATTGTGCTGGTCTCTTTCCCAGCCATTGATGCGGTCTCTGATCAGATTCCGACTTATTCCCACTGCAGGTTCTGGTCCATAGAGGTTTTCCCTGGTCCCTAGTCTGGCAAGGTTATCTGCAATTAGATTTCCCTTAATGCCACTATGCCCGGGTATCCATAAAAGTTCCACCGGTCCCTTCCCTGCCAAGTGGTTCAATGCTTCATAGCAATTATAGACCAGCTTCGACTTTGTCGTTGCTGAATTCAGGGCTGCCAACGCCGCCCTGCTATCCGAGCAGATACATATCTTCTCCTGGGTCCGATTTTGGTCGGCCCCCAGAAAACCGTATGTAATTCCAACTAGCTCGGCCTGAAGTGCGGTAGTGTGTTTGTCCAAGGGGAAGGTTTTACCTATCCCGTCGCGTCGCCTATACACCCCCGCACACGCTCTGTTCCCACTCTTGGCTTCATCCGTGTACCAGATGTCTCCATTGAGCGGCAATCCAGCTCGACCCTCCATCCAGTCGGTCTTACTGGTGAGGATGATCTTATATTTCTTGTCAAACAGGAAGTGGACACCCGTACTGTCAGAGGGCATCCATAGGAGTCCCTCCTCAGTTTGCTCTCTTGAGAGTCTATTCAGGTCCCTTACCTTCCTATTCATGTTTCCCACTCTGTGCGTTGCCTTTGCGGCTTCCGCTTTCAGGATAACATCAAGAGGTGGTATCCCCGTCAGTATCCCCATCGCCTCGATCGGTGTTGATCTTGGGGCTCCGGTTATACTTCTAAGAATCAATCCTCTTAACTTGTTAAGTCGGTTGGCTTCCGACTTTAAACAGACTCTCTCCCACCAGACCAGTGCTGCATACGTCAGTCTGGGTTTGAGAATTGCCTCATACATCCATTTCATGGTTTCCGGTTTCAAGCCCCAGCTACTACCAATGGCTCTTCTCAGTTGCCAAAGTTTTGCTGTGATCTTGGAACATATGTGACTTAGATGTTTTCCCCATGACAGTTTACCGTCCAGGATTACTCCTAAGTATTTCACTTCGCTATTATAGCTTAGTTCTTGGCCACCAAGTTTCAGCGGACATGTTTTGTTCCACTTATATTTCTTGGTAAACACCATCACGTCAGTTTTAGAGGGATTGACCGAGAGTCCCCTCTCCCTGCACCAATTCCCAACCTTGTTTAAAGCTCCCTGCATTATATCGAGAATCGGCTCCAGGAAAGGGCAATTATGTATTAAATTATTAATTTATATATAATTGTTCTGTCGAGCAATTTAATAAATTATTATTATTACTATTATCACAAAGAACAAGAATTATTTTTTAAAAAACAGTTTATAGAGGGTTATTAAAGAATCAGGATAATACGTTTCATGAAACGAACACACAAAATTATAATTTTAATGTGAATTATAAATAAAAATTCTTGGAATTCTCAAACATTGCTATGCAAATAATTCTTGCATATATACTTGCTATGTAGATAATACTATTATTATTATTGTCACAAAGGGCAAGATTTATTAAAAATAAAAAAACGGCAAATTATATTTATAATGTGAATTATAAATAAACATTCTTGAAATTCTCAAACATTGCTATGCAAATAATATTTCAACTTCTTCGTGTTTCAGTTGAAAGTTAACAAGTACTTGACTTTCAGCATTTATAGTCTCGAGTATATAGCTCCAGTTTCTAACTCCTTTCTTGTAAGCAAAAATAAATACTGTTTTGACGTTAACACATTACCAAAATCCTGTTAAAGGAGTTTATAAGTAATAGCATCACGGCCTTAGTTATTATATCATCAGTTTATAATTGTTAGTATATTATTTCATTCGATGCCTTTATCGTATTGGAAAGTAGTTTGTCTTTCGTTGTAAGATACGAGAGTGGAACATGTATAAATCAATTCGGCAAAGAGGTCTCTGTTTTAGAAGATTGATAGATTTTTTAAAAACTGGCGGATGCGCTAGTTTGAAATATTTTATTATTTTGCTGTAATCAATTTTAATGTTTTCTTTGCTGCCTACTTACTTCCGGCTACTACTTAATTTCTAATATAATATCATCGCTAGATGATAGCCATATGTAAGCGTTATGGTATATACAATATTTATTTGTATACATTTTTGACTTCAAATAGTTTCAGTTAGATACCATTTGATTGTATCCTATCTCAAGTAACGTAATCTTTGGTCTTTCTTATCAGTTGTTTCTCATAGTTACTTGATATATTTCGTGATTTATCTCATTCTCACAAATAAAGACTGGCTTGTGGTTATCAACTTACGTCTAACTTCTAATAATGCTCATGGCCAAAGCCATTCTCATGCAAACTCAGCCCATGGCACCTTATATAGGCGAAAGCATGCGATCAGAAGTTAGTATCTGGCATAACTCCATATTAAACACCTCAAGTTAAAAGCTCCGGTACTCCCATTATAATGTTATAATAATATAATGTTCTACAACTTGTAACAAAACGTTCAAGTAATGTGTTTCTAAAATAAATTGTTTTTAAAAATTTATTTTTATCGACCACGATATAAAATATATAATGATTTGAGGTTAAAGTAAAAGGATTTTAATTTTAATCTGGAATATCTTATTTAGAAGTTCTTGAAACAGAGACAAGGACAAAGTCAGTTTTATACTCTACCTCCTTCCTTTTATTGTTATTATATACATAAATTCATACACATTTTAAATTTGTCAACCGTTACTGCAAGAACACTGAATATTTGGCGCAAAAGAAATGTATTAACCTTGTTTATCGTCAAAAGTTAAATATTTCTCTGGAATGTCTTTAAATTTTTCAAAATTCAAGGTGAGCTTTATTAACAAGTATTGAATAGAATAATTTGTGTAAGATCACAATCACACTTACAGATACTTAGCCAGGATTCTATCCTTCTTCGTTAACCTGACGATACAATCGTCTGATTCACCCATATGCCTGATCGGTCCCTGGAGAGTTTCCCGTACGTTTTGGAGTCGTTGGAGACGTGGTCCTTATGAGCGTGATTTATCCTGTTATTTTCAGAACTGAAGAAAAATTATGACTAACAGTATAAAATAAATCTAACTTATAAAGCATTATCTAAAAATAGTTCATAGCGTTAATACTAATCATTTGTAGTAAAATTACTGTCTTCACTACTAATGACCATATTAAAATTGTTATTTCTTTGTTTTTAATATGCAAACATAATGGAACATAACCTTACCATTTTCTTGGCAATACAAGTCAACAGTTTCTTCATCGTCATTTTCTATTGTTCGGGATGTGCACAAAACACAAAATAAATTATTGAATAAGTTAAAGTGTCTTATTTATTGTCAAGATTAATAAAACAAACACTTATTTAACTCGAGGACTGGAGAAAATGGAGACATAATAAAAAAGAGAGATAAACGCAGCATTGCCAGAGGTGAAAACTCGATAAATAATGAACCATAAAAATAAACTGCAAATGATCAACTGAGAATAATATACATATTTGATATGGATGTTATATAAAATCCTCACCTATTATTATATTAAACATAGAATAGTACTATACTATATAATACTGTAATTCACATTGTAACAAGCCATTCATATACAGGATGTTATGTCTAGAAAAGAGAATACCATTCATTATGGTTATCGCGTAACTAAAACCTTTTGTGCTTATCATAAAATTACATTGTATTTTATCGCAGTTATTACAACTTGCAAAAGCTTTCTAGAAAAACACTTCTTGGAACCTTCCTGCTGGCTCAGCAACAGTAAGGTTTTAAATAAAGAAATATTCTGATAAACAATCAGTAACTTCACTACATCAGTAATCCTCAAATCGTCAAGTATGCATTAAGTAATTCTCAAGTAATCGTCGAACAAGTTTTCAAGCTTAAAGTGTGAAAAGAGGTTACCCCTTTTTTGGCATAAATATTTATTAAAATCATAAAGTGAAAATAATTAATTTTTAAAAAGTGAATAAAAAGCGATATAAAATGGATGTATCTATATATAGTTTATTTCATTGAAATTTGCCAAATAAAAAATCTCAAAACATACCATGGCTTGTTTTATGGCTAGGCTCAGGTAGACTGTTCCGTTTATCGGCAAGACAAGGGAGTTCTGTATTTGGCAAATAGCGATGAAATGAATAGTACATAATGTGTTTGATATCTTTGGTGGCACAAGTACCCTTCTGGTGAAATTTTCAATAACGATTTTGCGTAAATGTATTTTGTGTATGCGGTATTTCGTTGATACAGCGTTCAAATTCGGCCTTCAAGACTTGGGTGCTCGTGGGTTTGTTGGCGTAAACCTGAGATGGAAAGAACCCCCACATAAAAAGTCTACAGGTGTTAAATTGGAATGTTTCACGGGTTTATGGCCAGTGGTACCGTCCTGCTGATACCACATTCCTTCAAGAGCAATATCATCCAATTGAGGCACAAATAATTGGGTTATCGTGTACGTAAATGTTCGCCATTTACCGTTAATGCATTACCTGCCTCGTTCTCAAAGAAAAATGGTCCAGTGATTCTCTCAGGACACAATGCACATCAAACAGTGACACGTTGGGGATGCATTTGTTTCTCCTGAATCATTTCTGGATTTTGTTCAGGGAATCGGCATTCACTTCTTGTTATTCAGTGATAAAATTGGTGAACTCTCTTCGCTGTGATCTGTTGGCAGAAGTTGTTGAGTCAATTGGACTTTGCAAGTACAGAGATGCAAATCTTTAGCGAGAATACGGTGAAGAGTAACTATTGAAATCTCCAATTCTTATGCACGATGACGAATCGAGATCCCTGGACTCTCGGCTACAGCCTCGCGAACTGCAGCGATGTTTTGTTCTGAACGACCACTATGTGTTTCACATTAACAACTGAACCAGCACTTTCGAGTTTTCGATTATTATTTTACAGTTGATAAATTTTAAGTAGTATTTCTACCGAAAATTGAACGCAATTTACGAATCGTAGTAACCAAACTTTCACCATTTTGATAGTAATGTTTAATGATAAGGACACGTTGCTGTATCGTGGAACGCTCCATGCTTACTAACTTCTATCTATTCTTCTATCTCCTATTGACCTGTCAGAATTGTTGACCTATTGACTCATGACAGCCAAAATGGCGAGCAAATCAAATATTTAGTTCTTATGGTATTACCGTTTATTATATTAGGTAAACCTAAAGTGATTACTTAAATAAGATTACGCGATAGTTTGCCCAACAATACATTAACAACATTAATTTATTACCGTAATGTTGTCAAAGGAGTTTGTAAGTAATAGAATCGCTGTCTTAGTAATTTTTATCATTAATTTACAGTTGGTAGTATATGATTTTATTATATACCTTTATAAAACATGACAGTAGTTTATATTTCTCCTCCAAGTTGTATAAATGCCTACTAAACAATTGATAAATAAATGGCGGAGGTGACAGTGTCATTAAACCTTGTTTAAATATTCTTTAAGTATTTCTTTACTGCCTGTTGAGGCCACTTTAGGTCAAAGCGAATTGTTTTGAATTTAAATCTGTCGCGCCACACAGTTGGCAATGCACAGTTGGCAATTCCACAATATCCCCCCCCTAAATTTTTCCTAGTTCCTAGAATTCATGGATTTTCCTTTCGAGAACGTACGTGTGATTTGTATCAAATATCATCGTAGTGAAATCAAAAACTAAACAATCTTTACAAGTGACTATACGACCGATATAAGTATATTCTCAAAATTAGTGCCACAGATATTCTTCACGGGGCCCCCATCATTGAGAATACATCAAGAACTGGAAGTCGACAGCCACCAGCCATTTGGAGTTCCGTGCCTCGCCATCCACTGGTAAATAGATTCCTACTAGTTTGCTCCTCCATACATGTACGTTGCCAATTGTACAGAATCTAAGGTCCTTCGTTCCGAGTTGTATTTTTTCGTAAGGCCTACAGCCGACCATTGTTCGTATTTACCCTTCAGGTTTATACACTGCCATTGTATTTTACATCCTGTATAACTGTTATGTGTAATGGTTTCGGGCTAAAAAGGAAGAAACAATATAATAAAATATTTAAATAACTCGAGTACAACAAAATATTTTTATACACTGAAATGAATGTGGCTGAGAATGGCATAAGCCTTATGATTATTGCCAAATTTTATTTAAAACAATAATTTCCAGTACCAAAAAGGTATATCGTAAATTTAGAACTATCGCCCGAGATCTACTCGTATTTTCTATATCAACTCTATATAAATAGGGTCACAAACTAAACTTTTCATAGGCAAGAAATTGCTAATAGACCCATTTTAATGGAGGGCGATTCTGTGACGGCACAAAAGAGCAGAATTTATATATGACATAAAAATATATAGGAAAGGGAAGACTATCCATTATAGTGACGATACATGGAGTGATGCGAATCACTTTATAGAAAATCGCTGACTTTTCCGTGTTCAACCAAATTCAAAAATAGACTGTAAAGGATTAATGCATATAGAGGTGGAATAAATTGTCCATCTGGATCAGGACAAAGAGTAATAATTCTATACATTTATAAATGAAAATGGCTTCGTGGAATGCTGTTTAATTTGCTTTATCATGTCACGTGGCGAAAACAAGTTACTGAATGGATATTCAAGAGAGAAATACGATTTATTATAAATGGTATTTTTCATTTGGATATTTCTCTCTTGGATATCTATTCAATAACTTGTTCAGCGGATTGATCAGTCTTTCCGAAAATCGTCTTCAGTGACGGCCGGTGCAATGTTTGCTGGGGGTGCAATTTATGCGCTATTGTATTTCTCAAATAGTTTATAATTCTTTTAAGCGTCGAAAAACAGCGTTCACTTTCAACACTTGTCATGGGTATGGTATAAATTAATTTTAATAATAAAACAGTTTCACTAAAACAGTCCATCAGGTTTCGATCTATAAATAATTGCAAAATTGCTAAGCAACTTGCTGGTTCACGAAAATCTTCCCTGCTGTATAACCGTTAATTCACTTTTCAATTTAACTTTGTCCAAAAATCCATAAGATTTTGTTATATTGTCAAAATTTTGAATGGGGAATTGTTTCTCATAGTCACTAAATTTATTGGGGAAAAATAGTTTCCACGGTCTGAACTCAAATCTGTCTTTAGTTTGATTAATTAATATATGTATCATACACTTCCTTTGTTTGTGCAGAAATTGATATGTCATTATGGGATTGCTTTGTATTTTTTCAGGCGATTTTGAGTAATTAGTTGTACGGGTTTTTATAATTGCGTCTTCAAAATTATCCAAATAACTGCTCGTCTTGACAGCATCCAATGATCGAGACTGAAACTCTTTAAAAAGGATTTCACGATGAGGCATGAGCTTGGCGAAAAACGCGTGCCAATATTTAAAGTAATCGTTATTTAAATAACCCAATAACATTTAAGCCTGATTTTTTGTATTGTAATTATTTCCCGCAGTGTCAAAAATACAGTTTAAGCATTCCTTTAAAAGTTCAGCATTTTCAGAAACGGTTCGTACACTTCGCATATATATAGCGTGCAATGCACGCAAGTCTCATAAGATACGTATATATATCTTCTGTTTCACGCGCCCGAGTCCTCTCTTTCTAACACATGCTTAAACGGTCTTCTGATGTGTGCAATAGGAAAATTGAATTCCCTATGTTTTTAAGTTACAGATTTAATATCCCGTAGATAAGTCTGATAAATTCTAGGGCTGGCGCATCTGACGACATCTATCAAGCTGTAAGCGAGACTGTTAGATATAGGAACATTCTATGTATAATGATATGATAATGTTATATATAGTAAACACTTAATAGATAGTTTTAAGAACTTTTAAGGGGTTCACTGCACAAATGCACCTACAATAAAGCCACTGATCGTCTACATTGTAAATGTATAGTTATGATATCATTTTTTGTTATTGCGTGTTAATATTGTGTTGGTGCATTTACTGGATACATAATAATAATAATATATTTATGGTAAAATGAGGTAGAAAATCGCAGTAGAAGGAAGTAGTTAACAGCACAGAAGTAATTAAATGAAGTTCATTATAGCAACATACTGAAACATTTCAAAATGATACTGACACCTCCGCCAATTTCTTATATAAAAAACTATGATAGAATGAAGTAGAAATCGTAGTAGCGGCAAGAACTGGAGGAATAATTAAATAAAATTTATTACAGTTATAAGTAAAAACATTTGAAATGATACTGACACCTTTGCCAATCTTCTAAAAAAACTGTGCTGAGTTGACTTGCACATGTCTTATTTTCATATGTAGAGTAAGTTATTACTTTGTTATAGTGGGTTAAAATTTGATGTATATTTTTTATTTGTCAAACTGTATATTTTCAATAACATAAGACTCTCGCATGCGCCTTGCTTTGCAACTCTTATCGTAAAAACTTTTAAGCAGAAATACATGTATAAAAATTTGTTTCTTCAGTTTTAGTTAAAATTTACTAAACATCGTAGAAAAATAAAACCGGGTAATTTAAATGGATGCTTAACTTATTTTAAAAAATATTAACGTTGTTTCAGCGGTATTATTAAAAGTATATACGTATGGAATTTGTTTCAATTTTCTAACAATTACCTTGCAATCAATTAAGTGTCTAGATAACGTACAAGGATTCATGCATATAATTAACACCCCACATATACATATATTATTATTTTTTACTAATTCAGTAGCGAATATGAAGATTACATATTTTGTATATAATTTATATATTTGCACTATTATCTGGAGGTATTTTGGGTCTTTGAGGAAACAGATTTTTATACATGTATTTCTACATAAAAGTTTTTATGATAAGAGTTGCAGAACAAGACGCATGCAAGAGTCTTATTGAACATATACAGTATAATAAATAAATAAAAAAATACATCAAAGTCTAACCCACTATGATAAAGCAATAACTTACTCTAGATACAAGAATAAAACATGTGCAAGTTAACTCAGCAACGGTTTTAGAACATTGGGGGAGGTGCCAGCATCATTAAAAATATTTTACGCATTACTACAATAAACTTTATTTAATTATTCAACTACTCTTTCTGTTCAATTTTACCATAATTTTTACAAAACTGGCGGAGGTGCCAGTATCATTTTGAACTGATTCGGTATGTTATAATGAACTTCATTTGATTACGTCTGTACTGTTAATTTACTTCCTGTTGCTACGATTTCCACCTTATTATACCATAAATATATTAGTATGTGTCCAGTAAATGCACCACTATAATATTAACATGCAAAAACAAAAAAATATATCACAACTATACATTGATAGCTATTTATGAAAACAATTTTCTGGACAGCTGTTCAATCTGTTTTATCATGTCATGTGGAGGAAACAAGTTATTGAATGGATCTTCGAGAGAGTAATATACAAGTTTTATGATGACATTGACACCTCCGCCATTTATTTAAAAATTCTCTGCTGGGCATTTATACGATTTGGGAACAAAATACAAACTACTGTCTTGTTTTATAAAGGTATATAATGAAATAATATACTACCAGTTATAATCTAATGATAAATAAAATTAGATATTACTAATAAACTCATTCGACAACATTACGGTAATGAATGAATGTTGTTAATGTCTTCAAAATAGTATCTCTTTTTATTTACAAAAAAGGAGTTATTTACAAAAAAGGCAAACTATCGGAACCCCAGATTCATAAACTGGGAACAGTTTAAATCGAATCTTCTAGTAACAGTTCGGGGGATCCCCTCCAGAATTAGTGAGTGGGAAGTACTGGAGGCGGCAGCCTCGCGACTGAGTAGAGGATTGATAGAAGCCTATGAAGGGAACTGTACACCTAAACGAGCTAGGCCAGGTAAGATGGTGGAACAATAAGCTGGAAAACCTTAGATGTAAGGTAAGAAACCTTCTCAAGGGAGCCAGAAAACGTAACAGCCGTACAACCTGGGAGGACTATAGGACTGCCAGGGATCAGTATAGGGCTGAGGTTAGGGAAGCCCAAAGAAGTAGTTGGGTTTCTTTCTGTAATGAGATAAATAAGGGAGCTGAGGCAGTACGGCTGAACAAGATCCTAGCCCGCAGCCCGGAAGCGAGACTGGGATCGCTCAAGCTTCCTAATGGTAAATTCTCGGAATCGGATGAGGAAACCTTAGACTATCTCATCAAAGCACATTTTCCGGGCTTTTATAGACCGGAGAGGGGAGACATTTCCGACCTGCTAGTAGGGGCACATAGGACCTGGGCGGTAAACCGAGAGGGGGACGACAGGGAACTTGTGAAGCAGATAGTTTCACCGGCTAAGATGAGGTGGGCCTTGAGGTCCTTTGATCCATATAAATCGCCGGGATCGGACGGCATTTATCCGGTATTTCTGCAGGAAGCAGAAGAGATAATCCTCGGTCCACTCATAAGGATCACCAGGGCTAGCTTGGCACTGAAGATGGTCCCGAAAGTGTGGTTAGGCACAAGGGTTGTTTTTATACCTAAACCGGGCAAAGTCGGATACACGTCCCCTAAGGACTTTCGGCCGATTAGCCTTACTTCATTTTTACTAAAGACGGCGGAACGATTAGTTGACAGGTACCTTCGGGATACTGTCCTAATCGAGAGGCCGGTTCAAGGGAGCCAGCATGCTTATCAAGCTGGTAAATCAACAGAAACAGCTCTGGATAAGGTTGTGTTATGGATACGGTCACAACTGGACTCCGGAGGATACGTTGTCGGCACCTTCCTTGATATTGAAGGAGCCTTCAACTTTACATCCAGGGAAGTGATTAGCGGAGCACTAGGCAGATGCTACACCCCCAAAATAATCGCTGAATGGATAGATCATATGTTGGGAAACAGACAGCTTACTGCCAATAAAGGCAAGACTACCATCGAGGGCCGGCAGTAGCAGATGAGCTGCTTGACAGGTTAAAGAACTACCAAGTAATTGGCTATGTCGATGACTTAGTAATAATAACGAAGGGCTCTTTGCTGGAGCCGATTCTCAATATAATGCAGGGAGCTTTAAATAAGGTTGGGAATTGGTGTAGGGAGAGGGTACTCTCGGTCAATCCCTCTAAAACTGAGGTGATGGTGTTCACCAAGAAATATAAGTGGAACAAAACATGTCCGCTGAAACTTGGTGGCCAAGAATTAAGCTATAATAGCGAAGTGAAATACTTAGGAGTAATCCTGGACGGTAAACTGTCATGGGGAAAACATCTAAGTTACATATGTTCCAAGATCACAGCAACACTTTGGTAACTGAGAAGAGCCATTGGTAGTAGTTGGGGCTTGAAACCGGAAACCATGAAATGGATGTATGAGGCAATTCTCAAACCCAGACTGACGTATGCAGCACTGATCTGGTGGGAGAGGGCCTGTTTAAAGTCGGAAGCCAACCGACTTAACAAGTTAAGAGGATTGATTCTTAGAAGTATAACCGGAGCTCCAAGATCAACACCGATCGAGGCGAAGGGGATACCACCTCTTGATGTCATCCTGAAAGCGGAAGCCGCAAAGGCAATGCACAGGGTGGGAAACATGAGTAGGAAGGCAAGGGACCTGAGTAGACTCTCAAGAGAGCTATCTGAGGAGAGACTCCTATGGATGCCCTCTGACAGTATGGGTGTCCACTTCCTGTTTGATAAGAAATATAAGATCACCCTCACCAGCAAGACCGACTGGATGGAGGGTCGAGCTGGATTGCCGCTTAATGGAGACATCTGGTACACGGATGGAGCCAAGACTGGAAACAGAGCGGGTGCGGGGGTGTATAGGCGACGCGACGGGATAGGTAAAACCTTCCCCTTGGGTAAATACACTACTGCACTCCAGGCCGAGCTAGTTGGAATTACATACGGTTTTCTGGGGGTGGACCAAAATCGGACCCAGGAAAAGGTATGTATCTGCTCGGATAGCAGGGCGGCGTTAGCAGCCCTGAATTCAGCAACGACAAAGTCGAAGCTGGTCTATAATTGCTATGAAGCATTGAACCACTTTGCAGGGAAGGGACCGGTGGAACTCTTATGGATACCTGGGCATAATGACATTAAGGGAAATCTAATTGCAAATGACCTTGCCAGACTAGGGACCTGGGAAAACCTCTATGGACCAGAACCTGCAGTGGGAATAAGTCGGAATCTGATCAGAGACCGCATCAATGGCTGGGCAAGAGACCAGCACAATAAAAGATGAAGAGGAGTAACGGGTTGTCGAATAACCAAACTTTTCATCGAATACTCAGAGATTGAGAAATGGGCCCAAGAATTCATTAAATTGAACAGGCACAAAGCCAGAACTCTGGTGGGAATCATAACGGACCACCATAGTAGCCTGAATGCATATAAGTACAAGCTGAGGCTGACTGATAGCCCGGCCTGCAGATACTGTAAAGAAGACGAGGGAACCTCGATTCATCTTCTTTACACCTGCCCCGCACTGGAGGAGAAGAGGTATCTTATATTAGGGACCCCTGTTATCCTAGAGGAGGCTAGGCCTAAGGCGGGGGACGTGCCTAAATTGCTCCTTTTATGGGATAGCATTTTTGGATAATGACCCGGATAAGAGGGGATCGCCAAGGGACTACCCATGCGATCAGTGGCTGATGAGGCCCAAACCTATATAATATAATAAAAATCGACACGGGGAGGCCTCATAATGGCTGAGAGTCAAGTAGTTGTTAATCCTAAATTGAAATAATGCTTCAGAATTTCAGAAATATTTATTTATAATAAATTTTGAAGTTTAGTTTTGAAGTTCTTGAAAGTTGTATTTTATATTAGCTTTCTGTAACTTATTATAAGATATTGTTATTATTATTATGTTATATGGGTTTGGGTCTCATCAGCTACCGATCGCATGGGTAGTCCCTTGGCGATTTTCTCTTATCCGAGTCATTATCCAAAAATCCTATCCGATAAGAGGAGCAATCTAGGCACGTCTCTGCCTTAAGCCTCTCCTTCTATAGGATAACAGGGGTCTCTAATATAAGGCACCTCTTCTCCAGTGCGGGGCAGGTGTAAAGAAGATCAATCGAGGTTTCCTCGTCTTCTCTACAGTATCTGCAGGCCCGGCTGTCAGTTAGCCTCAGCTGGTACTTACATGCATTCAGGCTACTATGGTGGCCCGTTATGATTCCCACTAGGGTTCTGGCTTTGTGCCTGTTCAATTTTATGAATTATTGGGTTCATTTCTCGATCTCTGAGTATTCGATGAAGAGGTTGGTTATTCGACAACCCGTTTGCTCCTCTCCATATTTTATTGTGCTGGTCTCTTGCCCAGCCATTGATGCAGTCTCTGATCAGATTCCGACTTATTCCCACTGCAGGTTTTAGTCCATAGAGGTTTTCCCTGGTCCCTAGTCTGACAAGGTCATATGGAATTAGATTTCTCTTAATGCCATTATGCCCAGGTATCCATAAGACCAGAACACCGTATGTAATTGCAACTAGCTCGGCTTGGAGTGCGTTAGTGTATTTGCCTAGGGGGAAGGTTTTACCTATTTCATCGCGTCTCCTATACACCCCCGCACCCGCTCAGTTCCCACTCTTGGCTCCATCCGTGTACCAGATGTCTCCATTGAGCAATAATCCAGCTCGACCCTCGATCCAGTCGGTCTTACTGGTGAGGGTGATCTTATATTTCTTGTCAAGCAGGAAGTGGACACCCGTACTGTCAGAGGGCATCCATAGGAGTCCCTCCTCAGCTAGTTCTCTTGAGAGTCTATTTAGGTCCCTTACCTTTCTGTTCATGTTTCCCACCCTATGGATTGTCTTTGCGGCTTCTCCTTTCAGGGTGACATCAAGAGGTGGTATCTTCGTCAGTATCCCCATCGCCTCGATCGGTGTTGATCTTGGGGCTCTGGTTATACTTCTTAGAATCGATCCGTAGCTTTTTAAGTCGATTGGCTTTCGACTTTAAACAAGCTCTCTCCCGCCAGACCAGTGAAGCATACGTCAGTCTGGATTTGAGAATTGCCTCATACATTAATTTTATGGTCTCCGGTTTCAATCCCCAGCTGTTCTCAGTGGGGCCAAATGGCCCTTCTCAGTTGCCAAAGTGTTGTTGTGATCTTGGAACATATGTGACTTAGATGTTTTTCCCATGACAGTTTCCCGTCCAGGATTACTCCTGAGTATATCACTTCGCTATTATAGTTTAGTTCTTGACCACCAAGTTTCAGCGGACATGTTCTGTTCCACTTATATTTCTTGGTGAACACCATCACCTCAGTCTTAGAGGGATTGACCGAAAGTCCCCTATCCCTGCACCGATTTCCAACCTTGTTTAATGCTCCCTGCATTATATCAAGAATCGGCTCCAGGAAAGGGCCCATCATCAAAGTCATCAGCATAGCCAATTACTTGGTAATCCTTTAACCTTTCAAGCAGCTCATCCACTACCAGGCACCACAGAAGGGGGACAATAACCCTCCCTGAGGACAGCCCGAGTCGATCCGGCCCTTGATGGTAGTCTTGCCTTTGTTGGCGATTTGGTATTTGCAGAATAAAATTTAATATACAAACAGTATAAATTATATATTCTTGTTTTATGTATTATATGTTTTCTTTAATAGTCACTGATAAATTAATTACTATTATCCACTTAATAAATTATTACTATTATTACTATTGTCACAAAGGACAAGAATTATTTAAAAAAATAGTTTATAGAGGGTTATTAAACAATTAGGGTAAGACGTTTCGTGAAGCGACCACACCAAATTATATTTTTAATGCGAATTATAAATAAATATTGTTGAAGTTCTCAAACACTGCTATGCAAATAATACTCCAACGTCTTCGTGTTTCAATTTAGATGTAATAAGTACTTGACTCTCGGCATTTATGACGCTTCTTCGAATCTATAGCTTCAGTTTTTTCAAATTCTTTCTTGTAAACAAAAATAAATACTGTTTTGACATTAACATATTATCAAAATCCTGTTAAAGGAGTTTATAAGTAATAGCATCACCGCCTTACTTATTATATCATCAG
The DNA here is from genome assembly GCA_037954035.1 of Rosalia funebris. Taxonomy (NCBI): domain Eukaryota; kingdom Metazoa; phylum Arthropoda; class Insecta; order Coleoptera; family Cerambycidae; genus Rosalia; species Rosalia funebris. Next base: position 40,311,410 of record JAZFAV010000007.1, read on the forward strand.
TTTATAATTTTTAGTATATTACTTCATTCGATGCCTTTATCGTATTGGACAGTAGTTTATCTTTCATTGTAAGATAAACTACATATATAAATCAACTCGGCAAACAGGTTTTATTTTAGAAAATCGGCGGAAGCGCCAGTATCATTTTGAAATATTTCCATATGTTGCTGTAATACACTTTATTTAAATTATTTCTTTACTGTTTATTTACTTGTTGATACTGCGATATTTAATTCATTCTGCCATAAATATATCAGTCGGTATGTGTTCATAAAATTCAACAAAGCGACGTTTTTGTGAGATATGAGAAGAATGTAACAAGTGCAAGCTAACGCGCCAAACATTTTTTAGAAAATTGGCGGAGGCGCCAATATTATTTTGAAATACTTTATTTTGCTGTAATCAATTTCAATGTTTTATGTGTTGCTTACTTACTTCCTAGTACTACTTAATTTCTAATAAAATATACGTAGCTAGAAGATAACCATATGTAAGCGTCATATACATTATAATGATTTGAGGATAAAGTGAAAGGATTTCAACAAAATATTTATAAATAAACTTATAAATTTGCCCCTTTATGCTTTTTCAATGTACCACATAGTCAGTGTTACTACCTTAATATGCTTAGGGGGCTGGCAGTTATCAACAACTTTAGCCGAAAATTCAATCCGGGACAAGATGTTTCGTTAATTCTAGGATTATACCCTCTATATCTTCATTATTATTCACAACGGAATTGAGTAAAACAACTACTAAGTTTTATACCGCTATATTTACACAGAAACGTGATTGCAGTTTCGACAATTTTATGTCATTTTCAAAACGATGATTCAACTAAGAATAGTTGAATCATCGTAGTATAAAACTTGGTAGTTGTTTTACTTAATTCCATTGTCAATTATGAACTACCACAGAATAACGGCTTCGTCGATCAATTTCATTTCATTATTATTTTATATTAGTTTAATTTATATTATATGTATTATACAAGCCGAGTTGGTTAGTGTAATTTATGTGGAAAATTCGACTAGCTACTGATAGTCGTAAACTGGGTTCGACTCCAAGCGCCGGTACTGTCAGTGAGAGTGGGCGTTGTCCGCGATTTTTCAATGTATATCCCCTACCCATACAGCTTTGACTTTGGATTGCCCAATTTATGTGGTATACGTTATGACATATTGTATATGGTTATTAGTAAGTCTGCATGTGGATTTTTTATTACAACAAAATCACAGTTAACATTAAAATTCTGTCATATAAAATAATTACAATAATACAATAGAATTTCATTGAGAGTGTGTGCATCTTGAAACTAGGAAATGTAAGTATATTAATTCAAAAATTATTTTATACAGCAAAATGAAAATAAACGATTTAAATCATTATTACGAGAATATTAATTTTTTCGTCAACTGAAGGCATTTCATTGCACAAAGCCATTGCCAGATGTAGAAGGTAATACTTCACGCGGTAACGAGGAGAATATTGACTCATGTTACTGATCCATCATTTAATGTTTTGTTGTATATGCGTACATACAATATATGTAAATTTGAAGTCGAGTAAATTTATAATGCACTGCATTTTATCTTACAATAAGATAAAGCCGCGATATTAATTGAAATATAAATAAAAATATACCTTAGTTGAGACTAGATGAGAAAAAAAGGACGCAAATAAAAAAAATTTTTTTCTTTTAATATATAACAAAAACCTAATTAAGCAATATATGGTCAGTCTTCTAATGTTATGTAAATAAGTGATATTGCAATTTGATGCTATCGTTTAAATGCATATAGATTAGAAATATCTTTTACGTTCTCGCGGATCTCGCAAAAGTAATGTAATCGTGTAAATTTTTTTTTCTAAGGCTTATTTTCCGTTTTTCGGCCTAAAAACCAAAATAAAAAAGTTTTTAAAACCATTTTGTGTGTATGTGTGTCTGTGTATGTGTGTGTGTGTGTATGTGTCGTAGTCGTCGGATTAATAAAATTTCTTGTTAGCACGATAACTCAACTAAATAGTGCCAGATCAATCGGGTTTTGACTGATTCTGATCGGGAACGTTTTCTAGACCACATCTATTGATTTTGAGGTGGATAGGATACACCCCACCCTATCCATGGGTCATGAGAAAGCACGATGGTGGACTATTTGGGACATTTGGAACTCTTATGAATACCTGGGCATAATGGCATTAAGGGAAATCTAATTGCAGATGACATTGCCAGACTAGGGACCAGAGAAAACCTCCATGGACCAGAACCTGCAGTGGGAATAAGTCGGAATCTAATCAGAGACCGCATCAATGGCTGAGCAAGAGACCAGCACAATAAAAGATGGAGAGGAGTAACGGGTTGTCGAATAACCAAACTCTTCATTGAATACCCACAGATTGAAAAATGGGCCCAAGAATTCTCTAAATTGAACAGACATAAAGCCAAAACCCTGGTGGAAATGATAACATGCCACCATAGTAGCCTGAATGCACATAAGGACAAGCTGAGGCTGACTGACAGCCCGGCCTGCAGATACTGTAAAGAAGACGAGGAAACCTCGATTCGTCTTCTTTACACCTGTCCCGCACTAGAGGAGAAGAGGTACCTTATATTAGATAACCCTGTTATCCTAGAGGAGGCGAGGCTTAAGGCGGGGGACGTGCCTAAATTGCTCCTTTTATGAGATAGCATTTTTGGATAATGACCCGGATAAGAGGGGATCGCCAAGGGACTGCCCATGCGATCAGTGGATGATGAGGCCCCAACCCATATACCATAGTGTAATGTATAATATTTGTTAGAATATAGCGAATCCTTGTTATGATTTTGTTCAGGATTGCATAGATATTTTCAACTGCAGCCTTTCTTCCATAAAACTTGTATTTGTGCGGGGCAGGTGTAAAGAAGATGAATCGAGGTTTCCTCGTCTTCTTTGCAGTATCTGCAGGCCGGGCTATCAGTCAGCCTCAGCTTGTGCTTATATGCACTCAGGCTACTATGGTGGCCCGTTATGATTCCCACCAGAGTTCTGGCTTTGTGCCTGTTTAATTTAATGAATTCTTGGGCCTATTTCTCAATCTCTGAGTATTCGATGAAGAGTTTAGTTTTTCGACAACCCGTTACTCCTCTCCATCTTTTATTGTGCTGGTCTCTTGCCCAGCCATTGATGCGGTCTCTGATCAGATTCCGACTTATTCCCACTGCAGGTTATGGTCCATAGAGGTTTTCCCTGGTCCCTAGTCTGGCAAGGTCATCTGCAATTAGATTTCCCTTAATGCCATTATGCCCAGGTGTCCATAAGAGTTCCATCGGTCCCTTCCCTGCCAAGTGGTTCAATGCTTCATAGCAATTATAGACCAACTTCGACTTTGTCGTTGCTGAATTCAGGGCTGCCAACGCCGCCCTGCTATCCGAGCAGATACATACCTTCTCCTGGGTCCGATTTTGGTCCGCCCCCAGAACACCGTATGTAATTCCAACTAGCTCGGCCTGGAGTGCGGTAGTGTATTTGCCCAAGGGGAAGGTTTTACCTATCCCGTCGCGTCGCCTATACACCCCCGCACCCGCTCTGTTCCCACTCTTGGCTCCATCCGTGTACCAGATGTCTCCATTGAGCGGCATTCCAGCTCGACCCTCCATCCAGTCGGTCTTACTGGTGAGGGTGATCTTATATTTCTTGTCGAACAGGAAGTGGACACCCGTACTGTCAGAGGGCATCCATAGGAGTCCCTCCTCAGCTAGCTCTCTTGAGAGTCTATTCAGGTCCCTTACCTTCCTATTCATGTTTCCCACCCTGTGCATTGCCTTTGCGGCTTCCGCTTTCAGGATGACATCAAGAGGTGGTATCCCCGTCAGTATCCCCATCGCCTCAATCGGTGTTGATCTTGGGGCTCCGGTTATACTTCTAAGAATCAATCCTCTTAACTTGTTAAGTCGGTTGGCTTCCGACTTTAAACAGGCTCTCTCCCACCAGACCAGTGCTGCATACGTCAGTCTGGGTTTGAGAATTGCCTCATACATCCATTTCATGGTTTCCGGTTTCAAGCCCCAGCTACTACCAATGGCTCTTCTCAGTTGCCAAAGTGTTGCTGTGATCTTGGAACATATGTGACTTAGATGTTTTCCCCATGACAGTTTACCGTCCAGGATTACTCCTAAGTATTTCACTTCGCTATTATAGCTTAGTTCTTGGCCACCAAGTTTCAGCGGACATGTTTTGTTCCACTTATATTTCTTGGTGAACACCATCACCTCAGTTTTAGAGGGATTGACCGAGAGTTCCCTCTCCCTGCACCAATTCCCAACCTTATTTAAAGCTCCCTGCATTATATTGAGAATCGGCTCCAGGAAGGGGCCCTTCGTTATTATTACTAAGTCATCGGCATAGCCAATTACTTGGTAGTTCTTTAACCTTTCAAGCAGCTCATCTACTACTAGGCACCACAGAAGGGGGGACAATACCCCTCCCTGTGGACATCCCGAGTCGACCCGGCCCTCGATGGTAGTCTTGCCTTTATTGGCAGTAAGCTGTCTGTTTCCCAACATATGGTCTATCCATTCAGCGATTATTCTGGGAGTGTAGCATCTGCCTAGTGCTCCGCTAATCACTTCCCTGGATGTAAAGTTGAAGGCTCCTTCAATATCGAGGAAGGTGCCGTATCCTCCGGAGTCCAGTTGTGACCGTATTGATGACACAACCTTATCCAGAGCTGTCTCTGTTGATTTACCAGCTTGATAAGCATGCTGGCTCCCTTGAAGCGGCCTCTCTATTAGGACAGTATCCCGAAGGTACCTGTCAACTAATCGTTCCGCCGTCTTTAGTAAAAATGAAGTAAGGCTAATCGGCCGAAAGTCCTTAGGAGACGTGTATCCGACTTTGCCCGGTTTAGGTATAAAAACAACCCTTGTGCCTAACCACACTTTCGGGATTATTTTCAGTGCCAAGCTGGCCCTGGTGATCCTTATGAGTGGACCGAGGATTATCTCTTCTGCTTCCTGCAGAAGTACCGGATAAATGCCGTCCGGTCCCGGCGATTTATATGGATCAAAGGACCTCAAGGCCCACCTTATCTTAGCCGGTGAGACTATCTCCTTCACAAGTTCCCTATCATCCCTCTCTCGGTTTACCGCCCAGGTCCTATGTGCCCCTACTAGCAGGTCGGAAATGTCTCCCCTCTCCGGTCTATAAAAGCCCGGAAAATGTGTGTGAAGGTTTCCTCATCCGATTCCGAGAGTTTACCATTAGGGAGCTTGAGCGATCCCAGTATCGCTTCTGGGCTGCTGGCTAGGATCTTGTTCAGCCGTGCTGCCCCAGCTCCCTTATTTATCTCATTACAGAAAGAAACCGAACTACTTCTTTGGGCTTCCCTAACCTCAGCCCTATACTGATCCCTGGAAGTCCTACAGTCCTCCCAGGTTGTACGGCTGTTACGTTTTCTGGCTCCCTTGAGAAGGTTCCTTACCTTACATCTAAGGTTTTCCAGTTTATTCTTCCACCATCTTACCTGGACTTTCGCCCTAGCTCGTTTAGGTGTACAGTTCCCTTCATAGGCTTCTATCAATCCTCTACTCAGTCGCGAGGCTACCGCCTCCAGTACTTCCCTCTCACTAATTCTGGAGGGGATCCCCCGAACTGTTACTAGAAGATCCGATTTAAACTGTTCCCAGTTTGTGAATCTGGGGTTGCGGACCCATTTCGTCTCCTCATGCTCCCCCACTCCCAAATCAAACTTAATGGCAGAGTGATCCGAGAGTGTGGGTTCATCCGAGACTCTCCAGTTCCGCACGTATCCCGCCAGGTGTCTGGAGCCCAAGGTAATATCAATTACCTCCTCCCTTATAGCGTTATGAAAAGTGGGTGTGTTTCCCACATTTAAAATATCTAGCTCTGTACTTACCAGATATTCCATGAGCTCCATACTTCTGCTATTGGTGTTCGTGCTACCCCAGACCATATGGTGTGAGTTCACATCACATCCCATCAGCAAAGGCAGGTCGGATTTTTGACAGAAGTCCACAAGTTCCTTCACCTCTGGTGTCGGAGTGTCCCTGCTGTCATATGGTAGATAGGCTGACGCTATAACCACCCTACCTACATTTTCAAGCATCGTAGTTATCGCCATTAGGTCCCCTGTGAACCATTTCCACAGGGGTGTGGCGCTAATGTTCTTCACTACGATGCCGGCTCTGGGTCTGTTGGTACTACTACTCCTGTAACAGAGAAAATTTCCCAGTCCCTTTATAGATCCCTGCACCACCCAAGGTTCTTGGATGAGTGCTATCCCTGTGTGCATCTTAGCGAGATTCCTCTGTAGAATAGAAGAGACATCTTTGCTTTGATGCAAGTTAATCTGAATAATTTGAATCATTCTTTTCTTAGCACTTGCACCACTTTTGTCCCCTGGTTTGCTCAGATTCCCCTCGCCCTCTTCCTCAATAGAGGTTAAGGTCAAGGTCCCGAGTATGGCCTGGGTATTGGCGGTGGAGTAACTGCTTGTCTGGGAGGATGGAGGCGTCCACGGTACAGGCCCGCTTTCGACCTCCAAGATTCCTTCATGGATTGATGGTTCCATTTTTGGTCCTATTTTAGACGGGCTAGGAACATCATCATCATTGAGGTTGCCAACACTCCTAGGAGTTGCTCCCTCACGTCTAGCTCTAGCCAACTTCCTTCGCTGGCTTCCACTCATTCGTTTTTTAGCACTTGCCCCATTTTCGTCCCCCGGTTTACTCAGGTTTCCCTCGCCCCTTCCCTCAATAGAGATCAAAGGCAAGGTCCCGAGTGTGACCTGGGTGTCGGCGATGGAGCAACTGCTTGACAGGGAGGATGGAGGCGTCCGCGGTACAGGCCCGCTTTCGACCTCCTTATCCTCCAAGATTTTTTCTTTGTGGACTTGTTCCATTTTTGGTCCCACGAGTGGCTAGGAAAATAAAGGTCCACCCCCGCAGAGCCCCGCATGCGGGGGTAAGGCGACTTAAATACTCAGAAGTTGCACCAGATGCTCCTGAGGCACCGATAGCAACTCTCGGTATCCCCTGAGAGCCAACCAGTCCGATAGGCTCGGTATCTCACACCATCGGATTAGGGGGGTGTGTCATACCCATCCAGTTTCATCAGGCTGAATGGGGGGCTGTTTCTTAGTTGTGAACCGGGTTTGTCGCCCCCCTTGAGTAAGCTCAAGAAGAGTTCATACCCGGGATGCTACCAAGCCACATCCCTTCATTCGCATGGACGGTCCCTTTACCAGGGCCGCCTCATTCATACTCCCATTCGCTTGGGCAACCCCTACTTAAAGGGGTGCCATCATTCATACAGGTATGGACCCTTAGAGCGCCCCCCAGCCCACAAGGCCCCCCACCAACTGCAAGGTCTTACCGCCCCTAGGGGGAGTTTCCAGTGTTAGTCAAGAAACATTTTTTTCTCGAGGGGAAAATCTTCATAAGACACCTGGCCTCTGGTGTTCTGTTATTGTTTGGCCAGGTAGTGCCGGATTCATATACGCCTACCGACTATCCTATCAGTATGATGTCGAAGAGGAACCGCTCTCGCTTTACTTCTCTTCGGCATATCAATCAGGATACTTACTCATTCCCCACTTCCCTTTCCTCCTTCTCTTTCTCCTTCATGATGGACGTTACTATCTGCTCCACCATTGTCCATCTTTCTCTGCTCTCGAGCATGATTAGGATAATGTTATGGGGTAGCATGTCCTATCTTTTGCTCCGCAGCTCTTCTTTCTCCTGTCCACCTTTTGCAACTGAACACTGTGTGGCCGGCATCCTCGACCTGCCCACAGGACCAGCACTCTCTGCTGGTCCTCGCGTTTGCTCTATATCCAATAGGTAGTCCGCGAAACAGCCGTGCCCAGTAAGGACCTGGGTTAAGTAATACCCGACATCGCCATATGCCCTTTCGCACTAAGGCCTTATGTCCGGGATTAGCATCCTCGTCAATCTCCCTCGGGGCTCCGCCTCCCATCTCTTCTGCCAGTGTTCCCATAGGCTCTCCCTTGCTGCACTTCTGTCAGCGCCTCAGTACACCTCCCGTCTCTCCCTTGCTAGAAGATCGATGGCTGATCGATACAGGCTATCACCAGCGTTGCCGCTGCCAATACGGTCCTGTATGCACTACAAACTCTTAGCGCTGCTCTTCTCTGGACTTTGGTGAGCTCTTTCCTCCACTTGTCGCTTCTCAATATATCCACCCACACCGGTACGGCATATAGTAAGATCGACTGCACCACCTCGCTGAGGACTCTCCTCTTTGACGCCCTGGGGCCCTTAATGTTTGGCATCAAACGACCATGGGCCGAGATAGTTTTGTCCGCCTTTTCCAGCGTCTGTTTGATATGTTCCCTAAACGAAAGAGAACTATTAATCCAGACTCCCAGGTACTTAATACTCTGCTTCAGCATGATTTCGGTATTCCCTACTCGAAACGTGATGCACGGAAGCTTTCTCCTCCTTGTCAGGAGGATTGTCTCCGTTTTATCCAACACCAGAGTCAGTTCCCTCTCTTCAACCCATCTCTTGATCCTCTCAAAAGTGAAATTGACGTTTTCCCTCACGTCGATGTCACTTCTTCCGGTAACGACCACCGCAACATCAGCAGCGTGTCCCAAGACCCTCACTCCTTCGGGCACTCTGAGTCTAAATACCCCATCGAACATAATGTTCCATAGGGTAGGACCCATGATCGACCCCTGTGGCACTCCACACGAGATTCTCCTCCTCTCGCTACCGTCCCCGGCCAGCAATATCAGGCCTCTGCAAGACAGGCAGCTAGCGATCATGTTTACAACATACGGTGCTATTTCTAGCTCCCGCAGTCTCCCCATGATCTTTACCCATGAGGCCGAATTGAACGCGTTTTTCACGTCCAATGTGATTAACTCGCACAAATTCTTGGACTTCCACGCCTCCTGTGCAATGGTTTTTATGACCATGATAGCATCTACCGTAGATATCCCCGCCCTGAATCCGTACTGGTTCTCCGCCAGGCCTCCCTTTCTCTCTAGCTCATCTAGGAGTCTTCCTAGGATGAGATGTTCCAGGAGTTTCCCGAGCACATCGATCAGACATATCGGCCTGAAAGATGTGGGGTCCTCCACCGGCTTGTTCGCCTTCAGAATTAGAACTAGCCTGGCCATCTTCCATCCCTCGGGAAAGTCGTCGCTCCTCATGATGTCATTCATGATTCGCAGCACCTTCGCAGGATATTGCTCCACCATGGCCTTAGGATCTCAGGGTGGATACCGTCCGGACCAGGCGCCTTGCCATTTTTAATCTTGGCACAAGCCATTAGCAGTTCCTCCTCCGTAAGCGGATCGAGATCTGCTCCTGGTTGGCGTTCCCATTCTTCTACCGGTTTCACGGGGAAGAGCGCGTCCACCGCCTTCATCGTTTCTAGAGGAATCTCCTGCTGGTGACTATTCATCCTCTTCACCACCAGTTTGTATCCGTTACTCCAGACATCTCTATCTAAGTCGGCGCACAACTCGTCTCACTTTCTCCTCTTCTCTGTCTTGATAGCGTCCCTCAGCTTTTTCTTTTCAGCCTTATACGCTACCTCCGCCTCTCTCTGCTCATTAGGGTTTCAGGTTCGTCTGGCCCTGTCCCTGATATATTGCCTCCGTGCGGCAATGCACTTCTTCCTTTGGGCAGAGATCTCCTCTGTCCACCAATATATCCTCGGGGACTGCCTGCTTCTCCCTTTTCTGAACATGGATGCGTCACACGCCCTCGTGCTGCTTTCAACCAAAGCTCTCCCGTCACGGCAAGGCGGCGACTCCTAGGGAGAGTAGTGAAGAAGCCTAGTAAAGTTTCAAATGGAAATATCGATCAGAACCAATGCTGATCAGAAATTGAAAAGTATTTATGGAATTATGTTCAGTCAAAGGAAGGTCGTACTAGGATAAGAGGTAACTTAGTTAATAATAGCTTAATACTTGATACACCACATTTATAGCAGATTGTTTCTGTGAATATTTTAATGGCGTATACTCTCATTCTGGTAATTTTTCCCGACCTTACTAATAGGAAATGAATAATACTCTAATCTCAATTTTACCGAATTAACTGATAACATAGCATAGCATCAATTCGCTGTGAAGTCGTGAAAGACTTGGATGTAATTTTTGACACTACACTTTCATTTAATCTACGTATAAGTTAAGCTGTATCATTGCCACTAAAATATTGGGATTTGTAGTTAGGGACCGGACCGTCGGAAATTCTAGGATACTGAAACGCTCTTATTAATGTATTATTCATTCATACGATCAAAGGTAGAATATGCTTAAGTTATCTGGTATCCATAGTACAACAATCAACTACTTCCATTGGAAACTGCCCAAAGAATGTTTTTAAAATTTTTGCATAATCAAACGTTTAGAAATCAAGTAAAAGACTGTAAGAGTTATCCAGGAGCAGATGTAGACAGCGACCACAACTTGGTAGTCATGAAAAATAGATTAAAATTCAAAAATCTGAAAACCCGGAAGGATAAGAAACGTATAAATGTAGACATATTGAGGGATCAGAATATGAAAGATAAGTTGCAGGGGAAAACAGATCAATTAATAAATAAAGCGGGTAATGACGAAATACAGAACGCAGAAACTGAGTGGGAGGGTATCAAGAATAGTCTAGATTCCGCGGCTACGGACGTTTTAGGACACGAGAGAAGGGAAGCTAGGAAGCCCTGGATAACGGATGAAATCTTAAACTTAATACAAAAGAGACGAGGCTACAAAAACAGATGAGACGAGGAAGGACTGAAGTCTTATAAGTCAATAAAGTGGGAAATCATTAGAAAGTGTAGAAAAGCGAAAGAACAATGGATAGAGGATAAATGCAAAAAAGTAGATAAGCTGCAAAAAAATGCAAAGATAAGCTCCAAGTAGGTAAGACCGATGAGGCTTACAAAATAATTAAGAGGAACTTCAGGGATATAGGACCAATAAGTAGAAACGTTAGAAGTCAATCGGGGGACATACTGATGGGAAGAGAGGAGAATGCGAATAGATGGAAGCAGTACTTAGGAAATTTATACAAGGGTTAGGAATTAGAAGAGATATTAGAGGAAGAATCTAGTATCGATAGGGAAGATGTAGGAAAACCTGTATTGAGAGAGGAATTTGAAATAGCACTAATGGGGCTAAAGAACAATAAAGCGCCGGGTGTAGATAAAACACAGGTGGAAATTTTGAAATGTGCGGGACAGAAAGTAGTAAATAGGATGTTCGAACTGGTAAAATACATATATGAAACGGGCGAGATGCCGGAGGATTATAAGAGGAACATTATCGTTACTATACCGAAGAAGAGAGGAGCTGACAAATGCGAGAACTTTAGAATGATTAGCCTAACTTCCCACGCGTCAAAAATCTTAACCAGAATAGTGCAGAAGAGGATGGAAAATAGAGCGGAGGAAATACTAGGAGAAGACCAATTCGGGTTTAAGCGAAATAGAGGAACTCGCGAAGCTATTCTGGCGCTAAGAGTAATGTTAGAGAAAACAATAGGAAAAGGAAAGAACGCTTATATAGGATTTGTAGATTTAGAAAAAGCTTTTGATAATGTAAGATGGGAAAAACTGTTCGAGATACTAAAGAGCGCGGGAATGAAGTATAGAGATTGGAGAGTAGTACACAATCTATACAAAGAGCAAATTGCTGTTATAGAAGTAGAAGGGGAAAGAAGGGAAGTAGGTATTAGGAAAGGAGTAAGACAAGGATGTACACTATCACCACTAATTTTTAACCTGTACATCGAAGAGGCGATTAATGTCGTAAAAGATAGAGTGGCTTTCGGGATTCAAGTACAGGAACAGAAACTAAAAATGCTGAGATTCGCGGATGATATAGCAGTATTAGCATCTAGTAAGGAGGAATTGGAATCAGCGTTGAACGAAATGGAGACAGTGTTGACAGAGGAATACGGAATGAGGGTGAATAAAAACAAAAATAAAGTGTTAGTGTGCAGAGGATGCGAGTGCAGAGCAAAAACGAAAGTATAAATTAATAATGAAAGATTGGAGGAAGTTAAAGACTTCACTTATTTAGGAAGTAAAATAAATTTGGATGGAAGAAGCGATAAAGATATATAAAACAAAGAATAGCGCACGGTCGAGTAGCTCTTAACAAAAAGAAAAGCACTTTTATGCTCGGGGGTAATAAACTTAGAAACAAGGAAGAGATTTTTGAAAACGTATGTATGGAGCACGGCACTATACGGTTGCGAAACCTGGACAGTAGGGGAAGCAAGTAGGAAAAAATTAGAAGCTTTTGAGATGTGGTGTTACCGAATAATGATGAAAATACCGTGGACTGATAGGGTTAGAAACGAAGAAGTACTAGAGAAAGTCGGTGAGAAAAGAAGTACGTGGATAAACATAAAGAAGAGAAGAGATAGAATGGTAGGCCGCTTGCTGAGACATCGGGGATATTTTGGAGGCAGAAATAGGGGTGAAGAAAGGCAGAGGTAGGCCTAGATTAAACTACTGCTCGCAAATAGTAAGGGATGTAGGTTGTAGCACAATTAGCGAAATGCGTAGGTTAGCACAAGATAGGAGAAGCTGGAGGTTAGCGTCCAAGCAGTCTTCGGACTGATGACCTCATGATGATGAATCAAACGTACGGATTTTATCCAGAACAAGGTTTTGATCATCAATTATTGCTTGATTCATTTCAAGTACCATATTTATGTACATATCAGGTATGTTCTATGCGGTAGGTATTAATTTTGGTTATAAATTAATTCATAATAAGGTAGATATCGCTAGTCTGTTAAGAGAATTATATTTCCGCGTATCACGGGTTGTATCAACACAAGTTGATGCTTTCAACTTACCAATAGCTACAACTATTAATATACTTTTACAATTACCATCGTATACAGTGTGCAGCAACTTGAATAAACAGTTGTAAAACTTTAAAACGGACTTTTCCGCATGTAGAACATCTCTATTTCGAAATTGAGTGGCCAAGAAACAATAAACCAACACATAAATGCAGAATATGTTTTATACGATAGTTTTATTTTTTTAAAATATCCACCATCGTGCTTTCTCATGACCCATGGACCGGGTGGAGTGTGTCCTATCCACCTCAAAATCAACAGATGTCGCCTGGTGGAGGTTCCTAATCAGAATCAGTCGAAACCCGATCGATCAGACACGGTTTAATTGAGTGATCGTGTTAACAAAACAATTTCTCAAATGGTCCACCATTGTATTTTCTCATGACCCATGTAAATGGTAGAGTGTGTTATATCCACCTCAAAATCAATAAGTATAGTCTGGGAGACGTCCCCAATCAGAATCAGTTAAAACCCGATCGATCCAACACGATTTAGTTGAGTTATCATGCTAACAAGAATAAATGACGACAACGATGACACACACACAACATTCTTTTAAGAGCATTTTTTTTTGGTTTTTAGGTTGAAAAACGAAAAATAAACCCAAAGAAAAATTTAGTTTTTTCCCTTTTTCTTTACACGATTACATTACTTTTCCGCTTATAGTGGAGTGCGCAAATGTAATAAAATTAGTCTGTTTAGTGATATATGTATATGATTTAAGTTTAAAAGAGTTACAAGACATTTTAAAGGAATATTATTACTTATTTTAATGTTAATTTTAAATTTAGTTTTTGTTATTATAAGTAAAAACTAAAATAAAATATGTATTAAAATAAATTTTAATCTGTAAATGATCTAGGGCTGAATCTTTTTTGTCACCTTTTTATTCGGTAATTCGTTATTAGTGAGAAATAGGATATTATTTAGAAATAAGCCCAGGATTTGTTGTTCTGTCGGTAACTTCTCCAGACTCTGGCTCATTTTTCTGTAATGTAAATTAACTGCTTGTATAAATTAATAGAACATCGACCAACAATTTTATATTAAATAAAATTTATTCACTGACCGCCTGCTACCTGCTACTCTATTTGTTACACAAGAAATATTGAAAGTATTGTCGGACGTGCATTGCGCTATGTGCTAATAGTAAAGGTATGCGAGGGCGGAGCAAAATAAATATCTGCGGGGATGACTGATGACGCAATGCCATCCGATCAGTTACTGTGATATTTGAGAGTGGTGTGTGTTTGTGTACAACTCGGGACTGTCGTGGTGTTTTGATTTGCGTACGCTATTACATACAAATAATTACAGTATATGACAATTTGACAATAAGTATTCTCAAATATTTCGACCAAAACCATCCCTTAGCACAATATAGCGTTGGATAAAGGAATTTCCGGGGTTGCTGTTAAATGACGGTAGTGAATTATGATGTTTCCATTGTGATACATACATATATACTGTGTACCCGCATATCGGATGTTGTTAGACATTGGTGTTCCGAAAAACATAAAACCGCGGTTAATTGACAGATAACTGCTTGTAAAAGACACACGACGTTTCATAGTGAACTGGTTAAATTCATGGTTGGGTGTAATATCCTGTGGATCCAACTACACAATCCTAGTTTTAAAAACTTTATAGAGAAAGGTTTAAATAGAAAATTTGGCAAAGTAAATGTGCCCACAGAAACATCCAAGAAAATTATCTATCGTAAACTGCTGCCACTGTCAAATCTGCTGTTTTTGCAGAAGTTGGGGATAAATATTTGTGGGTTTCTGTCGAAGAAATCATAAAATACCTGCGGCTTGCAGTGACTAATGTAGTTATAGGAGAAATGAGTGATACTGCAAGGCTATACAGAAATAGATTACTGCAGTTTTGGATAACAACCCGAGGTTTTCTACTATAGTAGTTATAGTAAATATTTTAAAGCGGAAAGAAGTTCATGTTCTAATCCAGAAATCAACATGAAGGCTCTTCAACATTCATATTTCTGGTATGCTCCGTTGACTTCTGTTGATGTAGAATGGTCATTTTTACATTACAAGTAGACGGATATTTATTGACAAACGTCGCTCGTTCACTGCTGAAAATTTAGAGCAGCTACTAATAATATACTCATGGGATCATACGCGTAAATAGTGTTAGGTTTGTGGTGATGTTACCTTGAATAACTACCAAATCGTTTTAAAAATACGGTGACTGATAACTTGCCCTGCCCCCGGGCGTGACTATGCATTTTTCGGAATACAATTACACGTACTCATTTGTTCTTACACACCACGTAATGAAAGGTAAACTAATATGTGAATAATTTTTATATGTAATCTGCTCTTCATTGTGAGTTCGCCTCTGTCATTTTGGTCATGTCGGCAATCAAATCCGGGGCTTAGGCCAGGCGCAAATAGAAACGCAGGTTGGTGAGGTGACGCAGGGTGAGTCACGGCGAGATTCTGTAAACCACAAAAATGAATAAGACTGCGCAAATAGAACTGCGAGGTGACGTGACGCAGATTCGAGGCACGGCGTCCTGCTCTCCGCAGTCCCAGTACCGCAGTTTTTTGTTGGTGACCGACGTGAGTTCTCTACTGGTTCGCTTGTTTTTTTCTAAATTATGGAGGAAAAAGTGATTGAGGCTGTTCGGAGGAGAACGAATTTATATGATCCGAGCCATCGTGATGATATAAAGACCAAGTTGAAAAATGAACAGTGGATATAAGTCGCAAAGGAAGCAGATTTGAATAGTGGTAAGTTTTCAAAACAATCGTAATATTGTATATTTGTATTATATTGTTTGTTAATTCACATATGTATAGGTAATAATAGTTATTTAAGTATTCCACGTTAGTACTGCCCTCTTAAAATGCAATCTCTCTGCCAAGGGACCATTCCGGACGAGTTAAAATAATCCCTGAATTTCTGTCGGACTGAAAACGCTTCCTATGCACTTCGGTTGTTGTTACGATTCATTGGTCGCAGCTGATGTTGTCGCATGTCTTAAATGATGTCTTTTGTACTTGATACAAGCGAAGGAGAATTGCTTAAGTAGTTGTGCAATACACAGGCTGCCTTAACAACATGCACTACGCTATCCACATTAATCTCAAACGGTTCTTGAAACACAATCGCAATGCGAGTATTCCAAATGAACATTCCACGGTTTGTCGTGCTCGAGAAAGCCTGTAATTAAAAACTTTGTCGTCATAATTGTCAGTCACACTTCGTCTTGGAAGTGGATGCATCATATTTTCATGTAACGGGAATGCCTCGCCTGCAACAAAAATGTAAGGCATTAGGTCATCAGTTAGTGGGAAATAATTTGGCTCTGAAGGTCTCAAAGTGTGTTTCATAATTTTTCCCAGGTATACTGCTATCAAAGACATTTCCGTCACTGAATATACCCATGGAGCCTACATCAATGGAGATGAATCTATATGCTGATTCAACCACCGCCCACCACCCACCGCACAATAGAAAAAATGTGTTTATAGTTAAAGTATGAAGATCGATGACACCCACACAGTGTGGAAATTGCCACCTCTCTACGAAATCAAGAGCGGTAGACACCCACTGTTGTGATGTAGATTCGGGCATGTATGAATACTGCAACACTTTCTATATCGATTTTGATACTTAATTTACAATGCTGGAAATTGTACAGTCACCCATTCTGTAGCTGTACCCAATACTTTTGTAGCTGACTCCTGAGGCCAAATATCTGTAACAAAAATGACATCTATTTATTTGCAACTCGCGACGTGAATAAACAATTTACAATACCTACATAAATGTAAGAAATTGTACAAACAAACAACGATTCACAGAATATGACAATCAATTAAGTAATATGCACTTTTGCCTATTCTTCAAGATTTCATTCACGTTTTACATTCTAATTTTAAATTGTTTTGTTACGGGGGCTGTGGATACATTGGTGTGGGAGAAACTCGGACATTCTTTCAGAGATTCCTTGAGAAGGCAAAAAAAATGAAGAGAAGCGGAGCGCTTGTTGAAGCCATAAAACTTTGGAAGTACCAAAAAGAAATGAGGTTTCTTCAACTTTTCATGACCAACAGAAAACAAGATGGAAACTTACAACATGACAGCGATACAGATGATGCCCAGTCATTCCATATTAGTTCGCAGGATTGTGCTCCTGATAAGGAACAACATACACAACATATTATGAGTGACAATGATTATGAGTATGAAGGTGATACTCGTCCCCTAAGTACTTCAAGTACGAGTACGGATGGTAACACCGCTGCACATATCCCACCACCAATACCAACCCCATCATGCTCGCAAGAAAATTATTCCTTATTAAGGCGAAATATCATTAAATTCCTTTGTTAAGGCGAATTCTCCATGAGAAGCCATTTTCTTCTATATTGACTTGTTATTGACTGCTTTTTTAATGAAGCCAACAGAGTCTTCGTATCATCGGCGTAATCAGAATCACTTTCTGAGCTCAGGTCAATAAGCATGAGAACTTTTTCTGCCATTTCAAAATTCTATTGCAACAGAGAAGAACATACATTCCAGAATTTCACAGACAGTGTTACACGCAGTATTTTATTATTTTGAGCGTTTCCATAAAATAAAGTCTTTAGTGTTACAATTTGATGCTAAAGTGGCAGCTGCTATCAAGGACAATCAAGTAATATTTCAAAAACCTTGAGTTAAAGAAAATTTACTATGCATAACAATTACACGGGACTAATGGACTAAAAAATTATGAAATACTTCCTTGCTCTTAATGGAGTCACTGCAAATAGTAGATGCTGTACACAAATGCAAATACGTGGTTTAAGAGACGCAAAAAGTAATAGTGTTTAGCAAAGTTTTAAAGAAAAATTTAGATTTTGCTAGATTAAAACAAATGCATAGTGTTTCTGTGTTTTCACATCCGTTACATATATAATTGAAAAAAGTATTGCAATTGAGTATTTTAATTATGTTAATATTACATCACTAGGCTATCGAATGGTTGTTATCTTCACATAAGAACTTCTCAATAAGAGGAAGAATTTCTTCAGTACGGCGAACGTCGTTCCTGAAATAACTGTAGAAACATAATACCTCATGATTCAGATCTTCAACCGTGGATGCTAATCAAGCTGATAACATTATTTAGGAGGGTAAATATTTTACAGTGTTGTATCAATTATAACGTATAACCAGCCGATTATTCTTATTTGAATATTTATTTTATTTGAATTATTAGGAAAACGTGAGGGTGACGCCTCTGGTACGCTGATGAAACGAGCAGCTATACTAATTAGTATAGTAATTAACTATATTTAATGTATAACTTGAAATAGAAAATCACATTCAATCGATTTAGCTCTGAGTTTAAAGACACGGTTTTTGTTTGCTTTTGGTGAAAATCATCTATCCTTCTCTAACATATGGGAAACGATATCTCTCTCGTTTCAGTTGAGATACGAATAGCGGAGATTAGTGAGATTACATTATCCCACAGATTTTGGATGCGCGGACGTCTAAGGTTCCCTACTTCCTTATATATTTTTACGCATCTTTGCGCAGGGTTGTTGATCGTTCTTTGGTCTGTTGGTATTGATCGGTGAATTTAGAATATTCTTTCTTTTCTCTCCGTTGCCGTGAAGATGCGGCCGTTATTTGATTTTATGCGTTCCTAGAGGGTTGTGGTGTGGGTGTTGTAGCCCAATTTTAGTGTTTTGTTGCAATGCAGGTAGCTAAACAGATTGTTTTCTTCTAATATATAGGTTTTTTCATGATTTTTGAAGTATTTAAAAATTTTAGATAACGAAATTACTTTTGAAAATGGCGTTCCTTAAACCATCCATCATTCCGTCAATTACTGGCTGTAAATAACTAATTATATCATTATCGGTATCATCATCAATGAAAAAGGACTCAGGTATTTATATCGAACCTATCTCATTTTCACTTAATTCTATGGGAGACTATTTAGCGTCTCATAAATTTAAATGAAAATGAGATGGATATAATTTTTAGTTATATTAAAAGTAAATATAGTAATAACTGTGAAATTCGTATTAATATTTATAACGCTAGGTAGATGAAGTTATTGCATACATTCTATAGCATATAAATATAGCATTTATATGCTATATTTAACGTGATAGTTAAATTATACTCTCACTAAGAAATTAATCAATTAATCATCTACGGGTACATACGACCTCTGCTAAAACAGACATATAAAGCTGAAAATTATGAAATAGGAGTATAATATAATGAATAAAATTTGTATCCTAGTCAATAGTAACTAGTAAGTTGTTCAAGCGCAAATTAGTATGGAAACTTCCGCCAATTTGTTACGAAGTGAGCACCAACATGTATCGATCTCTAATGCTCATTTACGCACAAAGTGACGAAAATAGTAATTTCCATAGAGCTCATGAAACTTAGATAATATTAATTTTTACTTTTCGCACTCCACTACACGCAGAAAAATAATGTCGTGTAAAGAAAAATTGAAAAAACAAATTTTTTTAGGTTTATTTTTCGTTTTTCGGCCTAAAAACAAAAAAAAGGTTTTTAAAAATGTTTTGCTGTATATGTGTCGTTGTCGTTGTCGTCGGCATTTATTCTTGTTAGCACGATAACTCAACTAAATTATATCGGATCGATAGGGTTTTGACTGATTCTGATTGGGGACGTCTAGGATAGGTGTCGTTTGGGAGACGCGTCTCCCAGACGACACCTATTGATTTTGAGGTGGATAGAATACACTCTACCATTCTACAGGGGTCATGAGAAAGTACAATGGTGGACTATTTGAGAATTTTTTTTTTTGTTAGCACGATCACTCAAATCGTATCGGATCGATCGGGTTTCGACTGATTCTGATTAGGGGCGTCTACCAGACGACATCTATTGATTTTGAGTTGGATAGGACACACCCCACCCTGTCCATGGGTCATGATAAAGCACGATGGTGGACTATTTAAAAAAAGTAAAACTGTCACATAAAACACATATTCTGCATTCATGTGTTGGTTTAGTTTTTGTCGGCCACTCAATTTTGAGATAGAGATGTTCTACGTGCGGAAAAGTCCGTTTTAAGATCTTAAAAACTGTTTATTTACTATAACATATATGTTACTACGTGACTTACTGTACATAAGAATAAGCTGGATCCAGTGGATTGATGACGTCACTTTGGACGGCGACTGATTGCTATCAAAAGTGATGAAATGTATTTATTGTTGACTTTTGTGCTTTCTCAACGTGACTTTAACATAACTATCTATCTTTGTATTACGATAAAGTGTATTAAACAAATAGACAAAGCTGTAAAATTATGTTCTCACTTTGTAAATATCGACCTTTGTGTCCGTATTCACCGATTTAATTACAAATGGTCATTGGTCTTAATTGAATATCACAAATTTACAGATGGAATTAGAAATACTTTTGATGGATCAGATGCCATCTGGCCAACTCACCTGGATGGTGCCTAAATTTTAAGATAATATTTGATGTTGTGTTAAATACAAGTTTATTATGTTGTCTCATTTAATAGTAATCTGCAGTTTGCTGTAAGACTCACATAAGAAGAGGTCAAAAGCAATTGTTGTTTAGAAGATAAATATATCTTTCTCATCCAGTATGTATTAACTGTATTCATAATTAATGGAGGATTTTATTACAATGAAAAAAATAGGAGCTGGAATTTGAATAAAGAAGTTTGGAGTGGTATTTTATAGGTTGTAACTACCAACACGGTTTTAAACATACAGTAAGATACATTTTTTAAACAAGAGATATTGCTTGTAATTCTGGGACTTGCTGTATATACCTTATGAAAAATATAAATTAAAATTAGAAAATGGTTGGGGTTTTTAATTGATTTGTATATATAATAATTACTTAATGTAAATTTGAAAAACGTTAATTTACACCTAAAACTTATAATATATCATAAAGCTTTTGACATTAAATGACATAGTGTTCGTCTGACAAAATGAGGGGTATCCTTTGGCCCAGACAGTTCCATCTTCAGTAGCACATTATTCAAAACGTCATCGTTTGTAACAATAACCGATATGGACCAAATTCACTTCACTGCGAACAAATACATGTACATAGTAACATGTACACTGATATATAATGACGCTAGGTAGGCGAATTTATTAAATATTCATTTTCATGTTAAATTATACTTTCACTAAGAAATTCGCCAATTAATCATCTAGATACGATCTCTGCTAAAACAGGCATTATATAGAGCTGAAAATTCTGAAATATAATACAATGAATAAAATTTGTACCTTAGTCCAATAACCACTAGTGAGTTGTTAAAACGCAAATTAAAGTGGAAATTTCCACCATTTTGTTACGAAGTGAGCACCAGCATGTATCGATCTCCAATGCTCATTTACGCACAAAGTGAAATCGTAAATTTCTTGGCGCTCATAAGATTTATATAATATTAATTTTTTACTATGCAAGCTAGATCCAGTGGATTGATGACGTCACTCTGGACAGCGAATTATGGCTATCAAAAGCGATGAAATGTATTTATTGTTGATTTTTCTGATTTCTTAACGTGACGTTAATATAACTATCTATCTTTGTATTACGATAAAGTGTATTAAACCAATAGACAAAGATGTAAATTTATTTTCTCACTTTGTAAATATCCTTTGTGTCCGCATTTACCGATTTAATTAGAAATGATCATTGGTCTTAATTGAACATAACAAATTTACAGTTGGAATTAGAAACACTTTTGATGGATCAGATGCCATCTGGCCAACTCACCTGGATGGTGCCTAAATTTTAAGATAAAATTTGATGTTGTTTTATATACAAGTTTACTATGTTGTCTGAAAATTTAATATTAATCTGCAGTTTGCTGTAAGACACACATAAGAAGAGGTCAAAAGCAGTTGTTGTTTAGAAGATAAATATCTCTTTCTCATCAAGTATCTATTAACTGTACCATAATTAACGGAGGATTTTATTACAATGAAAAAATAAAAGGTTCAATTTGAATGAAGAAGTTTAGAGTGATATTCTATGGGTTATAACAACCAACAAAATTTTAAACATACAGTGAGACACATTTTTTTAAGTAAGAGATATTGCTTTTAATTCTGGGACATGATGTACATACCTTATGAAAAATACAAATTAAAACTAGAAAGTTGTTGGGATTTTTAACCCTTCGGCAGGCGCAACCGATCCGAGATCGGGCCGTCACTTTATTCTTTGCCCTTTCGAGTATACTCGTATTATGAATGTTTCGTGTGCCTCAAACTCCCTCATAGCTTCCTAGCTCCAAACCACTCTTCTCAATATGGCGTCGATTTTTTTTTTAGTGCATTCCCTGGCTTTGTATGGGCCGCCCCGATCTGTCAGATGCATATCTGTCTGACGCCTGTCATTATTTTTTCTTTTATATTTTGTTAGATTTATTTTATTAGTATTTAATTAAATAATAATTTCTGGGACCTCTACACTTACTCTGGCTTTTTATGGAATAATCATTCAAAATTAACACATGGGTGTTATATTACTAGTTTCTACTAAATATAATTACCAAAAATGTGACGTTTATTTTTGATTGGAGCATGCTAAAATGATAAAGAGGATTTATAATTCTTTACACTTAAAATAGGCAGTTACTTATAACTTTTCTTTATAAATCACGTCCAATATTTTTTTATATATAATCTTGACTTTTACATGAAAAAATAGGTAGTTTGTTTTCTGTATGCAAAATATTGGTCAATATTAATTTATGTTTATGTTTTGTCCTTAAAACAGAAAAAACTTGTCAATGGCTGCTTGTCCTGTAAAGTTCTTCCAAATTTATTGTTTTACAACATTAAATGAGTTTCTTTATGTAAATTTATTATTGTGATTAAAAACTAACGTGAAATATTTATTATTGTGTTGTAAGTATTAATTAAAATAAACGTTTAATTAAGTCTTCACCTCATTAAAATCTAAATTGTGTCAGATTTGATTATGAGATCTCTCAGTTGTATTGCGCCCAAATGTGTTTGGATTCATGCTGCGCCCGCCGGAAGGTTAATATATCTGTATATCTAATAATTGCTTGATGTAAATACGAAAAACGTTAATTTACACAAACTAAAATTTATATATTATAAAGCTTTAGAATCGAAAACAATACCCCTTTTGATACTAAATGACCTAGGTTTCATCCAACAAAATGAGAGGGTATCCTTTGGCCCAGACAGTTCCATCATCAGTAGCACATTATTCAAAACGACTTCGTTTGACACAATAACTAATATGGTCCAAATTCGCTCCACGAGCAAAGAAAGACATGTGAAAAGTAACATGTGCACTAATATGAAATGATCGGTAGTATAGGAGGTTACATAGAAGAATGTCAGTTTATTTTCCTGGGATAATGGTACAAGTAAAATTTTAAAATCATAATGCTAACTAATGATTGTGAATTATTTTTAACAATTTGTAGATGATAACAACGAATGTTAACAAGTAATATGTTGTGACATAATTTACTTTTGACATAACATAACAATTTGATTTGAAATTAATATTAGGAATTATTATTATTTATTATTATTAATCTAGCGTGCCTTTACGGATACGAACAATTAGCGTTGGCTTTTGTACTCTATAATACTATCTTCTTCAGGGTGCGGCAGAACCGTTGACCCCGCCGCTAAGCTGTAGCCGATGATATGCTACAGCTGATAATCCCTGAGTTCGTCCGGTAATAATTCCGGCTTTTTCAGCCATGTCATCCTATAAGGTGATCTGGCAGGACACACGCATAGGAAGTGCATCGATGTCTCCTCCACCCCTAAGTCACAACTGGTATAAAGGGGGGACTCCTCTTTGCCCATCCTGTGTCTCTGCTGTCGCAGGTTGCCGTGTCCCGTTATCAGTTCTACAGCAATCCTGGTCTTGGCCTTGCTGAATGTTTTCAACTCATCTGCCCATCTTCCTATTTCCAGCCCCATTAGAGCTTTGGAAGTGCGGCAGCCGAGAGTCTCCAGCCATTCCTTATTTTGCTGATTCTCATAGTGGGATCTCAGCAAGTTTAACCCTTCTTGGTAAGGCATTCCAACTGGTTTTCTGATAGGACCACATAGTGTGGTTCCTTTCTTAACCAGTGTATCGGCTCTCTCATTCCCTTTCCACCCGGAATGCCCAGGTATCCAAGTTAAGTGGAGTAGTGGAGTTAGTTTCTTCTGGAAAGCTTATTCAGGCAGTCCCTTGTTTTCCCCACTAATCTAGAGTTATGCTCTACGGCAGCCAAGGCAGCTAGTTCCGCCTGGCTGTCCGAGCATATCCAGATTGTTTGTCCTGTCTTGTTCCTTTCCAGAAGTTCCTCCACGCAACAAAATATCGCGTGGACTTCCGCTTGGAATACTGTGATTTATTTCTCCAATTTGGTGTAATATTCATCCCGAGCTCTGGGTCCACAGTAGCCAGCTCCCACTACTTCTCTGGTTTTGGATCCATCGGTAAACTAGATTTCGCCGTGTTTGTCCAATTTTGTCGTCCCAACCGTCTCTTCCTGGTATTAAAACCTTATAAGCTCTATTACAGTGTAGGTTCTTGCTGGTTTTGTCCTGGGGATTGCCCCAAATTTCCTTGTTAAGCTTACCTCGGGTTAACTCACAATAAAACAGACCGTTGGTGTTTCATTTCCCCGTGCAGCTAAGCCTGCAGGCAGCCCTACTTGCCTTCATTTTGACCCTGACTGCAAGGGCTGGCATTCCCATCATGTCCCTCATGGCCGAGACCGGGGTGCTTCTCCCTGCGGCATAGTTTTCCCGGAGGAAGAGAGCCTGCAGCCTATCGAGGCTGCCCTACGCCGTTTTTAATTCTACCCTACTCCACCATATTATTGCCGAGTAGGTCAGCCTTGGAATAATTATGGCGTTGTAGATCCAAAGAATCTGCTTTGGTCCCAGTCTCCATTTTGTTCCCATAGCTCTTTTGCATTGCCAGAAAGTCAGTATAGCTTTCTGACATTTATTCTCCAGGTGTGTTCGCCATAGAAGTTTCCTATCCAGGGTGATTCCTAGATATTTAACCTCATCATCGTAGTCCACCTACCTATTGTTTTCTACCCAATTTCATCTTCATGAGATGGCCTATCTTGTACCTTCTGGTGAAGGTTACTATTTTAGTATTATCCGGATAAATGCTCAGTGCTTTGTCTTTGCATCATTCTTCCACCGTCCTCAATGCTCTCTGTACCAGATCCCTTAAGGTTACCTCATGCTTTCCTCTTACAAGGATAGCGATGTGATCTGCACATCCTATGGCGCGAATACCTGAGTGACGGACGGATGCCTTGCGGGCATCCGTCCGAGACAGTTCCGTCAACCTTCAATATTAGGTTCCGTCAATATTAGGAATACTTACTTGTCTTCAGATTCATCAATTCTAGCTGAGAATTTTCCATTGCAGTTCTTAATGTAATCACAGTTATTTCTCAAAAGTATTTACATAATATAGTAATTGAAAGTGCATATGCAGATTATGTCAAATGTTCATTTTCGATTATCCAAAACCAATTTTTTTTTCTAATGTTAGTAGATATTTCCTGACAGGGATGTCTCCAATTTTTTAAAATTGAGTTAATTTGAAGTAACTATTTACTTGTCACAGTATAGTTGACGTGATTTTTGTGACAAAGAAAATTGTGATAAATGTAAGTTGCTCAGTCTTATGATGGGGCTGTTGATGATGATCTGTTATGTAGAGGAAAAAAGGTGATTTGCAAGCCAAAATTCGAGAGACACATCCAAGAGCTATTTATATTCATTGCATGGTTCACAGATCAAATTAATTGTTACTGATATTTGTAGCGAAATGCAGAGTATTAAGTTTTTTTAATATTATGGAGAGTTTGTATACTCATTTTTCCCAACCACCAAACCATAAAGCTTTTGCTGATATTCAAAAAGAATTGGGTACAAAACCGACTGAACTTACGCAAATATTTGACACAAGATCAAGTTGTAGAAGCATTAATTGCCAGGCAGTTAAAAGGTGCTATTCTTCTTTAATTGCCGTATTTAGAAAAAAAAATAAACAAAGAACACCATATTAAAAATATCACAGAAGGTCTTTTAGCAAACATAACAATTGCCAAATTTTTAGTAAATTTATTTATATTAGGCAATATTATCGTGATAATAAATATTGTAAGTAAGCAACTATAAGGAAAAAATTGTACGCTAGGACAGTCCTCTCGTATAATAAACGACACCATTAAGTCTTTAGAAGAAAGACAAAATGAGACAGCATTTCTTTGTCTTTGGGATGAGATAAATAGTTTAGCTAAGAAAGACGATATTGTTATTGACACTGGACGATCCTCAAAGAGAAATATACTTTTTTCAAGTAAACTTAATGATTATTCGGTTTTATCCACGATACGTCTGGATGTAACCGATGATATAACAGAGAGAAGCGATAATTTAAATGACACAAGGTGTTTCTGGCTGATCAATGTTTATTACCGAGTATATGACAGCATTGTTAATCACATAAAACTGCGATTTTCCGAATAAACTTAGATATTTGCGGTGGCTGTGGATCATTTTTTTGAATTTAGTTGTGAAAAAAGTGAGTTGACCAGTATAAGTCTATATTTAATATTAATAAAGACGCATTAAAAGCAAAATGCTAGTAACAATAAAAATTTTTTGAAAAGAAAAGAAACTCACAATACCGACTTAAATGTTCTAAAACCTATAGTTACACAGAATACATTCCCCAACGCATTTAAACTTTTTCAAGTGGCTTTAACATTCTCTATCAGCTCAGCGTCTTGCGAAAGGTCGTTTTCTACTATGTGAAGAATTAAGACCTGGTTATGGAGTCATATGACCCAGGATACATTTAGTAACCTCGCCCTAATTAATATTGAGAGTGAAATAGCTAAGACTTTAGACTGGGAAGAAATAATTCAAGAATTCTCAAAAAAGGGAGCCAGAAAGTTGCAACTAAATTTTTGATTCGGCTAGCTACATAATACTTTTTGCTGTGTCATTAGTTAATTGTATTATTGTGTTTAAATAAAGGTCTGTTGGTCTTCTATTTTTAATTATTCTATTTTTATATTCTATGATATTCTATTTTTAATTAGAAACCTCTTTTTCTTGCTAGAAATTTATTTTATTCTGGTTTTAGCCCCCCAAAAGAATTACTAGCTTCGCCAATGCTCTTTACATGTTTTCGTATCTTTCAAAATTTAGTGACAAATTAATTTCTAACAAGGGTATTTTTATGATTAGCCTAATATTACTTTCGTAGATCGCGAATGACAAGTTGAAACAAATAATACATATGAAGGATATTAGGACATATTTAAAAGATTATATAGGACGGTATATTTTTTGTGAAGAAATATCTACCCATATCTCCACCATTGGTAATTTCTTAATTTTTTTATACCTGCAAACATACTAAAACCATATACCAAATTTGTTTAACATTTCAAGTACTTTAGAAATAAGTGTAAAATTAAATACTTTTATTTTTGAAAATAACGGCCATATGACCCTATGCGTATATAACTCAATTACCTTAATTTTAGCCATAGAATACCTCCATGAATATTTTGCACGTACTTAGGAACTTGTATATAAAAATAAGTTTCAAGAAAGTTAAAGGGTATATAATGTAACTAATTATTTTAATTCTTGAACAAGCATGACCTATTGGTCGGTCATTTTATATCCACAACAGTCTTTTAAAGTGATTTGATATTTTATGCTTACACTAATAAATATCAGTGTAACGTGAATTTAATTTAAAATTTTATTGTTTTATAGAGACCCATTGACTTTGTCGGGGACTAAATCGGAATATCAGTAAAATAAACCCATGACTCGTTCATTATTATTTTATCCCCCGACCGACTGACTCCATATCGTTGTTTTTATTGTTCAAAGACTTTTTACTCAAGTAATATTTACAGCCTAGCTAATTCCATTATTTTTACTAAAAGTGTTTTTATTATACTTGTATATATGATTTGTTGTTATTATTATTATTATATTATATAGGTTTGGGCCTCATCAGCCACTGATCGCATAGGTAGTCCCTTGGCGATCCCCTCTTATCCGGTTCATTATCCAAAAATGCTATCCCATAAAAAGAGCAATTTAGGCACGTCACCTACCTTAAGCCTCGCCTCCTCTAGTATAACAGGGGCCCCTAATATAAGATACTCTTCTCCTCTAGTACAGGCAGGTGTAAAGAAGATGAGTCGAGATTTCTTCGTCTTCTTTACAGTATCTGCAGGCCGGGCTGTCAGTCAGCCTCAGCTTGTTCTTATATGCATTCAGGCTACTATGGTGGCCCGTTATGATTCCCATTTGTTGTTAACTGTTATTCAATTTCGATGTCTATTGTTAAAAAAATATAAATACATTAATATCTGAAAATATGCAATAAAATTTGCAGTAAGAATAACTAAATAGAAGATTCCTTTCAAATATGTAGAAGAAATCGCATTTGTTGAGAAAGATCATGTGTACACTAATCAACGTTACTTATAGTTTATAATTATTTAGATTAGTTAAACTAAATTTTCTTTGTTTCAGTGCCCCAGTCTACTCAGTTTTACCTTACATCAAGAAAAGAGCTTCTGATTTTGACTAAAATCTTCCTCCGACTTCACTTAAATGGTTAACTTAAAATACTATATGAGAAATAAATAAACAGATTATCGGATGACACTTTAATACATTACATATTACACGACACCTGCATCACAACCTCTGATAAAACATGTACATAATTTTTTTAATTCTGTTATTTTAAACCATATTTTTTCTGTTGTTTTAATTGGTTGTTTAAATTAGGTTGAACTGAGTATAGTTATTTCTGATTACAATATTTTAGTTATGTTAAAAGGGACATAATTACACATAAAAAGTCTTACATGTACGTGTTTAATATAGATGTTGAAAACTAAAATATTACAATAATCTTACTATTTCATTTTGTTCAATTTTTTGTTAAAGGGAAATCATTTAAATTATTTTTGGTAATAAGTTTAAATGAATACATACTTCAGAAAGTATGATCGGTAATGGTTATTGAAATTCTGATTTTCAAGAAAAGACGTACTTGTAATGCTTTTTTGAAAATCTATACACAATAGTAGAAATGTACACACTACAGATAGAAAATAATGCCAAAAAATCTTTTGAAATAGTTACAGAATATGACATCATAAAACTCAAATCAAAATAGATGAACTCATAAGCTTAACACTTTTAGATCTGTTACACATTATCTGAAAATTGAAGAAAACAATTTGGAATATTATAATATACCGTCTCCAGTAAGAAGTTTCCCTGATGTGAAATAGATTAAAAATTCATTTAGTGCTCTAGAATTTGGACGACTTCTTCAAATTTTAAGGAACTAAATGGAAATTTAGGAAAGTCCATGCTTTATTTCTTTATCCTTTTTTTATTATCTTATTTGGTAGTTTTGTATAATATTATGAGGTAGTTGCATTTTAGTAATAGTGGTAGTAACATCTAATTAAGGATACGTTACAAGGATATGTATGGTGCACTTAACGGTCTAGTTTAGAATCTTTTACGCTAACTCTTAATACCCAAAATGGGAAGAGTGAAAATTTCAGAAATTAATGTAAAGATAAATAATTGTGTTTATATAAAAATATGCTATTTTACAAGTAAAGCATTTGGTGTAGAGCTTGGTGAAAATGTGCAAAATACTATAATTATAAAGATGTGATATGTGCTTGTGCAGTCAGTATATATCCTAGAGTTAGGTAATAAAAGTTAGTTAAACTGTGACGGTTGGGAACGTTATGCGAGGTAAATGAAATAGAAAAATCAATACCAGTGGAGTAAACTGTATGGATATTTGTTATCTGTATTTTATTTGGGATGTGGTTAAAAGTTATAAAGAAGTTAGAAATTAGAAGAACACTACAAATTTTACTACATCCATACTACCACTCCTTTTTCCAGAGGTTATGATTTAAAGGGCCAGTTGTGCAACCGTAACATAAAACAAAAAGTGTCACGTGACATGGTTATGTCACTTATCAGGGTTAAATCATAGCTAGCGCTGTGATTTATCCTTCTTACCATCCCGGTATATCGTAATATTCATGTATTTATTGCAATTATAACGTCACTATTGAAAATATGATCGAATTAAAACTATATGTATTAAAACTAATAAAATGTAATGGTTTGTTAAAAATAATAATAACAATTTCAGTAATATCGACAATGTGTAATAGATCTCACGGTTAAGCATTATTTCCTGGTAAAATATTGTGTTGTCTATGGTATTGTGTACTGGTAATATATTGTTGTTATGGTATGGTAAGTTTGTAGTATATACATTTTTACTTGTGAAAAATTAAAGTGATTTAGAAAGTTAATGTAAAGAATTAAAAAAATCGTCCGAATTACTCCAATGCTACATCAAAACGTGCTACAAAATCTACCTATTTTTTTTATAAAAAATAAATCTACGAATTAAGCACATATGTAATATACCATTTGGGCGATTTGGAGACTGTTCTTCATCTCCTATGGTGTAGAGTGGAGTAGAACGCAACTCCCTTCACTGTTACATGTACACCTGTAAAAAAAAACAAGTTTTTTTACTCTCTTTGTTAATAAAGAGGTTTTTTTTGGAGAATTCGTTTTTCTCTTTATAGTTCTCCCTCTTTCCCCTAATATTAACTGAGTTTTCTACAAAACACCATACACTACACTAGACGCGCGTTTCGCCAACAAAGTTAGCATCATCCGGAGATGGTTAAAACTGAGTTTTAATGATGAGTTTTAATCTTCTTCAGATGATGCCAACTTTGTTGGCGAAACGCGCGTCGAGTGTAGTGTATAGTGTTTTGGTGTTTTGTGAAAAACTCCACAGTTAATGTTATCTTCACACCAAAGGTTCCAACCTACTCCAGGACCTCTTTCTCCTACCCAATCTTCAGATGGCTAGCTGCTCATTTCGTCGAATCGATGTGAGAATTAAAATGATTAATCTAGGAATTTTGAAGATCTTCCACGAAGGAATGTTGGAATAATTCATCAAAGATTCAAGCCTCAAGTGAGAACTGAGGAGACAAATCAATCAAATACAGTAATATATGATAGTACAGCCATATAAGGTGAAATAATGTCTAAACCTCGAAATGAGAGTCAGAAAGGTAAATATTTGCATAAATCATTATTTTGACGTTCTAAAGACCTGTTCAAAAGTCTCATATAATCTCGTGTCTAAAATAATTCAAGATATTAAAGGTCAAATGTATCAAAAATCGTTCTTTTTTAATATGTCACTTTCTATACATCATATGACTTTATAGGTTATTATAAAATTTGTAGATCATAAAATAAAAAAGCGTATACGAGTATATGGTAATGCTATGTAAAATGCTGAACTACATGTATAATATACTTTTCTCAGTTACTTATTTAATAAAAAAATTATTATTATTGTTACTATCATTATAGTTATTAATATTACTATAATTTATACAGTAGAAAAATTTATTTAATTATGAAAAATACATATATAATTTATAAGGAATAACAACTTTATTCTTTTCAAATCTTGAAAAAGTTAGTTTTTAATATATCAAGCATATATAAGCTGGTTATAATGTGTATAATTAACAGATTCTAAAAGTTTACAATATATAAGACGTGATTAATTTTAACTTTTCCGCACTCCACTATACGCGGAAAAGTAATGTGTAATGTGTAAAAAAATCGTGTAAAGACAAAGTGAAAACACTAAATTTTTTTTGGGTTTATCTTTCGTTTTTCGGCCTAAAAAAAAAAAAAATTGAAAATGTTTTACTGTGCGTGTCGTTGTCATCGGCATTTATTCTTGTTAGCACTATAACTCAACTAAATCGTGTCGGATCAATCGGGTTTTTACTGATTCTGATTGGCGACGTCTACCAGACGACATCTATTGATTTTGAGGTGGATAGAACACACTCTACCATGTACATGGGTCGTGAGAAAGTACGATGGTGGACTATTTAAAAAAAGTAAAACTGTCATATAAAACACATATTCTGCATTTATGTGTTGGTTTATTTTTTCTCGGTCACTAAATTTCGAGATAGAGATGTTCTACGTGTGGAAAAGTCCGTTTTAAGGTCTTAAAACTGTTTATTATTCATTGTATTGTTTGTAAAGAAGATTATTTTGCAAAATAAAATGATATTTGTATACGTGTTGCTATATGCTCATTTTAACCGACTTACTCATCTCATCGTTGTATTCTTGTTTTAGTTCTAATTTCAACAATACTCATTCAACAATAAGTATTCAACATGTTTTTATTTTTATGTAATGGTAATTATGTAAAGAAAAGAAAATATATGTTTATTTATACTGTTATTAAAGGTTCAGAAAACACAAGTTTTTCTTACAGGTCATATTGTTGATTAATATTTGGCTCATTAACAATATTATACCATCAAGAAAGAATTGGGTGGGACACTTTCGATACATTTTCTTAAAATATTAACAATACTGATTTATTTTTTCATTAATCGTGATTTCCATCAATAAAAAACGTGACTACTTTAAGATCAAAAGCATAACCGACTTCATAAATTAATTAATGTTTGTCTACTTTTGCAGGAGTATTGAAAGTGTAATTTTTTTATTGATGGTTCCTTTTTGTTATTAAATTATCCTTAGAACATACATAATTTTATTTTATTGCCAAATACTCGTATATCGTCTAAACTGTGAAGGATGAAACGTAATTAACAACTTCAAATCGACGAAAAGGTATAGATGGTACAGGGTGTTGAATCTTTAACAACCTGTGTATCTAAGACGACATGAGAAGGAGACGTTTATGATATGTGTACTGTTTATTTTAAAATCACAGAAGGATTTACCTCCCGAAAATATGTCATGTTCTTTGTCAACACATTGTATGCACATTATTTTACAGTGATTTAGTTAAACAATACGTATCTTTTTGAATGTTAAAGAGTTCTAGGTTGCGAAGTATCAAGAATGGAGATTTGAGAATGCAGGAGCGGTTTCGCAATCATATATCAACCAACATTTTTTCGAAAACTGCTTCGGAATATTGTTAAAATTGTCAAAAAAGGGACAAAAGATTTTGATATATACGATAAATTAATTTATAATAATCGTTTATAGTAAAAATTAATCGATCAGATTCTAATATGCCATGGGAAAGTAATCATAGAAACTAGATAAACAATATAGCAGTAGTCATTTGTATCTGGTTACCATAATTGTCATATCTGTTACTACGTCTATTACCTATGATACTTGAACAATTTTATGAATAAAAAGAAATCAATGTTACCTAAATTATTACTAAAAAAATCTGCAAGGCAATATGCAACACCTTATAATGACGTCAAAAAGTGCTGTACTGAAAAGAAAATTAACTGGCTTATTCTAAATACAAGATTGTGAAAGTGAAACCTCCAACGTTGTAGTCAATTTACTCTATATTAAAAAGATTCGGATTTAGATTAAAAAGATATCGGATTTTAAAGAAAATATAGTACAAATAGATTTTCAAGATTGGTGCACTACCTACTTGAAAAATAAATCTGTTGGATATCGCCCAAAGAAGTCTAAGCTTCTTAGTAAGCTTGCAAAAGAGAAGAATTATTAAAAATGACAGTGCAAGATATAGAAGACAAAGTTTATACCGTTATCATTAAAATTCCTAATTGCAAGATACTTTTGAAGAACATTTGTTATTTCAGATGTACTTCATATTATATATCAAACACACTATGCTTTGCGTCCTAAGTTTACTAAAAGTTATTGATTTTTCATTAAATATGCTAATGAGTAATATGCAACTCTAAGAAAAATCGCTGGATATTTGTAATTGCATTCGGAAGCCTATATGGGCCAGCGTTTCAGAGGCTCTTAGTTGATTTTGGGGCAATAATTACCAAAAGGTTGGAAGTTTACTTAAGTGGTGGAAAAGTATATTGAATACTCTATTGAGAATAAAATTCAAATTGAATATATACGAAAGTGCTTAAAGTTTCTGATTATGTAGTACCGTCTGCATCGAACCTTCACCATTATAACTTATGGGAAAATAATTCCTATAGCATAATGGAAGCTCTGCAACAAGAAATGGTTTTAAGATATTACCTTGCTTTCACATCTGGAATAAATTTGACAAACTCGGTATTTCATATTAATATTGGGAACTTGCAATTTTTTAATAAAGAAAATAATGGTTGATTAGTTTGACTTGTAAAATTTGTTCGATTGAAGTAAATTAATTTGCAAATATCAATAATCATATTATTGAAGTAATTTGTTCTATTAAATTAATTAATTATTGTAAGATATTTAGTATTAAAAATAATAAAATAATAAATAATATATTTATTGAAACAAAAAGTTAAAGTAAAAAAAGTATTACTTTTATGTTAGAGTTAATCACAATTAACTGTAATTACTGTGTTTACTGTCTAATAAAATATTTTTACTGTGATCTTGGTCTTAAAATGTCTTGCTCTCTTTACAAGTATTAACCAAGAGCTTAGTTAACTCTAAAGTAAATTTACTACCATGGTTTTTTAAATCTTTTCTCTATGGTACTATTATGTATGGCATTATGATTTAATGTTTTTTATTTAAAATTTTATAGCAAAAATAGAGTTTTTTTATATTTTATATAGAGTTTATTTAAAATATGAAGCTACCACACTATTGATGGATTTATCAATCGTTTAAAAAAGTAATTGAATACGTTATAATATCCATTTAGGGTCAGAAGAAAGAAGACGGGAGAAGAATAAGCCCCTACACTAACATTTTTACCTATATCAATCACATAAGTGGTCGAATTAAATTTTCAACCCTAATATGATCAAGTTAACATATACGTTTCTCGTATATGTCTCATATATTTTAATTCATTAAAATGCCTAAATGACATTATTAAATTAATGAATATATATCATACAGTTACCATCATAAACTTTGCACCAAAGGGAAAGCGATATTTCAGATTATTTTGTTTTATTTTTGTTTAATCCTGTATGTCTGAATATCAAATAAATATGTATAAAAATGCCAAACGATTTTTAGTTTAGGAGAAAACTTGCTTTTTTGAAATTGTACTGGGGTAGGTTGGAACCTTTGGTACGAAGATAACACTGACTTAGTTTTCCATAAAACTCCTAAACACTATACACTACACTCGAGGCGCGTTTCGCCAACAAAGTTGGCATCATCTGGAAATGTTTAAAACTCAGTTTTTATAGCGAAACTGATGTACTCGTATAGTGTTTTGTTGTTTTGTGGAAAAGTCAGTGTTTTGAAATTGTATTAGTATATTAATGTGTTAATACTTGGCAGTATGATGTACAGTGTTATTTAATAAATGATTTGGTTATTTTATGCAAGTTCTAGGACACATAGTACTGGATTTAAAAGACGTAACATTTATCACAATGTCTAGGATACCAATAGTTATTAACTATAAATAGAAAAATCGTAAATGGTTATAATGTAATAAATAACTTTAAGAATAATTTCTTTTTTTATAATAATTAACCCTTCTATTAGAAGCTTCTTATAAATATTTACTTAAAGAAAGCAACTTTATTTTATTATATTAGTAGATGAAATTTTGCTCAAAAATAACGAATTCTCCTCTGAAACTCTGAAATGCTTTTGTTTTCATTTGACTGTTGCCACATTTGAATATGCAAACTTATTAACACAATAAATAAAATAAATATTATTTTTACTAACCTATTTTTCAAAAAGTGGTCGATGGGTCGGATCCTCGATTGGAGATGCCAACCTACAAGACGTTCTCCCGAAGCAAGTGTTGTTTGGTTGTGGCTTCTCTGGTTGGCTTCCAGAGAATGTGGAAGATTCCGATCTCTGTAATACATAAAATAATGTAGAACATAATGATAATTGCATTGGAAATAGAATAATATAGTTTAACTTTAATCTGTAAACCAAAAAATAATTATCATTACCACCCATAATCTGCAATATTTTTGTACACACCTTATTGACCATCGCTGTATATCTTAATCGAGATCACTGTACGCTATATGACCTAAGCAGAATACAGATATGCAGCAAAACATTCTAAGCAGATATAAAATATTAATAAGGGGTGTCATAAAATGTCACCATTTTCATATCATTGTTAACACATGTTAAATATAAAAAAAACAAATTATTCATTAACTAATGAATCTATATCGCGAGAATTTAAAAGCAGAGAATTAAAAACACTGTCATAGTTTCCTCTATTCCATTATTTTTTGCCAAATATATCGTCTATCAACTATTAAGCATGAAAGTTAACGAAAATTTCAAGTTGACTTAGAGAAGGTACAGAGTTTTGAATGTTTAATAACCTGTATAGATATTTATACTGAAGGATTTACCTCTCCAAAATATGTCCATGGTCTTAATCAACACCTTGTATACACATTATTTTACAGTACTTTAATCAAATGATACATATCGTTACGATATTTTAGAATGTTAAATAGTTATTTTTGATTCTAAGTTGCGAAGTATCGCTTTCGCATTCAAGAATGGAGATTCGAGAATGCAAAAGCGACTTTGAAATTGTATATCAACCAACATTTTTTTCGAAAATTGCTTCAAAATATTGTTGAAATTGTCGAAAAAGGATAAAAGATTTTGACATTTATGATAAATTAATTTGTCGTTTATAATAAGAATGTGAATCGATCAAATTCTAATATGCCATTAGCAAGTAATCATAGAAACTAGATAAACAATATGTCAGTCAGTAGCCATTTGTATCTGGTTGCCATAATTGTTATATCTGTTAGTAGGTATATTATCTACGTACAATTGTACCTAGGTAATTTTATGAATTTTAAGAAATTATTGTTTACTATTACTGTACTGAATATGATCAATTTGACATATACGTTTCTGATTTTAACTCATTAAAATACCTAAATATTATTAATAAATTAATGAACATATTTCATACAGTTGCAATCAAAAACTTTACACCAAATGGAAAGCGATATTTCAGATTGTTTTGTTTTATTTTTGTTTAATCTTGAATGTCTGAATACTAAATAAATGTGTATTAAATAAACCAAATGAATTTTAGTATAAGAGAAAACTTATTTTTTGAAATTGTACTAGTTTATTAATATGCTAACACTTGGCAGTATGATGCACAGGACAGCCGTGGTATTTAATAAATAGTTAGGCTATTTTATGCTATTTCTAGGATACATGTAGTACTGGATTTAAAAGACGCAACATTTATCACAATGTCTGGGATACCAATAGTTATTAACTATAAACAGAAAAATCTTAAAAAGTTATAATATAATACATATATTTAAGAATCTTGTTGTTTTTTAATAATCAACCCTTTTATTAATTGTTTTATGACAACTTATTTACTGTAGTTACTAGAAAAAGCTTACTGATAAATATAAAATATTTACTCAAAGAAAACTATTTTATTTTATTAAATTAGTAGATGAAATGTTGCCCAAAGGTAATACATACATTATTTTTGAAAAATAACGGAATTCCCGCTGAAAATTTGCAGTATTTTTTCCATTTGACTGTGTAAACTTGGCGCAATAAACAAAATAAATATTATTTTTACTGACCTATTTTTCAAAAAGTGGTCGATGGGTCGGGTCTTCGATCGGAGATGCCAACCTACAAGACGTTCTCCCGAAGCAAGTGTTGTTCGGTTGTAGGATCTCTGGTTGTCTTCCAGAGAATGTGGAAAATTCTGATCTCTGTAATACATAAAATAATGTAGAACATAATGATAATTGCATCAGAAACAGAATAACATAATTTAACTTTAATCTATAAAACAAAAATAATTATCATTACTGTCCATAATCTGCAATATTTTTGTACAAACCTCTTTGGTGATCACTGTATATCTCGATCGAGATCGCTAGACGCTAAACGACTTAAACAATACAAATTTGCAGTAAAATATTTCAAGCGG
Source organism: Rosalia funebris (assembly GCA_037954035.1). Taxonomy (NCBI): domain Eukaryota; kingdom Metazoa; phylum Arthropoda; class Insecta; order Coleoptera; family Cerambycidae; genus Rosalia; species Rosalia funebris. Next base: position 40,349,322 of record JAZFAV010000007.1, read on the forward strand.
ATATAAAATATTAGTAATGGATGTCATAAAATGTCACAATTTTAATGTAATGGCTAATATATGTTAAATTAAAAGAAAAACAAATTATTCAGTATTTAGTTGACTGATACCGCGACAAGTTAAACACTAAAAATTCTAATATAATTTCCTCCATTCTATGCCACACAAATATTAATTTTTATTAAGTAAATCATATATTCCATAAATCTTTATTATTCAGAGAAGTTCTTGATTAAAGTCTAGTATTAATTTAGTGAAATAAAAAAATGTCTTCCACGTGAAAGGGTATTGGACCAGAAAAATGTGAGTATTGGACCAGAAAAAGAAACTATAAAAATTTACCTTTTATGTTTCTCAAAAATTTTTCAAATACTTTTTAATTCATGATCTCTTTTCTTTAAGTCGAACACTCTTTTCAGTATGAAGAAAAAACATGTTGCAGAAGTTTTGTCTACACTATATGTTAATAATGACATCAACAACTTTTATTTCTTTATTCTAGATTTTGACATTTAATGCATTTAATATTAACTGAATTTATTTAAACTTTGCATAAAACGATATTTACAATTTCAAACATAACTTCAACTAAAACTAGTTCAAAGTAAGTACATATACGCATTGAAAAAGCCGATCTGTTAGTATCTCTTTAAGAATCATTAGGATGTTTTTAATAATTAAAAGTTTTATTAATTGTTTTATGATAATTTATTTAATGTAGCTACTGGAAGAAGCTTCTTACAAATATTTACTGAAAGAAAGCAATTTTATTTTATTATATTATTAGATGAAATGTTGCGAAAGTAAAACACAATTTTTGAAAAATAACGAATTTTCTTCTGAAATATTTTTTGCACTTAACTGTTGACACAATAAATAAAATAAATATTATTTTTACTAACCTATTTTTCAAAAAGTGGTCGATAGGTCGGGTCTTCGATTGGAGATACCAACATACAAGACGTTCTCCCGAAGCAACTGTTGTCTGGTTGTGGATTCTCTGGTTGCCTTCCAGATAATGTGGAAGATTCTGTTCTCTGTAATACCAAAAATAATGTAGAACATTATGATAATTTGATTGGAAATAGAATAACATTATTTATCTTTAATCTATAAACAAAAAAATAATGATCATTACACCATAATCTGTAAACATTTTTTTACAAACATTTTTGGCCATCGCTTTATATCTCGATCGAGATCATTATACGCTATATGACCCAAACAATACACAATTACAATTTAGTAAAATGTGAATTCAAAACTCTTCTATGTTAGTCATACTTGGTATAAATTTTATTCCACTTTATATATTAACAAGAATGCGAGTTTAAATAGCCATTATTTCTTAACGTAAAAACATCAGTTTTATTTAAGAATAAGAACTTATTTAATTGCTTTATTTGAGCTTTATATGAAATAATATTTATAATTGTAAATAGAACTTCCATTATTGTTCTTAAGTCCAGAAAAATTAACCACAAAAACTACTTTTAATTTTTTGAAAATATTGTTTATTTTTTCTAGTATTTTTTATGTCGTCATTAATGTTTTTGTCTTTTCTTGAACTCTATGCTTTCACAACTAGCTATCTTATAATTATAGTACATTTCCATTATGCAATATATATTTTTAATAATAAATTACTAATATTACTTTTTTCGTTAAAACCTTATATTCTGTGAGTATCATTGTCTTCATAAATTAATTGATATATTTATTAGTATTGTTATTTTAATTGCAAATCATTTTATGATGAACAGTTCTTATGCAGGGCATAGTTTTGCGATAAAATACTCAAGCATTTTATGATCTGTTATCTTTAAGTCGAATATTCTTTTCAGCATGAAAAGAAAATACGTTGCAATAGTTTTGTCCACCCTATATGTTAATATACCACATCAACAACTTTTATTCTAGAATTTTACATTTAATGCATTTAATAATAACTGAATTTATCTAAACTTTGTATAAAACAATATTCACAATTTCAAACATAATTTCAAATAAAACTGGTTCAAAATAAGTACATATACGTATTGAAAAAACTGATTCGGTTGTATGTAAATAAAAAATTATCAGCTCTGTACTTGACAAAAACTATAGTTTTTAACGAAATTCCATAAACTTACAATTTATTAATTGACCGTTTATTTATTATCATGTCATCACTATTATTCTTTTTATTGCATTTTAAAATTTAGAACAATTTTATTATTATTGAAATTATGAAAATTAGGTTTACTTATTAAAACATTCAGGAAATAAGTTAATATATTTATAAAACTAAAATAAAATTTTATAGGAGTATTTAGAAATTAGAAAATTATTTAATATAAAAATAAAACTTTAAAACAGAAAAACGTTTTCAAAAATAGTTCGAGAGGTAGATTGGCTTTGGTATACGTTCCATTATTTTCACGAATCTCATCGAAACTTTTGTAAATTTGGAAAACTCTTCTAGGAAATATGTAGTTCCCCTCTGGAGAGCATTCGAGGAAATGACAAGATAACTCACCTTAACTGTGTTCGATGCTCCGAATACGTGTACAAGAAGTATAGAAACGCTCCAATGAATATTACACTCCCTAAATGTTCCATTTTCGAAAGGCGATGTAGTTTTTCGAGATAGTGGTAATTTTCAGTCGTCGTCCAAATTCAGAACACATTGCAAATTTTTAAACTACTTGCGAGAGACCGAAGACCTCTTGAGACGCATATTTATAGTCTTCAGAATATGCGCGCGCCTATTATCCGATTCATTTTCGGATTTAACGTATTCATCCGATATAAACTTGTATTTTGGGAGGGATGATTTTCGAGATGCATTTCGTGATATAAGGGTAGGTGCATATGTCATTCTCATGAAAGAAACCCTTTCTAATCTTTCTTTAATCGTCAAATATTGCCTTAGTGGTACATATGTGTGGCCATAAGTAATGCTAAAAATAAAATAATATTTTTTATACTCAATTTTAATTTATATGGGAGCATGACATTCGTTGACGCGCTTTTCGTTGAAGTATCTTTGTTTTTTTTATTTATATCTGATAGTCTTAAAATGTGATCATCTGCTTAAAATCGTAGACGATCAGTCAATTTTCTTTACGGTCATTACAGCTTTACCTTCACGTTTTTGTCCAAATAGCATTACGTTACCTTACCTTACTTACCTTAATTACAAAAATCAACCCCAATTTAGTTATTACTTAATTATACACATAGAAAGAACCAAGTGTTTTTTTTAGAAACTGCTGCCAGTGATGGTCGGTGAGATTTTTATGTGAAGGAAGATCCCCTACAATATTAATTTATTTTTTTGCCACTGTTGCTGTGGCTGCCTTGACTTTGTGTCAAGTGATTTTGTGTGTGACTCAGATTTTGTGATAACTCTTTTATACAGGCTCTTTCTATGGATCTAATAATAATATTAATAATAATTTCTTTTTATTTACCTGTAAATTCATATATTTATGCAAAGTACATTAAATATAAATATAAATTAGATAATGGGCGTATAGATAAGTGCCAGTATGAAATAGCTTTTTAGTTTAATCTTGTAGCAAAAGCATGTAATTTGAAACAAAAATAAACTTAAATATACAGGGTGACTCAGCTAACCCGTTCATTAAAAATTTATGAACTTCCCATTGGAATTCATTTTTTAAAATTTGGAATCAGGGGTTAGCGGGGACGATCTATTCAACTAAAGTATTTTTGCTTTTCTGACACTTCCGATTATACCGGAAGTAGCTATCAACTTCCTTATTTTCAACAGAATACCCAGTATATTATTACATTTTTGAATTACCTTGCTGATTTTAAGTGAACTTTATTAACAATTCCCTATACCTATCTTCAGCAGTTTTTGAGATATTTTAATTTTTTTGAAAAAACTAGGTTTTGTAGTATCCCATTGGAATGCTCGTCACTTATTCAAAATAAAAGTTATAGTAGCAAATTTTGGGCTGTAATTAGGCGGACTATTAAGCTTTCAGGTGATATGTAGTTTGATATTTTATTATTTACAGGGTATCCAAAAAATTTAGTTCATTCTGACAAACTTCAACTGCTCAAAAGTCAATTTTATTAAAGGAAACACCCTGTATTTTATTGCTTTCTGTGATGGAGAATTAAGTTATATTTCAATCTGTATTAGGATTTCCTATACCTATCTGCTACCGTTTTCTTGCTATCGAGGTATTTTTTATTCGATACCATAGTTTTCCATTTTATTAATTTATTTTCTCGTAAATACGTAGAAATTTTTAGAACGGTGGTTTTAAATTTTTTAGAAAATTTTCCACTAAATATTCTAAATATGTGTTGGTACCAAATGGATGGCGCTCCAGCCCACTCAACCCATGAAGTTTACCATGAGTTAACAAATATGTTTGAAGATCGCTGGTTTGGGCGTAATGGTCCGGCTCTATGGCCTCCCAGATCACCCGATATAACACCTCTTGATATTTTTTATGGGGCCATATCAAGAGTAAAGTCTACTCAACGCTCGCCAATACCAGAGATGACTCATTACATCGAGTTAGAACTGCCTTCACCGAATTAGATGAAGGAGTGGTATTGAAATCTACGACTGTTGAGATTAATAAACGAGTTGTCAACCGCCTTCAGAAGGACGTTCACCAAAATGACCGGTATTTTCTGTGATTGGTCCCCCTCTAAAACGCCCACTTTTGGCGTCTATAAATATTAAAATCAGTCAAGCACTTTTAGCATTCGTGCACCAGCATCAGAGCCTTCAGCAAGCGACTAGATTATTCCGTTAACTTCTGGTGATCTGACTGTGCAAGCCGCAGTCACCACCCCAACAAAACAGATAATCATAAGTGGCTGCTGTAAGCGCCCAACGTCCACGTCCGTTGGATTCGAACCGCCGCCTTTGTGCCGCCGTTCGACCAGTGACGTCATCGCCTACGCATCGTCGATAGCATCGCCGCCGCTCTATACAACCCGGCCCTGTCGCCGCTAGAGCCGCCGCCTTGCATCGCAACGATATATCCAGCGAGAATCACCAGTGATTAAAGTGCCAGGACATTCCGTTACGCGTGTATCCGCCTAACGACGTTGCCACTGCTCTCGGTGAGTTCTCTCATCTTTAACTTGTTTAACCCGTGTCTTATTTCTTACAGAAGCAAACCGGGAAGAACACCTGCAACTGGGATAGGCATAGCACCTTGCTCCCCAGCACCGACATACAGGATTTATCCTGGTGACTAAGTATCCTTAGTCTAGACGCGCCGTACTGTTAGGGCCTCTGCTTGTGGAGCATACAGTGAAACAGTCTGTTGTTCCTCAGGTGGATATCCTTTCTGAGGGGCGTCGGCTAAGAGGTAGAAAGTCGAGAGACCGGATTCTCTGAAGCCAACGTTGGAAAGCGCGGGAAGCCGCACGACCGCTCAAGCCATCCGCGACCGCGCATTTCGTCCGTTACAGGTAGCCAGAGAGGGTCACCGCGAAGCGAAATTCAGCCGACGATTTTCCCGGCCCATTTCGAAAGCCGCCCGGCAAAGTATGGATCTACGGAACAGACGACTCAACGCGCAGCCCGATGTCCGTCGCGACCGGGCAACGACATCGACGCCGTTCCTTCACGCTACCCAGGAGGGTAGTGCCATCGAAGAGCGGATTCCACCACCAGCTCGCCCACGTACTGCCGCCTCCAGGATCTTCGAGGCTTCCATTAACGCCTCACGAAGGGGTGCATCGACCCCTAATAGCAGCACGCACTCGGGAGAGTTGCCATCGCGGGAACGGGATTCGCGGATGACGATTCCGTCCCGAACGACTTCAACAGTACGTGGGGACACGAAGGGGTGGACGGAGTCCACGTACCTTCGAAGCGGATCGTGGCCCTCGCAAGGAATTGCCTGCGAGGAGAGGCCCGAAAGTGGGCCGAAGCGGCCGTAAGGCCCATCAATGATTGGACGACGTTCCGGGAATATTTCCTGGACGAATTCACGTCGATGGAGCGAGTATCCGGAATTACCCAGCGTCTGTACGGGGAGGTACAGAGGGAGAACCAAGCCGCGCTGGCATTTATCGCCAGCAAGGCGCAACTTTTCGACCGCGTCGCCCCATTAACGCCAGAAGGGCAAAGGGTGGCGCTCATCAGGGCTCAGCTTGTACCCAGCATCCGCGTCCAGATACGGCGTGGGCAATGCGGGACGGTAAAACAGCTGACCGACGTCGCGACGGACATCGAGAGGGAGGTATGCGCAGGAGCATACCGCGCAACATCGCGACGCAACCACCAGATGATCTCGGAAGAGGGATCCGACGACGAAGACGGCGACACACGTTACCCGGTGCGACGAAATGGAGACCGACGCCGCGGCGGAAGAGCTGCGCGTCGCGACGAGAAGAATTATGGAGCGTCGGATCCACGAAGTGGACCAACATCGCGACGCAACGAGGCACCGAGGCGTCAGGAGGAAGCGCCCCGACGCTACAACGACGCACCAAGGCGTCACGACGAGGCGCCGCGACGCCATCAAGAACAAGCAGCACGGCGGATCGAACGATCGCCGCAACGCGGGGAACGGCGTCAAGAGCCGCCACGACGACCGCCGTCACCACGTCACGACGCCGGGCGTCGAACAAGAGGAACGTGGCAGAGGAACGACGGTCCAACGAGGGAGGATTGGCGGGCCCGAGAACAACGACGAGGCGCCGCCACCGAAGGGACGTCAGCCCCTAGAGGGGATGCGCCTTCGGGAAACGCCGATCGGACCGAGGATCAGGGCAATCCTCGAACCCGCACCTAAATTGGAGGATACGACCATCGCCGAAGAACTCCGTCACTGGGGGAGCCGCGGTGGCGGGGGTGCTCGACACCTCGAGCAAGACGGCTCCAGCCGACGTCAAGGTCATCGACGTCGAGGAAGAAGACGGGGTCAAGGTCACCGACGTCCCGACGCCCACCGAGGAGCAAGAACTCGTGGCAATGGAGCATGGCGCGGACGGCCGATCGGATGACGTCACCCGCAGCGATGTCGTTAGTTCGGACGCAAGGAATCCCCGAACCGACAAAGACAAGGGAATTTTCGACGCGGACTTGGAAGGATCAAGCGACGCATCGAGAGAAGAGTCAAATGGTATCGACGTAGGGAACTGCGTCGGTACGGACGAAGAGGATCGTACCGATATGGGACTTGGTGAAAATACCGACCCTATCGAAGGGAATCTGGATACCGACCCGGACATGGTCGATGCCCCGGACTCTGGAGTTCACCGGGAAGCGAATGACTCTACCACATCGGAGCAGGTCAACGACCTGGGTGGTTTCATTCGTGAGACGACGAAAAACGACGAAGGCAAGTCGGAGGGAGACAGTGAACTTCGAGGAATCGAACCGATGCCGACGCAGGAATGCGCTCCCGATGATGGAATTTCGACACACGTCCCGATTCTACGCAACGACCCATTGGAACTCGATGATGGAAACGGATTCACAGGTTACGGAGAAGTCGCCGCAGTCCGAGGAGGCAACGCGCCCCGCATCCCTCTGGAATTAGGGGGACGGACGATCAAAGCGCTAGTGGATACTGGCGCTGGCGTAAATCTCATCCGTAGCGATCTGGTCCGCAACAACAAGTGGGAATTGGCCAGCAAGACCTTGCGCTTAGCCGCACACGGATTCTGTACGCAAGCCAGGGGTGTTATGGATTTAACACTGACCCTATGCGGTGAAGCCGTTGACTTACGCATGTTCGTGGTGGACAATCTCCTTGAAGACGTCATCTTGGGTCAGCCGTTTTTAAAGGAGGAGGACGTTGCGATCGACTACAAGCGGAGCACCATCGCATTCGGTACTAAGAAGAGGAGGACGATTTACTGGGAAGACCCGAAGGGCCAGGCGAGACCCGCCCTTACGCGGGACCAGCTCTACGAGATCATCTCCGACAAAGTACCTGAAGAACATCGGCAAGAATACCTCGAGGAAATACTGGAATTCTCCGACATCTTCTCCGAAGAGCCTTTACCAGCCACGGTGCTGTCCACGCAGCACAAGATCGTTCTGCGCGATACCGTGCCCGTGCGGATTTCTCTGTATCGGTGTAGCGAAGAGAAGAAGCGCGTAATCAACACGCATTGTCAAGAGATGTTGACCCAAGGAGTTATTCGACGCTCACGTTCCGAATACAACTCGCCGGTCGTGTTGGTAAAGAAGAAGGGCGATAAGGAGCTACGGTTCTGCGTGGACTACCGTCAAATCAACGCGAAAACGGAAGCGGAAGTGGGAACCCTTCCTGCAATCTTCGACACCATCCGCGAGTTGGGAGATGCGCAGTACTTCTCAACGCTCGACTTAAAAGCCGGGTACTGGCAAGTACCGATGGCCGAGGACAGTAAGAAGTACACCGCCTTCTCAACCCCCGACGGAGCGCAATACGAATTCGAAGTGATGCCATTTGGACTAACTGGAGCACCAGGCACATTTCAGAAGATGATGGCCGAAGTCTTGGAAGGATTTATTCACCAGTTCGTGAAAGTATACTTGGATGACATCATCGTATACAGCAAGAGTCACGAGGAGCATCTTTATCATCTGAGTGTGGTTTTGGAGAGACTCCGTCTTTACGGTCTCCACGTGTCTCCGGGGAAATGCATGTTTGGCTCTCGCCAAATTAACTACCTGGGGCACACGATTACGTCCGATCGTAATGAACCACAAGTTCACCATCTGCAGAAGATCAGGGATTACCCAGTACCGAAGAATATCAAGGAGCTACGAGGATTCCTAGGCACGACTGGATGGCTACGTGAATACGTGCCTAGATTCGCCGAAATCGCCGCGCCGCTCACCGATGTACTGGAAGGGAATCGAGGAATGCGATGGAGGACACGACAGCAAGTTGCCTTCGAGGAACTGAAGGAAGCGGTAGCCAACCACGCGGAACTGCACCGTCCTCTGCCAGGCGTGGAGTTTTGCCTGCAGACTGACGCGAGTTGCATTGGCCTCGGCGCCGTGTTATTCCAGTTCGATCCTGAAGATGGAACGAAACGTCGCCTCATCGCCTGCGCATCGGCAAGACTGACGAAGACCGAGTCCCGCTACCATGTGAACGAGTTAGAAGTACTCGGGGTAGTCTGGGGGGTGAAGAAGTTCCGTCAGTTCTTGGAGGATCAACATTTCACCTTGTTCACGGATAGCCGCGCCCTTTTATGGTTGGATCGATACAAGGATGAAAAATCGAAACTCATGAGGTGGGCTCTCATGCTACAGACGTTCAGATTCACCGTGAAGCACATTCCGGGGAAAACCAACGAACTTCCGGATTTCCTTTAGAGGAATCCACAGGATGAAGTTCGCCCGGACGAACCCGACGAAGTGGACGATCGTGCCTATTTGGCCGTCCACATGCTTCAAGAAGAGGAAGAAGAGGAAACTGTCGACGCACCGGAAATACCCGACGGTGAAGAGGAATCAAGGGGGGAAAGAAGAATTCAGCGCGCTCGGGATCGTCAGGTCGTGTACGCCCGCAACATGTTCCCAGCAGAGCAACAGGCCGGTGTGACCTTTGACCCTGGACAACGCGTGATGGTGAGGGAGTTTCGCCGCGATAAGAATCCGTTCCAGGCAAAATGGACGGGACCACACGAAGTCATCACCCGCCACGGTGACAACACGTACACAGTGGAGCGAGATGGACTTCAGATAAAAGTCCACATCGATGACCTTCGTCCCCGACCACCGGAATACCTGTAGCAGATCTTTCACGGGATGGAACACCTGCAGAACTCCGTCGCGCCCACGACTCCGAGTCTGTAGGACCCCTCGCGAGAAGACAGAAAAAAGAACGAGACAACGCGACCCGTTAGCCACATCTTCACAGCCCAACTAGAGGCCGGGGTGTGAGTTGTTCGGACAACGCACCACAATGGAGGTAACCGCGAGTGCAACCGCCTTCACAGCCACACAGCCCAAGGCCGGGGCGTTGCCTCGCCGCATTACAACAGAACCCACTATAAATAAACCCTCGTCTTTGTTTTCCTTTGTTTCAGAAACGCCCAGGACCACCAGGGAGGACCAGCGGTTTGTTTTATATGTTTCAGGTTCCCACGCAGGAGGATAAGCGGCCTACCATGGACCAGGAGTGGCGCACCAGCAGTCAAGGAGGAAGACATGGGTGCCCCCCCAACTGGGACCAGGGGACAGGCGTGAGTTTCTTGCAAGCTCTTCTCACGTTGGAGTAATCGAACTTGCGGATCCCACTTACCTTTATGCTCCTAGGCCACAGAGTTCCTAAATAAAGGCCGCCCAAACATCCTACAAAAGATCCCCTTGGGACAATTCCCCAAACACCAAAAATTTTCGGAGGTAATCTAGTCTTCAAAGGGGGGAGGTGTCAACGGCCTTCAGAAGGACGTTCACCAAAATGACCGTTATTTTCTGTGATTGGTCCCCCTCTAAAACGCCCACTTTTGGCGTCTATAAATATTAAAATCAGTCAAGCACTTTTAGCATTTGTGCACCAGCATCAGAGCCTTCAGCAAGCGACTAGATTATTCCGTTAACTTCTGGTGATCTGACTGTGCAAGCCGCAGTCACCACCCCAACAAAACAGATAATCATAAGCGGCTGCTGTAAGCGCCCAACGTCCACGTCCGTTGGATTCGAACCGCCGCCTTTGTGCCGCCGTTCGACCAGTGACGTCATCGCCTACGCATCGTCGATAGCATCGCCGCCGCTCTATACAACCCGGCCCTGTCGCCGCTAGAGCCGCCGCCTTGCATCGCAACGATATATCCAGCGAGAATCACCAGTGATTAAAGTGCCAGGACATTCCGTTACGCGTGTATCCGCCTAACGACGTTGCCACTGCTCTCGGTGAGTTCTCTCATCTTTAATTTGTTTAACCCGTGTCTTATTTCTTACAGAAGCAAACCGGGAAGAACACCTGCAACTGGGATAGGCATAGCACCTTGCTCCCCAGCACCGACATACAGGATTTATCCTGGTGACTAAGTTTCCTTAGTCTAGACGCGCCGTACTGTTAGGGCCTCTGCTTGTGGAGCATACAGTGAAACAGTCTGTTGTTCCTCAGGTGGATATCCTTTCTGAGGGGCGTCGGCTAAGTGGTAGAAAGTCGAGAGACCGGATTCTCTGAAGCCAACGTTGGAAAGCGCGGGAAGCCGCACGACCGCTCAAGCCATCCGCGAACGCGCATTTCGTCCGTTACAGGTAGCCAGAGAGGGTCACCGCGAAGCGAAATTCAGCCGACGATTTTCCCGGCCCATTTCGAAAGCCGCCCGGCAAAGTATGGATCTACGGAACAGACGACTCAACGCGCAGCCCGATGTCCGTCGCGACCGGGCAACGACATCGACGCCGTTCCTTCACGCTACCCAGGAGGGTAGTGCCATCGAAGAGCGGATTCCACCACCAGCTCGCCTACGTACTGCCGCCTCCAGGATCTTCGAGGCTTCCATTAACGCCTCACGAAGGGGTGCATCGACCCCTAATAGCAGCACGCACTCAGGAGAGTTGCCATCGCGGGAACGGGATTCGCGGATGACGATTCCGTCCCGAACGACTTCAACAGTACGTGGGGACACGAAGGGGCTGGTTCTACCAGGCCCCGCCGCCAGCGGGGTTGAGGGAGCGTGGGATCGACGACAGAGTTCTATTGTGCTTAGAACACAACGGACGGCACATAGAACAGTTGTTACACCAATAAGACCCAATTGTTAACATTTAGTTATTATTGTTATTATGTTATTATTTAGGCTAATGTAAGTTTCAAATCGTTTAAAATATGCTTTTTATTCATGATGATTTTTTTTGTTCAATAATTTTGCACCACTGTTTATGATAAAAAATTAATATAAATGTTACGTTGTTTTAATTTTCATGGCCCGCTGGTCAGAAGTAAATTAATAAAATGGAAAACTATGGTATCGAATAAAAAATACCTCGATAGCAAGAAAACGGTAGCAGATAGGTATAGGGAATCCTAATACAGATTGAAATATAACTTAATTCTCCATCACAGAAAGCAATAAAATACAGGGTGTTTCGTTTAAGAAAATTGACTTTTGAGCAGTTGAAGTTTGTCAGAATGAACTAAATTTTTTGGACACCCTGTAAATAATAAAATATCAGCTGAAAGCTTAATAGTTCGCCTAATTACAGACCAAAATTTGCTACTATAACTTTTGTTTTGAATAAGTTACGAGCATTCCAATGGAATACTACAAAACCTAATTTTTTCAAAAAAATTAAAATATCTCAAAAACTGCTAAAGATAGGTATAGGGAATTGTTAAAAAAGTTCACTTAAAATCAGTAGTGTAATTCGAAAATGTAATAATATACTGGGTGTTCTATTTAAAATAAGGAAGTTGATAGCTACTTCCGGTATAATCGGAAGTGTCAGAAAAGCAAAAATACTTTAGATGAATAGATCGCTAATAGATCCTCGCTAACCCCTGATTACAAATTTTAAAAAATGAATTCCACTGGGAAGTTCATAAACTTTTAATGAATGGGTTAGCTGAATCACCCTGTATAGTCAAATTATATATATATATATATATATATATATATATATATATATATATATATATATATATATATATAGTTCATATTATTATTATTATTATTATGTTTTGTGGGTTTGGGCCTCGTCAGCTACTGATCGCATGGGTAGTCCCTTGGCGATCCCCTCTGGTTCGGGTCATTTTCCAAAAAATGATCAAATGAGCAATTTGGGCACGTCCCTCGCCTTAAGGCTCGCCTCTTCTAGGATAACAGGGGTCCCTAATATAAGGCACCTCCTCTCCTCCAGTGCAGGGCAGGTGTAAAGAAGATGAATCGAGGTTTCCTCGTCTTCTCTGCAGTATCTGTATGCCGGGCTGTCAGTCAGTCCCAGCTTATGCTTATATGCATTCAGGCTACTATGGTGGCTCGTTATGATTCCTACCAGGATTCTGGCTTTTTGCCTGTTCAATTTAATGATTTCTTGGGCCCATTTCTCAATCTCTGAGTATTCGATGAAGAGTTCGGTTATTCGACAACCCGTTACTCTTTTCCATCTTTCTCTTTGCTGGTTTCTTGCCCAGTCATTGATGCGGTCTTTGATCAGATTTCGACTTATTCCCACTGCAGGTTCTGGTCCATAGAGGTTTTCCCTGGTCCCTAGTTTGGCAAGGTCATCTGCAATTAGATTTCCCTTAATGCCATTATGCCCAGGTATCCATAAGAGTTCCACAGGTCCCTTCCCTGCCAAGTGGTTCAATGCTTCATAGCAATTATAGACCAGCTTCGACTTTGTCATTGCTGAATTTAGGGCTATCAACGCCGCCCTGCTGTCCGAGCAGATACATACCCTCTTCTGGGTCCAATTTTGGTCAGCCCCCAGAACACCGTATGTAATTGCAACTAGCTCGGCCTGGAGTGCGGTAGTGTATTTACCCAGGGGGAAGGTTTTACCTGTCCCATCACGTCGCCTATACACCCCCGTACCCGCTCTGTTCTCACTCTTGGCTCCATCCGTGTACCAGATGTCTCCATTGAGCGGTAATCCAGCTCGACCCTCTATCCAGTCGGTCTTACTGGTAAGGGTGATCTTATATTTCTTGTCAAACAGGAAGTGGACACCCGTACTGTCAGAGGGCATCCATAGGAGCCCATCCTCAGCTAGCTCTCTTGAGAGTCCATTCAGGTTACCTATCTTCCTGTTCAAGTTTTCCACCCTGTGCATTGCCTTTGCAGCTTCCGCTTTCAGGGTGACATCAAGAGGTGGTATTCCCGTCAGTATTCCCATCGCCTCGATCGGTGTCGATCTTGAGGCTCCGGTTATACTTCTTAGAATCAATCCTCTTAGCTTGTTAAGTCGTTTGACTTCTGACTTTAGACAGGCTCTCTCCCACCAGACCAGTGCTCCATAAGTCAGTCTGGGTTTGAGAATTGCCTCATACATCCATTTCATGGTTTCCGGTTTCAAGCTATTACCAATGGCCCTTCTCAGTTGCCAAAGTGTTGCTGTGATCTTGGAACATATGTGACTTAGATGTTTTTCCCATGACAGTTTACCGTCCAGGATTACTCCTAAGTATTTCACTTCGCTATTATAGCTTAGTTCTTAACCACCAAGTTTCAACGGACATGTTCTGTTCCATTTCTGTTATATTTCTTGGTGAACACCATCACCTCAGTCTTAGAGGGATTGACCGAGAGTCCCTTATCTCTGCACCAATTCCTAACTTTGTTTAATGCTCCCTGCATTATATCAAGAATCGGCTCCAGGAAAGGGCCCTTCGTTATTATTACTAAGTCATCAGCATAGCCAATTACTTGGTAATCCTTTAACCTTTCAAGCAGCTCATCCACTACCAGGCACCATAGAAAGGGGGACAATACCCCTCCTTGAGGACAGCCCGAGTGGACCCGGCCCTTGATGGTTGTCTTGCCTCTGTTGGCAATAAGCTGCCTGTTTCCCAACATATGGTCTATCCATTCAGCGATTATTCTGGGGGTATAGCATCTACCTAGTGCTCCGCTAATCACCCCCCTGGATGTAAAATTGAAGGCTCCTTCAATATCAAGGAAGGTGCCGACAATGTATCCTCCGGAGTCCAGTTGTGTTTGTATCGATGACACAACTTTATCCAGAGCTGTTTCCGTTGGCTTACCAGCTTGATAAACGTGCTGGCTCCCTTGAAGCGGTCTCTCTATTAGGATAGTATCTCGAAGGTACCTGTCAACTAATCGTTCGGCCGTCTTCAGTAAAAATTAAGTGAGGCTAATCCGTCGAAAGTCCTTAGGGGACGTGTAACCGACTTTGCCCGGTTTAGGTATAAAAACAACCCTTGTGCCTAGCCACACTTTTGGGACCTTCTTCAGTGTCAAGCTGGCCCTGACGATCCTTATAAGTGGACCAAAGATTATATCTTCTGCTTTCTGCAGAAGTACCGGGTAAATATCGTCCGGTCCCGGTGATTTATATGGATCAAAGGACCTCAAGGCCCACCTCATTTTAAACGGTGTGACTATCTCCTTCACAAGTTCCCTGTCGTCCCCCTCTCGGTTTACCGCCCAGGTCCCATGTGCCCCTATTACTAGTGGGTCGGAAATGTCTCCCGTCCCCGGTCTATGAAAGCCCGGAAAATATGCTTTGATGAGATGGTCTAAGGTTTCCTCATCCGATTCCGAGAAATTACCGTTAGGTAGCTTGAGCGATCCTAAAATCGCTTCCGGGCTACGAGCAAGGATCTTGTTCAGCCGTGCTGCCTCAGTCCCTTTATTTATCTCATTACAGAAAGAGGCCCAACTACTTTTTGGGCTTCCCTAACCTCAGCCCTATACTGATCCCTGGCAGTTTTATAGTCCTCCCAGGTTGTACGGCTGTTACGTTTTCTGGCTCCCTTAAGAAGGTTTCTTACCTTGCATTTAAGGTTTTCCAGCTTATTGTTCCACCATCTTACCTGGCCTTTCGGCCTAGCTCGTTTAGGCGTACAGTTCCCTTCATAGGCTTCTATCAATCCTCTACTCAGTCGGGAAGCTACCTCCTCCAGTACTTCCCTCTCACTAATTCTGGAGGGGATCCCCCGAACTGTTACTAGAAGATCTGACTTGTACTGTTCCCAATTTGTGAATCTGGGGTTGCGGACCCACTTCGTCTCTTCATGCTCCCCCACTCCCAGATCAAACTTAATAGCAGAGTGATCAGAGAGTGTAGGTTCATCCGAGACTCTCCAGTTCCGCACGTATCCTGCCAGGTGTTTGGAGCCCAAGGTAATGTCAATTACTTCCTCCCTTATAGCATTATGAAAAGTGGGTGTGTTCCCCACATTTAAAATATCTAGCTCTGTACTTACCAGATATTCCATGAGCTCCCTACCTCTGCTGTTGGTGTTCGTACTACCCCAGACCATATACTGTGAGTTCGCATCACATCCCATCAGCAAAGGCAGGTTGGCTTTTTGACAGAAGACCACAAGTTCCTTCACCTCCGTTGTTGGATTGTCCCTGCTGTCATATGGTAGGTAGACTGACGCTATGACCACCTTACCTACGTTATCAAGCAATGTGGAAATGGTCAACAGGAGATCTAATGGCAGTAACTATGATGCTTGTCAAGCATCATAGTTACTGTCATTAGATCTACTGTTGACCATTTCCACAGGGGTGTGGCACTGATGTTCTTCACTACGATGCCGGCTCTGTATCTGTTGGTACTACTGCTCCTGTAACAGAGAAAATTACCCAGCCCTGTTATAGATCCCCGCACCACCCAAGGTTCTTGGATGAGTGCTATTCCTGTGTGCATCTTAGCCAGATCCCTCTGTAGAATAGCAGAGGCATCTTTGCTTCGATGCAAGTTAATCTGAATAAATTGGGTTCGCGTTAAAGCCATTTCGTCTTTCCCGCTCCTCCTTCATTGCTTTGGGCCTTCCTTCCCTCTTTCGGTTACTTTAATAGTGACCCGACCGAGGTGGTAGAAAGGCCTGTATTCCAGTGCCGTGAGTGCCCTGGCATGAGACTCGGGAATCTGCAGCACCAGGAGCTTTTTACCCTCAGCGCTAGCAGGTTCTCCGTCCTTTTCCTGCGGCGTACACACTACTCGCCACGCCGCAGTTTTTAGGGTGGGGTTGAATGCTTCCAGATCCCGAAGGATCGCCCCAGGTTCTTCCTTGGAAGGAAACCTGGCGGTGGCTTTCAGCGGTCTCTGGAGCAGCTCAACACCCCCATTTTTATTTTCGGCCCCGACCAGGTTAAGGTGGTTACTATCCCTAGCAACCATTCCCTCGATCCCTGGTCGGAGGCAATGAAGATAAATGTTCCCCCTTTGCAGAAGGAAGTCTCGAGTCGGGGCCAACTCTCAGGGGGTACCGTTGGCATGGTCCCGATGAAAGTGTCCCTAAACTCGGTAAATTCCTCCCGCGTGAAGAGCCTGTCTGGGTAGTCCTCCGCTACCGCTACTACCGTGAGGGGATTGGCTCTCTGCACAGTCGTCAGCCCTCCCCCACCCCCAGCAGTTATCTTATCACCACTGGTGGCGGGAAAGGTCCCACGGCCCTCCCCTCTCGGTTTTTTATTAATCCTGCCCGCCGATGGAGGAGTATCATTACTGTCCTTCCTCCGCTTCGACGGACCTGGAACCTCATCATCATTGAGGTCGCCAACACTCCTAGGAGCTGCTCCCCCACGTCTAGCTTTAGCCAGCTTCCTTCGCTGGCTTCCGCTCATTCGTTTTCTAGCAGTTGCCCCACTTTCGTCCCCCGGTTTACTCAGGTTTTCCTCGCTCCTTCCCTCAATAGAGATCAAGGGCAAGGTCCTGAGTGTGGCCTGGGTGTCGGCGATGGAGCAACTGATTGACAGGGAGGATGGAGGCGTCCGCGGTACAGGCCCGCTTTCGACCTCCTTATCCTCCAAGATTTTTACTACTTTTCCAATTGGTTCCATTTTGGTCCCACGAGTAGCTAGGGAAATAAAAGTCCACCCCCGCAGAGCCCCGCATGCGGGGGTAAGGCGACTTAAATACTCAGGAGTTGCACCAGGTGCTCCTGAGGCACTGATTGCGACTCTCGGTATCCCCTGAGAACCAACCAGTCCGATA
Source organism: Rosalia funebris (assembly GCA_037954035.1). Classification (NCBI taxonomy): domain Eukaryota; kingdom Metazoa; phylum Arthropoda; class Insecta; order Coleoptera; family Cerambycidae; genus Rosalia; species Rosalia funebris. The sequence goes on from JAZFAV010000007.1 coordinate 40,366,906, forward strand.
GACTCGGTATCCCACACCATTGGATTAGGGGGGTATGTTATACCCATCCAGTTTCACCAGGCTGAATGGGGGGCTGTTTCTTAGTTGTGAACCGGGTTTGTCGCCCCCCCCCCCCTTGAATAAACTCAAGAAGGGTTCATACCCGGGATATTGCCAAGCCACATCCCTTCATTCACATGGACGGGCCCTTTACCGGGGCGCCTCATTCATACTCCCATTCGTTTGGGCAACCCCTACTTAAAGGGTTGCCATCATTCATACAGGTATGGACCCTTAGAGCGCCCCCCAGCCCACAAGGCCCCCCCACCAACTACAAGGTCTTACAGTCCCTAGGGGAGTTACAGCCCCTATGGGAAGTTCATAAAACCTCTATAAAAATTAAACATCTCTAAATCACTGAATTAATAAAAAAAAAAAGAACGTAACTAACAGTATACCTACTCCTAATGTAATATATATATATATATATATATATATATATATATATATATATATATATATATATATATATATATATATATATATATATATATATATATATATATATATATATATATATATATATATATATATGATATTATTAAAATTTAAAAAGTAATAATAATAATAATACTAATAAAATAATCAATACATGTTGTTTTAACTTTCCCTTAAAATTCATGGTTGTTTGTTTATTTAACATAGAAGGAAGAGGCTTCTATTCTTTACAAGCCTGACAAATAAAACTTCTAGTATACAGGGCAGTGGCGTGCAGTGGAATTTCTAATATATGTATATGAAGAGCATGGTTTAAATTTGGATGTATCTTGTGGCTGTTGTGGAGTGTAGTATTAAGGAACCGGTTGACCATCGTATGCGTCGTAGGCGTTAGTTGAATGGGCTGAAAACGAGATTACTGTTGATTCTCATTTTCACTACAAAATTTTGTTAAGTGATGAGGCTCATTTTTGGTTGGTTGACTACGTTAACAAATAATATTGCCGCATATAGAGTGAAGAAAATCCACGAGCCACTATTGAAACATCTTTACATCCACTAAAAGTTACTGTTTGGTGTGTTTTATGGGCTGGTGAAACTATTAGTCCATATCTCTTCAGAAATGATGCCGATGAGAACGTTACAGTCAATAGCTAGCCATACACGAGCGGATTTTTGTGACAGGCTACGGATTTTTTCGAAGGATTCGGGAAAACCCACAGGCCCGGACTGTTCGTTAGTGAAGAAATAAATCTGGGGCCAGATTGCAGGCACGGCCCGGGGGAAATCTACAGGCCTCACGTGCGCGAGTGGGGAGAATTGTGAGGCGAGATCTGTCAGTAAATTCGGCGAATTGTACCATTCACGAGCGGATCGAATAGAGGCCACTTTTCTGCATCCTAGTTTTTTTCAGATAATTATTAAATATTAAATTATTTATTATTTAGATTAGATATTATTTATTAGTTCGTTTAGTTTAGTTCGTCAAAAGTTTGTTGTGTGTTGTTTCAATAGTAATTGAAAAGTGCGGAAAAATGGCAAAAGAGTGGAGGAACGATTGGTTTACAGACATATAAAAAAATAAAATAAATAAATACGAGTACGCAACAAAATAAAACACGAACCTTATTTCGTTCATTTTTGACATGGAACACGTTTTTGCGATTACTAACTTACCGAAAATCGTTACCCAGAAGCGTCACAAAAGCGCGTCATGAAAGTAACACTTTTACACCTAGGTATAAAATTTTTGGAGTGAAGGTAACAGAAACAAAAAAAAAATACAGTGAAGGTAATGGAAACAAAAGCGTCTTCCATGTTCTATAATTTCAGAAGGTTCGAAATCTAGAAAATGCTATAAAAAGCATTTAAAAAAGTAAATATTACACGAATGTATTGTTTTTCATAAAATTAGCCTCATATGGCTAAACTGCTGTGTTACTCATATTCACGAGTTCACACCGATTTCGTTATTTTTTTTTGCTTTGCTTGTGGAGAGGCACTGAGTAATGGCACTAGCAGCTGCTAGTGGGTTGTACCCACTAGCAGCTGCTTTAGCAATTTTCTTATTATTATCCATAGTAAATTTAAGCTAATAGTAAAACACAACAGTCAGTGAAGAACAACGAAAATACTGCGTTGATACGTACGACAGCTTAGTCCGTCCCGTCGTCTGGCCTGTGGCCTGTCCGACGTGCTGGACAGTCCTGGGCCCGCAGATAAATTAACAGACTTCCGCCGGTTTTGCCCACTAACGAACGGATCACAACTGCTAACAACGGATTTTATGAAGGAATTCCAACGGGCCCAGTCCGTACGTTAGTGGGCTACGACAGGCCTGAGATCGGCGGATCAGGCCCGTGGGAACATCGGCAAACCGATCCGCGGATCTCAGGACTGTCGAAATTTATCCGCTCGTGTATGGCTTGCTAATGGAGAGCTCTGCAGATCGATGATTACTAACTTGTTTGTTCCCCAATTGAATGGCATTAATGTGGAACAGTTTTGGTTTCAACAAGACGGCGCAACATGCCACACAGCGTACGCCACAATTAATTTATTGCAAGAAACATTCCACGAACACATAATTTCGCGTAATGGACCTGTGAATTGGCCCCCAAGATTTTGCAATATGACGCCGCCAGACTATTTTCTGTGGGGATATGTGAAGTCGCTAGTCTACGCCAATAAACCACAGATGATGGACGACTTGGAAGCCAACATTCGCCGCGTTATTGGCGATATACGGCCCCAGATGCTGAAAAGAGTGGTCGACAATTGGACTTCCAGATTGCGTTGTGTTCGGGCCAGCCGCGGTGTACGAAATCATTTTAAAACAATAATGGCATAAAATTAGCTTTCTAATAAATGCAATACCATGGTCACGGTTTTTATGTGTTTTATTTCATTTTAAATTTCTATACCTTTAAAAAAACACCCGTTACAGGTAAAAAAAAATTAAATTATGTTATCACTTCATGACGAAGTGTAATTTTCACAATTATTCTATGTATGTGTATTAAAAATGAAATTTAGTATATTTTATATATAAATATTGCAAATTAATATATAATGAAAAATTAAATTCTATCTTTGCCACTAAATTTATGACAAGAATTGTAATAAAGCTTCACAATCGGTTCATCAACATTTTTAAGAATTTGCAAGCCCCCTTTAAAAATTTTCTTCAAGTTGATCTTCATCAGCGTCATCTATTATATCTATTATCAAAATACAATTCAAATTTATAGTCTTATATTTTAATATCTCGTAAAACAAAAAGAATTTGTCTTCAGAATTTGACTCAAGAACTTCCTTTAGATCATTTTTAACTTTTTTGTATATATAGAGTTCATATTCAGTAATTAAATATTCCAAAAATGTCACATTTTCTACATTTAACGAAACATCTTCATGCTGGTTTAAATGTGAAGTAATTACATTTTGACAAAATTCAGGAGAGAATGATATTATCTATCGTCAAAAGGAGCATTAGTAATTAATTATAAGAGAGAATCTAAATTAGCCGTAGTCTTAACAACATAGTCTTAACAAAAAATTTCCAACATTCTTCTATGTACTCTACTTTGTACTTCTTTGGTACATAAATGGAAGTTAACTTGTCAAATGTCTCATTATCATTTTTGTCGATAACATGCATATTTAAAATAAGTAGGTCTAATAACTCATGTGATGGATTTTTCACAAAATACTTTAGTATTAATGAAAATCATGTTTCTTGTTCGAAACTTTTGCTTGATTGAAGGTTTCTAAGATGTCTATTGCATAGTTATAATTAAGAAGCTCATAACTTAAACTGCGTGTTTCTTTAACTGAAACCGCTCTCTTTGACAGAAGCTCTATGTTGGTATATAAATGTTTTGGGGGCTTTTATAGAATATACTATATAGTGAAGGCAAAGGAGATTTCAAATAATCACGAACAGAAACTTAACTACAATTGGTATATCTTGACCGGATCCATCACTCTTTTTAATGATTTTCCTACATGGCACTGTATTCTATACCACTCTTTCATTTTCTCATCATTTAAATCAAACTTTTTTTGTTGCGGCAAAAAAAAATCGTTAATGATCTTAATGAGGTCTTCTGTTGAAACCAGACAGAATAAATTGATGATTACTTGTTTTGTACATATTGTCAAGAATAGGGACAAGTCTCAAAAGTATGATATCGGATCGCCCACGAGGTGCGCAGTAAATAGTCTGGTCTTTACTTAGTCGCACTGAAACCTTTGCAGAGTGAATATCGAGTATCTGTGAATGTACACAGAGTTGATCTGGCCGCGGGTAAAGTGCATCCTTCTCCCTCCGAATGCTGCCTCACTGTTTCTTATACATATGCATATCTCACACTTTTTCCTATTCTTCACAATCTGTACTTATTATCATTTTCTGTGTTATACTTCAATTTGGCCCATTTACGAATAATTTCTATTTCGGGACAAAGTTTTATCATCATATAATCCAAACGTTCTAAAACATTTTGGATAATGCAAAATGGAATGTGGAATTATTGATTATAAGTATTACGGTTTTTAAAACAATCCTACAGCTTTCTAACAATAATAATACCATGGCTCAAAATTATTTTGTAATATTACATACCTTTAACAACATCACCTTTACACAAATCTACAACTTTCTTTACTCGTTTTAAATCCTAAAGAACGTTTGGAAAGTTTCAGATTTTCCTTTAATTCCAACAAGAACTTTGGGTTTTTTAAAACAATATATTTGAATACATTTGAATTATAGTAATGGGTGCCCATGCAATTTTTATAATACTCTAAATAGAACTGAAATAAACTTAATTTTTTGTTGAAAGAAATTGCTTAAAATTGGTTTGGTAATTTAAATTCATTATATCTCTTCTTCTCTTCTTGGGCATGATTTAAAATCAGTTAACTGTAATCAATTAAATGTATGAATAAATAGAATTACTCTTCCAGGAACAACATTCTAGCTTAAGTTCTTCTGAGCAAATGCATACCTATATGAAGAATGACCATATGTATATCTATATACACATATAACTCATGTAACTGTATGAAAATGAAGGAGACGATGAGGAGGGAGAAAATGGAAGGGGTAAGGCGTAATAGATACTTCTCAAGTGATCTATATTATCCTTGCGCTGGCAGAAATACCTATTAACTACGAGTAAAAATGTAGATTAACCCCAAAAATAATATCTGGTTTAAATAAGCTGCAAGTAGGCTGCATTATTAGACAAGAGATCTACCAGAGTATAGTAATTATGATTTTGCTAAGATTCTTTATTAAACATTAAAATACAGGTTATGCAATATTAAGACAGTTTAACATTAAGATGACAAGTTGACATAATTCTTACCACTAATCAATTTAGAAATAAATATACTTCATCCTTATAGTAGTAGGTAAATTTTGTATGTTTGTAAGCACTGATATCTTCATTGCATACATAAAATAATCTTGCTATTAAAAATGACTTTGTGCCCACTGTACATAATGTTTTAATTATAGCAAATATATAATGCAAATCATTAAATTATAAATATAAATTTGTTAATCTCCCATTTTCACTTATATAACTTGTATATAACTTAATTTAAAAATTTAATTCGTACCAACTAAAAACATTACTAATTTCATTAAATAATTATTATTAGGGGCTGAATTCCTACACTGAAAAAATTATATATGATAAATATGTCCTAAATTGAAAAAATATAAATAGATTACAATATTTCATTTAGAACAGGTTAGAGAACAACCAATCTAGAGAGAACAATATTTTATCTAATCAGATTATAATGCGACTTGGCTTCTTTAGTGGGCTTTCAGACTAAAGATGCATGTCACGTGAGATTTGCTCCTAGTTCAGGCAACGAAAGAAAAACAGTGGAAATAATTCATGTAGAAACCAATTTCTGCACAGTTGTCGGGGAAGGTGTCCTTAACAACGTACTAAAAGTACTGATGGGTGGGAGTGAAGCTAAGGGGAGGGGGGCTATAAAGGTCCCTTTTTTCAGTTTTTTGTTAATAACTCGAAAACTATTGCCTCTAGTGAAAAAGGTCCTACACACTTTTTCGCTAGAATCAATACTTAAGGAGATATGGAGGGGAAAACATTGAACATTTTAAAAAAAATCTGTTTTCATTGTTAAAAATGAAATGTTTATTGTTAAAACTGAAATAATTCACTAATAATAAATACTGACAACGATAATAATCATAAATGAAATAAAGAAATTTGTGTCCAAGGATGTATCTGGAACATGAATTTTAGTCAAAATCTGAATTTTCATTATCATCGAAGTTGTCTTCGATGGGGGTTCCGTTCGTACATGAGCCGAGGTACACGCCGCAGGCACCGGAGCAGACAAACCCTGTTTTGCGGCAACCGCAGCGCGCCCCACACCCAGTTGTGCATCGATAAAAGATCATATTTAAAACGTAGTCGGGTGCCACAGGGTCGTTCGTGGTAACTGGGTTGAGGATCCCATCTTCTCCTCTGGCCCAACCCCATTGGGTAGGTGGTAGAGGGTTGTCGTGCCACTGTTGTATCTGTAAGAAAGTAATCAGACCAACGTAAGTATTTAGCATAAATTGATATTTGCAATTTAAAGAAACCAGTATTTAACAACTATATGTTAATGTATTTACCTGTAGATATACTCTGAGCGAGTGTTGCTTTGAAGCTCCTCTGGTTGGAGTAAGAGTGGCCAAATCTGATTTGGGCTTCGTTGACGCTTTCAGAAATGCTGAGTATCGATGTTTGTTCAGGTTGTCTTCATGTGTAGGCGCTTGATATACAGCCAGAAAAGGCTTCTCGCCAGCCTGTTCGATATCCTCAGTTGATATTGAGGGATTTGTGAATATGGCTGAAATGTCATGGGTGAGGCCAGGATTTGCTCTGAAGAGCTTAGATATTCCCACTTTGCTTTTTCCATGTATCGACGAGGTGGTGTCGCATCCGGAGAAGCTATGGAGAAGGAGGATCGTCTTGGCGAATGGAAGTTCTTGAAATTGTCGCACCGAAAGCAATTTTGTCTCCACCTTCCCACGGCCTAGCTTCATGAAATACATGTTGATAGATGGTGGTGTCAATCCAATGAGGAGAACTATCAAGTCCACATCCTCCCCAACTATTGCTACTATTGGATGTGCAGCAGCGTTATCCAATCCGCACCTCACAATAGTGCCATCAGCATTCCCTGTAGCAACAGTTGTTTCAATCCCTGCTGCTGTCATTTTCTCGGTGAGCAAGTGGATCAGTCTTGTTTTGTTCCTTTTATTAGCAAGAAAATGCTCCTGTTAACTGTGATGGTCGTGCTTTCATTAAAGTTTATGTTAATCGAAGTTTTTGTGAGCCTTCTTAGCTTCTGCTCTGCTCGTCTTGTGCTGTTGACATTACTGTAACCATTAAAAACAACCGTACAATTTTCACCGTATTGTTTCTGTACATAGGCAATGTACTGATGACAAATTGAAGAAATGTAGGAGGACTCTTTTCACTTCATGCGGTGGAGAAGGAAACCAGCGTCTACCACATTGGTGCTTTGGTTGAGATCGAGAGTTGCGTTGTCCTCTAGTGGCAAACAATCGTAGAAAGAAGACTTCTTTCATTTTCGCATTTCGCCTTCGTTGAACAGAGCCATGGGGAATGGAGTTAATTCATATGCTACTCTCGTCGCTCTTTTTTGCTGCGACAGTTCTTCGAAAAATTGTCAAAGGGTTAACAGTTTTTCAATACTTTTTTTTCAATAGTTTAAGTTTTATTTGCCAAAATAAATAAAAAAAAAAATAGGTAATAACTAATTAATATTAATTAATTCTGAATTTACCACAAAAAATACTTACATCAAAATTAGAAAAGTGACAATTTATATCGTCTGATCTCATACCTGTTCTGGAAATTATTTTCATGTTTATGCGATAGTTTAATGAAATATTATACAGCTGCATAAATTTTGCCAATGGCACTGCCTGAATTTCTTGGTATACTTGAAATGTTAAATAATTATTGACATTCTTATCATTGTACAATTCTGTATCCTTTAAAGTAATATATAAAATTGACTCATAATCTGATGATACTCATTAAGCTGTTCTAGATTATTTTTCGTGTTTGTGTGGTTTCTTGTGTACTGGACTTGTATTCAGGCCCAAATATTTTTAGATTTATTTTCGCCAAGCTGACATACATTTTTGATGAAATGTTTTACTCTTGTTATTCAAATAACATCACACATATTTGAGGCATTTACAATAAATCTTAGACAAGTGGTATTCTACTTGGGCTATGATCTATTTAATTAATCAAAACCATTTTATTGTTACTTAAGCAACAGTATAAATAAATATAGTCCTCTATATATTATAAAACAAATCAGTGATGGTTCGTGGTATCCATATTTGGTGAGACCAATGGTCTCACCATTGATTTTAATGGTACTACTCATACATTAACCACATTCTTCTGTCCTACGGGGGGGATAAGGGTAATTCTCCTACAACTGTGCCAAAATTGGCTTCTACATGAATTATTTCCGCTATTTGGCCTTTTTTGGTCTTCGTTGCCTGGACAGAACAATGTGGAAGGCACCAACACGCGTGGCAAAGTAGCAAAATATACGAAATGCTCTATCAGTCGAAGTAGCAAATCGCATGATGCCACGCCACTTTGGTATGAAAGTATTTGTTTGTTACTATACGTTTTAAAACAAGTAGCACGCTTCCTGCTTCCAGGTAGTAAGCCTCACGTGGCATTCATCTTTGGTCTAATCGCCTACTTAAGCATACACGCGTGATCTGTAGAAAACCCCAATCTTAAGTGAAGCATTGTATACATGTGTTAATTGCATACTTACCGTTCAAGTACGAAATCAAATATTTCATCTATTTGCACTTCTTTTAAATGCATATAGCCATTTTACCAGTGTTCCTATTCTTGACGTGTATGCGTAATCGCAAAAAAGAAGTTATGGATATTAATATACATATATTAGTCAGATTATACAGATATTAATATATGCATATTAATATCCAAACCCCCTTTAATATTTCTGAAATATTCTCGAGGTCTCTAAATAATATTATACAATTATTTTCCTAATTTCTTTAAATGTACTTCTTTTTATTGTTGTCTTAAATCTAATATGAACTTTGAGCGTTAAATAGTTTGTATATATAGTGTCAAGTTGTTTGTTTAGTACATATTTTGATGTTTTATATTTATTTTTCTATTGTTACGTTATAAGAATCTTCCAGGTATATACAGGGGTAATGTAAATGGGTAACACGCATTGTAATACTTGTGTATAGTATATACAATATATTTTATATATTTCAGTAATTGTACTACTAGAAAGGACTAAAAAGCACTCACACAATACTGCCATAGTGGCAGTGCCACATCTTTATAATGATGACTTGGATGAATTTATTAAACTCGACAGAACTTTTATGAGGATTATAATGACACCATTTCTGTTATCATTCTGAAATGAACAGATATTTTATAAATATCTGATGAATTAGTTGCAAATATACAAATTAGTGATGAATGTAATAAATTATAATCAAGGCATTGGTATGATAAAAGATTTAAAAGAATTCTACAAAAATAAACGAGATTGTACTCAAAAGGAGTTATTAACTGAATAAGAATTAGATTTCCAAGACAACATATGAAATACTTTAATCGATTTTTTTATGCCTTCTAAATTAATTAATATTTTATATGTACATATATCGTACAACAATTTTATATATTACACATAGATACTATCACAAAAATAAATGCATATATGTTTATTATCTATTTTTCCCATAAGCAGACAGATCCCTTAGGGGTGTATGTCTTAACAATCCCCAAGGACTCACTTAAGAGAAATTTCATTATACTGCATGTATTTATATCAATAGTATTGCTATTGTCATCACTAGATAAGTTACAGATAAACAGATTACAGATAAACTGAAAAGTACCGACCTTATATAAACCGGACATTAACCCACTGCAGTTATAAGAAGTATTGTTAAATATTTTGTTTACTAATAATTTATCTAATGATAATATTCATCATCATCATAAGGTCATCAGTCCTAAGACTGGTTGGACGCTAACTTCCAGCTTCTCCTATCTTGTGCTAACCTACGCATTCCGCTAATTGTGCTACAACCTACATTCCTTACTATTTGCGAGCAGTAGTCTAATCTAGGCCTACCTCTGCCTTTCTTCACTCCTATTTCTGCCTCCAAAATATCGCGGACTATTCCCCCATGTCTCAGCAAGTGGCCTACCATTCTATCTCTTCTCTTCTTCCTTCTTTATGTTTTTCCACATACTTCTTTTCTCGCCGACTTTCTCCAATACTTCTTCGTTTCTAACCCTATCAGTCCATGGTATTTTTATCACTCTTCGGTAACACCACATCTCAAAAGCTTCTAATTTCTTCCTACTTGCTTCCCCTACCGTCCAGGTTTCGCAGCCGTATAGTGCCGTGCTCCATACATATGTTTTCAAAAATCTCTTCCTTGTTTCGAAGTTTATTACCCCCGAGCATAAAAGTGCTTTCTTTTTGTTAAAAGCTAATGATAATATTGATAAAATAAAAATAACGAACCTCCTGTATAGATTATAATAGTTCGAATGCAAGTTCTATACATGGTCACGGTATATGGAAGGGGAAAATGTAAGGTCAGTAACAAACAAGAAGAGAGAGAAAACAGAAAAGGTGTAAATAATTTAACACTTGCAACGGTATATAAATATAATGCTAAACAATATTATTTGTAACAAATTTGTATAAGCATCACTATAAAATATACATATTAAAGCTAATTATTCTGCTTTACTATTATATTAAAGCTAATATTTATATATAGATAAATTAACAATAACAGAAAAATAAAAAAAAAACGTATAATAAACAAAACTACTGTTATAGCAATCTCTAGCACACATCTGCACTATAATCTCCATAACAATAGTTTCAAGTAAACTAATGTAGTCATTGTAATTAAATATAATACTGTAATAGCACACAATCACTACATAAGTTTCATGTGCCTCTGTTTACCTTTTACTATCACTAAACCTTTTTGACTTATAATAAAGCTGAACAACTGGTTCCTCAATATTTTTCAGAATTTGCAAAATTTCTTTAAAAATTGTGATAACATCTTCAGGGTCATCCTTATTAACCTCATCTATTATTTCCAGTATTAAAACGCAATTCAACTTTGTAGTCTTATATTTTAATATCTCATAACATAACAATAATTTGTTTTTCTTTTTAAAATTTGACTGAAGAACGTCAGTTAATGCATTTTTAAATTTACTATATATATAGAGTTCATATTCAGTAACTAAATATTCCAAAAATGTTACAATGTGCTTGGCATAATTTTCATTAAACGGTTCTCGTGACTCACATTTTAAAACAAGCAATTTGATTACAATAAATTCATAGATCATCTCTATGGGTGTAAATAGATTACTCCAATATTCGTCAAAGAGTTTTATAAAATTACTATCAGGATCTTTGCAAGCAATTTTATAAAAACTTTCAAAAAATTTGTTAATTCGATTGATTTCAATATTATTCTTGTGTGTAGAAATAATTTCAAAAACCAAATTAAAAATTGGTGTTTGTTCGTTTAATCTGTACTGCAATATATTACAAGTGAAATATTCTATATTTGATAGAACATCTTTATGCTGGTTTAAATACGATTTAATTACTTTTTTACAAAATTCAGGGGATAATAAGAGCAAAATATCCTCATGAGGCGAGTCAATAATTAATTGTAAAAGAGAATTTAAATGTTCAGCAATTTTAATACCATTTTCTCTTATATTTTCAAAAAAAATCCAGCATTTTTCTATGTATTTCACTTTGTATTTTTTGGGTATATAAGTTGAGGTTAGATTATTAAATGTTTCATTATCATTTTTGTCGATGACATGCATATTTGAAATAAGCAGGTCTAATAACTCATGCGAGGGATTTTTCACGAAATACTTCAGTGTAGATGAAAATCTATGTTTCTCGCTAGAAACCTTTTTTTGATTGGTGGTTTTTAAAATGTTTATAGCATAATCAGAAGGAAGAAGTTCGCAACTTAAGAACATCGCATGTTTTTTAACTGAAATTGCTCTTGTTGACAACAGCTCTATGTATCTATGTAAGTGATTTTCAGGGCTTCTATAAAAAATACTATACAGGGAGGGTAACACAAACTGCATAAAATCGCCAACAGAAAATTTAACTACAATTGGTAACATTTTGACAGGGTCCACTACTCTTTTCAATAATTTTCCCATATGGCATTGGGCTTTATATATCTTCTTCATTTCCTTATCTTCCAAATCTAACTTTTGTTTTTGTGGCAAAAAATATTTCTCAATAACTCTAATAAGATCTTCTGTTGAAGCAACACAGAATAAATTATTCATTACGTGTTGTATGTCGCATTCTGGATTATTCAGTTGCTCTATAAACATTTCAGTGAATTTTCCATCAAAATTCAAAGTATTATGGTTAAGTCCGGCAAGGAATGATGAATATATGTTACATATAACTTTTGGATGTGAGCATTTTGTAATAATTTTATCTATATAGGGATAAATGGTTTGGGGTTCATTTTTCATAAACCAAAAGTTAATGTCGTGATTTATATTTTCATCTAAAGTTTTTTCAAAATAACATTGCAACACATCATTTTCAAATGCTGAACGAATCTTTTTGGTTACAATACTTTGTAGTAATTTGTATGGACGAATATCACCATGATCCATGGCGACTGATAAAATTATTTCTAAAAGCTTTGAATTTTCTATTACACAGTTTTGCGGAAATGCAGAGTTATATCGAACAACATCAGATAGCAAATCGTATATATCTTTCTTTGCATTTAATGTACACCGGATATGAGTTATCAAATATGGGTAGTCTAGCAGGTTTATAAAATGTTCTTTATTTTCTGTACAAAATTCTACTATACCCCATATTAATTTTTGATAAAAGTGGTTATAAAATTCATGTTCCTTGTTTACCACTTTTGGTGAAATATTGATAATTTGTATAAAAAGCTCTTTCTCAACTGCTGGATTTTTTAATACTGTCAATGGTGAAAGATAAGGATACTTTAGCCTGGATTTAATAAATTCCATAATTTCTTCTTCACACGGTTTATTGTTTTTAATCAAGAACTCGATATATTTGTATACTAACAGATGGTCATTTATGTATTCGTCCTTAATTCTCATAACGTCAATTTGCTCCTTTATATATTTCCAATGTGTCTCTCTAAAGGAGTTTACATCAAAAGTACTACAAATATAAGTCAAAATAGATTCGCGTATGTAGAATGGTTCATTTCGATGTCTCTGGCATAAATATTCCAGAACTTGCTCTAAGGAATTCATGTCTTTATTTTCTAATACACAATCTAGCATTAACTTTACCAAATCTCGTCTACTGGAACATATTGAAGTAACGTTAATTTTTTCTTTAAGTATCGGTATAGCCTCTTTTGCTTCAAAATATTTGAGGAAATTATTGTCATTTTTCGCATTATATTTTAGTTCAGCCCATTTATGAATAATTTCTCTCTCAGGGGAAAGTTTTAACAATCCGTAATCTAAATCTTCTAGAATGTCCAATATTTTTTTATTTTGAAAAATCTGTGAAAACGTTCGTACAAACAAATCCCATTGACGTTTTTTTGGATAAAACCTAAGAAGTTGATTACAAATATTATTACCACTTAAATTTTCCAATTTCCTCGGAAATAAACTAAAGTAAGCACTTTTAAAGGAACTCTGTAATGTTCTAACAATCATACTATGGTTCAAGAAAATGGTGTAATATTCCATATTTTTAGCAACATCATCTCTAACAAGAGTTACAATTTTTTTACTTGTTTTACGACCTAAGTGGTGACTGGAAATTTTTAAATTATCCTTTAATTTCAATAGGAGCTTTGGGTTTTTTAAGGCAATATATTTGAAAACATTTGCATTATAGTAATGGCAACCATTATAACTCTTATAATACTCTAGATAAAACAAAAATGAACTCAAATTCTTGTCAAAAATTGCTTTAACCTGTTTTGGCTTTAGTTTAATCTCATTGTTTGATAGAGCCTCAACAACTTTGGTGGAACTACACGCATGGAGTATAACCAAAGCTATCCATAAGCCGTACCTAAAAAAAAAAAAGCAATTATAAATATTTGCAGTCTCCTCAAGCATATAACTTTACTAAATTGTTTTTTTTTTGTAAATATAACATTTACAAGTAGCTTCAACCACATATATACGTTGCTGAAGAAATAGTTTTTTCAGTTACTGTAAATCTCCTAATTGGGAGTTTTTCTGGAATAATCGATTTATTTATATAATTATTAAATCCTATTAGAAGAATAAAGGGCTTCAATAGACAGCTTTCTTGCTCTCATAGTTCCTGTAAGACCTTTATCTAAGATAGTTTAGATATATAGACGAGAGAGACATCTATTGATAAATATGCCCATTTATTATTTGGTTATTATGTATTTATGTTATAATTATCTACATTAATTATTAATATGCGTTGCTGTATTTTTGACTGTTAAAGTTCTCACTTATCCTTTGTGGCTGTGGTTTATTTAATTTATTGTCTGGTTTCATTATATACACATATGTATATTGTTTCTTTAAAATAAATAGTATTGGTTTCTTTTATTATCTAATAATGGCATATAAACTATAAAGAATGATTATTGTAAAAGACATTCCCTGCATAAGGATGCTTACCGTTCAAGTACACAATCAAATATTTTGTCTAGTTGAGCTTCATTTAAATGTACGGAAAGCCACTTTAAAACTTTCAACCTTATGGTGAAAGATAAACAAGGTAGAATCTCATTAACTAATTCCTCGGCAGTTACATTTTTGAAAGCTTCTTTAAAAAACCATGGTTGTTTTAAAATTTTGCTCGCGAATACTTCATTTCCTTGTCTAAGTATTTCCAATAATTCAGATGTTCTTTTGAAGTATACCAAGGTATCAATATAAAGCAAATTTTCCACGTGGGACTTTGGGTGTAAATTCTTAAGGGCGTTATTCAGCTGCTCCTCATTTGTAAACAGATTTTGTTTTCGGAGAAGTATAAATAATGTTTTTTTCTTTTCAGCGAGTAAAGCACCTGCCAAGTGATGAAATTCCCAAATGAAGTCCACAGCTACATCAGGCATCATTTCTTTAAAAAAATACTTATGAAAAAGGCAAAAAATCATATATTTTTGTTAAACTACAGTAAAATATAATACCTTAGATAGTTTGTCGTTGATGACTCTTAAATCGTTTTTCACTTTTCTGATAATGTGGAAAGAGATCAGATAAATATCTACCACAAATTAAATTCATATACTTATCTATTATCTACATAACTATAAGGATTCTATGAAATTCGTATTTATAAATTGCAAAATACACGTTTATAGGTTACGTTATCATCACAGAACACCTGAATTATAAGTCATAGACCTAATTTATGTGTAAATTCTGAATTATAAACATTACATATTTTTATAAATAGGTATGACATGATTAGATCTGCGAGCTAACTTGAACACAGACGAATGCCACAGTGGCGTGCATTATAAACATTTACAAAATAGAATTAAAAATAGAACTTCAATGCACGATCATACGATTAAAAACTATTACATTATTTTAAAAGATTTGTATTAACATATTCTTATAATAACCAATAATGGTATATTTTTGAAATTGAATTTATTATGATCAATATCACATACAATAAGTACTATATAAGGTATACATATTTTAATCTCTAAGTAATCCACAAAAAAGTTTCAATATACTCTATCATATACATAAATATTCTAACTAATAGTTTTTCTAATGGTAGTACTAAACAATTCGGCGAGCAGTCACTTCGGGTGATTTATATACAGACTACGTAATGGCTGCAGTGATTATCATTTGGAAGGGGTGACCAGCTTTTTATAGCTTCTAGCGATTTGTATGTCAGGAGACTTGTAGACTCTACATAAACTTGGCGAGATTTGTCTAGAGGACATACCATCTCTCAGGTAAAATGTAAAATTGGAGATCCCGGTCTATTAAATGTTGACAACTATAAACCTTGGTCTACGACAAGGCTAGTTTCCTGTTTCTTTCTGGAGCTGACAACAGGTCATGGTAGCAAAACAGGCAATATTAAATAAAGCTATAAAAAACATCGAAGAATAAACATTTACAAAAATCTGTATGGACCCAAATAGTTTAAAGGTAAATTCTATGCACAGTTACAGTATGGCAGATGAAAATTGTATGATTAGCGGTAAACAAGGAGAATTAGGAAACAATAAATGTGTAAACCATATAAAATACAGCAGTAGAATATTAATTTAATGCTAATTAATAACGATATTATTTGTTAACAAATGTGTATAATTATAATTGAAAAATATGTAAAATATGCTAGGATAAATTCACCTCTCGAAGCAAAAATAAAACATAGGTAATAACAGTATCTAAAACTATATAATATATTAGAACAGGCACATTATTAATATAAAAAATATAATATTATATAACAATATAATACATAGATGAAGTATAGTATAGTCTATATGAAAATAAATACTTATTAAGATTGTATTAACAATATACAAACAAAAAAATACTGTAAACTTCAATTTCAAGTAAAATGATGTAATCATTAACACATACTGTATTAGTGTTTCATGTGTAGTTATTTTTAGTCATTAAATTTTGATGAATAATAAAGTGTAACAACCGGTTCCTTAACTTGTTTGAGAATATGCAAAATATCTTTAAACATTTTGATAACATCTTCAGAGTCATTTCTGTTAACTTTATCTATTATATCGATTATTAAAACGCAATTCGGCTTTGTAATCTTATATTTTAATATTTCATGAAACAATAAGAACCTGTCTCTCTTTTTAAGATTTGTGTGAAGAACTTCATTTAATGCATTTTTAAATTTATTATATATTAGGAGTCCATATTCGGTAATTAAATATTCCAAAAATGTCACAACATTTTTGGCATAATTTTCGCTGAATGGTTCCTGTGATTCACTTTTTAAAATAAGCAATTTGATAACAATAAATTCATGGATCATTTCTATAGGCGTAAACAGATTGCTCCAATATTTATTAAAGAGTTTCATAAAATTAATATCCACATCTTTGCAGGCAACATTGTAGAAACTTTTAAAAATTTTTTTAATTCGATCGATTTTAGTATCTTTCTTATGCGTCGATATAATTTCAAACACCAAATTAAAGTTTGTTGTTTGTTCGGATAATCTGTACCTCAATATATTACAAGTGAAGGATTCTATGTTTGATAGAACAACTTCATGTTGGCTTAAATATGATCTAATTACTTTTTCACAAAATTCAGGGGGTAATAAGAGCAAAATATCCTCGCAAGGAGCGTCGATAACTAATTGTAAAAGAGAATTTAAATATGTAATAGTTTTAACACCTTTCTGTCTGGTATCTTCAAAAAATTGCCAGCATTTTTCTATGTACTCCACTTTGTATTTCTTTGGTACATATATTGAAGTTAACTTATTAAATGTCTCATTATCATTTTTGTCGATAACATGCATATTTGAAATAAGTAAATCCAATAACTCATGTGATGGATTTTTCACGAAATACTTTAGTGCCGATGAAAATCTGTGTTTCTCGCTAGAAACATTTTTCTGATCGGTGGTTTTTAAAATTTCTATAGCATAATCAGAAGGAAGAAGTTCGCAACTTAAGAACATCGCATGTTTTTTAACTGATACTGCTCTTGTTGCTAGGAGATCTATATTAGTATATAATTGTTTTTCGGGGCTTCTATAGAATATACTGTATAGTGAAGGTAAAGCAGACTTCAAATAATCACCAATAGAAAATTTAACTATAACTGGTAACATTTTGACAGGGTCCGGCACTTTTTTCAAAGACTGCCCTACATGACATTGTTTTCGAAACATTTTTCTCATATCCTCATCTTCCAAATCTAACTTTTGTTTTTGTGGCAAAAAATTTTTCTCAATAACTTTAATAAGATCATCTGTGGAAGCCAGACAAAATAAATTATCCATTAATTGTTCTCTGTAATAGTCTGGATTATTCAGTTGTTGTATAAAAATGTTAGTGAATATTCTGTCAAAATTAAATGTATTGTGGTTAAGCCCGCGAAGGTACCATGAACGTATGTCACGTAAAACTTCTTCATCTGAGCATTTTGTAATAATTTTATCCATATATGGATATATGTTACCAAATTTGGGTAGTCTAACAGGTTTACAAAATATTCTTTATTTGCTACATTAAATGCTACTACACCTGAAATTAATCTTTGATAATAAGATATATAGCGCTCATGTTCCTTGTTTACCACTTCTGGTAAAACATTGATAAATTTTTTATAAATCTCTTTCTGAAGTGGTGGATTTTTTAACACTATCGATATTGGTGCATTATAATAGTCTAAATCGGATTTAATATATTCCACAATTTCTTCTTCACATGGTTTATTATTTTTAATCAAGTATTCAATATATTCGAATATTAACTGATAGTCATTTATGTGTTCCCTCTTAATTCTCATAACGTCAATTTGTTCTTTTATATATTTCCAATGTGCCTCTGTGAAGGACTTTGTATCAAAGTTTTTACCAATGTAATTCAAAATATGTAAGCGGTTGTTATATGGCTCGTTTCGATGTCTCTGGCATAAATATTGCAGAACCTGTTCTAGGGAATCTACGTCTTTATTTTCTTTAACACAATCTAGCATGAGCTGTACCAATTTGTGTCTACTCTGACATTCCGAGGTAACGTTAATTTTTTCTGTAAGTATCGGTATAGCCTTTTTCGGTTCGAAATATTTGAGGAAACTATTGTCATTTTTTACATTATATTGTATTTCAGCCCACTTATGAATAATTTCTCTTTCAGGGCAAAGTTTTAACAACCCATAATCTAAACCCTCTAAAACATCCAATATTCTTTTATTTTGAAAAATCTGTGAAAAGGTTTGTACAAACATATCCCATTGCTGTTTTTTTGGATAGTACATAAGAAGTTGATTGCAAGTATTATTACCACCTATGTCTTCTATTTGCCTTGGGAATAAATTGAAGTAAACGTTTCTAAAACAACGCTGTAATTTTCTAACAATGATACTATGGTTCAAAAAAACCGTGTAATATTCCACATTTTTAGCAACATCATCTTTAAAGAGAGTTACAATTTTTTTACTTGTTTTTCGACCTAAATGATGACTTGAAAGTTTCAAATTGTTTTTGAGTCCCAGTAGGAACTTTGGATTTTTTAAGGCGATATATTTAAAAACTTTTGCATTATAATAATGGGAGCCGGTATAATTTTTATAGTATTCTAAATAAAACTGAAATAAATTCAAATTTTTGTCAAAAATTGCAATAACTTGCTTTGTTTTCAAGTTAATCCCATTGTTTGATAGTGTTTCAACAATTTTTGAAGGACTACATGCATGGAGTATATCAGAGGCAATCCGTAAGCCATACCTAAGAAAAAAAAAACATAAAAATTAGCAGTCTCCTCAACTATATAACTATGTAATGATAATTTTTTTCAAACTTCCATAAGTTTAATATAGATTAGCAACTTATTGTTGTAAATTATAGAATTAGGTCTCTACTTTAATTGAAAAAATAATCAATATTTTGCATACATATTAAAAAATATATATTATGTTTATAATTATATTTTAAATATATTTTCATTACTGTGAAATTTTTCACAAATAACAAGTTTACATATCTACAATATAATAAACATGAACCTGTCTGCTTATTTAGCCAGTGTAACACTTTAAATATCAAGGAATTGTTGACATTAAAAATTACTGAAAGATAGAGGATAAAGAAAAACATTTAATGATAGATCATGATGGAAATGAAAACTTCTCCCAAGTGATTTATTATATTTATGAGAAATTATTATTCGGTTTTCTCATTTGGTTAGTAAGTGTCTTCTGATGTGTGCCGAAGGTATGAGTAGTGGAATCGACCATCAGTGTCTCTCTGTTCGTTGACGTATGCATATCGTCACGGTGTCGCGTTTGGAATTCTTTACAATTTGCCAATGAAATATACATGTTTTTAGAAAATTTCTAGACCTCTACTATGATGATCTTTATAGAACATAATATTGAAGAACTTCAAACCGACCACTGTAGATAACATATTAAAAGTATACATCATATGAAAAATTGCTAAGTACAAGTTTCATACTGGGGATTTAAGTATGATCTAATTTTTATATTCGTTGTGTACAAATCTGCAGGGAATTATATAGTTTGATGGGATACAGATTGAGACAATAATAAAGTAGGTGTTAGTGCGCATAATTAGGCCCAACTGAAGTAGGAAAGTACTATCTTCATAACTTCTGACAATCGGATTGTCAGACAGTTTTATTGTTCTTGAAGTGAATACTTCTTTGGCGGCGTTCTGATATTTGACGAGAATGGAGAGTGAATTGGAAAAAACGTTTCCAGAGTTCGTTACACAAGAGAGAAAAAAAATATAACATAGAGAGAAGAAGAGAGCTATACATTTGGTATACCTAAAACACAGGTTTCGTTACAAGACAGAGTACACAGGATATATAACATAGAGAGAAAGAGAGCTATACATCATATATATCAGTTTAGGCTATAGATTGTTGCGCATGCGCGCGTTATAGATGTAGCGTAGCTGAAGCAGCACGCGTGTGTACCGAATATTTATCATTGTGTTTTGTAATTATTTACGTTATTTACATCTGTGTTCTGTGATTATTTGATAATATCCTTGAACCGTTTAACTTGTTAAAATCTAGAAGATATAATATATTTCATTCACCGCTCCCTACTGGTTTACAGCCACACAGGTGGAAATGCACTTGGAAGAGGCGAAGACAAAATCCCTTTGATTCTCGGGGGAGATTTCAATGTAAATTTCGGATCCAATGATTCTTTGGCGTTGATTAACTTTCTTCGAGAAACATTTGGTCTGCTTATAAATAACAATCCCAAAGAATCAACAACAAAATCCGGAACAACAATAGATGCAATTTTTACACATTATCTAGAAAATATCGAATCACGAACATATATTTCATATTTTAGTTATCACAAACCAATCATATCAGTATTACCAATTGAACCACCAGCCGATGATAGTGTAGATAATGAATAAACCGAATATTTTTTACACAAATTATTTTATATATTATTTTATATTGTTATATTTCAAAAGAAATATAACAATATATTTCTTTTGAAATATAACAATATAAAATTTGTGTAAAAAATATCCGGTTTGTTCATTATCTACACTATCATCGGCTGGTGGTTCAATTGGTAATACTTCAAATATATATTCAAATATTTCTTTTGAAATATAACAATATAAAATTTGTGTAAAAAATATCCGGTTTATTCATTATCTACACTATCATCGGCTGGTGGTTCAATTGGTAATACTGATATGATCAAAATATCCCTCTCCCTTTCTCTCTCTCTCTCTATCTTTCAATCTCTCACTCTTAATCTCTCTCATTCTCTATTCTAAAGAATTTTAATCACATTTAGGTAGTAGAAGACTAGTGGTTCAGTATCATGGTTTTAGTTGTGTTCCACAAGGATTCATTTTGGGGCCCCTTCTATTTATTGTGTTTATAAATGACGTGTCAGGATATAGAGTCGGCAAATTTATGGGGGCAACAGTAAACTATTTTGTCAGATTATATGTGTGCAAGACTGCATTTTGCTTTAAAATGATATTAACATTTTAAATACCTGATGTAAGAGTACCATCTGTTACCACTCAATATCAGTAAGTGTAATTTAACATTTCTTACTCCTAAAGAGTCTCTTATTACTTTTGATTATATTAATAACATTAATATAAACAAAGTTAGTGAATATAGTGATTTAGGAGTGATCTTTGAGTGCAGACTGGCCATTTATTAATTAATCATGTAAATAATGGTTACAAAATGTTTGGATTCATCATAAGAAATTTTAAATGGTTTACAATCCCCAACACGTTATAAAACAACTATTTGATGCTTTTGCGAGATCTAAGCTAGAATATGGATCTGTTGTATGCAATCCAGGTTATAACGTTTATGCAGGCAACCTAGAAAAAGTTCAGAGGCAAGTTTTAAAATATGCGGGTTTTCATTGTGATGGAGTTTATCTAGTTAAAGATATTCCGTACAACAGTTTATTAAATAGATTTAAAATTTAACTCTTAGAAATTCGAAAAAAGTATTTAGGTGTAATGTTTTTGTAAAATAATAGTATTAAATATAAAATTAAATTTATTAAATAATAGTATTGAATCTCCACACTTGTTATCACAAATTAACCTTCATGTTCCTACATTGTCTGTACATAACATAAATGTTTTTTATCTTACAACTCCTAAAACTAATGTACTTATTTTTAACAATATACATATAAAATTTGTATAGATTTCCAAATAATACAAATACGGTAGATCTTTGCAAGTCTAGTCGTACAGACATTATTTATTTTAGATTTTGTTTTTATTTGACTTTATGTATATGTTTTGAGTTTTTCCCATTCTATAATAGACCTTGGCTATTAAATGGTGTATAAATAAATAAATAAGTAGAAGGTTACAAACAAATGCTGATACAAGGTGGGTGTAAATATAAATAATATGTATGTTAATGACGAGTGGATCTGCATATATGCAGAAAGCCATTATTATACTTAAACTTTATCCTTAAAATATTCATATGCTAAAACTTTACCCGAATTTATTGCATATAACATATTTACTTTAAAAAGACAGCCACAGATCAAAATCTATTTTGCATGGGATGCCTTGCACAGGGATAAATCATATGCTTACCGTTGCAGTACACAATCAAATATCCCATCGATTTGGGCTTCATTTAAATGCACAGCAATCCATTTTAAAACTTTCATCCGTACAGAGAACGACAAACATGGTAAAATTTCATTAACTAATTCCTCAGCAGTTACATTTTTGAAAGCTTCTTTAAAAAACCAAGGTTGTTTTAAAATTTTGCTAATGAACACTTCATTTCCTTGTTTAAGTATTTCCAATAATTCCGCTGTCCTTCTAAAATATACCAAAGTATCAACATAATGTAAATTTTCTAGGTGGGACTTAGGATGTATATTCTTAAGAGCGCTATTTAGCTGCTCATTACTTGCAAAAAGGTTTTCTTTCCTAAGAAGTTTGAATAAGCTTTTTTTCTGTTCAGCAAGTAAAACGCCTTCCAAGTGGTGAAACTGCCAAACGAAATCTTCAGTTGCATCAGGTGTCATGATTTCCTAAAAAGTAAAATGAAAATGGAAAATTATTAGGAATAATCGGCCTATTAAAATAAAAAGTTACCTTATAAAACTACAGGTAATTATATATGTATATTATAAAACTACAGGTAATACATTCCAGTTAATAAATCTCTGAATTACAAATGACGTGGAACGAGGTATGATAAGAAGTGATAAGTATCTATTAAAAACCCAATCGATACGAACTATAGGTATACTACATATTATCTATTAATTAGAAAACACACTTTTATAGGTTATGTTATGCATAAACATGACGCACATGACATATTTTTAAAATTGGTACGTATGATTAAATTGGTAGGCATGCGTATAGATTATTTTGATCAAAGGGGAAGCACATACTGGCGTTGCATTATGGAATCCAAAGGGTAATATTAAAGAATTCGAGTCCTTATTCGAGATATAATATAGCAATTGATATAAAATTGTTCTATTATAATGCAACTATTACAAAGTGCTATCGTGTTGCAAAAATTAATAAACATTAAAGACTGTAAATTTGCTAGAAATTTATTTCTCAGTTTTGTAGACTATTCACGAATACCAAAGTTTACAGAATTTATTCTATAAACTTTGCCAATACTGAGGGCAATATAATTTATCCATGGTAGAGACACTGGAAACTGTCCCTTTTGGTAATATATCAATTATAATTAATCAGAAAGTAGATTTAATTAATGGAACGGGGTTAGAATCTGTTAATAGACGCGTTTCTTTCTATTTGAGACAATAGAGATTAGAGGTTATATACAAGGTGTGCCATGGAAATGAATTATAAATTTAGTTTATTTAGACAAAATTACACAAAAAAAGTATATTGAATGACAATAAAGTAAATAATAACAAGAGCTTTGTTCCTTTTGATATTAAAAAAAAAAACAAAAATTCATTTGCCGTACGTAAATTTATACCTAGTTTATTTTAATAATATCAAATATCCCACGTGGGAACATTTAGATGTTTTATAGACAATTTCGTGAACTAGAAGGGGGATAGAACAATGTACCCTCTATTCTCTTCAAGAGAAACTCAATTGTGAAAATTAGAACTGGTTGGAGTTGAGCTTTTAATACCTCATTCGATTGGATGTTGATATTTCAGTTGTTTGTGGAATTAGAGAAAAGTTATCAGTAAGACAGTAAATTAGTAAGAATTTTTTTAAGTACCTAAGTACAGATGGAAAGCTTTACATGTTATTTTCTTAATGGTTTTATTTTTAAAGTACCTACTCATTAATGTAGAGTTACTTGTACCGTTTGGTAATATCTATTCTTGGTCTTGATGAAGAAAGGTAAATGATTAAATCTTTAGTATGTTTAGTATTAAGGTCCCTATAGATGACCTGATTTGGTCGGGCGATTTGGTCAAGTCGGGTGAGAAATCAGGTGGTGGGTAGGGAATGCACTAGTCTGATTTTATCGGGTCATTAAGTTCGGCTGTTGGGTGATCGCTCCCATCCGACCTCCCTAGGTCGGGCGTACATTGGTGTACATAGAATGTATTGGTAGATCGCGCTCTAGCAAGTAACTAATGTAAATTCTAGTCAAAACAATATCGCAAGTTTTTAAAGAAAAGAAAGGTAGATCGCGT
Source organism: Rosalia funebris (assembly GCA_037954035.1). NCBI lineage: Eukaryota > Metazoa > Arthropoda > Insecta > Coleoptera > Cerambycidae > Rosalia > Rosalia funebris. The sequence goes on from JAZFAV010000007.1 coordinate 40,391,922, forward strand.
AAATTTATGCGCATTAATAGAAGTGTTTCCAATAGGTCCGAACATGATAGGGGTAGAATTTTGTATGTTTTTAAATATTTACCTGTTAGGAGTATGGATTATTGTATCCCCAATAAGAGGTATCGCAACCTTCTGTAAAATAAATGCTTTCTGAGCTTCCCACGGTCCTGAACACCTGACAGTTATAACTTATAACCTTCATTCCGCGCTCAATCGCGCGGCGATGTTATTTTAAGTCATTATATAAATAAGTAAGAGTATCGGATCTAAAGCAGATCCTTGCGACGCACTTTTTTCTATAGGCAACAAAACAGAGTCGGAACTTTCAGTACCGACATATTGTTGTCCATTACTTTAATGGGTATAGAAAAGTTATAATTGTTTACTATGAATGCCATAGTACCTATTCAAGTGTCAGGCTTAAAATATCTAAGTCGATTGAGAATTACGTGTTAATCTTAAGTTCTTAAACAACGTTATTTATTATTGCTATTAATACTTTTATTAACGAGAAATCTTTGCTAAATCCGAATTGTGAAGGCGATATAATGGATTAATTTTCTAAATAAAAAATAAATTACTCTTTTAAAATAATTTCATATATGTACAGAACATTATAATTTTCAGTTATAACAGTTCAATTTAAGAGTCTTACAAAGTTCAATTACAAAACAGCATTTAATATTCCTTGGACAAATTATAAGCATCACAATATGTTAAAAAATTATCATAATATAAATAAAGAAATTGAAAAGAAAATGGAATATATTTATGCGAATGTCTTAAATAAATCCAATAAAATGATAACGAATGTCAAGCATGGGGTTGAAAATTTAAATACACTCCTAAAATGTTCGTTTAGTATCTCCTAATATGATAATGTAAGATATATTAGTTACATTTTATTAGTCCCATAAGCAATTACAAGCCAGAGCAAATTATATGACACTTTATGATATCTGTAACAAGGTATTGAGGTAATTTTTGCTTATCGTTTGTTATGATAACTATTGTGCTTTAATGTAATCATAATTTTAATTGTTTACTCTTCTTACATCATCTAAGATAAAGAACTCAATCTTCTTGTTCAATTAGAAATAATTAAAACAATTAAAGACATTTTTTTTATTTACACCACTATTATGAATAAAGTTTTATACAGTTCGTTTATTGGCTTGTAACATTTAGTTCATAAGATTAGGTTAAGGAAATGCAGTTAATATAAATACCGTTTATGTATCAATAGCATTAGTATACTATAATCATATAGGTACATGATTATGGTTTACTAGTACGTATGGGTACATGGTTTACCTAAAAATAACAACCCATCAAACGTTTATCAGACAAGGATTATCAAAAACTTATGATGTTTTATGGCATATACGATGCCACCGTTTCTTTTTCAGTGTACTGTAATGTTCTTCATTTTTATGCCAGATGAGGAAGAAAACATTTGATTTCGTTCACGATTTCACTCTAAATGTGTCTAAATTCTTATCATGTTATTTAAGATACGCTAATATATTTTTAGGGAATAAATAAAACATTTTTTCCATGAGTTCACATTTTTATACATTATAGAAGATTCACATCACAAACTATGCCAAAACCTGATTTATCACAATCATAAAGTTAACACTGAAACAGTATTATAATTGTGATCTTATATTTAATCGTAATATCGATCCTTAGTTTAAAACAAGGAGTTTCCTCTGTTATTCTTATAATTCCTAAAATACTGCGCTTGAATTAAGTGTCCTGTCATTAAAATAAATGGTATACACTGATAAAACAAAATGCTTGATAATAATATATTTTTTCTATTATCATTAATAAATATATAGTTGTATATATTTAATAATGATTGTATGCGCGTTTTGTGTTATCAGGGTAGAATTACATGTACTTATAGAGGTCGTATTTGTACATCTTCAAAAATATATGAGCATAAAATAAATATGACATACATGAAAATAAAATTATTACTAAAATTATATTTTCAATACTATTAGTGTTATGTTAACTATAGTCAAATTAGGTTGGAAAGTATGAAATTGCAAATATGATTTAATTTATATGTTTAGTTTTTTCTTAGTAAATCGGATATTGAAACTATATTTAATAATAAATTTATCTGAAGTAAATGTATATTATATACATAATATATATTATATACATAATATAATCGTTGTTCGTTCTTTTTTATTCGACGCAGTGGAATATTATATATATTTATAGAAGACGTTCATGTACTCGCTCCATAAGAATACACTAAAATAAAAAACAAAAATACTACACACTACGAGTCGAAATAAAAAATGCTAAAATAATTACATCTAGTTACCTATAAGTTTATTTCATTTGAAAAGCGAAATAAATTAAAAATAAGTACTATTATATTAATATTACTTAACACTTTGAGACCTTTTACAGATTGTTTGAAAAATAACAGAAAAAATTATGATATACTGCATAATTAAAAAAAAATAGATATATTAATCTAACACAAAGTGGTTTAGAAGTCAGTTTTGTGCTCTGGAATTTGGACATCCTCAAATTTTAAAAAGTTAAATGGGAATCCAGACAAAGACCCTATTTTTTATTTTTATTTTGTTAGGTAATTTTTTATACAGGTAAGTTTTGTAATACATTTAGAAATAATTTCATTATTAACTTAATAACTATATCACATGCCTTTGTTACTTTAAAAGAGAAGTTTTACATCAATGAGATTATCACACACTAATCTAAAAAAAGTCCTCTCCTGGGATCAGCATTTACTGAGTTATATTGAAATATATTTAAATTACCGAGTGATATTGGAATACATATGAAGTAGTAGAATCAAGTAGTTAAATACATTAAATTCATTATTCATGTGTTTAACTTAATATCATAAAATATAGTAAGGTAGTTTTATATCATGAGTGTAATAAACTAGACAGAAAAATGATTAAAAAATGCTTCATGTGTTTAACTTACTATCATAAAATATAGTAAGGCAGTTTTATATCATAAGTGTAATAAACCAGACAGAAAAATGCTTAAAAAATTACCCAAGAAGATGTATTGGAGAGGGGAGAAAGAGTTATGTTTTGAACATTGAAAAGCTATAGCACCATTATACATTTACTACGAATCAAGTTTTGCCAAAGATGTTGATTTCACTGTGAAGAGGCTTCTATAATACTACATAAATGTGACTATAATACAAGGAAATATTTCTCAAATCCACAATTAAATTCGTGGTTGTACATAAGAACATCAGTCAAAAGAATAATTTAGGTGTATTAGGATATGATCATATACCTGATGTATGTACATCAGGTGTAGTTAGTACTGACATAGGGTAATTGTTTGAGTCAAATTGTATGAATTATACAATCCGTAAGAATTATATTCTGCTAAATAAGTGTTACTACAATAATGTATTAGGTCAGTATATCATAATTTTGAATTGCTTCCAAGTTTTATTATTTATTTCTGATTAATTCGCAAATACAATTCAAATGATGAATTATACAATGTGTAAATGGTCTCGTTGTAGGCGTTTTTGGATAAAATCCTCATGCCCCTATTATAAAAATGTTTAAAACATTATATTTACATATATATTTCAGTCAAAACGTATTATTAAATTTACGTTCTTTTTTTGTATACAAAAAATAAAATCTAGGAACTAAGCTGTAATTATGAGGAGTATTTCGTTTAGTGGGGATTCTGTATTTATTTGTTTGAATATTTTTTTGTACGTGAGAGTGTAAGAATCCAAAATCATGACTTGTTCTCTCGTTCATCTTCTATTTTACAGCGATAAACGTAAGCAGCTATGGAGATGTCGTCGTCGTCTCTTAGGCATTTCCTTTCGCCGTCGCATATGCATCTGTGAAAAAAAAAACGTACTCTTAGTTTTGGTTTAATAAAGATATTCTTATGATTTTTTTTAAACTTAAAGCATACTTGAAACATAGGATACATAAAAAGAATAATAAATATGGGATTCAAAGAATATGTTGCTCGTTTTGAATATAGTCCCAATATATTATCGTTACTTTAAATAAGGACTCGTTTAGTAAATTTTGTTGAGTAAAATACTGAGACTTATTCATGCTTTTGTAAGTTAACAACAACGTTGAATTTGAGTTAAATAGGCAAGTAGAAGTAAGAAAATCAATGTAAAACTGTCAGAACTTACAGGATCCGTAAATAATGCCGCTTTAGTCAGCTGTTATTTACGGATATTTTTGGGATTTACAACATTTGAAGAAACATTTTGTAATGTAGTCTGTTCAAGATGCAAGCCTTCAACATATATATATATATATATATATATATATATATATATATATATATATATATATATATATATATATATATATATATATATATATATATATATATATATATATATATATATATATATAAGTTATGATGAGGTATTATTACCTCATCTTAACTTTTTTAAATGACATTAACAGGGGTATGAGAGAGTATTCTTTTTTGAAAAAATGGATTCCTTAAAGTACTCCTTCGGAATACAACGGTACACCGTATTAAGGGTTTCCAATTTACCATTTCTAGAAGGTGTTAAACTTAAATTGTAAAATACGATTACATTAAAAGATAAAAATGTTTTTCGTCTTTTTTCTTGAATGTAACAGTAAAATATATTGAGATCAATAACTGCAGATATTGGTCTGAAAATAATCCCTAAATGACCGGGGCAGCACACGAAGATAAACTTCTTGATAAAGAGAGATAATATGGTGTATCAATATTTCAATGGGTGTTATTCTCATTACTAATGGATTTTGTAAGAACTTGTCAACTATGGCCGTGATAGAGTTGTAGTAGAGAGTAGAGGTAGCAGAGAGAGTCTGAACACATAACTCTAGGATATGTTAATATGGCATAGACGGAGAGAGTTTGCAAGATCGCATACAATTCTGCTGTGAAAACTCCAGCACATGTTGGAAAAGTTCATGAGTGATTAGTGCCTTGGAAATATAATACATAACCCGTATATATGTGGATATTTAATACGTCGGTATATATATATATATATATATATATATATATATATATATATATATATATATATATATATATATATATATATATATATATATATATATATATATATATATATATATATATATATATATATATATATATATATACCGACGTATTAAATATCCACATATATACGGGTTATGTATTATATTTCCAAGGCACTAATCACTCATGAACTTTTCCAACATGTGCTGGAGTTTTCACAGCAGAATTGTATGCGATCTTGCAAACTCTATCTTTTGCATCGTTTTCTTCTTCTAGAATCTCATAGAAGTGTGCTTTTATTATTTGTGTTCGTTTCGTTCTTATTGAATATTATCAGACTAAAATTGATATTAAATGATGTGCTATTACATGGAGGTATTTCACAAAAATAATTGATAATATTTTAAGGACATCTAAGTTATATATTTCAACTTCGCCTGGAGTTGTTTGTTGGGTGGATTGAACAGTCCTACAACACCCCTGCCGGTCCCAAGCCCGGATAAAGAAGGAGGGTTGGGCCAGGGGCTAACAACCCCTGCCTGTAAAAAACCTACCATTACGAAGTCTCAATCTGAAAACGCCGGACTGGAATCACAACGACGACTCAGGCACCGAACTAAGGACAACGATTTAAGGATCTGTACATGGAATGTTAGAACACTGTACAGAACTAAAGGGTTAAGATTTCTGCAAGAACAACTACAACAATACAGAACTGACATTGTAGCAATACAAGAAATGCGATGGACGGGAACAGGGGTCATGCAAAAAAAAGAACATAATGTATACTATAGCTGCAATGCACATCGCCACGAGTTTGGCAATGTATTCGTTGTGTCAAGGAAGATAAAGCACCTTGTCATTGGGTTCAAGGCCATAAGCGAACGACTGTGCGTTCTACGGATAGAAGGAAAATTATTTAATCTAAGCCTTATAAATGCACATGCCCCAACCGAAGACAAAGATGAAAACGAAAAAGACAACTTCTATGAAGATCTGGCTAATGCATATGACAGCTGTGCTGAAAATGATATTAAGTTAATAATTGGCGACATGAATGCAAACATTGGGAAAGAACCGTGTTACCAAGAGTATATTGGTAAATTTAGCCTCCGTGATATAACAAATGATAATGGCACCAGACTTATTGCAGCAGAAAAAAACATGGTCGTGGGAAGCACCCACTTTAGCCATAAGAATATCCATAAAATAACTTGGATATCACCAGATGGCCTTACGAAAAACCAAATTGATCATGTTTTAATTGATAGAAGACACTCTAGAAATCTACTTGACGTTAGGACATATAGAGGAGCAAACATCGATTCGGACCATTTCATGATGAACGTAAGACTACGTTCAAGAATCTCCAGTGTCAAGAAGGAAAGCAGTTCCAAACAAACCAAGTATAAGGTACACATGTTAAAAAATAAAGAAACGGAAAAACGATACCAACAGCATAGAACTACACATAGAATCAATGTTGCAGCAGACTCAAGATGAAAACCAAACAACTACGGAAATGTGGAACAGATGCAAAGAAGTCCTGAAAACGGCAGCAGAAGAAGTGGTGGGAACAACAACAAAAAAACAGATAGCCGACTGGTTCGACGGAGAATACTGCGAAACAATCGCCAAAAAGAACGAAGCATACAAAACCATGCTACAGCGTAGGACAAGGGCGGCGGTAGACAAATACAAGAATCTTAGAAGGGAAGAGAAACGCATACATAAGTGATAGAAACGGGAGACAGAAAACCATATATTAGATCAGCTTAAAAGCTCCCGAAACCAGAATGACACCAGAAGATTCTATCTATAAGAAAGGTTTACAAGCCAAGAACTAATATATGTAGAGACAAAGAAGGAAATCTAATAATCAATAAAGAAGATATCCCATCCAGATGGACAGAGCATTTTCAAGAGATGCTGGCAGGTGAACCAACTGAACTCTTAGAGTTCGAGTTCCTGAACCAAGAACAAGTAGAACCCCCAAATGGATGAAGTGGCAGTGGCCATAAAAAAGCAGAATAATAACAAGTCCCCTAGCAGTGATAACATCCTAACAGAACTCTTTAAACACGGTGGTAAAAAACTAGTTGAGTACATGTATAACATCATCTGTAAAATCTGGGAAGAGGAACACATGCCAGCAGAATGGAGGTTAGGACTCATATGCCCACTGCATAAAAAAGGAGATCAGTTAGATTTCCAAAGCTATAGGGGAATAAACTCTCCTTAATACGTCATACAAGATTCTGTCTAACATCCTAAATGAAAGACTGAAACCATTCACCGAAGCCCACATCGGGAAATATCAGTCAGAGTTCAGACCAGGCCGTTCAACCATAGACCAAATATTCACTCTGCGATAAATTCTAGAGAAGTCTAGAGAATTTAACATTGATATGCACCACCTTTTCATCGATTTTAAAGCAGCGTATGATAACATCATTAGGCCGAAACTCTACGAAGCCAAGAACGACCTCGGAATACCAAAGAAGCTAATATGTCTGACTAAAATTAAAATTCAGAGCGACATATCGGAAGCATTCGAAATACACAAAGGGCTGCGACAGAGAGATGCGCTGGCGTGTCAGCTATTTAATATAGCTCTGGAGAAAATCATTAGAGACGCAAATCTTGAGACTAGGGGAACAATATTCACTAAGTCAGTCCAGACCTTGGCATATGCAGACGAAGTCGACATAATAGCAAGAACGGTAAGAAAGTCTGCGGAAACTATAATTATATATATATTATATATAATGCGGCAACGGGGCCATGGGACTACAGGCAAATGACGAGAAGACAAAATACATGTCAACTACTTTGCAGACAAGAGCTGGTAACGCAGGACAAAACTTAGTAACTGCTAATCACAACTTTGAAGCAGTCAGAGAATTCACCTATCTAGATACTCAAGTCGATCCAAACAATAACATCTCGGGAGAAATTAAACGGCGCATAGTAACGGAAAACAGATGTTACTATGGCCTTTCCAGGCATTTCTCCAATAAGCGACTGTCACAAACAACAAAGCTGAGAATATACAAGACCCCTAGTACTCCCTGTACTGTTATATGGATCAGAAGCGTGGACCATCACAAAGGCCGACGAAACCTCCCTGCTTTGTTTCGAGCGGAAAATACTGCGAAAAATTTTCGGGGCCGTATGCGAAAATGGGTCATGGAGGCGCAGGTATAATTTCGAGCTATATAACCTGTATAAAAACAAAGCGAAGGGAAGAGATATTGTCACAGCGGTCAAACTAAACAAACTGCGTTGGACAGGACATGTGGCCCGAGCCAGTGAAGCGAACATCATTAAAAAAGTGTTTAGCATAGAACCTATAGGAAGCAGGAAGAGAGGTAGGCCAAAGCTTAGATGAGCCGATGGTGTAACATAGGATGCCAGAAGTATCGGTGCCCCCAACTGGAGAGCAGGAGCACTAAATCGTAAGGAATGGCGGAGGACGCTTGAGAAGGTCTGCCCTTGCAGGTCTGTAACACCAACGATGATGATGATGATGAAGTTATACATTTCTTGGCACATTTCAAATCGAGAAGCTGGCGGCATTCGTGATCTGCTTTCCACTGATTAATAGTCCGTGTTAGTGAATAGAATGATGTAGTTTATGTGGCTAGGATTGGACTGGAAGGAATAAGGGTCAGGGTACTCCCGGGTCTGCGTAGAAATTTTCAATACGATTAAACAAAATTGGTGTGTATGACTAGTCTTGGACACTGATGAGAGTATTTAATTCTGAAAAAGTATACTGCTGCTGTTTTTGTTTTTAAAAAACGAAATCTTCTTACGTTAGCATCTGCTATGACTTAGTCTATGGCACGCTGTATATTTTTTTTGTCAAATTTGGACTAAGTTACTAGTAGAAAACAGGATTAAGTCATCGACATATGTACATTTTTCAATTGGCAAACGTACATATATTAAATGCAATGTGAGTGACTGTTATCGTAAACATATGTAGTAATGCTTAGATTTGATCCTTGTGGTATTCTATTTTGTAACAATCTAGTGGATGATTCGTTATTTTCAACAGGCACTCGATATTTTCTATTTGCGAGGAAGTTGTTAATAAGCGTAGATGTCCTATAATGCTTTAATCATACAGAGTTTTTACGATGTAACGGCAAGTCATGTCAAATACCTTTTCTATGTCTAAGAATACTACTATGGTGTGTTTACTTGATATGAACTTCATGTGGATAGTATTGAGTAGATACATACATAAAAGGGTCTAGGGTCAATCACTATGTTCTAAAGCTATGTTGATACCCTTGGAGGAGATTATGTTTCTCAAGGAACTATGTGGGTTCCTTAGTTAACCATTATTTTAAATACTTTTGAAAGGTAAAACGTTAGCGCTACAGAACGGTAACTACTAGTACAAAGGGATCTTTGTCATCTTTATCAATAGGTAGTACTAGGTATTGTTTCTTCCATTCTTCTGGATATATGTATGCTTTGCTTCCATATTTTGTTGTACAATTCTAGTATTACTTCTATGATGATATCGAGAAGCCTGATTAAAATTGTATAAAGGCCGATTCACACTGTAGTTCAGGTCACGCTCCACTCAAGGCGCGATAAAATATTGTGATGTGCTATTTAAATGGAAATATTCATATTTGGCGCTTTACTTACGGTACGCTCACGATCTTTGACGGCGGTCTTTCTCCTCGCGGATATTTTGAACGAATCGTGAGCGAACCGTTTCGTCAGTGTGTTGTAATTTTATCCAAAATGTATTAAAATGTATGTTTTGCCATGCGAAAATATTGTAAAAATTTTGTTTCATCGTCTACAAGGCCTTTATATAGACTGAGAAATTCTTCAAATGTCATGAACCCATATCTTCCTGCGTTTCTCGTATTGTTGCTCTTCATCATCCAAATATGTATATGGAAATTGCAACCAAATCACTTATAGAAAATTTATTCATCTTGCTATAGGAATGTGATGACATGTTTCATACTGATTAAAAATGAGCGCCAATCGAATGTAAAATGTGAATAATACCCTTAATCTTGACTGTGAGCGGATCGTGAGCGTAGTGTGACCTGAGCGCCTAGTATGAATCGGCCTTAAGGAATATTATCATGCTTTGGAAGTGTTTTTATTAGGCATTTGTAGATTCATCGCGTTGTAAATGACAAAGTTTGGCTGCTTGAAAAATCTAGTCTAAGCTTGAGATGCTTGAAAAGTCTAGTAATCCTTCTCCTTTTATCGCAGAAAACCTTCTGAAAGCTACTGACCTGCTGACAATTATCTACAAAGGACTCCGCAATGTTAATATGACCAGTTAGGATTGCACCATTTAGTTTAAGCGAATTGATAACTTTATAATTAAATTTTCTAGATATCAATCTAATTTTTTCCACAGGTCACCGACAAGAGTGTTAGTCCTCTTAGTTTGCTTTAGTTAGTGTTCGTTTCGGGGAAATAGTTGTAGTGTGTACAAACACAGTCGTAGTTATTTGTATGGGACAGTGGTTGCTTCCTTGTAGGTCTCCCAGGAAACCTAGTAATTGTTATATTGTAATTCTCGTGGTAATATTGTATACTCGTGGGATGAATTAAAATGCATGCAATAACATTGGGCCTATCTAAGAACTTACATAGAAAATTCTGTATTAGTACATTTTTATACATGTCTTGGTGATTTAGGAATTGAGTTTTCTTTTCTGTAATAAGACGATGTTTCAATTAATTGTGTAACTTAGCACTTGAAGCCTTTAATAGCATCCAATTTTTCTGTAGAATTTTGTGCGTATAAATACATACTCTTTATATGTCTGAATAACAAAAGAGGTGCCCATAATTTGATAAAACTATCACAAAGGTTTTTATAACGTATATTAAGGCCTTAAGGTGGGTTAAGATTACTTAAGGCGAAATATCCGTTTAGTTCTTTCACCTAGAGGATATAGCTAGTAGTATAGATAAACTTATAAATAAATGATTTCATCTGGATTGCCTATTATAAAATGCTGTATTCAAACATAGTCACTATATTCACAGTAGTTGTGTTTCTTTTACCTGCAATCTCGGTTCTTTTGGCCATTCACAGACCAATCAGCGCAGATAATAACTGAAATTAAATGAGATCTTAGTTAAAATAAACACAGCTATTTCTCGTTTACCCGAGATCTCAGTTCATTTCTGTTCTTCTGTGTACTAATTTATGTGAAATGAACAATTAATGTAGATAATAATTGGACTGAAATGATTATATTAATTAACAGCAAACGTAGCTATTATAAAAACAACAGATAATTTGGGATATACAGATGATATTAAAAGATAATTTAAATTTAAAACTGCTATTAGGGTTTGAAATATGCGTGATTTAATGTTAAGGAACTAATGATCGCACAGCGAATTAAAGGATGGTTTTGAAAACTTGTATAAAAATCTATAAAGAACGAATGTCGTTTTTGAGCACAAAACATTTTTTTAATCCTCGCTATCAATTTGAATAAATTACAAAAAATGACTTTTCCTGACTTTTTCAAAAAACCTGCCGCCACTGTGCAAATATTGAGGAGAAGACTAATGTTGCCAGATTTATTTTTAGCTTATTATACTCCCAATAGCCCTATAAATTTTCAAATTAATCCATCGAACCGTTTTCTTAATGATCAATCGCATTCTTTCTTTGGACTGTGCAGTATTCGTAGCTCAGAAAACTTTTTTGCCAAAAGATTTCAAAACTAGAAACTGAAAGTTTCAAAATGGTTTTTTTCTTCATTTCGATATGATCATTTTTCATAAAGTTCATAGCCATTCAAAACTCGCCAAATTTTTCGGAATTCTTTTATTCCCTGAATTTTTTTAAGTGGTGTAATTATAGATACACTTCACAAGAAAGAAATATATGTGATTTAATGTAACTATTAAAGTAAGAAGTTTTATTTATTTTATTATAAGCATTAGCCACTAGCCTATTGGAGAATATAGGAGAAATATTATTTTCCTTAAGCCTAAAAAGTTGCTTTACCATTTTTCTTCGGGGAGCCAAATACGAGGGTGAATCAAATATAAATGAGACTTTTGGTCCTGGGCATGCAATAACAATGCGTGAGGGTTCCCGCTTCGTGGGGTGTTGGGTAGGGATGTCAGGAGAGGGGAGAGCAGGAGGTGTCTTCGTCAATTGCGCAGCGTGTTATCATCAAGTTTCTAGCCACGGAAGGTGTAAAACGAGCTGAAATCCTGACAAGATTGAATGAGCAGTTCAAGGAAGAGACACTGTCCCGAGCTAGAGTGTTTGCATGGTATAAACAGTTTGTGAAGGGTCGTAAGAAAGTTGAAAATGAGAGCCATGATCGCCGACCTCGCACCAGCATCACCAGCGACAACATCGTCCGCGTTCAACAATTTCTTGAGGGTGACAGGCATCTGACCACCAATGAGATTGCATCTAAGGTTGGAAAAGTTATGGAAGCACTTTCTCGATCATCACAGAGGAGCCAGGGTTTCGTAAGGTGTGCGCAAGGTGGGTCCCTCTCCTTCTGACGACTGAGCAGAAATTGCATCGCTTTCAGGTGTGTGCGCGTCTCCTAGCGAAATTTCGGAAAGAGGGAGACTCGTTTCTGACTCACGTTATCACCTGCGATGAAACGTGGGTATACCACTATACCCCTGAGTCGAAACAAGCGAGCAAGGAGTGGAGACGTCAAGGAAAGGCTGGGCCAGTGATAGCCAAGTCAAGGCTGTCAGCAGGCAAGTTTTGGCTACAAGTTTTTTTAACCACCGCGGCTTGTTGCACCTCGATTTTTTGTATGATCACAGGACCATTAATGCGGCGTACTACTGCGACATTTTAAGCGATGTTAGACTTGCATATCGGCGCAAACGACGTGACCTACCGATGAGAGAAGTGAAACTTCTCCATGACAATGCTCGTCCCCATACAGCAGCCCTGACCCTGACCAGAGAAAAATTGGAGGAATTGGACTGGGAGATACTTGAACACCCTCCCTATAGCCCCGACCTATCGTCCTGCGACTTTCACCTCTTTGGTCCTCTCAAGGAAGCCATGGGAGGGCAAAGATTCAACAACGATGAGGAGGTTGAGGCCTACGTGCGCAATTGGTTGGAGATACAACCAACTTTATTCTACAAGCAGGGCATTACAAAATTACCTACACGTTGGAAAAAATGTGTTTCCAGATTAGGAGATTATGTAGAAAAATGAGCTGTTATTCTTTTTTTTTTAAGTTCAAATAAAAAAAAGAAAAAAATCTCGTTTATATTTGATTCAACCTCGTAATAAATTTATTTTGACAAATAACATAATGCAACTTAAATATAGTACATATAAAATTATTTTAGGTTATTTTTATTGCCCATATAATATTACAACAATGCCCTAAAAGTAGTCAATACAGATGTAAAGTAATATAGTGAATTGTGTAGTAATTACTTTAAAAATCTAGAAAATGTATTTACTCAAATAAAACAAAATCAAATGCGAAAAAAAGCGATGGTTTACTTATAAAAAGTGCAACTAGATACTTAAATACAAATTTTAAATATAAAATTTATACTTGCATTTATTTTTTTAAATGTTAATTTATCAAGTAATTTATAGGGTAGCTAATCTGCTTTTATGATGGTATAGGTCACAAAGTTTTATCACTTAATGATAATATATCAGGAGATTACATTTATCGATGTAAGTTATCAATAATATTATTTTTTTAATAACACATTGTATTATTTTTTTTACATAATTGCCAGAATTAAGATCGTTATTTTTGGAAAATAGTGAGGATTATTTTTCATTTGCACATCCCGCTTATTCGACGAGTAAAGATGAGGAAAACCATTTCCTTTTTGTTTTTTAAAAAAAGGTCTGTTTCAGCTAAAGAGTTAGTTGATTGTGTTGATCATCAGAACGCTAAAAAACTAAAATTATATAAAGACCTTTGTTGTACAGAAATATTTTCTTTTAAGTTTCTGTATTCTATTTCAATTATTTGAACGTTTCAAAACGTTATACGTTATTAGAAATTTTTACCTAAGGCATAACAAATACGATTTACACCTGTTAAATTGTTATATTAAAAAAAGTACCTGAAATATACGCAAAAACTTTCTTTTAATTTTGCAAACAATCGAACTGTATCACAAATTAAAAAAAGACCTTTTGCTTATAATTCCGAAACAAATGATGATAGTAGTTATTTATTATTATTAAACAGTCCATCATTATTTAAGACTTTATTTTTGTTTCTAATGTTCAACTTTTAAAACTATTTGTTACAACTTTAATATCTTGTATTAGACCTTTCAACAGGAATTTTGTTATAGTTAAAAATAAAAGATATTTAAGTTTAATTAGAAATAAATATAATCATAAATAAGATAATTTAATTATAGTGGTTTGCTTTCTATAAGTAGTCCAAGGAAAGAAGATGTAATGCTACTTGATGGGCTTTAATTACAAATATATTAAGAACACATGCATGAACACATGAATTTATTAAGAAAAAAATTATTAATTATACTAAAGAACACATGCTTGAACTTAATGAGACAAATAATGAAAACATAGAAACTGAAGGACCAGAAGCAATTACTACTGAAGAACTTTAGCGTACAGAGGAAGAGGTTACTTCAGAGATCGAACACATTCCAGAAAGTGAAGGACTTGAACATGCTGTGGAAGAAGGAACTCCTCTGCCTCTGGAAGAACATTCTAAGGAAATCGAAAGTATAACTAAATAACTTGAACATAGTGAGGAATATGTCACAGAATATGAACATTTGAAGGCAAATAATTGAGATAAAGAATACAATGCCTGAAGAATACTCTGAAGAAACAGAAACTCTTCAATATACCGAAGAAGAAGTAGCGTCTCCGAGATATGAATACACAACTAGCTACAAATTTGTTTAATAACAGACAAATTTGAAATCAAAATTGTAGACCGAAAGTGCGTATTTTATGATTTCACATAATTGCATTTCAGTTCACGTTTCACAAACATTGTCATTCAAATAGGTATCTCGATTATTGCGCATTCTTAAACTGTCAAAAATATTCGACACCTACCCCTTCACCGTATTGGAGCCACAATTGTTCCTTATTTAAAAAGATGTAATACTTCATTTGAAAGGGGTTTTAATCCCTTCAACTTGTACATTCTTTATCAAAAATTCTGAAAATTTTAAAATGTATATAACTAAGTAAATTCTAGAGCTAAGGAAACTTTTAATTTGGTTCAACAACTTAATGATCCGGATCGCTCATTGAAATCTTTCGAAATCATTGTAAACCAATCATACTGAGATTCGTTATTTATATAAAAAAATCTTCTTTCTGATGGAGCATTCTTTCTTTCTTCTGAACTACAATAATGCCAAATTTCTTAATTCTACAATTACATGAAATAATAGAATACTATTACCTAATAATGCCAACCGTAATGAAATTTAATGTAAACGTTGGATATCAACAGAATTAAGCTACATCACATTTTGTACTGGGAGTACGGTGAGTAGCCCAATCAAGTTTTTCTCAATAAGTAGATCTGAAAAGGCAGTAAAATGGCATGCCTAACCTGCCCTTTCAATTTGTCCTCTCTATAATATTTTTGGGGTTATTTTCCACCACATTAAGAGACACCGAGTCCTACATTGCGAGACCAAATAACGTCTATAATTTAAAAAGTAGAATGAGGAGAAAATAAACACTAAAAGACGTTTCAAAAAAAAAACAATTGTTATCGTCCAGAAGTTATTAACCAACTCCTACAAACATTCTAATTTGAATGTTTGCTTTATACTACAAATTTCAATTTAAAACTATACAATGCGCGTTTCCCCCTCTCACATCTTTTAATTTTGGAATTTAGATACCTAAAAGATAGTAAATTTGTATCTACATTTAGAAATATTTTTCAGCGTCCTTTTGATTGATTTTAGTAACATACGTATTTTACGTACCTACGAGGCACTATTTATATTTTCAGCCTAATAATAAAAAAACATTAATTTGTCATTGAAAATTATTTTATCGTTTTTTAAAATATTAATGGGTTATTCGCCGTACATTCCTCCTGACTTGGCACCCAATGACTTCTTCTTGTTCCCGAACGTCAAAAATAAATTGTGTTGATAACGATTTTTGTCGGCTGAAGAAGCCGTTGATTCGTTCAGAAACTATGTTTTGGAGATATCTCAAGCGGAATGGAAAAAATGCTTTGCCAAATGGTTCGAACGCATGGAAAAGTATATAAATCATGAAAGAGAATTTGTCGTTGAAAATTATTTATCGTTTAATTATCGATTATCGTTTTTCAAAATATTCTATTTCAGGATCTATATACTTTTTCATGTGTTCGAACGTCAAAGTATATTTTCCATTCCGCTCGAGATATCTCCAAAACATGGTTTTTGAACGCATCAACGGGTTCTTCTGCCCACGAAAATCGTTGTCTACCCAATTTATTTTTAACGTTCAGGAACAAAAATAAGTCATTGGGTGCCAAATCAGGACTGTACGCGGATGATCCATTAATTCGATTTTTTGAGTATTCAAACATTCGGTTGTTAGAGGAGATGTGTGAGAGCTCGCATTGTCATGATGGGGAATGATCTGACGGTGCTTGTTTGTTTTCCTTATTTCACCGAAGACTTCCGGCAATAAAGTGGTTGTGTACCATTCAGAATTGACCGTTTTACGTTCCTCTAAAAGCACTGTTGCCATATGACTAGTCTCTCCAAAAGAACAGGCCACCATTTGCTTCAAAGTGCTCCGAACGTTTGCTGGATTTGGTTCATCTTGAAACACCTATACACTCGACTGCTGTTTACTTTCCGGCTAATACGCATTTGGTTGCACCAATGGACACAAGCATCTTTTCGAGATTTGTTCAAATTATGTGGGATCCAGCGAAAACAAACCTTTTTTACAAGTAAATAATCATGCAATATTCTATATATGCTAGTCGATCTAATACCTTAGGTTGTCCCAATCTCACGTATGTCACATGACGATCTTGCATTATCAGTTTTTGCATAGCATCAATGATTTTTGGACAACTAATTTTGGACGAATTTCGTCGGTGAGCGAATGGTGGCCACGATTAAACTCGTTATACCAGCGTTTCACCGTGGCAAAGGATGGGGTTTTATTTCCAAAAGTGAAAGTAAGTTGATCGATGCACTCTTGTCTTGATATAATCGTCGAAGTATATTCCATTTTTTCGCTGAGATACAATTTTCAAATCACCGTAAATAACACAAATCGCTCTTAAATGATAAAATGTTCTGAAGAAGATTATGGTCAAAAATGTCAAACTTTCCATTGGAACCGTCAGATGGTGTTTGACAACACTTAGTGTTGCCAAGGCTCCAAATATAAATAGTGCCCCTAGTATTTTAGAAAACGTTAAACCGATTCTAATTGTTGACGAGACTGGAATAAATCTATATACAATTGAAAGAATGTTTAATGAACGATATCCCTCTCGCCCTATCTCTGAAGCATCCTTACGGCAAATACTGCAAAAATTTCAGAGAACGGTTAGTATTCAAGATGAAAAAGACTTGACGCCCAGGCATTGCAGAAAACCAACAAATAAGTGTTGCCGCCGAAAGAGTCGCGAATCCCACACAATCCACATTACAAACTGCAGCCGTTTGTGGAGTATCTTCAAAACTGCATACAGGGATTAAACAATAAAAAACTTCACTCCTACAAATTACAAATGGTTCACCATCAGTTCACAGAAGATTATCCCGATGGCAGACATCAATTGTCTGCCATCAATTGAAATGAAATGATATAATAAATATCCTGGGAAATGAATAATCAAAAATAATTTGTGCTACTGATGAATCCAAGATTCTTTTAAACAGTAATGTGAGTACTTAGAATGTAAAGGGTTGCAGTGATAGGAGTCCTCATATCTTTTGTGAGAGTTTTCAGAAAAAGTCGGGCTTTTGAGTAATTACATAATGTAATCTGTATTTCTAAATCGAAATATAATGGAAAAGATATTTTATCATGTTGCATAATAATATTGAGCCGCTAATTTTAGAGATTCTAGACGAAAATCTTAATGAATTTCGAGATCTGGGAATAATTTTTAAACAGGATGGTGCTATCTACACTATCATGGCGCAATGAGAGTTTATCGCGATGACCGATGTCCAAATAGGTGGATTGGATGCCGGATTACAATAGAGTCAGAAGCTCCACTTCCTGATGTAACGCCCTTAGATTTATTTTTATAGAACTATTTCAAATCTAAGGTATACGCTCTGCAACACTCTAAATCGAGGTTTTGAAGCAGATAATTATTTGTAGCAGAAACACTTGTATCGTCAAGAGAAGAGTTTTATTACAGTCTGTTGTGCTATTACCAAGAGGGAAGCGCACAGTTTGAGCATTTATTTTAAAATTCTTTAAAGATATCTGGTACTACTTTTAGTTTTTATCATTTTGTTCTTTGTGAATAAAATTTATTCCTTTCAATAAAATTTTTATTTTGTGAATTTATGTTTAAGGTAAACAAAATAAAATTCGTATATGTAAAAAGCCTTAGTGAGGCACTTCCTAAAAAGTTTTATGGTATACCAATACTATATTTAATCGATTTTATAAAAAAATCAAAAGACATGTCAAAATAGATACAACGTTTGAAAATATATTTGAAGCAGCTTCCAAATGGGGGGAGGGGGGGCTGATAATTTAGACGAGCACTATAATATGTTTATAATAAAATTTAGTACTAGACTTCTGGACAAAATTAACGCATCAGCAGGACTTTGCATTATTTCTTATAAGTTTTTAATTCTTAAACATTTTATGTATGTAGGAGGACTCGGATATCCTTTGTCACTACTAATAAACAGTTGCAATTGTTTGACAGACGTAAAGTAACATTTTGTAATAGTTCGTTAATAATACATTTAAAGCTGTTTAAAGTGATTTGTAAAAAGCAATAAATTCGATTACATTAGTGATTTTTTAAAATTTAATGTCATTAAGTGAATGAAACACTTTATCCAGTATACTTAGAGTAGAAGAAATGAATCGTCCACGGAACTTAATAGAAGATGAAGCAGTCAAAATCGTAACTCTGGTTAACGAGGGACGTAGCCAGCAATATGTGGCTGATTTGTTAAGACTTAGACAGTCAGAAATTTGTTAAACAGTTAAACGTTTCAAGGAACCTGAAAATTACTGTAGAATCCCAGGACAAGCTCGTAAGAAGTCTACATATGCAAGAGATAAGCGATATCTCATGGAAGTAGTCTTAAGAAACAGACATTCTATTAGCTTAGAGTTAAGCAGAGCCATAGCAGGAGCTCGAAACGTAACAATTTCTGGATGAACTATCAGGAGAAAGCTTAATGAAGGAGGATTCGACAGTAGAGGACCAGCTATTTCACCACTGCTCACCAGAGACCACAGAGTTACTAGATTGCGTTTTGCAATAGAACATGTAAATTGGGCCATTGACGACTCGAAGCGAGTTTTGTCTCCAAACGAAATGTGTGTAAGTCTTAATTCACCAGATAGACGTCAATGAGTCTGTCAGAGGCCAGGAGATAGGTTTGCTGCTTGCATTGTTTCTTCGAAGTTCCCAATTTTTGGTGAATTAATAATGTTCTGGGGAAGAACTTGCTGCGATGGTCGTACGGATTTGGCTTCTATACGGGGGAGGTTCATAAATGCATATTTCTACATAGAAAACATCGTAGAAGAACATGTGATACCATATGCCCTGTTTGTCGCGAACAATTGTATTTTTATGCGGGATAACACTCGGCCTCACGTTGCTAAAGAGGTGCTAGACTACCTTCGATTTGTGAAAATTCCAACTATGGACTGGCCACCAAGAAGCTAAGATATGAACCCCATAGAGAATCTATGGGATGCTCGAAGACGATCACTGAAACGCCACATATCTGCCCCGTGACTCTTAGGGAACTCGAATAAGTCGTTCTTGTCGAATGGGAGAATATTCCTCAGGAAACAGTTTACCACTTGATTTAATAGCATGCCCAAACGAAACGAAGTGATAAGAGCTAGAGGAGGATCTACGCGATACTGAATTTAAATTCTTACAATTCAACTTCACTTCCAATTTTTATTCTAAAGTTTTTTATTAACACCGTTTGCATTGTATTCAACATCATTGTTCTTTTATGCTGTTTATTTATATTTTCCCCGATAATACCATTCTAATTTGTTAAATATCAGTTCTGATATTTAACAAATATCTGATATACTGATATACACACTGATCGGAAGAGAGGAGAAAGCGGATAGATGGAACCAGTACTTAGGAAATTTATACGAGGGTCAGGAATTAGGAGAGATATTAGAGGAAGAATCTAGCATCGATAGGGAAGATGTAGGAAAACCTATATTGAGAGAGGAATTTGAAATAGCACTAAGGGGGCTAAAGAACAATAAAGCGCCGGGTGTAGATAAAATACAGGCGGAAATTTTGAAATGTGCGGGACAGAAAGTAGTAAATAGGATGTTTGAACTGGTAAAATACATATATGAAACGGGCGAGATGCCGGAGGATTATAAGAGGAACATTATCGTTACTATACCGAAAAAGAGAGGAGCCGACAAATGCGAGAACTTTAGAACGATTAGCCTAACTTCCCACGCATCAAAAATATTAACCAGAATAGTGCAGAAGAGGATGGAAAATAGAGCGGAGGAAATACTAGGAGAAGACCAATTCGGGTTTAGGCGAAATAGGGGAACTCGCGAAGCTATTTTGGTGCTAAGAGTAATGTTAGAGAAAACAATAGAAAAAGGAAAGAACGCTTATATAGGATTTGTAGATTTAGAAAAAGCTTTTGATAATGTAAGATGGGAAAAAATGTTCGAGATATTAAAGAGCGCGGGAATGAAGTATAGAGATAGGAGAGTAGTACACAATCTATACAAAGAGCAAACTGCTGTTATAGAAGTAGAAGGGGAAAGAAGGGAGGTAGGTATTAGGAAAGGACTAAGACTATCGCCACTAATTTTTAATCTGTACATCGAAGAGGCGATTAATGTCGTAAAAGATGGAGTGGATTTTGGGATTAAAGTACAGGGACAGAAACCAAAAATGCTGAGATTCGCGGATGATATAGCAGTATTAGCATCTAGTAAAGAGGAATTGGAATCAGCGTAGAATGAAATGGAGGCAGTGTTGACAGAGGAATACGGAATGAGGGTGAATAAAAACAAAACCAAAGTGTTAGTGTGCAGAGGGCGCGAGAGCAGAGCAAAAACGAAAGTACAAATTAATAATGAAAGATTGGAGGAAGTTAAAGACTTCACTTATTTAGGAAGTAAAATAAATTGGGATGGAAGAAGCGATAAAGATATAAAACAAAGAATAGCGCAGGGTCGAGTAGGTTTTAACAAAAAGAAAGCACTTTTATGCTCGGGGGTAATAAACTTAGAAACAAGGAAGAGATTTTTTTTGAAAACGTATGTATGGAGCACGGCACTATGCGGTTGCGAAACCTGGACGGTAGGGAAAGCAAGTAGGAAGAAATTAGAAGCTTTTGAGATGTGGTGCTACCGAAGAATGATGAAAATACCATGGACTGATAGGGTTAGAAACGAAGAAGTATTAGAGAAAGTCGGCGAGAAAAGAAGTATATGGAAAAACATAAAGAAGAAAAGAGATAGAATGGTAGGCCACTTGCTGAGACATGGGGTAATAGTCCGCGATATTTTGGAGGCAGAAATAGGAGTGAAGAAAGGCAGAGGTAGGCCTAGATTATACTACTGCTCACAAATAGTAAGAGATGTAGGTTGTAGCACAATTAGCGAAATGCGTAGGTTAGAACATGATAGGAGAAGCTGGAGATTAACGTCCAATCAGTCTTAGGACTGATGACCTCATGATGATGATGATGAAATATCAGTTGAAATTATTTAATTATATAATTAGATACTATGACTTAAATTTTCGAAAAAATAAAAGTAATAATGCGAAGAGTCACTGATACGTTAATTTTGTCCAGGAGTTTATACTCGTATATAATATAAAAATTATTAATAATAAATATTTAATAGTCAATATTAAAAATCTAATATTAAGTACAAAAAAGAAAGCAGTTAAAAAAATCTGAATACTGAACGACAAACCATTTTAATTATGTATTTGAATACAAGTACTGAAATTTTTTTACAAAATCACACGTATAAGAAATAAATTCAATATTCTAGTATTGTAGTCTAGATGATATGTAACTGTTTATTAAGCAAAATTTTATTTTTTTTATTATCATGTTTCTTGTAAAGATAACTCATTTGCTTATTTTGATTCAGGAAAAACAGAAATTTAACATTATCGTTAAATTAATGTAAACTACGCATATATAAATAAAAAATAATGAATTATTTATATTAACCTATTTTTCATGAAGTAATCGATGAAGCGAGTCGTGCGATTGTAGATTGCCCACCCACAAGGCGTTCTCCCAAAGCAGGTCTCTTTTTCTTGTGGAGCCTCACTGGAGGATTCTGATCTCTGCAATAAATAAAATAGTATAGCAAACAAATCATTACATCGGATCCACCAATGGCATCATTAAAATTTAATCTATGTACAAAAACAAATAATGATATATCATCATCTCTGCCAATAAGTCGACCAGCAGTTATCGACGGATGTGATTAATGATTTGCTGTAATTTGCCCCCTGATATTATTACAATAAAAACTGGCGATAATAAATAAACAATATCGCGATGGAGTGTGTTAGCCAGCTGCATAATTGGCTTATTTTTCTTTTTGTATCTTCCAACAGAAATACAAATGAAATGTAGAGATCAAAGTCTGAAAGTGATTTAACTTATTGCACTATCTGGTTTCCAGATTAGAATATATAATTGATTAAAACACTTCTTTACTTCTATTTAAATAATAGTACAGATATAAAATTATTGTGGTGTACAATTAAAAAACTGATCCTTTAAGGTAGGTACTGGTAAAAAAGTAATTACTGCTAAAATTAATAAAGTCTTCAATCAACAGAGTAGATTACTAAGTTAATTTATAACAAAATCTATAACTAGACATTTCCCATTTCCTAAATGCTTCAAGTTCTTTCAATAAACTACAATAATAATTTCTTAAAATAATGTTCATTTTTGATTTGAGTGTATATAATTTTAACTCTAGTTTTATATGTATATTTTAACCTTTATCAAGAATAAGTGGAATAGATCGATGTGAATGTATCACTAAAACTACTGAGTACTTTGTTGGTTGAATACCACATTCCATTTACAAACCTTTATACATATATCAAAAATTATTTTGGTTCAAGATGGTCATGAAATACAAAACGTCCGTTCTATAAACGGTGTTACAATACGAGAGCAAGATTTAAATTGTGCACCATTTTGGCTCAATTTCATATTCGGATCGGTCAGTAATTGTGATACATAGGAGTTAGCAAACATGGCGCGCTACACGATATAACAATGCGTTCTTACTGTTAAACATTACTATCAAAATGGTGAAAGTTTGGTTGCTAACATTCATGAAGTGCGTCTAATTTTCGGTAGAAATAATGTTCCAAATTTATCAACTGTGAAAAGAATAAACGAAAAATTCCGAAGTACATATTCACTAATTGGTGTGAAACACGCGACACGAGCTCGTAGTGGTTGTTCAGAACAAACTATCAAGGCAGTTCACGAAAGTGTGGCCGAGAGTCCAGCGACCTCGATTCGTCATCATGCATGAGAATTTGACATTTCAACGGCCACTCTTCACCATATTCTCACTAAAGATTTGCATCTCCATGTTTACAAAGTCTAATTGACTCAACAACTTGCCAACAGACCATACACAGCGAAAAGTGTTCACCAATTGGATGATTGAACAAGAAGTGAATGCCAATTTTGCGGACAAAATCAACTTCAGCGACGAGGCCCATTTTTACCTTGATGGCTTCAACGTGTCATTGTGTCTACGGATACAGGCCGAGACTGCATATACCGGGCAAGTCGACAGAAAATGCATCAGTATCTCTGGCGCCCTGCGTCAGGCCCTGCATCTGACATCAGGGACCTTCATACCCATGACACGACTCCGATAGACGGAGCCTGTTAAATACACCAACTTGGCAAGCCATGATGAATCCCTTGGTTTCAGAATTTAGCCCGGCTGACATTAAGAAGGCAAAAGTCAGCCTATCGGATAAGCCCAGGGCTTCCATATTTCTAAAGAAGACCCCGTGCATAGGCTCATCCTTGTGAAGCTGCAGAGCTCTTAAATGATCTGCATCTTTTACTTGGGATTTTAACCGAAGGGGCTCCAACTGGGTGACAGAGTTATGATTGGCCCGTTTGGTATCGAAGCCGAGACCGAGCTTGGGCCATGCAGAGAAGGAGATACGAATTCCTAATGACTTTACAGGCTCCATCCAGAACCATCATGTTATGAAGACACTCCAAACTCAAGAGTCCACGGCCTCCACGATGTCGCGTCGTGGGAGATATAACCGTGGAACGGATGATCTGGGATGCAAACTCCTACTGATATGCATCCTTTTTCGGGTTACTACGTCGAGTTGTCGCAGCTCCTACTGTGGCCATTTGACCACCCCGAAAGAGTAGACAAGGATCGGAACGGTAAGCATATTAGTTGCAGACATCTTGTTCTTCCCCGACAGTTCTGAAGACTAGATCTGTCGGAGGCGGTGCTGATACTTACCGCGGAGAGCGCTTTTTACGACACCTACTTCTTGGGTGGAGTGTTGCTCAACACCCAAGTAGGTGTACGACTCTCCGGCATTTAAGTGGTGTAATATGCTTCCGTCTACGAGCTGCGCATCCTCTGCATATTCCCGGTTTCGTCCTCTCTTGAGATGAACCAATGCACATTTGTATGAAAGAACATTACAGATATTTATAAAGTAAATAATGTTACTTTTTCTCAGGATAATTTTGTGATAACTTCATGATCCTTTAATCTATGAGACCAGGAGGAAAGTGTGTATTACATATAGTTTATTTCATCGGCATTTGCCAAATAAAAAAATTCAAAACATACCGTGGCTTGTCTTTATGGCTAGGCTCAGGTAGACGGATCCGTTTATCGGCAAGATAAGAGAGTTTTTTATTTGGCAAATAGCGATGAAATGAATAGTACTAAATTTATTTACGATTTATTCGAGATTTACAGTGTATTTAACATGGTATAGACACAGTATTTCTTTAAATAAACTACTGTTTTATATACTGTTATCTTATTTCTTTTATTTAAGTAGTCAACTAATAGGGTTTTCCGTCAACTTTAAATTGGCAAATATGCCGTTAATCCCTTTCGTGCTCATATTTTCGACAGTAATGCATTTTTGTTGAATATACTATTTTTTTGTTGACTTTTATTCAATAACTCAATAATAAAAATGTATTTTTATAAATATATAATTTCGACAGTATTTTAAAAACCCTAAAACCATTTCCTTCTATTTGACCAGAAATCTTCCTCTGTGAAAGACAAAAAAATCCTACAATCGATTTTCTTTTATATTTCTAGAGGTAATGAACCACGAGTTTTGATCTCTCGTCTTTTTGAAAATATGAAATGTTTCCTATTAATTTATATTATTTCAATTATCCGTTTTATATAGCCAGTTTAGAGCCGAAACAAATTGACTAATACAGGACGATGCAGAATTAACCGAACACGTATTAATTGAGAAGAAAATAGATATAGATCATTTAAGATCATTCATTAGTAATATTTATATTAGCATATTTAACATATATGATATTCAAATATTTCATTAAAAATATTGTTTGGCCTACTTAGTTCAATTAGTTTACATTTCATGGATATAGTTCATTAACAATGAACATTTTTGGAATACAAAATAAAAACGTTTTAACATATACTACAATATTCTATAGATTAATATTATCTCACATATTTTACAGATTTTACAGATAAAAATTTATAACTACCTATATCCTTTAACATGTTTGCATTTTCAAATATTGTGTCGCTGAATATATGGGAACCATACATTTCGGTTTATTGAAATTTACTGAAATTTGAGGTAACAAATTAGCAACGAGTAACATTCTCTGAAAATTTGTAATCTGATATTCAGATTACAGATTAGTCACAACATAAATCAAAATATGCACAAAATTAAATTTATATTAACTGAGAATATAGTAGGCATTCTAGTCAGTTGACTGTTGAGACTGGTTAAGTAGTGGTGACAGACTGTTGATTGACATAAAGTTAATAAAGGTACAGCACTTTGCTCTGTACCCACAACATGGAGCGGTGATTTATCGTATTTTGCTACACAGGGTCCGTCAAAATTTCATTCATACTGTGATGCAGGATGGCAGAATGCGCCCATTATTGGCAGTGTCATTGTATGCTTGGGTTCGAGTCCCAACAGTGAGAGTTTGGCATTTCTTACTCAGTATAGGTATGTTGTCCGCGTCTGTATGTGTAACTTTCCTCTTTGCAGCTTGAGGAAGTTTGGGAGGTTGGGGAGGGAAGTTTATTTTATGTGTAAATGGATAAAACGAACATAAACTTAATTTTTATGTAATATTATATGAAAAATAGCACTCAAGTCAGGTAACCTAAGCAGCTATTAAATTCTTCTTATCATTATATTCATTATAGATCGAAAGATATATTTTTAGTTCACTTGATTAATATTATGATTTGTGAACCTATAACGGCATCAAAAGGGGACTATGTAACTACCGCCACTCAATGACGATTTGTACGAATATATGACAATATTAATTCCATGAGATTAGATGCCAATTGAAAGATGATATTTATATTTCACAGACTCCTGACCAGAGGGATGGTCACTCCCTATATGTCACGTAGTGTGATCTTGTAATTCCGTGTACAACAACCGCCCGGGGTGCTAGTGGTCTTGCAGCTCTTGCAGTTCTTGCAGGTCTTGTAGTCTCGTTTCCCCTTTCTCTTCCATCCCTCACCAACAGTAACAGTAAACATAACCTCGAGTACATGTAAACAAATGCGTAATCGCGAGCTGTAATCAATCTCCAATATAATAGCGTAAAATGGGGGATTCGCCGAAAGTAAAAAACAAAATGCGTCGTGTGAGATGACGTTGCATCATGCCCGCATGCAATTACGAAAAAGAACGTTCCGTAGAAGGCGAAAAAGTGCATTATTTCAGAGTACCCTTAAACGAATAAAAAAGAGAACTGCGGCAAAGTGCTGTTCGGAATGATTTAACTCTGATTGTCTTTTACAAGTGTACTTTAATGACATGTAACTAACTGAAGAATAATTCAGTGTTTTTAAATAATTTTCTTCATTAAAAGATTATTATGTTTCGACAGTGTTCAAAGTTTTGTACTGTTATTTCAATCGAAATAATGAATATAATTGCATTAGTCTAAATACACCTTTTCTTTTGCACAGGGACCATATAAAGTTGTCCGCTGTAACTAACTGAAGAATAATTCAGTGTTTTTAAATAATTTTCTTCATTAAAAGATTATTATGTTTCGACAGTGTTCAAAGTTTTGTATTGTTATTTCAATCGAAATAATGAATATAATTGCATTAGTCTAAATACACCTTTTCTTTTGCACAGGGACCATATAAAGTTGTCCGCTTAAAGAGGCGAGCAGTGCTACGTAAAAATTTTTCAAAAGATTCGCTTGGAAATGCTGTGGCGTATTCTGTTTTCGGTAATGTGCAGTGAAATAGACAGCTTTATTTTCCCTTCAACGATACTTTGATTACTCCCAATTTACAATATTATAATTTGTAGTATATACTACAAACCTTATTTGCCTCTGTGAATTAATATTTTGAAATGATTTCTCTTATTTGTAACAGCAATATTCATAGAATAAGTTTCAGTATCCTTCAGACAGATTATATACGTATGTGTACATATTACGTGTAAATAAAAAATTATTGCAGGGACACAAGAAAACATGTTTTTTATAATTGCAAATTAACCTAATTCAAGTTCACCTATACGGTAAACAATAATAATCGTTACATAATACATTGTGGCTCAGATAATTTTCCTATAAATTCATTTTGTTATTAATTTTACATCATCCGTTGCGTACTTATATATTAAAATTTAAAAACATTTATGTTCAAATTTACCGGCAATTTCGCGCTGCAAGACCTGCAAGACCATTAGCGCTCCTTGTACAGTAATTCACCAACGAAATTTTGAATTTACCGCAGTGCCAGGGGGCTGCTCCTTACCAACACCTATAAAACGTATTTTCCTACGCAACTTATGTGGCATAGATTCAACCAGGAACTTTCTAGTCAGCAAAATATTTCGTTATGTGAAAACTTCACGGAATAAATTCTATTATTATTTTATTCCTTGAATCCGTAAGATTTGCAATATGTCGTTTTCATAAAATATGTAATTTACAAGTAATCGATTGGAACATTTTTTACTGTTCATGATAAATTTTTAACTGTATCCCCATTTCGACCAAAAAATATGACATTTGAAAATGAGCACTGCCAATAAAATAATGTATTTTACACTGCACTCCACATCAGCTATCTAAATTTTGTATACCACATACCTATTAACAAACGACACGACGCCGACGGCTAGAATTTAAGTTGTTTATAATGTTATTGCTTATTAAAGATTGATTTATCAGCATAGAATATCCGAGTCTTTAATATACGCGGGCCATTCAAATATAAACGAGCCTTTTGCAAAAAAAAATATATATTTTACATTTTAAGAAGAAAACACACTTTATAGTTATTTTTCTACATAGTTCCCCTCATTATTGATGGATTTTTTCTATTGAACAGGTAGTTTCTTCATGCCGCTTTCGAAGAATGACTTCAGGCAGATATCCAACCAACTGTGCACAAACTGTCCAACTCTTTGATCGTTCGCAAAATGCTCTCCTCCAAGTGCTTCCTTGAGAGACTCAAACATATGGAAATCACATGGTGAAAGATCAGGGCTGTAGGGAGTGTAGTCCAATGTATTTCAGACAATTTTTGGATTGTTAGGGCTGCATTGTGGGGTCTTGCATTGTCATTCAGGAGCAGGACGTCTCGGATGGGCTGACGGCGCCTTTTTAACCGATATGCAGCTTAAACCTGGTCAAGAAGGTCACAGTAGTAGGCAGCATTTATGGTGCGATGACCGTGAAGATAATCAACGAGTAAAACTCCTTGAGTCCCAAAAAAAAGTTGACATCACCTTCCCGGCTGACAAGCGAGTTTTGGCATTTGATGGTCCTGGCTCCCCCTTTTTTCTCCACTCTATACTGGCCCTTTTTGACTAGGGAGTGTAGTGGTGAATTTTGGCTAGTCTAACGCCTTAGTTCGTTAAAAACTATTATGATGCGTTGCGCAACCGAAGGATGAACTTCTCTTTCGCTCATTGTGAGGACAACTAAACAAACCGATCGGGCGGTCGGCTTGGCCTTGAGTCATCTAGAGGGGATCCTCTTCTACCCTTCCCGACGCTCCGCTTACCTTCGACACCCTTTCTACGTCCTCAGAAGTAAAAGGCTCGTTTATATTTGAATGCCCCTCGTATAACTTATTATTGCACAAAACGTGGATTATATGGAAATTTTGTTAAATAATCTTCATATATCACAACCGTAGAATGTAACAGATACCAGGTTTGCACAGTCAGTAATTTAAAATGTAATAAATATATGTTTTACAATTAAATTAAAACATCACGAGCATGAAAACGTGCCCTGCGGGGCCGCACAACCAGCTATAAATTGCACAAAATAACAGCACAATTTATTTGAAGACTCTTCTGAGTGGTTTAAGGCAAATATGAAGTTACCTTAAAATCCTATAAATTTCATATCTTTTTTTACTCGGAGAAATATTAGATAACTATGTTATTTAATTCCGCGGTACTTAAACCAATATAAGGAGGTCTGATTCTCGTTCATCCTATCATTCTCTTCGCAACCGCTAGTTTTTTACCGTTTGCTTCAGATATATGTAAAGTAATGCACACTATAAGTGTGCAGTAATGCATATTGCACTGAGGAGGGACTTCTATGGATGCCCTGTGATTAGTACGGGCGTCCATTTCCTGTTTGACAAGAAATATAAGATCACTCTCACCAGTAAGACCAACTGTATGGAGGGTCGCGCTGGATTACCGCTCAATGGAGACATTTGGTACACGGATGAAGCCAAGAGTGGAAACAAAGCGGGTGCAGGGGTGTATAGGCGACGCGACGGGATAGGTAAAACTTTCGCCCTGGGCAAATACACTAGCGCACTCCAGGCTGAGCTAGTTGCGATTACATACGGTGTTCTGTGGGCCGACCAAAATCGGACCCAGGAGAAGGTATGTATCTGCTAGGATAGTAGGGCTGCGTTGGCAGCCCTGAATTTAGCAACAACAAAGTCGAAGCTGGTCTATAACTGCTATGACGCATTGAACCACTTGGCAAGGAAGGGACCGGTGGAACTCTTATGGATACCTGGGCATTATGGCATTAAGGGAAATCTAATTGCAGACGACCTTGCCAGACTAGCGACCAGGGAAAACCTCTATGAACCAGAACCTGCAGTGGGAATAAGTCGGAATCTGATCAGAGACCGCATCAATGGCTGGGCAAGAGACAAGCACAATAAAAGATGGAGAGGAGTAACGGGTTGTCGAATAACCAAACTCTTCATCGAATACTCAGAGATTGAGAAATGGGCCCAAGAATTCTTTAAATTGAACAGGCACAAAACCAGAACCCTGGTGGGAATCATAATGGGCCACCATAGTAGCCTGAATGCATATAAACACAAATTGAGGTTGACTGACAGCCCGGCCTGCAGATACTGTAAAGAAGACAAGGAAACCTCGATTCATCTTCTTTACACCTGCCCCGCACTGGAGGAGAAGATATACCTTATATTAGGGACACCTGTTATCCTAGAGGAGGCGAGGCTTAAGGCGGGGGACATGCCCAAATTGCCCCTTTTATGGGATAGCATTTTTGGATAATGATCCGGATAAGAGGGCATCGCCAAGGGACTACCCATGCGATCAGTGGCTGATGAGACCCAAACCCATATACCATAATAATAATAAATAAATGGACACTATTGAATATTTCGTTGTTCTATCTGTAATTATATCAGTGTGATTTTCTTTTAATAAAATATAAAGATGTTTAGTAGTGGATATAAATTATGGGTATTGGAATTACGATTGTAAGTAATTAATACTAAATATTAAAACAACAAACCGGCTAAAACTGTTTTCTGTCACTGTTATTACTTTTGAGGAAATGCCTCATCTACCGGCAATTACGAGCCGCCACTGAAAACAATTTACACCAAATCACCAGACTGTCAAATTCGCTTGATGTAATTTTTCAATTGTCATCTGATCTCGGGAAATCTACTATAATTTGCAGTAGTGCTAATTTCA
This sequence comes from Rosalia funebris, assembly GCA_037954035.1. Taxonomy (NCBI): domain Eukaryota; kingdom Metazoa; phylum Arthropoda; class Insecta; order Coleoptera; family Cerambycidae; genus Rosalia; species Rosalia funebris. The sequence goes on from JAZFAV010000007.1 coordinate 40,423,439, forward strand.
TACACACTCATTTAACACGTTGATTCATCGAAAAAAATAACTTATGAAATAGCAAATTATGAAATTATTTTGTTCATTTATTCCGTTTATTACAAAAATTTCGTGATTAGGATCTCAAGTGCTAAATTCTTGAAGTAATACAATTATTTATGAGAATGACACATCTATCATTTAAATATTTTTTTAATCCACTTATTTATATAAATATTATAAGTAGACTCTATCTTTTGGTGTATATCATTTATATGCCCACTAAAACCAATTGCACCATTTTTGGATTATCTACACCTAATATGACTTTAATTGAACTTATTTAGATTGAGGCAGTGTTGAAACAATGCGATTTTATATTTTAGTACCCAGTGGCGGTTTCTGCATAAGAGCACATGAGCACGTGAACTCCCAAAGCAAATTAGAATCCAAACATTACAATAAATGTAAAATATACTTTGTATTAATAAATAAAATATATCCCCTAACCCTAATACAAATATCTAAAGGTTATTTTATTAGTGATATTATTTGAATTTGTGAAATGCAGCGCGCCGCATGTTTATTTTATTCTCGGGACTCGGTTTGTTATACTGTATGTCTCGTTGTTATGGTGACAACGATGGAGAACGTGCTACAAATGGGCGTGACTTACGTCGAGTATGTGGGCATCTGCGACTTGGCGGATGGCGGGGGTTACACAATATTTCCGATGAAATGGAGCACAAATTTGGTGTGAACCAGAAGCTAGATTGTGTTGTGAATACTACATTACATCGCTATTAGGCGTTCCGTGAACTGCGTGCGGTTATTTTGTAGTATTCTTACATTATTACGGCATTAAATAAATATCGATATAAATACATATAGACCATAACTAAAATTTAATTAAACATTATGGATACGAACAGTTTTACCGTACAATATTTGACAGACAATTTTAATTCTTTGAATTAGGAGCAAAAAGTTTAAATTAAAAATGCGGGCAGATCAAAACCGGAACTTAATTTGACGCAGACTACAAAGTCCAAATCTAAAGATTTAGCAGAAAGTTTAAAAAGGAAATGTATGAAAAAAATGATTGCTCAAAGTTTTTCAACACTGAAGCGAATAAAAACATTTTTACGGAGTTCTATGAATCAAGAAAGACCGACGGCCTTAGCAATGTTGTCTATTGAGAAAAAATTTATACAAGGCTTGTCAGACTTCAACGAAGCTGTTATAATTAAGTTTGCTGAGAGCAAGAATAGAAGAATTGACTTTACGTTCAAGCAATGTAATACAGTTTAGACATTAGGTGAACAGTGACTGTACAAACAAAAAATAATGGATTCCTACTTCATGTGAGTATTCTTATTATGATAGTACGATAAAAATTTCTTGATTCTGCGAACCCCCCATGCTTTCGACCACCAGCCGACACTGTTAGTACCACGTTTTCATTAGAGTTTTGTACACACTTCTATTAAACAGCATACTCGTAAAAACCTGTTGTACATATTTTTAAATTGATGGGGCTTACCACGACCGATGACGTAATGGCTTCGCCCGGCCCTGTCGACGTTTATTGAAGGTAATCTTCCCGCCACGAGCGTAGTAAAACTAGTATTAATGACCTTGCAGCGGAAGGTGGAGTTCATTGAAGGATTTATTTAACGTAATGAGACCGGCTTCATTCACTAAAGTTCCCAATATTCTTTTTATCAGTTTGGTTCTGAGAAATAGTGTGTTGACTCTTCTTATTATCAATATTTTTATTAACGCAAGCAATAATAAATCTTTAATTACGCATTAACAGTGGAAAATATTACACTTTGGACGATTTGCTTTCTTTTATAAACAGATACTTGGATTCATTTATAATTGTACAACATTGTTGTACAAGAACGTGGCCACAATGTTCTAAATATTGCGATAAAATAATATGTACTTTTTTAATCATTTTAATTAATATTCATTTAATAAAGTATTAATTTTTAAAGTGTCTCTCTTTTTAACAATTGAGTTAATTACTTTTTGGTTTAAATGGTAAAAAATATGGACCTAGAAGTGTTTTTTAAGTATGACGAAATCAGTTGATGAATATTACATATACATAGTGTACACAGAGAAAAATGATTTTGTGGTTAAAAAAAATTTCATCTTAACAAAAGAAGGGATCATACTTCAGTATAACCAATAAAATATGTGTTTTTAACAATAAACGAATTTCTTTTGATATGCCAAATATGATTATTTGTATTAATATTGTATGATTATTTGAATTAATATTATTTGACTATTTGTATTAATAAATGTTATTATGCGATTAAATATTTCTATTCCATATTTGTTAATATATTAAGTTTAATTAAAAAACACACACATACAAAGCCAAAAAAAAAACATTGAACAAACGTGGACAACATCCAATTCAACATTGCTGGTGCCGGCGTTTGATTCGAACCCAGATGATGATATCTAGTGGGTGGTTAGTCGTGTTTTCCATATGACGCGTTAGTATCGACTATCCTACATATTAAGCCAACTATAAGATATTATTGACTACAAAAATATTTATTAAAATCAAATAAATAAATCTAATAGATAGATTTACTACAAACGATTTTTTTCTACAGCAAATTCATTTTTATTTCAATAAAGATTACTTGTTTAATTAATTGAAACAAAATGTGGAAAACCTGAGACTATAGATTCAAACGAAAAATTATTTTGTGTGCACTCACTTCTCACTTTCTAAGAAATATTAAATATTTCTCTGACCTAATGCTCAAATAATAAGAATGTAATTGATGATATGTTCTTTTGAAATATAGACAGCAGCGAATTACCTTTAGAGTCGATTATGCTCTTAATCACAAAATGGTCACGTCCTCCATTGAATTAATTATGTAATACCAATATTTCAGGGAAATATATAAAGGTGTCTCATTACTAGAGCTGGCACTCAGCGCCATGCGTCAGAGGCGGACGGATGACCCCATTTCGTTATACAAGGGCCAGACCGCTTTCATATCGAGACTCGAGGCCCGGCACCCGGTACGGAGATCGCTAGTACGTTGTAAATCAGTTTACTGTTTCTCGTGAATGAATTTCTATACGTGTATGTAGTGCATTAATATTTTAATATAATCATGCCGAATGTGCGCAGAGGTAACAAGAGGCCAATCGCTGATAAAGTGCCAGAAATTATTCGTGATTTCTCAAACAGTTATGATGGGGCCAAAGTTATATATGATGTGTGGTAAGATTAACTTAATGTGTTGGAGCACACGAGATTGTAAACGGCATATATCGAGTGTACAACACAGCAATAAAAAAAAGGGTTTGCCCCAGGGACCTCAGTTTATGGTGGACTTAACATTATTAATGTTAATTTCCTGCAATGTGCCCCTTGGTATACTGAATAAATAAGCATTTCGAGAGTTTTGGAACAAATACATTGCCAATGTTCAGTTACCAAGTCGCACGGCTTTAAGACTGTGTGTGCCTGTGTTACGTGTGACAGATGTTAAAAACATTCTGTGGTATATGTGGTACTACGAGTGCTGGACCTCTTAAATCGATGATTCCACTGTTACTAGCTAGCAAATGACCAACAAAGTGAACCTCCACAGCTGGTTCTTACACGTTGGGGTAGGTATGTGGTTGAAGGCAGTTTTGTATTATGCTGAGTTCTTCCAGAAAATAAAAGCTGTAATACTGCAATTTAATCCAGAGGAGGCTGCGGCTATCAAGGAAAGCCAGACAAAATTTAACGACAATTCCGTTGAAACTGATTATTAACAGAACTATTCGTGACAATTATAAAGGATTACACGACTCAATAAACAAATTATAAAACAGTGCATTATCTTTAGCGCAGTCATTGTAAATAGTGAATGAAGTCAGTTTTATATTACATGGTATAAGTGACGTAAAACATGAAGGTGTTAAACAAAAGTTCGAAAGTGTGTTACAAAAAGACACCGGTTTTACCACGTTAAAAGAAATTTGTGCTAGGGGATCGACAAATCCGTTAAGTGCGTGCAGAGAGTACTTTAATTATGTCTGTGTTACGTGAGTAGATGTTGAACGGTCGTTATCCACATATAAACATATTTTTTCACCAAAGCGAACTTGCCTCCTGGAGTCAACTATAGAAACTACCTGATGCTTAAAAGTTTTTACGGATCTGGTGCACTTTGTGATAGGGACACCAATCCATCTACGCGTACTTCATAAATCTGGTTAAGAAGGTAAGTGTGCAACAGCTTATTGCTTTCATTACTATTGACTTTATGCTATGTTTATTATATGTATTATGAAGTGTACGCCTATGGCGCGTGACGCGCTGTGCCAGGTCCACTCATCACATTTTTTTCTCAATGGTACATATAGGGAGGCTGAGTACTTCTCTGTGACAAAATATAATAGTCATAGGCGTCCAGTTTGGTGTTGATGTTTTGTGAAAAATATATGTTATATTATATAATTCATTAAATATATAATTTATTTTTTTTAGAATTTAGTTATATACTAAGCTTAGTAGTCATTGTAGTTATCATTAGTCGTTGTCATTAAAAAGAACCTATTGTTCTTTATCCTCGAACGTGAATTGGACATATATGAATGAACCACAATAACTGACAGGATATTGCTTTCAAGAAATTCTGGAAGAGAGTGGGCTGCCGAGAATTGTGCTATACCGCTATTCAAAAGCTGCAGGTTTGAAGTTGACCAGCCAAAAATACACATGCATATGAAATGCATGTGCATTTCACAATGCACAAGAGAAGGAATATTGAAAATAGTATACTTAGAACTACTCACAAACTCAGAAAGCAGCCTAACTAAGACTAAAAATGTTAACGTCAGACCTCCTTTACTAAAAGTACTAACAGCATTGCTCAACGAGGCAAATAAATACTAAACAATTACTTTTTTATGGATACTAAGCGATGTGGGCATTCAGTGGAATGAAGAGGTTGATCGACAAGCAGCATAAGCTGAGCTGAACTGAGCAGAAAGGTTACGAGAAGTGAAAATTCGACCAGAAGGTTTACTAATAATTTCTAGAATGGCAAAGTACATAGATTAGGAAACAACTACACTAAAGCATATTAAATTACCAATATACCCCTAAAATTACGTTAATTTTTAGATAGACGGGAATAAGTCATTATAGAAATATTAAGTGCAAACCAATTAAAGATTCATGCATCTCCTATAGCATCTTCAAAAAAAAAAGAAGCATCTTCAATGTGCCAGTGATGTAGTGAACCACTAACTGTTCTACCAGCTCTCTCAGCTAACGCTCTCGTTACCCTGTCTTAGATTTACAATAGATAGACCATAGAGAAAGAGATAGACTGCATTTGAAAAATATGATACAGGAAACCTTAAGGGACACAGAAATAAAAAATATTCACCTATCTTAAAACTTCTTACCTATTGTATAAGATATACAATTATTGATAATCTATAGGTAATTAAATGATGAAAATGAACGGATGAGTTTAACAGTCGATGCTAACAAAGCCGAAAAACAAAAAATTGTCACAGATGTTCGGTTTTGTAGTGCCGAAAGGAGAGAACTGTTGTGGATAGTTTTCATACAGTGTATTGTTGTCTAGGATTTTGTTCTATAATTAGTCTTTACGAAAATTCTACTGTACCAATTTTGAAAAGTAACGTAAACCGAAAACATGTTTGTCATTGGTAATGTAAGGACTGAACTTAAGGATTTTTATTATTTCTATTTATTCGAAAAGGTGGGCTTAAACGTTACCTTTCTCTTTCTAAATTAATGAATTATACATTATTTGTATATTATTCAAATATACTCTACATACAATGTTTTGAAACACCTAAGAACAATGTATCAAGAAATCTGAGGAAATTGTAAATGTATGCCAATTTTACATTCTCAAAAAAAAAGTTAATGTTTTAATTTATTAGATTACTATGCCTATGAGTAAAGCTGCCCGCCATAGGTGCTGTATCAATGTTAGAATTGGGTAATTCTGCGGCAGACGAGCTGCCGTCGCGTAAGGACAGATGTTTAAAACGATGTAGGTTCAAGAAATTCGGTACAATTCAATTTAGCTTTGTTGTCGTGTTTGACCACATACATACTATAATAAATGTAGTAAATTACTATATGAATTATACGTATGTAATTACTTATATCTATATGGGTAGCTCTACATAGGAAATATGTTCGATTATGTCAATTCTTATCAATTCATGACTTTAAAAATATATTTACTGTGATTATATTTCTAAACATTTTTTTTTATTTTAACCTTAAGATTTGCATAGTTTATTTTTAATATTTTGCAGTAAATTTCAATTTAACAGATTTTCTTCTTCTTCTTCTTCCTTCTTCTAAGTAGGTCTAGGACCTCTTCCTCTTCGATTAATATCATCGGTACTATGAACTGTTTATCTGTTTTTACAGAGGGTAGCTAACCTAGCCCTCTAACCCTCCTCTTTCTTCCGGGCTTGGGACCGGCAATAGTACTACTGGGCTACTCAATTCACCCATCAGCACTGCAGGCTGAAAACGGCAATGACACGCGGTGTTTTCAAGCGGTAACCCATCCAAGTGTAACTGCGCCCGAGGTTGCTTGACATCGGTGATCGGACGAGGATCGATGCTTAACGTGGTATGGCCATTGCCATTCTCAGATTTTCTGCCGTACAATATTCAATATTGCCAGATTTTCTGTATTTATTTTTTTTGTTTGTCTTTAAAGCAGCTTAACTTTTGAAATAATAAGTATATTAATAGGTAATATGACCTGTTAACTATATTAATATGTTATCTCTTATCTCATTTAAACATGTGCATGCATAATGGTGACCTGCCTATTAAGTATACAGTGAGTTTGAAAAGTAATGTATAAATAAAATTTGCACTAATGTATTTTTTGAAAATCATGTCAGACATGTTAAAAGATGTACCTACTTGAAATGCTACTTTGAGAACTACCCGTTTTGGAGCCGTATTTGTAAAAATCATGACCCCACTGACGTTGTTAATGGCAAGCTTTATTTTTGATTGCACCATTTGAAATATTGTTTTTTTTTTTAGTAAAACAAGGGAATGGTTGCATAACAATTTTTTTGAGTAATAATTTGACAACGCAAATAAAAATTATAAAACTCTAATAATTTATTTTTTTTTAATTATTAGAGTTTTATAATTTATAGTTCATACGCTAATAAATACTATCCATCATTATATGTGAACGAAGGATTTCTTATGAGATTTTGCTATAAGCTTTTTTATTTCTTATTGATTTTAAAACGTATTGGCTCAAAGAAATTATTTTGTAACAAATCGCTTCTTTTTCTTTACTGTACATACAAAAATAATTAATCCAAATGGTGCATTCAAAAATAGGGCTTTCCATTAAAAAATATCGATGGCGTCATAACTTTTAAAAATACTACTGGAAAAATACTATACATCTTTATAGGAGGATATGATAGATCACCCATCCATGTAGTGTCCGCAAAGCAGCGTGCTGCACTTTTATAGCTTCGAGTCGGCCAACTGACCTGAGAGCACATACATTTTTTTACGTTTCATACATATTTTGACAAGTCAGAGTCGTTTAAAAAACATGAATACCGATATTATCAAATTTATACGTTACTTTTCAGACTCACTGTATATCATTTAGTATCAAAATTGATGTGGGTAGTAGTGCAAGTCTTTCGGATCATAGTAAATTGTGTACCTACTATTGAAGTATGAATTTACAATGCCTCGTTTAACTGAATCAAATGTGTTTTAGTTCATTTCTAAGGCTTGAACTGAGACATAAATAAACAGTTTTAAAACCTTAAAACGGACTTTTCCGCACGTAGAACATCTCTATCTCGAAATTGAGTGGCTGAGAAAAAATAAACCAACACATAAATGCAGAATATGTGTTTTATGCGACAGTTTTTTCAAATAGTCCAGTATCGTGCTTTCTCATGACCCATGGACAGGGTGGTGTGTGTCCTATCCATCTAAGAATCAATAGGTGTCATCTGGGAGATGTCCCCGATCAGAATCAGTCAAAACCCGATGGATCCGACACGATTTAATTGAGTTATCGTGCTAACAAGAAATTTTAATGCCGATGACAACGATAACACAGACACTGAGACAATTTTTTAAAAAACATTTTTTTGTGGTTCTTAGGCCGAAAAACGAAAAATAAACGAAATAAATGTTTTCTTCCATTTTCTTTTACACGATTACATTACTTTTCCGCTAGTATAGTTGAGTGCGGAAAAGTAAAACTTCTATTGCGGTTCTGTTCCTGGTTATGCCTGTTATGTCAGCTACTACTGGAACTAGAATTAATAAAGCCACCAGAGAAGAGAGTAATTATTAATTACTAATTATTTCGTTTTTTAATTACCCTATGTCATTGTTTCAGAAAACTTCTGAACGGAAGACGGTTTTCTTACGTATTAAATCCTAACAGGGTAAGTTAAATCGATTTAAATGAGCTTATCGAGGGTGATTACTTTATATATTATCCACATTTTTGAAAGTATAAAATCTTTGCTTATCACCAAAGATTTTCGAGTAGTAATCGACTATTTAACAGATAATACTATTTATCTTGGTACAACGGATATCCAAACACAATTGTATTGTTACTTGATATACATAATAATATTGTTAATTTATTTTTGAAAATTTAGAGATGCCTATGCCAGCTAGAATCAGTAAAGTAAAAACAGGCTCGTCTAAGATCTACGTCTATATCTAGAATCTTAAATAAACAGTTTTAAAACCTTAAAACGGACTTTTCCGCACGTAGAACATATCTATCTCGAAATTAAGTAGCTGAGAAAAAATAAACCAATACATAAATGCAGAATATGTGTTTTATGCGACAGTTTTACTTTTTTCAAGTAGTCCATCATCGTGCTTTCTCATGACCCATGGACAGGGTGGGGTGTGTCCTATCCACTTCAAAACCAACAAATGTCGTCTGGTAGACGCCCCTAATCAGAATCAGTCGAAACCCGATCGATCCGACACGATTTAATTGAGTGATCGTGTTAATAAAATTAATTAAAAAAACATAGCATATCTATGTACGTATTACCACTTACTATACATATATCATTACGAACAACTAATTTGATAAAATAGCCACAAAAAATATACAAAAGCCTACCATAAATTAATATATTTTATTAGTTAATTATTTTAATATGTTATCAATTTTATTATCTGTATATTCCGAATGCAATTATTCTGTGAAATACAAATACTTGATTGGAAATTTATCATTCTTTTGTTGACCAGTTGATGAACTTTAGTACAATATTTTAACTATTGAATTAGTACAACGACATAAAGTGATTCTAAAAATTTGTTATTAAATTATTTTTTACCATTTTATTTATTAAATGCACCGAATTTGATATCAAATTTTGGATCCATTTGTGAACCATATCATACCCTAAATTAATGAATTTTTCTTTAATTCGTTTTCATTTTCCATTTCGTTTCGTTCGTTTTTATACACCGAGATATTACTATTTTGTTTTAAAATATTTGTGTGAGCTAGTATTGTGCATTTGGCAATATTGTTTTCATTGTCAAAATTGCCTTTGTCTTTTTTTCATGCCAAAGAACTTTTATGATTATCTTTAAAAAATCGTGTTTCGAGTAAAATGGCTTTGTGATTCATAAATAAAGCCGCTCGTTTCATCAGAGTACCACAGGCGCCACCTTCGAAGTTTTGAGGAATCATTCAAATAAAATAAAATTAGTAATGTTGAGTAATAAAATAATAATAAGCCCTGGTTATACGTCATAACACTCTAAAATAGTTATCCCCCTAAACAGCGTTATCAGCTGGATTAGATCGACTAAACGTCTGTAGCATTAGGTACATTTCATCGAGTTTAGGTATTTCATCGAGTGATGTCGGCCGTGGTGAAAAAATTTCATATATGAAGAAAGCGAGCGTTCTATATTATATACGAGTATGTAAAAACTGTTCTCTCTTCAACGTATTTCGAAAAAAAGCAATTCATTTTGTTTATTTTTATTTATTACAAAAAATTTACAGTGATCGCAAAAATGTTTTCGGAAACTGGGAAATGATGTTTAATTTCTTGAATTTGAAATAGAAAAGACCTCATTTGAACGAGTTTTCAATTATCTGTTCATTAATATGACGGTTATAGAATTTTATTTATTCATTATCAAAACCGCAAGTTTAACACTATTTGAATAGATCTAGACTCAAGGATAGATCAGAGCAGAATAGATCTAGTAATCAAAAAACCTAGAACTGTAATGTAGAAAGAAGAACTGGATGTTAAAAGATTCATCGATAAATGGGATAGCGTATAGCTTACATTATTCCTTATTTATTTTTAAATAAGGAATAATGTTAATAAGGAATAAAGTTAAATGTTTAAATATATAATCCCTTATTTTGACGTTAATCCTTTATGTTATTTTATTGGAGTTAGTGCGTCTATTCTATTAACATAGGAAAACAATCATAGTGTGTCTTCTAAGAAAAGAAAAATACTATCCATCATCCATATCGAACGATGGACGCTTTCGATTCAACTATCAAATTGTTAGACCATATTCCTTTGATGGCAAAGCAACTGGAGAGGATTTATTTCATAATTTCTTAGTTTCAGAGTTAAAAAAAAACACTAAGCCCTGCTGAAAACCGTAACCGTAAATTGATAGAAATATTTGGTATCCATAGGATGGAGCTATACCATGGACGATGGAGCCTGTCTTAATCCAGTTTGGCCCGGATCAGCAGATATGTAGACGTATTAAAATTGAGTGGCCAACCAGTCTTCCCAGATTGAGCCTGCTTCATTATTAACCCGAATGTATTTAAGCGAGTGTGTGTCTATTTCAATATACCAAATAACGACGATTAGAAAGAAGCAATCAATTAAATCAATAAAATGACCTCGGAATAAAATTAAAAATATTTAAAATAGTAACAATGTCTATTAGGTACTGCCAAGAAATCATTGGTCCCCAGTTTGAACATTGAATATAAACGGTTCTATTTAGTTACTTTTTTACTTCAGAAACATTACTATAAAAAATAGAGGCATTAAAAACCCTCACACAACTAAGTAGAAAATGAAAAATCCTTTCAAATGAAGTATCATGTAGTCATTCCATTAAGACATTTTAAAGGGGTAACTGTCACTCTAAGGGGGTTGAAGGAGGAGATAAAAAGTATAAGCAAATGGTGCCATTGATCAACATCAGTAATATTTCGGCAATTAATTTAAAGGTTGTAATTCGCGTAAAAAATAAATTTATCTCTTACTTACGAAGTATACCGTATAAATATGTTATGATCAACTATTTACTTGTAGACATGGAGAAGCCGTGAAGTAAAAGTTGGTTACTCTTTGAGAATGGCGTAAAAGCCGAAATAATTGTTAGAAATATAATTTGCAATTTTTGTGAAACCTACCAAGTGATTTCTTTCATTTACTAGTCAACTATCTATATCCGCCATTTACGGTTGCGTGGTTATAAATAATAAAATATGCGATTTAAAGTTTCATTAAAGATGATAAATTGGTTATACAATGTGTCCCTAAAGTAAGTAATTAAATTCATATGTTTTATCATAATTTTGTCATAACAGGAATTATAGGTTTATAGTATTAATAGAAACGTAGAATTCATAAAAAAATATATTTAAAACTGATACTGATTATTAGCTTTATTTTTTAAATTACAAAAGAAACAAGAATTATTATTATGTGAAATTACGGCATATTGTTTTATGACTAAAAATCACGACTGCTGGAAAAAATTATCTTTTCCAAAGTACCTCAGTGATGTTCTACCAAGATAGTTAATTAATTAGCTAAGAAATTAATTCATTATTGCCTATATTTTAAGGAGACATATCGAAAATATCTCATTATATTCTGTGTTCACAGGTCAATTTTAATAATTATTTGAACGATATTTTTGTGCATTTAATTTCGAAGACTGTCATAGTGCAAAATTTAGAATTGTATAAATTGTTTTCATTTTCACCGTTTTATTTTAATATTGATAATAATATAATAACCTACTAGATTATTATTATTAGTCATTAATGGACTAATTAAGTTACGAGGAATGTAGTACTCGTATATTTCCCGATTGATCGCGATGATCGAGGCGATCAGGTTTTGAAACATGATAAAATTTATACAAATTAAAAACAGATTTTCATTATTTTCAAGTAGATCATTTGTTATATATTTCACCTTTTCGACACATTTTTTACAGAGTAAATGGAATAAATTATCCCTGCATTGGAATATATTTAGTCCTAATATTCTTATTCTATATTAAATTAATACTCTAATATAATATCAGAAATATAGCGTCACTGTTGCGATATTAAGTCTTTATTAATATGTAAAAATTATAAAACTTCATCTCTTATTGATTTTTTTAAATAATTTTTGTTTATTAAGAAGTTTACAACTAAGGATAAAGTCGACTTTCCACTATTTTATTACTTTGTGAAATATGAATAATAAATATAAGGTATATTGAGTTTCTCAATACATAACTACTTCTTTACTGAAGCCATTTGATATCCCTTAGTATAGACGAAAAACATGTTAGTATAGACGAAACATCAATCACAAATTTTAAAGTGGTTCTCCCTTGTATATATATATTTTTCAATAAGCCGAACAAACAAATAACGGAACCTACTCAGATTGAATAATAATAAAAGTTACAAAGCGTTTTTTCATTGGAAATTTGAAGAACTAATAAATGGTGAACATCGCTTGAAATATCAGCATGCATTGTACAAATTTTGTAGAAATATGTTCTTCGTTACACTTAAAAAAATAATCTATACCGTTAAGTATGAAAGAATGGTTATTTTTTGTCCATTGGAGACTAATATACAGTGATCGATAAAAAGTTTGTACACAGTGGAAAAATATTAATGTTTTCACATACTATAATTTATGCCTGTGTGAAAACCCACTAAATATGTACTAAATATATTGAGCGATGTTTAATTTAGTAGGAGAATGCTTCTAGAAATCATTAGCAACAAAAATTCGTTATTTAGAAATTATGAAAATATTGGGAAAATTCTAGAAAAAATAATAGTTGATTTGAAAGGAGAAAGATGACATAATTTGTAGAACTTTGAATATACCAATAATTGTTAGCATAAAAATAAATCTGACAAGTGTAATAATCAGACATATTTACAATGATGTAATAAATCTTATTCAATATGATGTAATAAATTCTATTAAATACTTGCCACTAAAAATGTTAGAAAATGGCCATCACAATTCAGGAATAAATGAAAGTACATCAAATTGTCATTATTTGTAAATAACTTCTTATAATAAATGTTTTAATTTTTGTTATTGACAATTGAAGAAACTCGATTTCTTTTTAAATTAAGAATCACTCAGTATTTAATTCATATTTATTTGATTTTCAGACATACTCAAATTATTAAGGCCAAAAAAGTATAAAAACCCAGATTATCCTCACTTGATGCAGTTTTTTTGCCAGCCTGTGTATATTAAGAGTAATGCATATTGATACTCCATTTGTAACGAAGGCAAAATGCTAATATACGTTTTTAATTTTTGACCTAATATGACTGATTAACTGACATAACAAAAGAATATTACAATCAATATTCTAAAATGATGAAAATATATTTACAATTTACAATAGGAATTTGCCTAAAATAGGGGTACATTAATAAGAACGAGCACAAGTAATATAGGGACATCGATTCCATTTGTTAATATATTTTTAAATATACTATACAACTACAACTTATTCAAAATAATCCGCATGTATAGCAAAAATCGACCTTTTGGGATGTAAATAAAAACTATCAGCATGACAAAAACAGCATTTTAATCGAATTCCACGAACTCGTGTGCGATTCTTTATTAGACTATTTATTTATCACATTTACTAGTTGCGAATTAAGTTAATAATCCACGACTTTTAATTGTCATTAAAACTTTTTGTTCACGGAATTAAATTAAATTTATTTATAAAACCAAATAAACTTCACTACTAAATAACGTCTTACTTATCACACCACAATATAGTCACTTTAATAAATTGTTCGTTGAATTAAATTGCTTTTTAATATATATGACATTTTAAGTGAAATAGAACAAAAAGATATATTAAAAGAACAAATAACTTTTCTTTATTTATTTCAGTTTATTAAGTATGATAGACCGCCATTCCAATATCATTCAACTTGAAAAATCTGCAGAAAGAAAATAAATTTTCTGCGGTAGGACAGTCGGTATATACTACAGAAAAGCAGCAAGAAAACTCACCTTAACTTTGGTAGCTGCTCCCAAAACGTGTACGAGTAGTACGACGATCGCTGAGATGAATATTACGTTCCTCACATATCCCATTTTCGAAACGATATAGCCCTTCGAAGGTGATAACTTTCAGTTGCCGCCCGAAAACTCAGAGCACGCGTTAAATTGTTAGACTACTTGTGAAACCGGAGATTTCTTGAGACGTTTATATATAGTTTACAGTTGTGGACCATGCGCGCGCAAACCATCCGTGTAGTTTTTTGATTTAACCCACCTGTCCGATACGAAGACAACTTCGAGAGGGATGATTTTCTAGACTTCTGCGAATCGCGTCAGATGTTTCGTTTTCAAATGGGATTTAAAAAAAATTGTCATATTAGATGATTATGTAAACTATTTTCCAGATATTCAACTGCTTATCGATTTCTGTGTAGTCGTAAACATTAGACAAAAATACAAACATGAATGGTTAAGAAATTCGAGATAAATTCTAATCAATCCTTGTGGTTCATTGAGACTTTTCCTTATAGTGGGCCTCTTTTAGCAGTTCGCTGTTTTTAATTACCTCTCAGCAGTGGCGTAACAATGCAGATATGGAAAGTCAATAGGGGTCATACTCTATTCCAAAACATACAACCCTAATCTCTACATAGTTTATTACAAAACATACATCCTCTATACAAAATTAAAACATTCGCTGGTTAGATTTTTACTTTTTATTTGTTAAACATAACAATTGTTTCGCCAACACAGTGGCTTATTCAGATGTTGAGTACATAGACTAAAGTTTACGTTATGGAACTGCAGTTATATAACTAGGGTAATTTTAGGTTTATTACTATGGGAATTCCTATTATTAAACTATTGTTTTCAAGTTATAAAATTTCAACCGATGGTATCTGTAAATTTTAAACAAGATTTTTGGATAGTATGTAGAACTAAAATAAATTTAATAACGGAGATGAGTTTGTTTCTATTTGATCGTTTAATATGGTATCAGATTTCTTTGCTTTATGAACTTCTGAAGATTCTAATAAATTTAATTTTAAGTCTTTCTTCTTTACTATTCATTTCATCGCTATTTTCCAAATAAAAAACTCTCTTATCTTTCTGATAAAAGGAAGAGTCTACCTGAGCCTAGCCATAAAAACAAGCCAAGGTTATGTTTTGAGATTTTTCATTTGGCAAATAGCGATGAAATAAACTATACATGTACAATATTAAATTCTTCGTTTAAAGGTATGGTCTGCTTCAATTAGATTTGTTGCATATGTTGAATCTCTTTTTTTATTAAATATATTTAAAAATCTCTATATTTAAGAATCTAATTGAAGCAGACCGCAGAATTTAATATTGCATTAACGAAGAATTTAATATTGTACCTGTAGAGAAGAAAGGCTTAAAACTAAATTTATTAGAATCTCTACAAATTAATAAAGCAAAGAAATCTGATATATTATAGAATAATTAGTGTCTACGTAGATCTAGTGCTAAGAACTTAAAACTTGATCCTCGTAGCTAGTTAACAAGTAAAAAATACACTTACTAGATACTACGGTTCGTTTTGTATTACTTTTTTGCACTCAACTATACCAGAACGAAAAAGTAATGTAATCGTGTAAAGAAAAATGGAAAAAATTTTTTATAGCGTTTATTTTTCGTTTTTCGGCCTAAAAGCAAAAAAAAACGGTTTTTAAAAATCTTTAGCTGTGTGACGTTGTAGTCGGCATATATTCTTATTAGCACGATCACTCAATTAAATCGTGTCAGATCGATCGCGTTTCGACTGATTCTGATTAGGGACGTTTACCAGACGACATATATTGATTTTGAGGTGGATAGGACACATCCCACCCTATCCACGGGTCATAAGAAAGCACGATCGTGGACTATTTGGAAAAAGTAAAACTGTCGCATAAAACACATATTCTGCATTTATGTGTCGGTTTATTTTCTTCTCGGCCACTCAATTTCGAGATAGAGATGTTCTACATGCTTAAAAGTCCGTTTTAAGGTTTTAAAACTGTTTATTTTTATTTGTATATAAGATAATTTGCAAATTGTAGTTATTTTCTGTACCTCGAATATTGAATGGAAAAATAAATTGATGAAAATTTTGCTCGATTTTGCGATATGTTTAACTATGGTTAACTCGATCAACAAATTACATCAATTCATCGTTATGTAAAGAAAGAAAAATAATTTATTCAACGTACATGTTCCAGTTCAGGTGCTACCTGATGATGGTAACAGAAGATTGAAATTTTGCCGAATATAATAAGAATTGATTAACAAAACTGCTTATATGATGTACTCTCCCCAGACGAAGCTACAATATATCTTGAGAGGGACATAAATAGAATAACGAGAAGATACTGGAATGACTTAAATCCTCATCGGGTACGAGAGACCTATTCGCAAACTACAAAGATATTTGGACAGGAATAATTTTGATTTCGTCTTCGCTTTTACTGCGGCGAATAGCTCAGACTATTCTTCTACTTATTAACCCCCGATGTTCACAGACACACCCAATCGATTTATGTGGGAATCGAACCCACGCCGGGAATATTATGAACCGGCAATCTATGCCAGCTGCAAGCGATTGGTGTATACCTAGATTAGTCCACGGAACGAGGTAATAATGGAATAACGTACCCTCAGAGATGTGTAATTATTTTTTTGCAATTCGAATTATTGTTGCCTGCAATCTTTTTTCTCACATGATGATGAACCCGATTTGAAAGTATTTGGTTTTAGCAGTATGGTGCTTCGAACGTTATAAAAAAATAATAATAAACGTGTTGGAGTAAACTTTTAGTGGAAATGTTATCATCGTTTGAAATTAACAATATTAACAAATTTCGTCAAAGTTGACGTTTAACTGATGATTGTGTTAATAAGCGACTATCCAAGGGACTAAATCATAGCAACAGTAAACAACAATTATCCCAACATTTTAATACGTAATACAGCCAAAAACTACGTTATGATTTAGTGAATTATTAGTTTTTTAATAAGTTATTATAATAATCTACGCATGTTACAAACAAAGAAACGTATTTCCTTGTCACGAACCACAGTTACGATACTTCGAAAGACTAATACGTAAAAGTGGTAAAACATCTCGGATCTGGATAATCATTAATCATTTTAATTAATTATTGTTTCGGCTATTAAGATTATTAAGAAAATGAAATATTTTTATTGAGAAATATTTACTAAATCTGTTACGCAGTGAACGAGGTAATTGTAAGATGTGTGATTGTAACTTGTAGTATTGTTGGATGACTTGTGAATTTCCAGACACTCGAGAACTAATCTACCGTCGTATATACGAATAATTGAGGTCTTGATTTCTAGAAGAAATTGTAGAAAAAATAATATGAAATATCCAGACTCAAATAGTGTTCATGGTATTATTTAGTATCAATCATTTTTTTATAATTAGTAATATATGATTTGACCCCTTTAATCCTAAATCTAAACAAGAAGACCATAACTTTGTATAACAAGAAGACTTAGTGCAAATAATATCTATTATTTGCACAAAGAAAAAATATCATATTTATACTTCTGATATCATCGCGATATATTAGACCACATACAAAATTACTGTTAAAAAAGATTAATTATATGAAATAAAAAAAAGTATATGTTCAGATGTTACTGACCCACTCCAACATAATAATAAACAGCGTAAATAGTTCTTGAACGAATTTTACAAATATTTTTAATACGATAATTTTAATGTATTCTAATAAATTTGTGAATGGAGATAAGGAGACAATTTAATGTAAACAAGTCATTTTAAAAATATCGTTGGTTCGTAGATTATATTGGAAACATAACTTGGTAAAAGTGTAAAAGTAACTCGATAGTTATTATTACATACAGGGTACAGCATAAATATGAAATAATGCCCGTGACATTTAAACAATTTTTTATACAAAACGTTTCAAATAAAAGTTTTTTAGCTATTTATTTTACATACTCGTTTTTATTTGTTTCGCTCGGTCGTGGTACTTTATTTGTATTTTTTAAATGGTAACATATTTTTTATTATATTTCGAATTAGGATATCATTTTATAATGACTTGTAATATCTCAGCAAGATGTGTACTCTGATCCCTCATGATTTCTTCTTAAATAAATTTTCTGTATAACATGATACATGATTGCTATTTATATAACATTTAAAACGACATCTTAACTAATATCTTAATTGAAGACTTGTCAAAGATTTGCCTTCTCAAGGGTTCTTATCAGAATAGAAAAAAATAATCGTTTCTTAGGGTGTTCAGGTTTTCATACCATTGATTGATGTCTATTAACTTTTGTGTCGTTTTATGAGACATAAAATTAAATTTAGCCGAGATAGATAGAAAAAGTGATACCTGAAAGGAAAATAACCAATTGATACTTTAATTATGGTTGGTATTAATTATGGAAACCCTACGGAGGCTGAAGGATACAGTAAGAAGTTTATCTCGACCGAGTTGTTATCACTTAGTTTTTTGTCCACCGTGGCTTTGCTTGGTGGCACGTATTCGGTAGGTCTAATTTTCGATGAATTTATCGTATAAATATGGCTGAATTTGCTGGATGGCGTTCGTTATGTTGATTTTGAGAGCATCAATTGTTTGCAGTTTATTCGCATACACCTGTGATTTAAGATAGTCCCGTCCCAAGGAAGGAGTCTAAAGGCGTTAAATCACCCGATCTCGGTGGCCAGTTTACGTCGCCGTTGCTCGAATTGCCCTCAAATCGCACATGTCGTCATATCATCTAGTTTAGGCCACAAGAAGTTGCTTAACATTGATATGTAGTGCTCACTGCTGATGGTTATGGCAACAAGTTTGAAGCTGGTGTATCTCGTGTGAATTGGTATCGTCCCAAATTCGACAATGTTTCTTGTTCACACATCCATTCATCAAAAAATGGGCCTCGTCGTTAAAGATGATTTTCTTTGGCGAAATTTGGGTCAACTTTCAACTGCTTCGGAGCCCAATCATCGAACACATGGCGTTGTCTATGGTCGTTTACCTTAAGTTCCTGGGTCAGTTACGACGCAAGATTCGTCAAGTTGAAGTCGCATAAAGGCCAAGTTCTTGTGGACGACGAGAAATGACTGCCTCGGGTTTCTTCCGTACACTCTCATGCATAGTAGCGATGTTTTCAACAGACTTTGCCTGCCGGTGGCGTACGGGTGTTAACTTATTATTTATCAAACCAGTTGACTCGAATTTAGCCACCAAACGTCGAATAGTCGACTAGGTGGGACGATTGTAGCGAGGATAAAAATCACGTAATGCGTGGA
The DNA here is from genome assembly GCA_037954035.1 of Rosalia funebris. Classification (NCBI taxonomy): domain Eukaryota; kingdom Metazoa; phylum Arthropoda; class Insecta; order Coleoptera; family Cerambycidae; genus Rosalia; species Rosalia funebris. Next base: position 40,443,099 of record JAZFAV010000007.1, read on the forward strand.
AGGTTTCTCGCGGAAAATTTTATGATTTCTTCACGTTGTTGAACGCTTCACTTGAATCAGGCACTTTTGGCAGCCGTGGAAGAGGACGAAGGCATGATAACTCGAATGCTGGCCGCAGACATCAATGTCGACCAATCCACCATCGTCCGTCGTCTCAAAAAGCTTGGAAAGGTATGGGAATTGGATGTATGGATCCCTCACGAATTTTTCGCAATCGAGATGAAAATACCGCGCAAAAAGAGCAAAATGGTCTTCCACCACGATAATGCACGTCCTCATGTTGAGCGTCGTGTTGTCGAATCTATCGCTAATAAGGGATGGGATTTGCTCCCATATCCGCCATACTCACCGACTGAAGCTCCCACAGACTACCACGTTAATTACTTGTTGTAAACTGGCAGGTAAATAAAGTCTACAACGATTTGCATGAGTTGGTGGAGACGTTAAAGCGTTGGACTGGCTCTAAGAATCGCGACATCTTTGCCCGTGGAATCGACCGTCTGCCAAGCAAGTAGGAAGCATTTAGGAAGCATTTATTGAAGTTGACGGCGAATTTGCTCCAAAATAACTATTTAATTCTCGGCCGATCGCGTTGTTGCACTCAGTGCCACATTTTCGCTTTCGCCGTTCTATTTTTAGCTCGGTGAAGGGTTTCCTCTTACAATTGAGGTATTTGTTAGTCAACCCTTCCTGAAACAGGTAAAGTTTTCCGGCCGACTTTTTCGCCATCACGTTGGTCGCAATTTGGTTGAGAAGCAGTTAGCATCGTAGACCGCTCGCGGGAGTTTTTGTGACTTCGAGAGTTTATTCTATTTTGTGCTACCCGCGACCACCTATGTGATTTTAATTTTTTTTTCCTACTTTTTATTGATTTTTATTGTGCTTTTGTGATAGGGCCGGTGGGGAAACAATTAGTTTAGGCTATGTCCCTGCAATTCTTCAAGAGTTATCAGACGAAGAACGTGATGCAATTGACAATGAAAGTGACCTAAGTGAAGATGAAGAAATTCAACTTGATGATCACTTCAGTGAGTCAGAACAGTCCGGTGATGAAATCGTCGATCATGAGAATCCTTCTTCTTTTTATGTCTGAAAGGACAAAAATGCTAAATAAAAGTTGCCAAAGAAGAAAGGTAAAACCAGATCCAAGAACATAATAAAATTTTTGCCAGGGCCAGAAAAAGATGCTCGTAATGTATCCACACCGCTCGATGCTTTTTCCATATTTTTGATCACACGATTATTGATCAAATTGTATGTTTTGCGAACATGTATATCCAAACAAAGAAAAAAATTACGGGAGAGATCGCGATTGCTTCTCTCTCTCTCTCTCGTGTTTCTCCTTATTTAATTTATAGGTTACATTAATTCGAGAAATAAAAAAAATTCGCTATATAATTACATTTTTTGGTGGTGTTGCACTTTGTGCAACGCGCGACCGTTGGTGTCATGGGAAGGGACGCGACCAGCCGAGGGTTAAACATGTTTCTGTTGAATTTTCATGTTTATTTTTTCATAATAAATATTTCTTTAAAAGCGCCTGATAAACGGTGCAAAAGCATTTCATATAGTGCGCCATGAGAAACTTTTATGTAAATTGCAATGCTACGAACTAAGAGGATCAATATCTAATATTTTGAAATTGTACTCTCAGAATATACATTAATATGGAGGAAAGTGTTTTGTTAAAATATTTTGATAATAATCTTTAACTAAAAATAAAAATAAGAAGCTTAGACCATAAATGTGATACGAGACAAAATACAATAATTGTTAAACGATACGATCTAATACGATATGACGTAATAAACAAATAGAAAGAGGTCTTTATCTTGCTAGAATAATCTAAAATCTATTACAAGTGTATATCAGAAACATAGAAAATAAAAAACTAACAAATAGAATAAAAAATAAATAAAATACGAAGTTAAGAACAATGAAACACATAAATATATTCAATTTGTGATATTATTAATAAGAGAGTACCTATATAAACAAATTTTACTTACCTCGATATTAATTTTTTAATATCGATCGATATTAAGCTTGATATCTATAAGGATTTAACAATTTGTATAAAACATTTTATAATTATGAATAACAAATTGAAAATGTTCATATACGCACTAAATTAATTTTAATTACAAGAAGATTTATTTTCTATGATTTTTCGCTTTATTTACACTATTCTTATTCCAAAAATTATTTGCACTTCCATTTATTTTTTGCGTAACGTTTATGCGTAATTATTATGTATATATTATCTATACCTTTAATATATTAGAGCATATATTTTACTGTAAATTATTCTCTACTGTAAATTAACTTATTATTATTATTTATGGTGTAGATTTTGGATATATTTTGGTATGAAATAGTAGATCATCTCATTTAAACATACGCATGTATAAATAAACAGTTTTAAAACTTTAAAACGGACTTTTCCGCACGTAGAACATCTCTATCTCAAAACTGAGTGGCCGAGAAAAATAATAAAGATGTTTTTCGGCATAGAAAAAATGGTTTTTAAAAAATTTCGTCTGTGTGTGCCGTTGTCATTGTCGTCGGCATTTTAAAACTTGTTAGCACGATAACCCAACCAAAGCGTGTCGGATCGATCGGGTTTTGACTGATTCTAATCGGGGACATCTCCCAAACGACACCTATTGATTTTGAGGTGGATAGAAGAGACTCTACCATGATCCATGAATCATAAAAAAGCACAATAGTGGACTATTTGAGAAATTTTATTTGTTAGCACGATCATTCGATTAAATCGTGTCGAATCGATCGGGTTTTGATTGATTTTGATTAGGGACATCTACCAGACGACATCTATTGATTTTGAGGTGAATAGGACACGCCCCACTCTGTCCATGGGTCATTAGAAAGCACGATGGTGGACTATTTGAGAAAATTTAAAAAAAGTAAAACTGTCGCATAAGACACATATGTATTCTGCATTTATGTGTTTTCTTCTCAGCCACTCAATTTCGAGATAGAGATGTTCTACGCACAGAAAAGTCCATTTTAAGATTTTAAAACTGTTTATTTTTAATTGAGGTTTCATCTTAATTCTTCTGATCCTTTTATCTTTGTCAAACGCAATCATGCAGCAAACGCAGCATTTAAATCATGTTATAATTAGGTACAATGTCAAAAGCAATCATGTAGCAAACGCAGTATCCAAAAGTCATCTTATAATAAGGTACAATTAGAAGTAAAATTGTACTGTGAGCTACAAAAGTTTGAACTTTGGTCTTTTTTAAATCTTCTCAATGTATAAAAAATATATAACATTTTTATGACTCACATAACTATAGCATAATTTCTTGCCGAAACTTTATTGGACAACTTGACAACTTTAACGCTTCAATTACCTAAGTCTGAGAAAGAAGAATTGTGTAACTAGATGGAGCTACAAAAGAAATATAATGAGTATTTTCGTAAAGGCATTGAACGTCATGGATTTATGGAGTAGATATAATATTTGCCCGATATCGTGATAATTGATTTTTCTTTAGTACTCTTTGAAGAGCGCAATATATGACAGTAGACAATTAAGGTTATACAAAACCTTAAATAGGATGGAAAATACAGGTTATAAGATTATTAAATAAGAAGAAGTAAACGTAGTGTAATACAAAATGGATTATAGGTCGGCTTCTATTAAAATGGTCAGCAAAACGTCTAAATTTATATAAAATTTAACGAAGTAACACACATTTTGTGAATAGTATGAAAACCGTATAAATACAACCAGTTTATCGTTTTGTTTACTTTGGTGTCCAAAATCCCACAATGACGTTATTATAGAAGACTCTCTGAATACAGTTTGAGGAAAACTTAAAGGCGATGGTCTAAAAATTGCTGACCCTGTTAAAGATTTACCTACATAATTCTTTCGTCAAAAAAAAAAAAAAAATTATATATTCTACTCGCTAAGAAGATGAATTTAACTGAATTTCTTTTTACATTTATTTTATAACGTTTATTTTTTAAAATTCCCATGCTTTTATCTGCCACAGAACGTTTCCAATCTGCGAATTTTCATTAAGTTACAATTCTTTCTATATGATTACAGATTTGTATTGATATACGCCACCCGTGATTTGTATATTAATGTAATTATAAATATAAACGTACGCATCTTAAACGTGAAAGATCATATTTATTGTTGTAAAAAAAGATTGTGTTAAGAAGTCAATTACAAAACGATGTTTTGTAAACAATTTTCATAGCTTCAGATAAAATTTGAATTGTGTTTAACATGCAAGTGTTATTATCTAAGGTCAGTTTTGCGATCCAATTCGAAAATAAAAAATAAGAGAAATGTTTTGGAACTGATTACAAAGGAGAAGCGCGATACTTGTCCTGTCCTATGATAACAGGACATGCTGTGAATGTTTGATATTGCAACAAGTATAAAGACAAGAGTGATACAGAAATGTGCACTTTTCCAGTTTTACGACAAAGCTTCTTTTATATAAGGTATATCTGGATGATTCCATTACCGCCATGAAACTGGGTGTTATCCAAGTTTGCAAACGAATGTTTGGTCTCATATGGAAATCATTATGAGTTTAATCTGGGTGGCGATAAAATACAAAATATATACTTTAGAATAAATCTCAGGACGAGTTTACTCGAAGAACATATTCAAGCGGTTCATGGCTTTATTGAATATGATCGTTGCCTCACCGTCGCTGAAATCACTTCTGAGCTAAACATCAGCATTGAGACTATTTGAGCTTGGCTTGGATTTCGGTTTGTATGTCATACCTTTCCGAAGAACAAAGCAAGAAACATCTGTCAACGACTTCTCGCTCGTTATCAGATTGAGGGAGAACCTTTCCTTAGTCGCATTATGACATGTGACGAGAGTTGTGTTCATCATTACACTCTCGAGAGCAAGCAGGCGAGCATAAATGAGAAAAATAAGGAAAGTTTATCCTGAAGAAGGCCAGAAGTTGTCAGCGGGGAGAGTTATCTCATTTTTATGGGAGTTAATAGGTTGGATTTGTTTCATAATCAGATAATATTAATACTGTTTATTACTGCACTCCCTTGGACTAACAACAACAAAAAAAGTCGTTTATCGGAGCAAGAAACGACAAAGATACGTCATTTTGCTTCACGATAGGCCTTTGCTTTTTGCCAGACCCCATACACCAAATCAAGAACGTTGGAAATCAAAGGAAATGTTCTGGGAGATTCTTGAACCTCTACCATACAGTTCGGACCTATCGCTGTGTAATTTTCATGTTTCACAATAAAAAAATAGCTCGTCTATATATGAATGACCCTCGTATTTTATTTCATACGAAAGTTTATCATCTTTACTTCAAATCAATAAGTTTGAATTACTTTTGAATACTTTCTATTTTCGGACCCACTTTTATCGCAAAAATATAGAGAAATAACATTAAATCTACGTTCACTTTATATCTGCCATTTTAGTCTGTTTTTTTCGTCTATTTATGGGAATATAAAACTTGTAAAAGTAAATCTTTATTTGTTTTTATTACAGCACTAAAACCGGGGGATTGCTCTTATTATACGACCACTCTTTTCCTTCAGACGTTCAGATATAATTTATGAGTACAACAAGCTAAATAATATGAAGTAGGTACAATTATTGATATTACTTGAACCTTTCTCTCACTCTGTCTAATTTTCAAAATACGATTTATAATTCCTTATTTTGTCATTCAATGATGAACAATGTTTTGATAATTAATTCAGAAATAGAAAATACTTATTGGAGACAATTGGATTTCGTATTTTGTTTTACCCACTGTTTTAAAGGTAATTCCTTCCAAGACCACTTCACGTTTACTTTGTCCCTCAATTATACTTCTCTTCTAAAAAATCTGTAATAATATGAGATCACAGTTTTCATCATCGCTTTCGTTAACTAAGAGTCACATCATACAGCACTGATTGTTAATTAACATTTTGTAAAAATATTTCCTTTAAGGAAGGAATAATTGTAGTCTAAAGTAATATATAACTTCAAGCGGGATCAACATTTACAGAGCTCAAACAAAGGTTGGACGTTTTTAAGGAAATGATATAAAAATTATACATGTACAACTCTATTTGTTTTTCTCTATCTTTACATGAAGTTGCACATTTTTATATCTTTCATGTATTGTTCAAGCTTTTAATAAACCATATTGTTGTGATTCCTAAATGTGTATTATAACTGCATTTGCTATTGGAATATGAGTTACGGTAAATAAATATTTTGTCAGGCTTACATATAACATCATATGTTATATGTAAGTGAATGTTTTCGACCAATAAGATATAGAAATTCTACTTACAAGGCCTGAGCAATTTAGGTACTGAGTACTAATTCCCAATTAACATTTTGTAAAAAAATCTATTTCAAAGAAGAAATTTTAATCTAGGATAATACGTTTCATCAAGGGGGATTGTAATCTACAACTCATAAACAGTGAGTGCAGGTTTCTTTCATTTAATATATATTTAATTAATTCAATTATATATTATAAGCATATTAAGGATATGCTATAGAAATGATCTACAACTATATTTGTTTTTCTCTACTTTTACACGTACTTGTACGTTTTTTATATCTTCTATATATTGATTAAGCTTCTTTCTGGTATGATACCATTATTTTTATATATTTGAAATTGCTAAAATTTCTTAAAAATATGTTACATTCCGAAAACACTTCGCTAAAATATTCTGAAATTTTAAATACTTTCAGGACTATTATTATTATTATTATTATTATTATTATTATTATTATTATTATTATTATTATTTTTTTTTTTTTTTACTAAAAGCCAGTCACCCCTTTCTGTGGCTCCGACTCACACAGAAGGTGCGCTGGTAATACCAGCAATCACTCCTCGCGTCCGCTCGGTTAGTGATTACTGGGCCGAGTCGTGTGCCCTGAGTAGACGTAGTGAGCCGAGAATTACGGCCTTCTGCATGCGACCGGCTGCTCCCCATTTAGCCAGGTGGTAAAAATTCTGGCTAAATGGCGGTGGATACTAGGTAATTTTTTCCACCAGAAGTTATTTATCCCGTCGGGACCTGGAGCAGCAAAGTTCTTAGAGCCCGCAAGAGCCCTTTGAACCTCTTCAGGGGTTATCGGGTGGCACACTTCTTCTGGTCGCTGAAGACCTTCGCAAAAGTCTTCAAAGTGTGCCAGGGCTGGAGTGTCTCTTTGGAGTGGGAGCTTCTGCTCGTACAGCGCCTTCCAAAAGTTTTCCACCTGATCTACAGTCGGTGGATTTTGGACAACAGGTTGAGGCGGTTCGAATAGACGCGAGGGTTTTTGGCGGAACAAATTATTTTCCGCCAGTCTTCGCGCCCGCCTCACTAGTGACTTTTTGCATGTCACTAGCATCCGTATCCTATCAAGGCAGTGCTGTTTGATGGTACGCAGCACCACCTCATTAAGTGTGTGATGGACGCGTCTTAAATTAGCGGCGATTCGCCGTAATTTTTGCGTGAAAGGCCTATTGGCCGCCATATAGTCCATCACACATTGGATACGAGATACCTGTTGTCTTGTCGACTGGATCTTGGCCTCCATCTTCCGTACACGCCACTCCGCTCTCTCTCGCGGAGAGGAAGAGTTGTTCGCCCTCTCCATATGAGAGAAGCTCTCGGCGGCAGTGTACAGGGCACAATTTATGTGCCAGATGTCAGCCTCTTCTGGAAGCGATGCTTGAACTTCAGCATCCACTCTGGCCAGGTCTTGTGGCCTAGGGGGTCTTATGCGATGTAACCCCCTTCTGGTACTGAGGCCCTCTACTATTGGTGGAACGGTGAAGACCGCATCCTCAACTGGTTCATTAGGCAGCCTTTCAGCTACCTCATTCGCCAATCGGGGCGCAGTCCTCACATAGCCCTTTCCACGAAGATAGGATACATAATCACGCAGATTCTGCGGCGTGAAGGCATCATGCTCTGGGTGTAATTCACACCACAGTGCATGCATACGTGCCATGTATCCCCTCCGTATGGGCTCACTGCTTTCATAGCAATGCAGCAGGTCGTCCCTCAGCTCGTCGGTCCACTCAAAGCGTCCATGTCGTTGGCGTGCGTCGTTTTCAGGCAATCAATCCATTTGGGCCCCACCACCTTGCCCATGACCCCTATCCGAACGGGGTCGATCGTGGGGGCCTCCTCTTCTGCCATTTGGAACAAGAAGTTCGGGCTTACCGGGGAGTTAGCCCAGTAAGCCCACGGCCGACACTAGAGGGGAATATGTTATCCCCTCCCGGGTGCGCTGGTGCTGCCGGTCCGGTTTTGCACCCCAGCTGGAGTAAGTGGTGTCGCTACTCACCAAAGGCCAGATGGATGTTGTGCGGCCCCTCCTGCTTTTTTATTATTATTATTATTATTATTATTTTTTTTTTTTTTTTTTTACTAAAAGCCAGTCACCCCTTTCTGTGGCTCCGACTCACACAGAAGGTGCGCTGGTAATACCAGCAATCACTCCTCGCGTCCGCTCGGTTAGTGATTACTGGGCCGAGTCGTGTGCCCTGAGTAGACGTAGTGAGCCGAGAATTACGGCCTTCTGCATGCGACCGGCTAAGATTTCTGCCGAGTTTCGGCATGCCGGTATGTTCTTTAATTCAGAAAGCAGTGTATCTCTCGCTCCACCAAGGGCTCCTATAATCAGTACCTTCAATTTAACAGTATGGTCTGGATAGAGTCTACGGAGTTCGAAGATTAAATCTTGATATTTTGTCCGTTTCTCCTCCTCTTTCAAAACAATGTTACCATCACCGGGTGCCGAGAACTCGATGACGAACATTGTCCTGATTTGGTGGTCGAGGAGGACTACGTCAGGCTTGTTGGCTTGTATTTGCCTGACGGTGGAAAACGAATAGTTCCAATATATTCGGCACTTCTCGTTTTCCACAACGGACTCAATATCCCCCGGAGCGTAAGGCAGCACTGGTGTCTCGTCTATCTGATACGAGTGCCTTAAATGATAATAAAGCACCCGCAACGCTGCGTTGTGTCTATGGATATAGGCCGAGACTGCATATACCGGACAAGCCGACAGTAAATGCATCAATGTCTCCGGCGCCCTACGGCAGGCCCTGCAGCTGACATCAGGGACCTCCATACCCATGACACGACTCCGATAGACGAGCGTGTTAAATACACCATCTTGGCAAGCCATGATGAATCCCTCGGTCTCTGAATTTAGCCCGGCTGACCTTAAGAAAGCAAAGGTCAGCCTTTCGGATAAGCCCAGGGCTTCCATATTCCTATAGAAGACCCCGTGCATGGGCTCATCCTTGTGAAGCTGCAGAGCTCTTAAATGCTCTGCAGCTTTTACTTGGGCTTTTAACTGAACGGGTTCCAACTCGGTGACAGAGTTGTGATTGGCCCGTTCGGTATCGAAGACGAGACCGAGATCATCGGCTGCTCTACGTGCTGCCTTAAATAAAAATGCTCCTATCCCTGCATGTTCGTGATCTCGGACCATGCAGAGAAGGGGATCCGAACTCCTGATAACTTTACAGGCTCCGTCCAGAACCATCCTGTTATGAAGACACTCCAAACTCAAGAGTCCACGACCTCCGCGATATCGTGGGAGATATAGCCGTGGAACGGACGATCTAGGATGCAAACTCCTACTGAGATGCATCCTCTTTCGGGTTACTACGTCGAGTTGTCGCAGCTCCTCCTGTGTCCATTTGACTACTCCGAAGGAGTAGACAAGGATCGGAACGGCAAGCATGTTTGTTGCAGACACCTTGTTCTTCCCCGACAGTTCTGAAGACCAGATCTGTCGGAGGCGGTGCTGATACTTGCCGCGGAGAGCGTTTTTTATGACACCTACCTCTTGGGTGGAGCGTTGCTCAAGACCCAAGTAGGCGTACGACTCTCCGGCATCTAAGTGATGTAAGATGCTTCCGTCTACTAGCTGCGCATCCTCTGCGTATTCCCGGCTTCGTCCTCTCTTGAGATGAACCAGTGCACATTTGTCCAACCCGAACTCCATCCCGATGGCCTGCGTGTACTCCTGCGCCACCCTCAGGGACTGGCGTAATTCCCTTTCTCCGGAGGCATAAAGTTTTAGGTCATCCATGTAAAATAGATGGGTGACCTTATGCCTCCGATCGCCGGGGGTGCCGCAGTTATAGCCACGGGTCTTCCTGAGGGACACGGACAACGGCAACAGTGAGATGCAAAACAGAAGGGGGCTAAGGGAGTCTCCCTGAAACACGCCCCTTCTAAACGACACCGGCTCTGTCCGGACTCTAGTATCACCCGATGTTATGGTAAACCGAGTCCTCCAGAGCGGCATCAGTTCTTGAATGCATCTCACTATAGGACCGGGCACCACAAGGCATTGGAGCAAGTGAATTATTAGCTCATGCGATGTCATATCGAATGCCTTGCGGTAGTCGATCCAGGCCATGGAAAGGTTTCGCTTGTACTGCACGGAGTCCTGCGTGATACATCTGTCAATCAACAGATTCTCCTTGCAGCCAGCGACACCCCTCTTAGACCCTCGTTGTTCGTATATCCCCTCGAAAACCGGCTCAACTGCTAGGAGTACTCGCGTGTACAAGATGCGTGTAAACACCTTGTAACAGGCGTTTAAGCAGGTTATCGGTCGGTAGTTCTTTGGGTTGGACAAATCTCCGGTCTTCGGGATTAGCACGGTTCGCCCCTCAACAACCCAAGAAGGAATTTGCTGCTCCCCATTTAGCCATGTGGTAAAAATTCTGGCTAAATGGCGGTGGATACTAGGTAATTTTTTCCACCAGAAGTTATTTATCCCATCGGGACCTGGAGCAGCAAAGTTCTTAGAGCCCGCAAGAGCCCTTTGAACCTCTTCAGGGGTTATCGGGTGGCACACTTCTTCTGGTCGCTGAAGACCTTCGCAAAAGTCTTCAAAGTGTGCCAGGGCTGGAGTGTCTCTTTGGAGTGGGAGCTTCTGCTCGTACAGCGCCTTCCAAAAGTTTTCCACCTGATCTACAGTCGGTGGATTTTCGACAACAGGTTGAGGCGGTTCGAATAGACGCGAGGGTTTTTGGCGGAACAAATTATTTTCCGCCAGTCTTCGCGCCCGCCTCACTAGTGACTTTTTGCATGTCACTAGCATCCGTATCCTATCAAGGCAGTGCTGTTTGATGGTACGCAGCACCACCTCATTAAGTGTGTGATGGACGCGTCTTAAATTAGCGGCGATTCGCCGTAATTTTTGCGTGAAAGGCCTATTGGCCGCCATATAGTCCATCACACATTGGATACGAGATACCTGTTGTCTTGCCGACTGGATCTTGGCCTCCATCTTCCGTACACGCCACTCCGCTCTCTCTCGCGGAGAGGAAGATTTGTTCGCCCTCTCCATATGAGAGAAGCTCTCGGCGGCAGTGTACAGGGCACAATTTATGTGCCAGATGTCAGCCTCTTCTGGAAGCGATGCTTGAACTTCAGCATCCACTCTGGCCAGGTCTTGTGGCCTAGGGGGTCTTATGCGATGTAACCCCCTTCTGGTACTGAGGCCCTCTACTATTGGTGGAACGGTGAAGACCGCATCCTCAACTGGTTCATTAGGCAGCCTTTCAGCTACCTCATTCGCCAATCGGGGCGCAGTCCTCACATAGCCCTTTCCACGAAGATAGGATACATAATCACGCAGATTCTGCGGCGTGAAGGCATCATGCTCTGGGTGTAATTCACACCACAGGGCATGCATACGTGCCATGTATCCCCTCCGTATGGGCTCACTGCTTTCATAGCAATGCAGCAGGTCGTCCCTCAGCTCGTCGGTCCACTCAAAGCGTCCATGTCGTTGGCGTGCGTCGTTTTCAGGCAATCCATCCATTTGGGCCCCACCACCTTGCCCATGACCCCTATCCGAACGAGGTCGATCGTGGGGGCCTCCTCTTCTGCCATTTGGAACAAGAAGTTCGGGCTTACCGGGGAGTTAGCCCAGTAAGCCCACGGCCGACACTAGAGGGGAATATGTTATCCCCTCCCGGGTGCGCTGGTGCTGCCGGTCCGGTTTTGCACCCCAGCTGGAGTAAGTGGTGTCGCTACTCACCAAAGGCCAGATGGATGTTGTGCGGCCCCTCCTGCTTTATTATTATTATTATTATTATTTTTTTTTTTTTTTTTTTTTTTTACTAAAACCCAGTCACCCCTTTCTGTGGCTCCGACTCACACAGAAGGTGCGCTGGTAATACCAACAATCACTCCTCGCGTCCGCTCGGTTAGTGATTACTGGGCCGAGTCGTGTGCCCTGAGTAGACGTAGTGAGCCGAGAATTACGGCCTTCTGCATGCGACCGGCTAAGATTTCTGCCGAGTTTCGGCATGCCGGTATGTTCTTTAATTCAGAAAGCAGTGTATCTCTCGCTCCACCAAGGGCTCCTATAATCAGTACCTTCAATTTAACAGTATGGTCTGGATAGAGTCTACGGAGTTCGAAGATTAAATCTCGATATTTTGTCCGTTTCTCCTCCTCTTTCAAAACAATGTTACCATCACTGGGTGCCGAGAACTCGATGACGAACATTGTCCTGATTTGGTGGTCTAGGAGGACTACGTCAGGCTTGTTGGCTTGTATTTGCCTGACGGTGGAAAACGAATAGTTCCAATATATTCGGCACTTCTCGTTTTCCACAACGGACTCAATATCCCCCGGAGCGTAAGGCAGCACTGGTGTCTCGTCTATCTGATACGAGTGCCTTAAATGATAATAAAGCACCCGCAACGCTGCGTTGTGTCTATGGATATAGGCCGAGACTGCATATACCGGACAAGCCGACAGTAAATGCATCAATGTCTCCGGCGCCATACGGCAGGCCCTGCAACTGACATCAGGGACCTCCATACCCATGACACGACTCCGATAGACGAGCGTGTTAAATACACCATCTTGGCAAGCCATGATGAATCCCTCGGTCTCTGAATTTAGCCCGGCTGACCTTAAGAAAGCAAAGGTCAGCCTTTCGGATAAGCCCAGGGCTTCCATATTCCTATAGAAGACCCCGTGCATGGGCTTATCCTTGTGAAGCTGCAGAGCTCTTAAATGCTCTGCAGCTTTTACTTGGGCTTTTATTATTATTATTATTATTATTATTATTAATATAAATATATCTTTGAGGCACAAGGTTAATTTGACTTTCTTAATATTGTATCGGTTAAAATAAATATTTCTGAGGGAGAATTTCTATTGAATTCAGTAGTACGTGCGTATCATACTAACATATCTTACTTTGGAAGTAAAATGATTGCTTTCGCATTCTAATTAAAGTACACGATAAGTTATTAAGTTTTAAATCATCTAGATCACCCGAGAGGTTCAATATGTGTTCAATGATAAGCGTAGTGTATCAAGAACCTGATGATTAATATATAAGTACTAATGAACATTAATTCAAAAACTGTTTAGAAGGAAATTATTGTTCAAAATATTACCCGATTATTTCTTGCCTACGATATGTCAATCGAGCAATCTTTGTACTAAACTAAACTAAAAAGTGAACTAACTAAAATCGAAGGAATATTGGCATATTTCGTTCTTCATACTTTATTTACTATTATGAAATCAGATAAACCCATCATCTTGTCTATTTAATAGAGAAGGTTTGATCCAAATAATAATTCACCCTATTCAAACATGCTCATGTGTAACGATGACCTGCCTTTTAAGTACAATTAAGTTTTCTATCGATCCTGGTATGGGTAGTAGGAAAAGGCATGTAGACTACGTATTATTTTGGTATTGTAAAATATAAATCGACCATTATCCAAAGAAATTACCAATAATGATCTACGAAAACACATAAAATTTGATGTACATTTTCGTAAGAATACATCCAATATTCTTAAAGAGCAAATAAAAGCGCTGTAGAGGTCTACGCGTTCCCTGGGAACAATGCCTAATTGGATGAAAAAAATCCTTACAGAGAGAATAGGACGGCTACTAGTGAGGTGGTCCACACAATGCAGCGGTGGAATATAGTGAACCCTTATGTAATAAGATCTTCTAGAACATCGAAAATATTGAACTGCGGTTGACATTTTGTCTTACACTGGAATTTCCACTGCAACTATATACCGCATTTTAACGGAACACAACAATAGCGAAGTTGTTGAGTAGGTGCGTACCCTACTTCCAGGTGGAAGACGTAATGGATTAGAGATCTGGAGTGGTTTCCCAAAATCTGTGTTTAAGAAAACATCCAAATGCATATTTACAGAAAATATTGGTGGTGAATGAAAGTTGTGTGTTTCTGCACAGATCCCGCCGAATAAGACGAGGTGCTAGTTTAGTTAGGGATCGGAGAATGTAAATAAGCGTATGTGTATCGTCATAATGGCTTCTGTTGACGAGGGTAGTGTGTTAGTGGAACGATTATCTGGACTAACACAGTTAATGCCTTTCACCTTTAAGATGGGTCCGCTGAATATTTCGTCGAAATTATGTGTTTCTTTCAATTTGTTCCACCTCAGTTGAATGGTTTCCTCATATTTTGAAAATTCATCCACAGTATGTTTCTGAACCTTTTCAGAAGAAGTATATGGAAGTATATATCTTCTTAGGACTTGTTTCGGTTTTATCACATTCAACTTCATCACTGGTTGTGTCTACTTTTTTTGCAACGTCAATTTTGGTAGTTTGATCCCTTCCCTAGTCCAACCCCTTCCTTTTAGAATCTAATAAAGCCAAAATTATAGGATTAGCTATTATTATATTTTATATATCTAAGCCACAATTAAATATCTAGAAAGTTAATATTCTGGTCCACTAAGTGATGGTTCAGGAGGTGAATAAATTGGGGGAGAGTGGCAATTTCTCTAGTCAATTTGCAGTTATGGGAAAGTTTCACATTACTGTTACTGTCTGATTGCAACTTTTGCGTGAACAAAAGAGTTGTTTTTCTGTTTATATAAGATGACCTATTATTTACGTGTTTTAAAATTAAAACAGAGGCATATTGCCTTGTTGAAACTATATGCATTCTGTAATTCTTATATAAGTGATGTTTGTAAGTATGTAAATATAACACAAGCTAACAATGTGTAAATAGAGTAATTTATTTTCAATACAAGACAATTAAAAATACATTAAAAAATGATATTGTTTATAGAAACATAATAAAGGCAGAAGAAAATACTAAAATAGCTCTGAATGGGTTTCAAATTTCATCAAGGAGTTTTAAAGAATGTTTTCCGAAATTTGTAGTATTTTCATGTATTTTAAAAGCCCTATAAACAAAACACATAAAGCATTATAAAGTACGTAAATAATATAAACGAATAAATAATTTTGTTGAAAGCGCTCTTGATCCTTTTTTCTAATTAGTTTGAGTTTTTCCAATTATTAGTGGAGGGAAAATCAGTTTTTCGTTTATCTTACTAAATCTTTATTAAAATAGTACCTTTTTTTGGAAATACTAAAATGCATAAAACTGTAAAATCGGGGTTATCTATTGCACCGCCTTGTAAAATCGTAACGTAGAAGACTCTAGAAGCTCCACACTGATGTTCTACTATCTAGAAAAAACATGTTTGTGGCACGAATAATATCACTCTTATACAATTAAATAACCATCGACAAACGTACACTAGGAACAAATTAATAAAGCAACATTCCACAGTGAATTAGCCGATAATCGTTTATCACTCAAATTAGATTTGGACGTAACATCTGTCCGTTAAAAACTGATTTAATTCCTAGTTAACTTGTTGCGGTACCGAGAATCGCGATTTATTAGTTGTAAAACAAAAACATGTGCGACACACTTGTTTAATGAATCCCTGTCGGTAATTATATGAGGACGATCCGACGAAGAGACGGCCATATATCTTTCTAAAGTGGCCCTCAAATATCATTAAAATTTCATCACAGGTGGTCGGACGAGGATAAGTATATACAATACATGCCGATTTTTAAGTGGCTCATCAGTGGTCCTTTTTTGTTTCCCCTTGTGGGCGCTATGTTGACTCTGTGCATGCCAACAGGCGTTTGAAAAATCGGGCGTCTTTGCTACCTTGATACAATTTGAAACTCAACAATTGACAGTGCATTGATATATACAGTGAGCATGTAAATGTTGAAACAAATTTGATGAAACCCTTACTGAGCAACTAGGAAAAATATGCACTCTGGACGAAATTGACGCATTAGCTAAACTTTTCATTATTTCCTATAAGTTTTAAATCGTTAAACATTTTATATAGGTAGCCTAGGATACTCTCTGCCACTACTGATAAACAATTACAATTCTTTGACATATGTAATGTAACATTTTGTCATTATTTGTTAATAATACATTTAACGATATTTAAAGTGACTTAAAGTAAAGTGAAGGCAATAAATTCAGTTACTCTAATGATTTTTTCTAAATTTAACAGCAAGATGTCAGCAAGTGGATGAAACGCTTTGTTTAGTACACTTATTGTAGAAGAAATGAATCATCCACGCAACTTAAGAGAAGATGAAGCAGTGAAAGCGGGCGGTATCTCTGGTTAACGAGGAACGTTGCCATCCATATGGAGCTAATTTGTTAGGAGTTAGACAGTCAACAATTATTCGAAGAGTTAAACGTTTCAACGAACTTGAAAGTTACTGTAAAATGTACAGGACAATATCGTAAGAATGATATATATGCAAGAGATGAGCGGTATATTATGTAAGTAGTCTTAAGGGGGTAAACCACTCTAATAGAGGCCGAAACACAGAGAAGATTTCGGGAATTTTTTTCGAAAGAACTAAACAACATATCGAAATTTGGTAAAAAGTTCCTTATTATATAACTATTGACGTGTATTTTTAAATTTTTTCTGAGCTGTAAACAACAAACTGGCGGCTTCTCAGTATTTTTTTGCCAGATGCCCTTTACTTTTAATACATATACAGATACAGATGGCATCTTTACTTTTATGGCTGCGTGGCCGAACCAATAACTCCTGCAAATTTAAAGATACAATCATGAGTCAAGAAAATTTTGATTTAATATGATATTAGCTACAACAGTACGTAGGATTTTTGCAAAAATGGCGTTTGTTTGAAAAAAAGTTCGAAAAAACAAAAAGAATCGCTCGAAAATCGTTAATAAAAATTGAACTATGCATTATAAAAAAAAACTAAACAGTACTGTCAAGGAGAAAGTAGTTTTAAATATTCAGTTAAAATTTCGAGTCAGTCGAACAAAAATTGTTCGAGACATCGGTTCGGCCGACTTGAAATCTGTTGTTTCGAGAAAAACGCGTTTAAAGTTTTAAGTACTGAAAAAAATAAGAAAAAATGCAACGTACCTTAAATTTCTGCAATGCGCGCATAGAGTAGCGAAAGGGGATGCGCTGTATTTAAAATTCGATCCCTTGCAGATTTCTCCCGTGCATGAAACTCTGCTAGGTGATGTTTACGATACTAAGGTACATTTTAAGCGAAGAAAAATCGATTTTTCAAAAGTGATAGGGTGGTTTACCCCCTTAAGAAATATGCATTCTACCACATTAGAGCTAAACAGAACCCTAGCAGCACCTCGAAATGTAGCACTTTCAGAACTGTCAGGAGAATACTCAATGGAGGACGATTGGATAGTAGACTATCTGCTATTGCACCACTGCTCACCACACAACAGAGTTACTAGACTGCGTTTTATAAGAAAACATGTAAATTGGACCATTGACGGCTATAAGTTTCGTTTTCCCAAATAAACACGAAATAAGAGTAAATCTTCATTTACCACATGGACATCAACGAATCTTGGTAAAGCTAGGAGAAAGGTTTGCTGCCTACAGTATCTCTATGAGGATCCCATTTTTTGGTCGGAATTATCACGTTATTTAGCAGCTTGCTAATCAACATTTTGTAAAAATATCTACTTTAAGGAAGAAATTGTAGTTTAGGGTAATGTCAAACGGAATCAACATTTACAACGCTCAGACAGAGGTTGGACGTTTTTAAAGAAATGATATAGACATTATATACAACTCTATTTGTTTTTCGCTATCTTTACATGAAGTTACACATTTTTATATCTTTCATGTATTGATCAAGCTTTCAACAAAGAATATTTCTGTTGTGACTCCTAAATGTGCATTAAAGCTGCATTTGCTGTTGGAATATGAGTTATTATGGTAAATAAATGTTTTTTCAGGTTTGTATAATATATTCAGTGAATATGTTTCAGACAAATAAAGTATAGAAAGTCTACTTACAAACCTGAGCAACTTAAAATTCAGTCACTTGACATAATTGAAAGCATCATCAATGAATACTAATTCCCAATTAACATTTTGTAAGAAAATCTGATCAATAATGTTCTGGGGAGGAATTTATTTAGATGGTCACACGGATTTGTTTCCTGTACGAAAGATATTTATGAATGCACATTTATATGTAGAAAATATAGTAGAAAAACATGTGACGCCATTTTCCCCGTTTGTCGGGGACAATTTAATTTTTATGCAGGATAACGCTCGTTTTCACGTTGCTAAAGATGCACTGGATAACTTTCGATTTTCGATTATTCCAACTATGGACTGGCCCCCAAGAATCCCACGTATGAACCTCATAGAGCATCTATGGGATACACTAAAATGATCAGTTAGGCGCCACGTACCTGCTCCCATGATTCTTAGGAAACTCAAACAACTGGTTCTTGTAGAATTGGACAATATTCATCAGGAAACCATTTATCACTTGACCAATAGCATGTTCTGACGAATGGAAGCAGTGATAAGAGCTAGAGGAGGATATACATGCTACTGAA
Organism: Rosalia funebris; assembly: GCA_037954035.1. Lineage (NCBI taxonomy): Eukaryota > Metazoa > Arthropoda > Insecta > Coleoptera > Cerambycidae > Rosalia > Rosalia funebris. Next base: position 40,461,853 of record JAZFAV010000007.1, read on the forward strand.
TTCAAATTCTTACGATTTAACTTCACCTCCAATTTTTTTTCCAACGATTTTAATTAACACCGATTTCATTGCATTCTACATTATTGTTCCTTTCTGCTGTTTATTCATATTTTCCCGATAATACCATTATATTTTGTTAAAAATTAGTTGAAATTACTTAATTATATCACGTAGATATGATTTAAATCTTCGAAGAAATAAAAGTCATAATGTAAAGTTTCACTGATGCGTTAGGATTGTCCAAGAGTTTATAATAGTAACCTCCCATTTACAAACCAGGTTGTTTTTTTTTTTGATGCGGTATTTTTTTTAGATTGTTCAATGGACAGTTGCAGGTATTGGGCTCTTCTAAATCCTCATTGGATAATAGAGATACACACGCAGTTTCCAGAGAAGGCAACGTATACATGCTATGCTACAATAGCATTTACTTCCCATACTTATGCCGTCTAAATAATGAAAATCCGTAAATGATGGCACGCTACCATATTATTCACGAACTGCACGTTATTACCTAAACATCATTTCCCCAATAAGCGGTAGAATCTATTGAGTTGCCAGCTAAATCTTCGGATCTAACTCTGCTGGATTGTTTCTTTGGGGATACCTTAAATCCGAGTTTTGGTCTTCACAGACCAAATACTATTGAGGCACTAAAGGCAGAATTTATAATGAAGTAAAACTAATGTTATAAAGACTAAGGCTACGGCTAATACGTAATAGTGAAACAGTAATTGGTGTTTTACAAGACTTTTATTTAGACATGTATCAAGATATGAATGGCAAACAGTTTGAATATTTCATTTAGTAGTTTAATTTACATTAATTATTATTTTTCGATTGTATCCGGTTTGTTTAACCTTTCCTCTTTAATTGTATATTAAGTTAAATTCAAATTTCACTGACACGAATAGTTTTTTTACGGCAGATTATATACTCAAGAGTAAAATGAAGCACGATTTCTATGACAACAAATCATATTGTTTGTTTATTGAAACAAATGATATTGTTTGACAGTTTCTGTGATTTTGTTACTAGAAAGTATTCGATTGAGTAATAAGATTCAGCGCTTTCTTTTTTTATTAAAAAGTTTTATTGAAAATAACGACAATTATAACAACAAATTATTCACAGCATATTTCATTACACAGACTTTAAATATTTCAAACAAAGAAATAGATTTCTGTTTCTTCTCTACAATATACTTTAACAATATGAATTAGGAAGCATAATAGAAAATTTGTTTCAGAAATTTATCTTATTGGATGTACCGAAAATCGAAAAAATAAAATACCAATAATGGATCAGGTTAAACCAACTTGAACTGGTATTACTTACGAATTTAACCTACAGAATACCTAATTAATTATAATTCTCGTTATTAGTACATCGTTTTTTCGTTCACTGTCGCAATGGAATTGTATACATATTTCTATTATATTCCAGTTAATTCTTGAATAACGGGTTTGTATTCAGTTCGATCTAGCTTTTATAATATATTTTACTGTAATGTACCTGATAGAAGCTAGGTTATTATTTTATTTACGTTATATCATAATGAATCATTCCATCCTAAAATGACACTTGCATGCGTAGAAACAATACCGGCATAATTGTTATTAAAACAAAACCTAAACTATTATCTCTTAATTTATAATACAAATACAAATTCATATTGTCGTGAATTTCAGATTGGTTTAAATACAACAAAATTTATTACTAAATTTTGAAGTAGGTAGAGTGAGTAGAATTTTGTGGTCCAGTAAATAACAACTGTTTCGAGAAATTTGTTAATGCGACTTTTAATGGTATATTCTTAATAGTAATCATTTCAATAGCACATTCATACGTTCTGATACTAGTTGTAGCTGTTATATTGAGTACCGAAATTTTATTACTTGACATTCTTGTTAAATTGTTTTTACGTTACTTGGATAGTTGGGTTTGTTTGGCTAGTTTTTGTTGGGTTACCTTAAATCCAAGGTATCTCTTAAGAGAAAATAGTATATTTGCATTAAATGCAAATTGATTTAATGCAGAATGAAGTACTAACTAACTAACGCCGAAGTGATAAATAACGTTTACAACGATTTCAGTTTTGTGTTGGTTATTGTCAAGAACTGAGTGGCAGGCAGTTTGAACACTTTTAATGTTTTTGTTTGTACTAATTATTTTTTGTAACATGATTAATTTACAAAATTTTTTTTTTCTCAAAGTAATTATTGTCAATTATATCGCAGTTCTTTTGTTATTGCTTTTTAAATTTAACAGTAAACCATGGAAATGTTTTTATTTTGTTGTCATTATCAATTGTATTGACGTTTGTTTTAAGTTTTCTTTAAGAAGTATTTATTTTTTCTTCGTTCTGAATGTTGCATATATTTGCAAGTTGTGAAGGGAAGGAAAATAAATAAATAAGTAAATATGTAAATTAATACACAAACAAATAAATAAAATATATATCTTTGGTATTATTGTATACTTACAGTATTATTGTATGATTGTGATATAATTATATTGTAATATTATTGTATTAATTACTGCATACGTATTTACCCACTATTTATTTCTTTTTCCTCTTCTTGAGTTATGATTTTTTGAACTTGATTGCAATTAAATCTATACAAAAAGTATTTTGGTGAGCATAATCCTTATCGAATGCGTATAACCTATTTTAAGGGTGAGCAACACTCAAATTAGGAAATTACCCATTTTTTTATTTTTATAAAAATGAAAAAAAATATATTATCTCTCTATTTAAACTAATGAAAATAGCTATTAATGTTGAGTTTATAATATTGTATATGTTTTAACATGAACATATGAAAACTGTTGGTGACTTAGTTAATCGGAATTAGATTACTGATAATTCCCATTTGTAAAATGAAATATTTGATAATAAATTGTTTATTATCAGATGGTTTGGCAGTTGTCAATCTTGTTAAAGAGTATATATCAGTAACCCCCTGATTATCTTGTTGGTTAAGTTCTTTAAACTCTTATTGCTTTACCTTTTTATACTTTTAACCAAATCTAAATACGATCCTACTTAGCAACCGATTGTTAGCACCTTGTCATGTATTTATTTTTAACAAACAAAGATCAAATGTTAGTATTTTTCGGATATTACAAATCTAGAATGCATAACAGAAAGATACCGCTTTGTGCTTTGTGTTTTTGTGTAGGTATTTTATCTTTCAGACTTATCAATCTTGAGTATTATTGATTTTGAGGACAAATGAACATAGATACTATTTGAATAAGAGGATGAATAGATACTATTGCATGTATAAAACGTGTTTTAAAAAATGTATTTAACATTGAATTTTAACAAAACTAATTGAAAAATAACACGAAAATACTGGTTTTAGAATATTAGAAAGTTGCAATCTATGTGAAATAGGAGTCTGAAATAAGAATGACATATTCAAGGATTCTTTTTAGATGATTCATTAAAATTACAATGCAGATGCAGTTGCCTAGAAATATATCAGTAATACTAATAATCAGTAATATCAGTAATACTAGTAACTTTCATTTGTCAATGTTACTTCGTAGGAACGCTAAATGTCTACATTTTAAATCATGACGTTAAAATCCGGACAAAACATATTCGCGATCTCAATCGCGTTGATTCTAATATCAATAATTCGGTCATTCCGGATGCAACTCGACTACAATGTCACTAGCACATTTGTAGTAAGCATATCAGTAGCAATTATTACTAGTTACTCTCAAATGTAGGAGTTAATATATAGTTAAACTTCCCATTATTAACGATTGATTGAACACTGTTGCTATGAAAAATTGACCTTATAACCATTACCATTAATTCACTATGCGGCATGTTCCACCTACCCACTAACTCATTCATACGTGTAGCGATCCTCAATCGAAATTGTAGTATCCTAGAGAATGATCTACACGGTGGTTTAATAGATTTTTAAAATATATGTAATTAGAGTGTAAAATCGAACTGCTTCTGTAGATTGTAGATGTAAATTGAAATGAGAAACTCTATTTCAACAATAATAGTCCAGAATCATTTTTTTTAATAAACACTATTGTTTATTATATTCAACAGAATATTTTTTAATTTAAAATTGTACATCAGAATACTTCAAAACTTGGTGTAGAAAATAGAAGAATTAGAGCTCATTAAAAAGGTAGGCAGTTAATGAAAACGTTATCATCTATTTATGAATCATCATTAAAGATTCATATGTAGATCACTAAAGAATGGCAGAGCTCCAGGACCAGGAAATATTTTTGGATAACTTATAAAATATGGAATAGACTAACTATACCATTCACTGAGAGACCTTTTCCAAAGATGTATGAGTAGATCAAAAGTATCAGAAGAGTGGAAGGTATCATATGTATCCACAATTCATAAGAAAGGGGATAAAAGTGAGTGTGATAATTACCAAGGAATATCTGTTACAAATTCCATCAGCAGAATATATGGGAAAATATTAAAACACCGTATGGAGAACGAATATTGTGAAATGGGGGCAGAAGAACAGACCGGTTTCAGAGCAGGAAGATCCACAATCGATCACTTATATACAGTCACACAAATCTTGGAGAAGAAGATAGCATTTAACCAAGAAGTACATCTACTATATGTGGATTTAAAAAAAGCATATGATAGCGTTCCTCTGGTGAAACTCTGGGAAACTTTACAAACACTAATGTAAATGTAGAATTAATAAAGGCTGTAAAATCTCTGTATGGTAATACCAGATCTAGAACAAAAATAGGGCACAATATAACAACGGGATTTATAGTAACTAAGGGACTTAAACAAGGATGCTGCCTATCTCCTACACTATTTAAGATATATCTAGAACGCTCATTGATGACTTGGAAAAGAAAATGTCACAATATGGGCATACCAATAGATGATACATCAACACTATACACATTATCTTTTGCGGATGACCAAGTTGTTATTGAGCAAGATATTGATAATATGGAATATATGACACGCAAACTTATCAAGGAGTATGAAAAATGGGGTTTAAAAGTTAATGTGAAGAAAACGGAATACATGTATATTGGAGGACAACAACAAGATCTACTTCTGTCAACCGGGCAAAATATCAAACACTGCAATGAATACAAATATCTAGGTATAAAAATATCAAATGACGGGACACTTGATGAAGTAATTTCGGAAAGAAAAACCTAAGGAAAGAGAGCAATTACAATATTGAACAGCATTCTATGGGATAAACAAATAACAAGAGAAAATAAAAGAAGAATATATAATTCAATAATTAAAAGTATAGCCTATAGTTGTAAAGTATGGTAAATAAAAGAAAGAACAGAAAGAATGATAAGAACCACAGAAATGGACTTCTGGAGGAGGTCAGTTGGAAAATCAAAGAGAGAAAGGGTAACAAATGAGAGAATAAGAAATATGATGGGAATAACACATGACATTGAAGATGATATAGGAACCAATCAACTCGTATGGTACGGGTATGTTCAGCGAATGCCAAATGATAGAATACCCAAAAAAATTCTAAACTGGAAACCACAAGGAAGAAGAAGGCAAGGAAGAACACGAAAAAGCTGGAGAGAAGGCATTGATAATGAATTTCGGGTGAGAGGTCTGGACGAGGACATGTGGAGAAACAGTGAGGAATGGAGATTAGGAATCGGAAGACGGCGAAGGACGTTATAAACCGATATGATGATGCATTAAAGATTAAGAATAATTCCTTTTTTAATAATTTTTTAAAATCGGTGAGATATGAATACAATATTTGATTGAAATTGAAAACGAATAAGGGAAGACTCCCAATCGAAACTCTTTTTTCGATCAAATACATCGAATAAGTAGATCATGTTGAGAGATGAAAAAGACTGTTTCAGAAAAAATCATTCAAGGCTGAAAACACCTTCCAAAGTTTTGAATGTAATGTTTTTGTTTAAATAACTCATGAACGGTGAAGGATAGTATTATCCTATTTTTACTAAAATACGTCCTTTTATTTAATAGTTCTGCTATACCCAACAATCATTTTCACAAACTCTATAAGGATGTTCCGGCTTCATCCCGCTTTAGACATAAATAGCAATATATTTCAGTAAAGGTAACAGAATACTCATCCTATACTTTCATAGTGATAAGTTTTTACAGTAAATTTGATATTGCAAATCAATCCTTTGGTTTGGTAGTAAAGCGGCACCTGGTATCGCGACATAAATCTTTTTTTTTAATTTTATTTTGTTATAAACATATGTATATCTATATAGGATGACCACAAATTTCGCTGACAACTGATGCAGTTTGGAGTGCAGTCCCTGTAGATAAGGATAAGTAAACTTTTTTTGTTGTGCAATGCACAAAAACTTTTCACATTAGGTAAATGGGATGTGGATAAACCCTTGTGAAGTGTTTATCCACAACCTATTTACCTAATGCGAGAAGTTTTTATTCGTTGAAGTTCCGAATCTTGAATTTACTACAACAGAAAAAAGATTTACTGCATGATCTTTAAGAAAATGGCACTAATCTTGTTAAAATAGGCAAAGGAAGTTTTGAAGAACTTTGATACGGAGACGTTAATATTTAGTCTGAGAAAGAAAGAACTGAAATATGAATGATAGTAAATTATTTATATCTTTTAAAATTCGCCCCTCCTTGAAATTGTACATCATACAAAAGTTCCTACTAGGAGGTAACATTCACATGGAGACAGACCATATCCGTACTCTCATTGAACGAATTGTGAATAACCTATAATAACAATAGCTACACCATGACATTTGTGACAATTAATTAGATCTACAAGGAATATAAGTTTGAAACATGGAATTAAGTACATATAAAAACTTTGATATATTGTATACAGCGTCAAGTGCTCAATTGGTGTATCGAAAGATATATACAGAGAAAGAAAATTTCTTTGTATACAGTTCATCATCAGTATGGCTAAATGTGTGTACCCATAGTTCGAGGGCACTTTATTACAAAAAATCATTTACCGACAAAGAACTTAAAATTGTCTAAACCAAAAAATCTAAAATAAATGTCTAAAAATAAACCAAAGGTATTAATATAAAGAAATATCAACATTTTTTTATTTATTTTAGCCAACTCTCTCCACTTCTGTAATATTTTTAACAGAAATATGAAAAAATCTAATCAGGAAGTGGAAGAATCCAATACAGAAAGAAATTTGAGAATCCATAATCTTTCAAACATTCTTTATTCTAATATTTTGCATTTGGGGCATTTATGTTTTTTGTGTTTTACTCAATTTTTCTATTAGAGGTAAGCAATCGCAAGTGTCTTAATTTTGGCCAGGTAGAGGCCGTTATTGATAGTTGTTATGCAAAATATGTCAAATAAATTATTTAATTAAGAATGCAGGAAATTAAATTGCTACTTTTATTCCATATTTAAACAAAATATCATTCCCATTACTTTAAAAATTGAAATCTTGTTTTCTCTAAAAGATATAACGTGTAAATAATTCCCACCTACCAGGTATAAAAATATATAACGAATATTTTCATACTTTTAATGAAATGTGATGTATTTATGCACGGTTGCAGCTTCAACAAAGGGGGATTGAGAAATTGGTCTTTGGGTATAGCGAATGTAAAAACAAGACATCGCTATTCTTTATCGTTACAGAGTAATTAAAAAAATGAATCATTCAAAACTTCGGAGTGTTTTCGACCTCTAAATGATCTATTTTGTCACACAAAAAATAGTCTGGGTTAGGTCTACATTCCCTTGTAAGTCAATGAGGGACTTATGACAGATGTCAATTATCGAAACACGTGTGAGAGGCAGTAATATCCCTTTCATTTATACTGGTAAAAAATAGTTTATTTTCAGATATCCCACTCAGCTTAACTTTCCTTCTTATACAGCAGATTTCGTTAGCCGTATATAATTCTACATCCTGCACACCTGCATCGTGGTAGTAATACCTTTATTTTAGTTTTATTGGTATTTTATATTTGATTTTGAGCCGTCAATTCCAGTCACATTAAATTCCCATTTACTTTGAACATAACGGCGACGATTACCTTAATTCGCGGTTACTTTTATTGGCTTCCATTCCGAATTTCAAAGGCGAATAAAAAACAAACTGCCTGTAATGAGATGTTAACTAGATGATTCGATATTAAGTTCTTGTTTGAATTAACTAGATGTGTGCCACGTCTCGTTTAAAAGGAGCATGGCATGGTGATGCACTTAACATCAGAGAGGACGGACACTGCATTGACATAAACATCTCAACGATCCTACATAATAATGATAGCGATATAGTAATAATGCGATTGCTTATTTTTACTTGCTTATTATACAACTATATAGCATTAAAAATGTATAGATAGAAAGGGATAATTGCATTACAAGTGCAAACTGAATTCCTTAAACACAGTGTGGACCAAGATTTGTGCTTAAAACTTTATATTTACGAGTCTATAAAATGGAACTGACTGGTATAACTGAAGATTTCCAATTTCTAATCTATTCCTATTTTCGATTTAATCAAAAATGTTTAGAAAATTTTCTATTTCTAAATGCTATTTTCAGTGGCGAAGCGTCCATTAAGGCTATAAGGCGCAGTCTACCTTATATATTTTAGATGATAGATCCCGTTATTATATTGCCACTTGCCTTTACCAGAATGATAATACATTTTCTATTCACATTATCATACCTATTCCCATTTAAACTGAAGCGCTGGCATGCCGGCAATCGGTAGTGCGCAAGCCTTGGCAGGCCTGCGCACTCAGAGTCTGGGCTGACTCTCTACCGCCTTGGATTTAACGGACTTTATAGAGATCCACGGTGCACGAGGAGGAGAGGGGAGTACGCGAAAAATGATATGCAATTTAGCTAGCCTGGTCGATCAGTTTGCGTAATACAGTGGCTATAATATTGACCTGTCTTTGTCGTAGTTATTAGTGTTATTTTTAAGGATAATGATGGCCCTAGACTCCGCCGGTTTAGTAGACTTTTTAATTAATAAGAGTAGTTATTTGATTAATTTATCTTTAGAGTATAAATTGAAAAATTAAAGCGACAATACCTACCAATTTAATTCAAGAACTATACATATTTTTGCAGAAAAGAAAACGTGGCGAATTGAATTTAAAAGTAAGCAAAGTAACCCCGGTTTACGGTACCTTATTAAACATTCTATTGTACTTCCTCATATATTTTGCGTAACAAATAAAAAGCAGCTTTTCATCTTTTACGTGAGTTGGATGTATTAAATGTACATTTAAATAAAGATAATGGTCTTGTCGCCACTAAACATGAATGCAACTTTGTAGACTAATACGTGTAGGAAAAAAACAAAAGCGGACGTGAAACCCTTATTTATAATAATTGCTGACCAATTTGAATGCGCGTGATATAATGCGTCGATAATAAATTCAAAAAGTTTACCAGGGACTTTCATTTAGGTAGACTGTGCATCGACAACTGATTTATAACCCTTCGCGTGTCGTGGATTGCACGTAATTTAAAATTTACAAATATTCATTAGTTTATTAGTAGACTATGTAAACTCCTGGACAAAATTAATGCATCAGTGGAACTTCACATTATTGATTTTATTACTTCGAATATTTGAATCATTTTTTCTAAGTGATATTGTTACTAAATAAATGTTTAATGAATTAGAATGGTATTATCGGGGAAAAACATGAATAAATAATAGAAAGGAACAATAATGTCAAATTAAGGTGAAATAAAATCATAACAATTTGATTTCAGTAGCATGGAGATCCTCCTCTAGCTCTTCTATTCGTCTGGGAATTCTATTGATGAAGTGCTGAATGGTTTCATGAGGAATATTCTCCCATTCGACAAGACCGACTTGTTCAAGTTCCCTAAGAGTCGTAGAGTATATGGCGCCTAACTGATCGTTTTAGTGCATCCTATAGATGCTCTATGGGTTTCATGTTTGGGCTTCCTCGTGACCAGTCCATTATCGGAATACTTACAAATCGAAGGTAGTCCAGTATCTTTTTAGCAACGTGGGGCCGAGTGTTATCCTGCATAAAAATGAAATTGTCGTTGACAAACGGAGCTATCACTGTTAAAAATAGCACCACATATTCTATGATGTTTTCCACGTAGAAATGTGCATTGATGGATATCCCCAGAACGGGAACCAAATCTGAGCGACCATCGAAACAAATTCCGCCCCAGAACATTATTCATCCACCAAAAATTTTTATCTTTATGTTCTCTATGTTCTCTGTTGAACCATTGCACCACTGCTGAACAGTCTCTTCAACAGTGGTGCAATGGTTGGTATTATGCTTTCTAATCCTGCTTCATTACGCCTCGTCTTGACCGTTCCTTTAAAAATTGCTGATAGGGCTTTGCTTAGCTCTAACTTTGTAGAATGCTTGTCTCTTAAGGTAACTTGCGTAAGATATCACCTCCTGCATCTGTGTACTTCTTACGACCTTGTCCTGCATTGTTCTTATAGAATTGTTCTACAGTAACTTCCTAATTCATTGAAACGTCTAACTGTTTGACTAATTGTTGATTGTCTAACTCTTAACAAATTAGCCACATATCGCTTCTCTAAGTATATTAGATAAAGTGTTTCGTTCACTTGATGATAATAAATTTTAAAAAAATCACTAGCGTAACTGAATTTATTGCCTTTTACAAATCATTTTAAACAACGTTAAACGTATTATTAATAAACAATTAATGCTTTACATGTGTCAAACAATTGCAATTATGTATCAGTAGTGGCAGAGAATATCCTAGGCTACCTACTACATGAAGAAGTATGAGATTCTGTACGTATGCGTAGAAGACAGAGTGAGGCAGCACTCGGAGGGACAAGGATGCACTTTACGCGCGGCCAGACCGAACTGGATATTTATTACGCACTTCGTGACCGATCCGATATTGCAATTTTGAGACTTGTTCCTATTCTTGACGAGCATGATAAAGTGTTAAAGGATTTCAAAGTTCGTTAAATTATAAGAAATAATGAAAAGTTTTGCTGATGCGTTAATTATCCAGGAGTGTATATATTTGTTAAAAAAACATTTTATTTACTTCTGTTCTCGAAGCTGCTCCTTAGTATATAAAACGAGTAAGCAAATCGCAATAATATTGCGCCGTCCCCTCGCTCATATCGAAGGCACCTCCGGAGCATGTCTCTAGAGAAGGGGTCGGCAATTAATTTCAAGTGGGGTTCAGATAATTATAATGTTTCAGTCGAGAGTCCTGAAAACAAAAAATTAAAAGCAAATTTGTATGCCAAAAGAGGAACGTGGTCAATGAAATCGATCTATAATAATTATTTTCATGTTTATTAAAGAAGCCATAATAGAACATAATTAAATATTGTTCGTATTAATTAATTTACTTATCTACTAAATTAATGGGAAAAATGACACTTTTTCTGATAATTCTGATAATGATAATGATAATTTTTTATAGTTTGGATCACGCATAGAAGACCTAATGCGCAGAGCGTCTTCTAGACGGGCATCGGTAATCCACGACCGATATTTATTTTTTAAGAAGTTTATTTTAGAAAAAGAGCTCTCACATATGTACGTGGACCAAAACATGGTAATTAGATTGATAGCTAGTTTGTTACAATTTGCGTACTTATCCGAAACATGTCTACCTCAAAATTTTTCGGTGGATGTAGATTTATAAGTTTGCAAAAAACATTCTGTTGTAGGTCTATTATTTCCATTTGAAGTTAAGGCTTTGAAAGACTGAAGATCTTCACAGCTACATCAGTCCACTTTCCGGTTGGAATTTCTGCAGTCTTGCAATCTTGCTGCAAATTCCTTCTTAAGATAGAAAACTTGAAAATACTACAGTATCTATAACAGATGTATTCCTTCTATAGTCAAAAATTTTTGCAAAACGAATAAATTCATGATTTTCAATGTCATGTTTAAATATATCGAGCTTTCGACGAAAAACAATTATATTTTGAATCAGATCACATATTAACTTTCCTTTTCCTTGTAACTCAGTGTTAAGAGCATTTAAATACTTGAAAATGTATTTTAGAAAAGCCAAATTTAATATGTTGCTCTCATTTTTAAGGAAATCTAAATTCTTCCTTGCTTCCTCGGTATTCAAGTTTCCTAAAATTGTAGTCACTTCTTTTATTAGTCAAAGACATTCGATTACTTGACTCTTACTTAGCCAACGAACATTGTTGTGTTGCAGTAAGTCAGAATACGCCGAGTCACATTCAGACAGAAACTCTTTGAAATGTCTGTGCTGAAGAGCAGAGCGAGACCTCATAAAATTGATCAACTTTCCCAACTTGTCCATTGTATTCTTTAGTGTAGTGAGTTTGCTACAAAGGGTTGTCTGGCGAATTATGCAGTGATAAGTCAGTAACCCAGCTTTCTCTTCCCGGATTCTCTTTACTAGCCCCTTTTCTTTGCCTATCATCGCTGGAGCACCGTCAGTCGAAAGGGACATTTTATCACTAATATTTGATTGTGTCATGAAGTCATCAAAAGTCTGGAACAAGTCTTCTCCACGAGTCTTGCCTTTACATAGAAGTCATTATTGCTAACAACTCTTCTATAAATACTTTACTTTGAATGTCGAAGATTTTCACGAAAATGGACATTTGTTCAGCATTAGCAATGTCGCAAGATTCATCAAGTGCAAGGGCGTAACTGGGTACATTTTACAAAAGTTCGAGCAACTTGCTTTTATTTTCTGCAGCCAAAATTTATGTTCTTCTTGTATTGCTTCTTGCCGATAATGGAATACCTTGAATGGCAGCAGAAATGTCCTTCTTTTCTTCAAAAAGTGTTTTGTTCACTTCTAATAAACATTTTTTTACGATCTCCGAGTCTGAAAATGATTTTTTATGCTTAATAAGTATGCAGCACACACAAGTCCGCTTCTGCTGATTTTTCCTATTGGTTCATTCATGCCCATGATAGATATAGATCGAAATATAGACGGTCCAGTTTTATACCCTTCGCGGTCCGCCAATTACCGAACCCTGCCTAGAGGCTTCGGATCAAAAAACAAAAGTCACCACGTTGTTCGCAAAGGTCGATTTACTATATGGATTTTGTCAAAATGCCGAAATTCGAACAAAAAGCATTTTGTACATCGAACTAAAGAATTTCGTGACACA